>CAWUFW010000659.1:0-600000 GCA_963921515.1 Calotriton arnoldi
TTTTATTAGTTTCAGCAAAATAAACAAAGACTCAGTTTCATCCACAAGGCATTACAATGGCAAACAGTGTCAGAAATACATACCGCACAGTGTCCAAAACAGAAAAGACGGCAGGCAAGTACTTCACATGATATGGCATTATCTGCCCACAACACCCTCCAGCCTCTAGTCACCCCTCTGTCTCAGGATCAAATGCGCTGATACACTGGCAAGACTAGTGGACACCTCCTCCCTTTTTTTTTTTTTTTTTTTTTATACTTCAGGGCAAGATTTGTTAGATCTCGTGTTGCACCTCAAAAGCAGATGCTGCATCTCCATCCTTAACTGCCCGGCACGCTGTACAGTGCCCAAAAGTTCTTAGGTCGACTACGGGGAGGGAGAAGGTCACTATAATTCTCTGTTTGAGTGCTACAATACAGCATATCGTTCGCCCACTGAGCTAACGTAGGGGTCGGCCCTCTTGACCAGCAGATCGCCACTCTGCATTTGGCTAGCAGCAATCCCATGTCTACTAACCTGCGTACTCCCTCAGGTATGGATTTAGAGTATCCCAGCAGAGCCAACGCTGGTTCCGGCGTGAGTTCTGAGTTCATCAATCTCTCCCAGTTCTTTGAAGACTAGCTCCCAAACCTGGCTATCCCCGGACACATCCATGCTAAGTGTATGAAACTTCGCCAACTGTTCTCTGCATCGCTCACACTGTGCCCCCTTCCCTGAGACCATATCTGCTCAACCTCCTGGAGTGTAATAAACTCTATTGAGATATTTAAAGTGAATCAGACGATGTCGTCCATTCAGGGAAATGCGCTCGTGCTGTTGCAGCAGTACGTCCACATTGTGTCATCTATTTCCTGTCTAAGTCTCTCTGCCATGCTAGACGAGATTTGTGTAGCAGTTCTCTCTATAGGCCATGGTCAATTTATATATTTTCGACACTATGCGCGCTGGGTCTTCTGTTTTAATGACATATGATAAGGTTAACAACCCGGCGGCTCCATCAAGTCCCCCCAAAATATGTATCAACGCCTGTCGTGTCCTGTGGAATTTAAATTTAGTAAGAAGGGTGGGCGCTGCATCCCCAGTCGCCAACTCCCAGCTTCTGCTGTGCCACCGTCAAACAGGTTCCCTATTGCCCGGACCCCTGGCTGAGTTGAGCGCCCGTGTACCCCCCATCTCTACACGTGGGGCAACCAGTGGCACCATTCCTATCAGAGGTGCGGGGAATATAAAATGGCTGCCGCCTGTAACTTTAGGGGAGGTGCCAAGCATGTGTTGTCGCGCTGACTGAGTCCACATCTCCCGTCCTGCGGTCCGGGGTGTAAACAGCAAAGTAGGCAATGGAAGGAGGAGGCAACTCACTGTCTCTATACGCAAGTGAGGGGTATCCGGCGAGCCATGCATCCAGTGGTAAGCATGTGCACTTTGTGCTGCCCTATAATATAAACCTGTTATCAGGAGCCCCCAGTCCCCCCATATGATACGGTAATGTGAGTATTTGCCATCGAACCCGCGCCTGTTTGCCAGCCCAAGCTCAATTTGACCATCAAGGCTTTAAGCCTCCTAAAGAACGTACTTGGTAGTACAATTGGAATATTGAAAAAGAAACAGAAAACGGGGCAGGATCACCATCTTCATAATTCGAAATTCTGCCCAGCAGGGACAGTGGCAGCTCTGATCCAGCCTCAATTTCATCCTCCAATTTGCTAATCGCTACACCATAGTTCTCCCTAAATACGACATCAGAGTCCGTGTGCACCTGAATACCTAGGTATCTCACCGATTCCGTTGACCACTGCAGCCGATAATCAGGTGCGAACGGAGTCGTAGCTGGGGTAAGGGAAATATAATAGACTTCGGCCAGTTCACTTGTAGACCAGACACTGCACCAAAGCGCACCACTTCTCGCAAGACGGGGAGAGATTACGCTCCGGGTCTCGGACGAAAGGAGCGCTGTCATCCGCATAGGTAGAGACGGATCAGTTCATAGCCCGGGAATCTTATACCCTTATATCTATGGTATTCCCGGAGCGCACAGGCTAAAGGTTCTGCAACAGACATACAGTATCGGAGACGGCGGGCAGCCCTGTTGCGTGCCTCTTGTGATGCGTATGGCGCAGTCACCAGATTCCCACTTTGATCTCTGGCTGGGAGCGTTGTACAACACTCCCACAAGCTGAAGGAAGACTTTCCCAAGCCCATCTTTGTCAAAACCTGTCTCATGAAAGGCCATTCGACAGAGCTCGAGGCTTCTCCATGTCGAGAAATACTGCCACCGCTGAAATCTCTGGCCTAGTATGCTGCAGTGCCCCGAACACCATTTGCAAATTGTAAGTAAGGTTCCGACTCCGCACGAACCCCGCTTGCTCCGGGGCGACTAGAATCGGGACCAATGGGACCAGTCTGTTTGCCAGATCTTCGCGAAGATTTTCGTATCAACGTTAAGCAGGAAAGCGGTCGATAGGATGCACACTTCTCAGGGGCTTGCCAGGCTTTAAATGGCAACAATGATCGCTCTTCATCAAGGGCGGCATTAAGAGCCTGTCACACACATCTCATCGAAGAGAGTGGCTAATGTGGTAGCAGCAGGTCCAAGTATGCTTTGTAAAAAGCCACTGTTAGGCCGTCAGCTCCTGGTGCGCTACCCGATTTCATACTTGATAATGCCAGAGTGAGTTTGTCTCTCTCCAGGGTCTCATCAGGAATTTGCAATGTGTGTTTGTGAGCATACTGTAACTTTATATAAGTTAAGCAATCTAAAATTTTTCTTCGGTGCCCCGCGCTACTGATGGAGTAGAGCTGCGAGTAGTATTGTCTAAATCTCCTGCTATGTCAGCCTCTCTCTGTAAGGATATCCCTCCGCTGTCTTGATCTCCGCAACTACCATGCTTTTCTCGTTGCTTTTTAAGCAATTGGGCCAGTACCATGCCAGGCCAGTTCGCCCTCACCGTAAGAGCGAGCAATGGCGTATTTACCGCCCAAACCGAGGGGTTTTATTTCCCGCATCTGCGGTAGCATGATATTCCTCTAACTGCATTTTGAACTCTTGTTTTACTGGCATCAGTACCTGCTACAACCCGAGCCTCTAGGTAGCCAAAGTCTTTTCCAGGTCTGCGAGCCTCCGACGATCGCCCTAAGGACTCCAGCATGCTTCATCATGGTCACACCGCGAATATAAACCTTGAAGGCCTCCCACACCACCTGAAAGCTATCCACCGACCTCCCACATTTGTGTCAAGAAAGTTTCAATCGCATTCTGCTAATTCTTTCAAAACTCGCATCTAGCAACGAGTAAGTCGGGAACCTCCAAGTAAAGGGGGATCGTTTCCTGGGGCGTCTCTAACACTCATCGGGGAGTGATCTGAGAGCGTACGGGAAGCACTCGCAGTACCGGGTCTGTCTCGTACAAGTGTCTGGTCGCTAGCCAATAATCTATACGGGTGTGTAAATCATGTGTGTATCCCCCTTGTCTGGGGTACCTCTGCCTCCACACATCTCTGCAAGTCTAACCTAATCATTACATCCATCACTGTGCGGGCGGCTGCCGTAATGTGCCGCTCCGGTCCCCCGACCTATTCCTACCTGGGGTCTAAAACTAAATTTAGGGTCACCTCCCAAAAGTTGTTGTCCCGACTCCGCAAAGACCGACTTTGCTGCAGACAACGAAACGTAAAGGTGGGATTATCAAAATTCGGGCCATATATATTAACTATAAGGAGTGTTCATTCCCTTACCCCTACACCGGATATTGCATAACGTCCATCGTTGTCTGTGTCTAATGGTTCAAGTGTGAGAGTGGCCTTGGATTCACCCATGTAAGCACTCCCCGCGATGCGCTTGTGAAACCCGCCGCAGAGTATATTTCCTCGCAATCCCCTGCTGCGAGCATGGGGCTATTAATGGGGAGGTGTGTCTCTTGCAGTAGTGCAATGTCTACTTCGTGTCTCGCAAGTAGGCTAGTACCTTTACGCAGCTTCCTATGGTCATTCAGACCCTAACATTCCACGTAAGCGCCGAAGCCTACCACCGGATGTATCACTATTAGTACTACTGTGGGAAGTCATGTGGGCGAACATTGTCTGTTCAGTCGAGTCTGCCCTTGAAGCAGATACGCACTGTGCATTTAACAGTCGTGAAAGTGCCTTGAACAAGAAAATTGCCATGTTGACTGAGTCCCCGTGCCCCCCGCCCCCACCCACGCCTGGCGTGCCCCAACTGTGCCTCCGGCGACAAAGCAGCAAACATTCCCTCGTTCCATCATAAAAATTTGCTTTTATAAGCAACTTAACAGTAAACAAACAGAACCCTCCCCCTGTGAAAGTTCCCCAGTGTGTGTTGCACGCGTGGGTGGATGTTGTCGCCTGGCGAGGTAAAACTTTACTCTAAACCAGGTATTCACTCCGATCACCATCAATCAAATATAATGCATCTGCAAACAGAACACCCTCACACTCCCTCATCAGTTGTCTATGAGGTAAAGGGCCTCTTAGCCGAACTTCCATCAAGTGCTGGCCCTTACACGGCTAATAAGACATCGCTATCAGCCTCTTACTTCTCTCCAAATGTCAGTCACACATTCAATCATGCTCGAGCTGTGCAACACCATAAATTCTCATGACAGGCTCCCCGAACCTCCCCCTGAAGCAGCATTCTTATCTGCACGTATCGTAGTCCAGAGTTCAGTCCTGCTTCATCTAAGCATCCACCTTCAGTACCTCCAAGGAGCTTCGCTCCGGGCTGCGACGCTTTTCTTTAGACCATTCCTTCAGGGCTTTCTGCAGGACTCTTTGGATCAGTGATGATTCGCGAGTGGCCCTGTCGATTGACACGGAGTCTAGCTGGGTATAGTGCATGGCATAGTCTATATTTTGGTCTCTTAATTGCCGCTTCAGTGGAGCAAACTGTCTGCGTGGCCTCTTGCACTTTCATTGTGAAATCCGGGAACAAAGAAATGATGGACCCTTTGTACTGCAATGTCTGTTTTTCCCTAGCAACCTTCAGCGCCGAATCCCTGTCGCAGTAGTTTAACAGCTTCGCAATTATCAGTCTTGGGGGGAGCGCCAGGAGCCGGGCGAGGGCCCAGGGAGCGGTGCGCTCCACCACAACATAGGGAAAACGCTTCGCTACCAAGTAACGTAACCAGGAGTTTCTCTACGAATTGTTCCATATTGCCAGTCTAAGTCGACTCCGGAAGACCCGTGATCCGTAGATTATACGCGCTTCTAGGTCTTCAGTCTTATCCTGTAGGACTTGCATCACCCTTCCCAATTGTTTATGTTCGGTGTCCAACGTCGTCTGCGCTCTCTACCTCCGTGACCCGTCGCTCTGTCATATCCAATCTTTCTGCATGCTTATCCAGACTCTCGGACATTCTGTCCATTCCGGTAGGAGGGAGTCTATCTTCGTGCCCAGAACTGAGAGACTGCCTTGCAAGCCTTTTTCCATCGCAACCAGCATAGAGCCGAATATCACCATCAGCTTCCTCCTGAGGCAGGTCCTGTACAGGGTCTCCATCGCTCAGCCGCAGCTTCCCACTTTGGCTTTTTTTTTTGATCAAACGTTAGCTTGGGCTGAGTCTTGTCCACTCTTCCCATCTCAGCACCCACAGCAGTAATTTGGGTCAAAATTCACCAAACACCTAGTCCGGCCACAACCTGTCAAGCAACCCGCCTCTAGAGAGTCCAGGGGATCCTAACGATTTCAGCTCCGTGTGACGCCTCACCCCAATACAGAGCAACCGCCGTAGTACACCAAATCAAAGACTCCATCCAAGCGCTGCGCTCTCTTCTGTCACGCAGGAGGTCAGGCCAGCCACGACTCACCCGGGGGTATCGTTCCCGCTTCAAATGCCACCTACTGCTAGCAACCACCATAGTGACACCTACCTGCGCCGGCGCGTCATGGTCACTGCGCGCCGCATCTGCTCTCGTGGCGTGGCCCACAACAGGGAAATTGCGCAGCACCGGCTTAGTGGCCCCTACCAGGTGCCCCGCCAGATGTAGTGCCGCAGTCCACTTCTGCAGAGGTCATCACAAAGAGCTGCAGCCCAGCAGGCTTCTCACAAAATGGTGCCTCATTCGCTCGTGTTTACCCCAGTCGCCACTGGCAGCAGGCTCCCCCGTGCAGACTCACTTCAATACCCGTCTCAGTGGGTGCAGAGATCCGGTGCAGCCCTAGCACTCCCTGCTCCCCGGCCGAGAAGCCGCCCTCAAGTCGATGTTACTCACAGTTGCAGCGGGATACCGGGTACTCGGCAGGGGTCCTCTCGCACCGTCAGGTCACAAAATGGCCGATCACGACTGTCCTATCCGCCCCATGGACGGGGTCCGTAACTCAGCCCTCTGATTTCCAGGCACACAGGCTGGATCGTCAATCCAGAGCAGCGCCCCAGGAGACTGCTCCCGGCGTATCTCCGCACCGTAACGGCGTCCTCCGGGAGCTGCCCCCGCCCTCAGCAGCCTGGCAATAGCCCCGCGGCCGGCTTTACCGCACCAGCGCGCCTAGGCTACCTGCTCCTCGATCAGCCACTGGGCACGGGCAACGTCGGTCTCCGCACTGTGCTACTCGTCGCTGCTAGCGACGACTTGTCCCTGGGGTCTCGCTACGGTCGCAGTGAGCGCTGCCGTCCGTGCAGCCGCAGAGCACCCGGCCGTCCCACTTCCCAACGTCAGCTCGGTGATTGCAGCCTTCGCGGGGCAGGCACCAAAGGAGACAGCCCACTGGATGATACGAGGGAGTGCGGGGAACAGAGGTGGCCCTCACACTCTGGTGCTTTCTTGAAACTGGAAGCGGCTCTAAGGGAGCATTAACGATCAAGCAGATGCCGGATTATTGGCGAATTAATAGATGGTAATGCGGGAGCTCTCTGCTCAAGCGGCCATCTTCATCGCGAGCAAGCTCCGCCCCCTCTCTTTTTCATCCTTCTAAGGCAGATAAAATTCCTGTTAGGAAGGCCCACCAAATTATTTTTCCCAGGGCCCCCCCACCAAACCATATGATGGTACTGCTCCACACAAATCTGTTCATTAAAAATATTTCACAGAAGTAGCTATCTGCAGGCATTTTGGTAGTTGTCCTTCAACTGACTGTCGATATTAAAGGAAGAGCATGAAACTAAAAATATACTTTTAAGACATATCTCCAAAGTGATAATAAACATTTGGTGTATTAATAGAAAATTTCCTTGCAAGGTAAACACTTGTAAATTGCCATGCCTTATGGTTACCATGAAAAGAGTACTTCCTTTGGGCTTGAGAAAGCCATGTCCTGTGCACAGTGTTCCTATTGCATGGTAGCGTTCGGTAGATAGTGTAGCACCTGGCTGCTGATAATATCCTGTAGGTGTCACAGGCACTGACTTAAGTATATAAGCACAAATCCCAGAAACCCTCTGCAAAGCAATGCTAAATGAATACTTGTGTTTTTTGCAAAGACTAGATATTAACCAGTGATGAGAAAAAGCAAAAGAAAATGTTAAGACACTGGAATTGGTATTGTCATACTATTAGATGTGCAACCTTAACTTCCCAATGCACTGCAAAATACCGTAGAGATTACAAAACAAATTACTTCAACAATGACATCACATGCGCCATGACCAAACATGTAATATCAATGACAACGATGATCTGACACCAAAGTGTTGTAGCATGGATTCAAAATGTTTGCTGAAAATAAAGGTTATTTTATGGCACACACATTCATTTTTGATGCGTTTTTCCAGCACTTTAACTTCTTCACTACCTTACAATGTATATATGTTTATAACCTATTTATTGATTTATTTATTTTTAATTACAACTGATAATGACTTGTATAGAAACTATCATTCATTTACAATCATATGCAGTTTGCCATATTTGTTAGTGGAAGACACTTAAAGATAGCAAAAATAAATTTTTAAGACGTTGTATAATAAAGTCAATAATCAATTAGTACATTTCTGGTCTTACGTGGTGTCATTTGGCCTGTGTACTTGTTTTCCCATTGCACATGTTCAGCATATCGCTGTTTTTCAATCCAGGGATGTGACATTCTTAAATGACCAAACATTTTGGAGCCCCACTTTGTAGATAAACTATGCACCAGTCCATGCTTTGACACCGCTCTTGGACACTCTGGCAACTTGTACTTTCCCTTGCTATGTGCTACATCTCTTTTCTCACCACTGAGCATACTTTCACATTACTTTTTGGTGCTGTGCAATATCTTGGAAAACCTCCACACCTATTAATTTTGTGGATATTTTCATGTAGTGGTACATCATCCCTTACTCTTTCTAACTGAACTTAGAATTTCTAAATGTTAGGACAGTCCCACATTTTTAGGATAGATGTTCCTCTTTTCCCATATCCTTCAATCCTCTGCTCACCCAAACAGTCGGAGCTGTGTTCTTTTGTAGTAAATTCTATGTAGAATGTTTAATTGCAACTAGTGAACATCTGTTATAGCTGACACTTGCCCTGGATGGTCTAGTATCTCTTCCCATTCTCTATTTCACCTGTTTGTTCCCATCATAGTATTAGGGTGCCCAGTATGTGGATATGTTATTCATCAGTATCGTTTATGTAAGGGATATTGCTCTTGGATTAGTTGTGCTCTAAAAGTTTATGCTGTAGTGGTAATTCCTTCTGGATATTAATGTATTTAGGGAAGTGACACCTAGAGCATGTTTAGGTAGCCGGTATTTAAAAAATTATAACTCTTTGAACTTGAATTCGACTATAACTATCCAATTTTTTTTACATTTCTGCTCTGTCAAAAATATCACTCAACATGGGCCAACAAAAAGATACAGCAAACAGAGGAGGTAAGCAGGCAAAATGTTTGGGACGTGACCAACCCTAAGGATGGCAGGTCTAAAAGGTACCTTCTGATTGAATTAGCCTTATTGCTCAGTTTCTCTGTTGGCTTTTTCCCACATGCTAATTACCATTGGCTTAGCTATCAGGAGTATGGTTGGAGGTTTGCCCCCACTAAGGACGTGTCTATATCCTTTTGTTCCTAATGTGTGCCTGTCTATCCTTGATGCTGCCTCATCTTTTGAAGCAATGGCCCATCCACTCAAGCTTGAAAGCTGGGCTACTTCTGATATTAGGTAGTTCAACGCCTCCTGTGAATGTACATTTGTGACATGGTTAAGGCAATTCAGGGTGTTCCCCCCATGCCATAATAGGATCTGGTGGTCAGTTTGTCCACTGTTTAAAAACTGTCTGTGGCATATTCTGCAATACGTGAAGACATTGAGGGAGAGTGATTATTATAAATAAGGCTACACAGCCAATGTAATATGTCAACACTAAATTTATGCAGTATGTTCTCTGTATAGAATGTGCCTGGATCTGGTGAGATCCACTTATCTTTGTATTTAAAATGGGCATCATCCACTCAAAGTGGTTTGTCTTGGCCTCTGATTAGAGTCGCTGCATATCCTACAAGCTAAGTGTCACACAAACATTGTGAATAGGAATGGGGAGATTGGGCACCTCTGCTGTGTTCTTCTGCCAATATTAAACGTTCTCAAGTGAGTATTGTTGACTCACATTGTACCCACAGGTTAACATGTAAGAGTTTCTCTCAGGTTATGAAGTTTGGACCAAATCTACGTTTTCCAATATTAACAAATAAAAGAGCCATTTGATGGAGCCTAAGGCCTTCTGAGCATCAATTGACAACAAGTCTCGTGAGTTCCCTGGCCCTATCTGGATAGAAGAGACAGATGTACAGTCCATGCAAATTGAGGCCAGTGGATCGTTGTGGTATACCTTCAATGTGGTCTAGGTGAATCAGTTCTTGCTATAACCAGGAGTACCCGGCCGCTGGTGGTGCAGCTCCTGTGTTGGTCGTTGGCCCCTGCACTCTGTACCCAGCCGCCGCGGTGCCACTGGTGGTGCACTTTGAGTGCCCCCCTAGACCTTGGGGAACCTTGGTCCTAACTCCCCAAAAGCTCACCTCATGAGTAGAGTACTTACCTCCAAAAACCGATAACCATTTTTCTCCCATAGGAACCTCTTGTTACAACATTTTGGGCTTAAAATTGTTCTAAGGGTTGAACTGCTAATGTATGGAGAAAAGTAAATTCAATTGCACAGTATAAAAGTCGTACTTACCTTGTATGTAGAAATAATCTTAGGGTGTGGTATCTAGGCATACCACCCTCAGTACTCCAAGTAATCCAAAGTAACTCAAAAGTAATCTAAAAGTATTTACTGTATGATACAAACTGCATTTAAAAGTGATACAAACCTGTACCAATTGTAATTTCAAGCACAACTGCATTACCTTGAACAGTCTTGCATTTTGAAAGTATCTATTACTCACCTGTGCTAAGTCCTGCTTGGTTTTAAAATAAAACGTTAGTATATATTTTTTTATACTTACCTAATTGGTCTGGATTCTGTCTGTGTGTGCATCAGTCCTTGAGTGAATGAATACAATAAATGCTTAACACACCATCTGGATAAGCCTCAACTGCTCGCCTCACACTACCACAAAGAGAGCTATTAGTACTTACCTAATTTAGCCTCTGCTGTACCTCTGGGGACTCCCTGGACTCTGTGCATACTATATCTTACTTTCCCATAGTATATAGAGAGCCAGCTTCCTACAGGAAACAATCTTGAAACTAACAATTTCCTGGATTACTCTGCCTTTTGCACTTTCAAATGAAAAAACTTTTGCAACAAGGGATTGTCACCTTAGAAGAGTAAAATGTTCAGTGTTCTGCCATCATTAACCCACTCTACTTATGCAAGAAAGGGACTCCAATAGTGTAACACAATATGGCCTTCAGTATCAGTTTTGTAGTAATTCTGATGGGGTCTGTAACAGGAGTTACTGGCCACATCATAATTACAAGGTCCGCAGAAGCACCGCTGTCCTGGTGTACATCACCAGAAGACTCTCATCTGCTGAAAGCAGCTAAAGGTAATTACTGATTCCCAGGAAAATTCCTCATTTCTAAGGGGGCCCTCAGGGTCTATCTACCAGTGGCGGCTCCTCCACTAAGGCGGAGGAGCCGTCGCCCCCACTGCCTGCAGTCCCAGTGAAAAGGGAAAAATGAAATGATAAGAACGTGCTGATATTATCATTTTATTTTTTCCATGCTCAGGCAGTGTTGTGGGCAGGGCTGCCCTGGTCACAGAGTAATCGGTGCCAGACCAATCACAACGCTGCATTGCAGTGTTGTGATTGGTCAAGGAGCCTAGGGCGTGGTGCTTCCTGATCCTGCCTCCTGTTAAGCAGAAGGAAGGAAGAGAGGACGAGAGGATAGAGGAGAGTCAGGCGTCCGGCTAGCAGGCAAGTGTTTTTTTTTTCTTAACTCCCCTCCCTCACACCCCCACCCCACCAATGCCATCGGGAAGCAGCCACCTCTGCTATTTAGTAATACTGTGTACAGTATTCACTCTTGAGGTGCCAGTAAATATTGGTAACTTTGGGCATGCTGAGTAAATGGTTACACTACATAGAGGCAAATGTAATAAGGTCCAAAGTAGGGGGTGGCCTTGGTTATAGTAATGTCAGCAGGTGAAGAATTCATGGGGGATTAACCTGGAATGTAAGATCGATTACAAACTTCTAGTTCATAGAAAACAATCGACTCACTTCTCATTTTCTGATTGGATGAACTGGCATCCATATCTTTGTTAAAACATGATTTAACGTTTGTTCCCAGGCACTTTTGGAATCCGGCGGTGCATGCTATCATCAGCTCAATTCTTCATGTACTTTTGTGATACCAGATGCATATTTACTGTTTTGTCACACATGAGCCCCATCTTCATTACATGCTGAGCAAAAACATTACTCTACGTGGTTAGATTCTCCTACATTGTGGTGGTCAGATTCCTCTGACATATTCAAAGGCATCTGCTAAGGTGCAGCAAAGTACCTAGTATTCTGATAAGGTGTGGTGCGGATTCTCTTCTGGATATGCCTCATATTCAGAAGGGTAGCTTGATGTATTCCTTCAACACAAATTTGGCTCAGTTCTCAAGTTAAATGTGATTTTAAACGTGTAAACCTGTCATTCAAGATGAAACACATGGAAAGTGTGATTTTAAAACACACTCATAATTAGGTTGTTTTAAAGAACGATATTAAAAACATGGCACTTCGACTTAAAATGGAACGGATGCAAAGTATGGTTAAAGAATATGAATACTCGACTCAAAAGTACACAAAATGGGTAAATTGAAACCTCCATTGAATAGTAATGTTATGTGAAGCAGAAATAAAAAAATCCTCATCACAAAAACTGCCTTATTCCAAAAGAGCTGCAAAGAACAATTTATTCAGGAAACCTATAGTCAAAACGAAACTGAGGAAAAGTAAATAAAAAAACATGAACCCTACTTAGAATTAAACAGATGTAAAACATGCTTTATAAATCGTGGGCCCAGGTTTATCAACGGATTGCAAAATGTCATTGCGCTCACGCAAAAACAATAAAGCCTAAAGGACATTGGAGAAATCGCAAGCTCTATTATTCACAAGAATTCACTACACCGTTGGGTTATAATACAGGATTTGAGTGTAATTCCAGCAGGAAGAAATGGATGGGCCAAATCTGAAACTTTTAAGTAAGCTATTTCATGGGTCAGGTTGGTGTCAGATAGACACTGGGCGGAGGTCTTGACATGGGAACGTGACTCCTCTGGTGTGGGAAGTGATCTCAATGAAATGACTGTCCTTCAGCAGCTATTTGGCAAGAGAAAATAGGTAACTGGCCACCAAGGTGGATCACCTTAAGACTTTTGACAGATCAACATCATGTTGGCGATTGTGGGAACATGATTTATTGGAGGGTTGCTATCCTCTTCTAGTGCAACCCAATAGGCTGTTACTGGGCAGAAAGGTGTGGATTCTGTTAAATGAAAAGCTTCACTCTAGTAGGAGCTCGATTTCAAAATACAGAAAACTTGTGCTCATAATAAGTGATAATTTAAAGCACATTTATAAATTACCTGAATTTTTGTTAAAATTAAACAATATGAAGGATGTGGCTAGCAGGGAGAATGGAGTGTTTTTTAGAATGCTCCGATCCATCCTTTTATATCAGAAAATGCCAGTAATCCCTATGCTCATACAGTCAGCACTTGGGAGAAGTGACCAGAGAAAGTAAAAAGAAGTTTGAACTGCAGCTTTATACATTAACAAGCACACAGACAGAGCTGGGACTAGTGGAGAAGGCTGCACAGCGCAGCATGCAGGTAACACCGACCCAAATGTTACACGTGGCTCAACAGACATGTCAAACAGGATTTGATAGGCCAGATGTTGCAGGATACCCACAGCCTGATCTTTTGCATATTCTGTGGAGTTCAGAGGAGTCATTCTTGCCCATTCAGGTCAGTCTCATTGTATGCTCCCGGGAGAAATTTCACACATCATTCGCATCTTATTAAGGCCAAGAATAGGCTCAGTAAAGCTGGAGAGCTAATACAGATTATTCTCGAGGAACTTCAGGCAGGGAAAGCTGACTTTTTAAAAGTTACTTTTTCCTAATACTTATTAAAAACTACTTCAACATTTTATTGGATTTTTGCTAAATATTAAAAATACTTGTTTAATTATTTTTAGGGCTGGTCCAATTACTGAAATAGCATTATTAGTATTTTAATCTGTACTGCAGTTTTTTACATAGGACAGGTTGCACTGCCATAGTGAAAATAGCTTTTGGGACCTTTCTCACTGTAGGACGTGGCAACATTCATTTTCTACATTCCCCACTTTTAAATACCATGTACCTACATTGTGGGCTATAAGGCATATCTAGGGGTAACTTACTAATATTTAAAAGGAGGTTTTTACCTGTTAAAATGGGTTATTTTAACAGGTTGCACTGCAGGTGTTGGACTACAGCAGTCAGGTTACACTGATAGGCCTGAGGCCATGTGTTCCTTTGTCACACTAGAGGATGGCACAATAAGTGCTGCAGTTCACGTGGTGATATTTAACTTTCCATGCCATCGGTGTAGTTTCTACAACCATATACTATTACCTTATAGGACAATTAAATATGCCAATCAAGGATTAGCTTATGTCTACATTGTTTAGGGGCCAGAAAACATACACTGGGAACGGGGTAGCAATGCTGCAGTGTACAGAGTCTAAAACGAGCAATAAAATTGAGCATTAAAATTCAGCAAAAAATGGGGTGAACCCACCAAAAGGGGCATTTTCTTCACTTATGCCCAACTGAACAGAAAGGAAAGTGCAGGCAGGCAGCTTAAGCCATGTGTTTTGGCTCTGAAGTCAATTCCCCTGAGCTGCTGTAACCCCTCCACTCACAGGCACCTGCCTCTTGATGCCCCACCCCTCGCCCCCTTTATCACTCACACCCCAAGCCACCTCCACAAAACCTCTTGGCCGTAAAGATATAAGCAGTGGCAGAAGCAGACAGGAACTGTCTTACTGCGTCACTACAAAGCGCTATGAACGACCGTTATGCTTGAAACCGTTCGACTCTCTTCTACTGGTTTAGGGGAATATGGGGAGCAGCACAGACCACTGACACCGAAATAGTGTGTGAAAAAGGCCGCTTTTATTGAAACAGGTGCACATCACAATTACAAGCCCTTGGCCTGACGCCTTACAAAACTACAACCTCACTATACAAAACTGTTACCTATGTCAAACTACCCCACACCCCTAAGGTTCCCCCACAGAACATTTCAAACCTGCAATTCAGTACCCCTACTGTGACCTTTTAACATTTCACCTTTGAACTTTAACCTTTGACCTATCACCTTTGAACTTTCTCCTTTCACCTTTGACCTTTCAACTTTAACCTTTACGACTATTAACCTGTAACTAACCTAACTTCCTAATGCACCTTAAAGATCCTACCTTGTGAACTTGTCTACCCGTTCCCTTTCAGCCTGGATTGCCTCTGTCAATAACGAACAAACTTGGCTAAACCATGCCAACTTTACTGCCAACCGCCCCTGCACCTGCTTCATAGCGACATTCCCAGAAACAATCACTTAGACACCCTGTACACCTGTTCCAAAGCAAAGCCAACCCAAAAACCCAATTTGTTCCCCGGGAAAAAATGTAATTCCCCCAAAAGTGAATTGAAATGGGGAGGAGGGAGGGGAAAAAAGCACCGAGATGCCTATGACCAGCCACCATGAATACTACAAAATGGTGGCTGGTCGAACAAAATGGGCGGATAAATAGCCTTTGGGCTACAAAATAGCCCAACCAGCCCAATCAGCCCAACGGGGGCGGAGCAGACGCCTGAGCCGCTACCATTCCCCAAACACCCCGGGGGGCAGACCTCTCTACGCTCAGCTGCCCCCAAGACCCCCTTGGGGAATATGGGGAGCAGCACAGACCACTGACACCGAAATAGTGTGTGAAAAAGGCCGCTTTTATTGAAACAGGTGCACATCACAATTACAAGCCCTTGGCCTGACGCCTTACAAAACTACAACCTCACTATACAAAACTGTTACCTATGTCAAACTACCCCCCACCCCTAAGGTTCCCCCACAGAACATTTTAAACCTGCAATTCAATACCCCTACTGTGACCTTTTAACCTTTCACCTTTGAACTTTGACCTTTGAACTTTACCCTTTCACCTTTGCCCTTTCAACTTTAACCTTTACGACTATTAACCTGTAACTAACCTAACTTCCTAATGCACCTCAAAGATCCTACCTCGTGAACTTGTCTACCCGTTCCCTTTCAGCCTGGATTGCCTCTGTCAATAACGAATAAACTTGGCTAAAACATGCCAACTTGACTGCCAACCGCCACCCAGAAAAATGGGGGGGGACTACCCCTTTTTCTGCCCACCCAAAACCCTAGGGTACCACAGGGCCTATGCAAGGTAAACCTGCACCTGACAAAATGCTACTCAAGTGAAAACGAAAACGTCTACCCCCTATCTGTATCTCCGTGACATATGATAAGGCCAGCTGCCTCGACTTCTTGAAAAGACGTCCTGTCTCTCTAGACCCTTTCCCTGCCTTCTACTTGCCTCAAACTGTACAGTCCAACGCCACTCGCCGCAGAGCCACAACTCGATCCACCTAGCAATCCGCTTGACCATTGGCAGAACTCGCCTGCCAGTCCTCCTACACTACGTTGAGTAAAATACACCCTTTTCCCCACCCTATCATTGACCCTCTGCTGTAATGTAACTTCCTGACATCTAACCCCCCCACTAATTACCCGTTCTACGAGGGTAGCCCTTAACTCCCCCCCAGACCCCTTGACACTATGCAAACCTATGTGAAAGCGATACAGAGCGGATCCCAAAGTGGCACAGAGACTGCACCATTATGCCTGCTGTTCTTCCCCTTTTTAATAATGACTCTTCGAATATCGAAACAAGCACACCGATGACCTACAACTTAGAGCCGACCTTGGAAAACAACAATAAAAATTTCAGAAAATGCCATATCTTAGCAAACTTCCCCCCTGACCCGAGCACATCGCTAACTGCATTTGCTGTCCCTGTCCCCAAGCTCCTCATGTCCGTCATGCTCTGCCCCTAGCATGCCTCCCCAGGCCTTGCGTGTCGCCGCTCCCCAGCAGTACGGAGAACCAATATGATAGAAACACCCCTGCCCAGAGCCACTGTTCTCACAGGGGAGTGCTCACCTCCCAGGGCAAAATTGAACTGGTGACCTACGCACTGCCGACCTGACAAGACCTCTCTGATCTGTTCGAGACCTGTGCACCCAGATCCGTATGTCTGCTGCCGTCGTGTGGCTACCCCCCAAATTACCCCTTTACTCCTGCAACTTCATATCCTACAATTTTGCCCCCTTAACGTCCCAATTATGAGGGACAAAACAACATATTTATTGATCTCTAGAGCATATCACAGATAACGTAATGAATAACCTCTGTAATTTGGCCCCCCCTTCAGCGTTAAAACAGGGGAGGGGGATCCCACTCCTAGATTCCCTCATCTAATCCCCCATGACCTAGACCCCGCTTGTCTGCCATCGGGAATATCCCTGCCCCAAGCTACCCTTGGCTGCCGGACCTTCCTGCTGTCCAGCCCAATGTACTAGAGACTGTCCCTGATCGAACAGCTGCCAACTAAACAGTACCCCATCTTCAACCCCCCCCCCTGGCCTTTTGTCTCCTTTGCTCCCTACTAAGCAGGACCTCCCCTTAAGCCTTTGTAACCGTGTGCCTATTAAGGAAGCCCGACCCATTGAGAACCCACCAAAGCCTCTGCGATGTCCTTGCCCATCCCCCGGCGCATGACGCGATGTTAATCTGCCCCCGAAGTTCAACATGCTCACACCAACCCTGCAACAATTCCAGCCCCTGCACACACGTTATATACTGTTGGATCCCGCCTGCTCCCTGTTATGTTAATAATGTGACACAACAACTTTCTTGTGACATGTAAACCGACCCCGAGACTTCGCCCTACATAAATATGCCTCGTGTGAAACCAGCATGGCGCCCTGCTTCCCCGCTGTGTCCCTTATCGCCGCCGTTTAGCTTTCTTTGCAACAGTAACAACGGGCCTCCAAATCACATAATCAAACTCAATGCCCGGGAATGACAGCACCTTACAGGGACCCACTGTCTATCCTTTTTTGCCAGGGGGCACATATGCCAGGCCCGCGTTGCCCCAAAACTGTCCAGCACCCCCTGGCTGTCCATGGAAACAGGCTTGTTATATGTATCCCCTTGTTAAGTCTGCCTCCTTGTTCCCAGAATCAATCCCAATGCCCAGGAGTGGCAGCACCGCACTGGGCCCAGCTGCTTTCCTTGTTGCCAAAGGTATTCTCAGTTCGCCCCTGAGCTCCCAGAACTGTCCAGCCTCCTCTGGCAGTCCACGGAACCCGGCTTGTCCGCTCCAATCTCTATTCGTAAACAGGACCACCCTGGTCACAGATTACATGTCATCCCTCGGACTGACTGTGTCGTGCAGCTCAAGCTGTCCTCTATGCTGTCAACGATACCCCAGGTCCACCCATGACCTCCCAGAACTGTCCAGCCTCCTCTGGCAGTCCGCGTAGCTGGCTTGTAGTAAACCGTGCCTCCATGGCCACAGTATCAATGTTGATGCCCCTGGGTGCCAGTGCCGTTCTGGGCCACTTGTCTTCCATGTTGCCAATGGTACCCCAAAGGTCAACTCTGAGCTCCTTGAGCATGCCTAGCCTCCTCTGGCCGCCCTCGGAACCGGTGCCAGTGTCGCTCAGGGCCACGTGTCTTCTATGTTGCCAATGGTACACCAAAGGTCAACTCTGAGCTCCTCGAGCATGCCTAGCCTCCTCTGGCAGCCCTCAGAACCGGTGCCAGTGCCGCTCTGGGCAACGTATCCTCTATGTTGGCAATGGTACACCAAAGGTCAACTCTGAGCACCTCTAGAATGCCCAGCATCCTTTGGCCGCCCTCGGAACCAGTGCCAGTGCCGCTCTGGGCCTCGTGTCTTCTATGTTGCTAATGGTACCCCAAAGGTCAAGTCTGCGCTCCTCAAGCATGCTTAGCGTCCTCTGGCAGCCCTCGGAACAAGATGTGTTTGCTGCCCTGTATTGACAGCCCCCGCCTGGGTCCAGCTGTCTGCTCTGGTGCCCAATATACACCAAATCGCCCATGATCCTCTTTCGTGTGTGCTTTATCACTACCGTAACCAGACCTCCCTGGCCACAGGCTGAATCTCAATGTCCTAGAATGACAGCCCCCAAACGGGTCCAGCTGTTTACTGCCCTGTACTGACAGCCCTCGCCTGTGTCCAGCTGTCTACTCTGTTGCCCAATGTACACCAATACACCCAATAATCCCCATTCGAGTTTGGTGTATCACTACCATAAACAGGCCACAAATGGCCCCAGAATGAATCTCCATGTGCTAGAAGGACAGCCCCCAAAACGGGTCCAACTGTCAGCTCTGGTGCCCCACGTACCTAAATCCCCCATGATCCCCATTCATGTCGCCCTTATCCCTATGTTAGACGGGCCTAACTGGCCCCCGAATCACTCTTAGTGTCCTAAAAAGACAGCCCCCAAACAGGTCCAGCTGTCTTCTCTGATGCCACAGGTACACCCCAACATCCCCATGAGCGCTGTAAAATGTCCAGCCATTCCGCGGAAACTGGCCGCCCAGCATGCCCCTCTAAATGCACTGTCTTTCGTGACATTTTCCTGCCGAATTAGCAACTAAGGCCTCTTCCTTCGTTACGACGCTGTTAAGCGGGTTACCACCTGCTCGATACCCTCGGAGGGAAAACCAATGCTGACCCTTCCTTTCTTGGGAATCCCCCGTCTGTCCGTAAGCAAGTTCCCCAAACCAACTGGTCTCTGACGTCATCTTTGTTACTATACATCTACACTCCCACTTATGTAAATGTCTAAGTCACCAGGCGTATTAACCGTTGCTCCCAGTCCACAGCCTTCCCCCCGCACCCAGCCCCTACGCCTGCTTGCATTTCTGTCCCTGCAGCATGCCTACCCACAGGGAACCCTGGTGCACTTTCCGGTATTAAGGCTCCCGCATGCACCCACGGCATCGCCTTTAACACCTTCCTGCTTTTCTCTTCAATTGCCATCCTACAAGTGTACCCACAGCCTCGGATCCTTCCCGAAGTGCATTTCTTTGGTCTTGATCTCAGTATTCTCCTTCCCTTGTACCGTAACCCCATCTTGAACTCTAGCGCTGAGGCTCCTTCCTCGATTACGGCCGCCCACCTAACTTATACCGCTGCACTTTTACCTGGTGCTAGAATCGATGTCCATTCTGTCCCCCTTCGTTCTTCTCCTGTCGGACCCTCCACAGCTGTCCTTCCAGTCGCTGATTGCCTGCTGCATTAACCTGGAAAATGTCGAACAAATGGTGAGACTTCACCCCCCGTGCCCACCCCCCAGTCAGCACCTCCCACTGATCATCTTCAACTAAACACTTCCCTCGTCGTCCGTGTCATGACATCCCTTGTGTCCACCCTCATGTGTGGCAGCCTTTCCGCCCACCCTCGAGCTTAAAATACACATCCTCAATATACATTTACAGCATTGACCGGAAACGAAAACCTTTGAGCACCTGTGCTCCCAAAAGGCACCTGACTTACCATTTGCTCCATAGTTCCCTCCCCCAAGCTTCACTCTTATCCGTATACCCTCATGCCTATATTGGAAAACCATACCATATCCTCCCCACCGACCCATAATCCAAAAACCGCGTTCCGATTCGATTTCCGCCAGGGGCAGCACTGTTCCCCTTGGCTTGGTGCACTGCCGAAGCCATCCGGGGCCTTCTTTGGGCGGTGATCTTGGGGTCCCTTGCGGTCCGATTCGATTTCCGCCAGGGGCAGCACTGTCCCCCTTGGCTTGTTGCACCTCTGAAGCCGTCCGGGGCCTTCTTTGGGCGGTGATCTTGGGGTCCCCCGTCGCTCCAGCCCGGCCGCACTGGGCCCGGCCTTCTTTTCCTCACGGGGTAATGGAGCCGCCTGCTGCTCTCCCGTGTCTGGAAAGCTGCCAAAGTGATCCTGCCGCAAACCTATGGTCCGGTGTGCTGGTCACTGCCTATATCCTGCCTGCTTTTCCCCCCTCCTGATCCGACAAACTGATCCCCCTCCCCCAAATACCTAAAACCCTTTAATGCCCTAATTTCCCCCCTAATTCTTATTCCCTGTGCCTGCCCAGGTTCAAGCAGCTCCCTCACTGACCTAATGTACCCAGACCTACTCGTACCCAACTCAACCACCAAAATGGGCATCCAGCGGGGGAGGGCGAGGAAATGACCTCCGCTCCGAGGAAAAACTAGGACTGCCCCCTTCATAATGTGAAATGTCTACCCTGAGTAGGGTGCTATGTGCCAATCGCCAACACTTTACTGTGGCAGCCATTTTCCATCCCAGAAAAAAAAACACCCTCAGCTCGCTCTCACTCATAGCATTTACTCGCACGGGGAAATTATTCCTCCCCCCCTATCCCCACGGGGCCTCAAACGCATTTACGCGCTGCTCCCAAATTAGTGCGTGCGCTAAGGAGCTGCCCCCTTAGCATCATGGGCAATACCGCCCTGCGTAGAGTGATGAGCACCAAATGCCCACACGTTAGTGTCGCAGCAACCTTCCACCCCCACAAAGCCCCCACCCTCCTGCGCCTGTGTACGCCCCTTCGGTTTCGCTGTCCGAAGTCGAGAGCTGCCCGATCCTCACCTGCGGCTAAATACCCTTTATGGAATCCAGAGAGACGCGAGCCCCTGCAGGCCGCTGCCGCAACCCCTGCCGAGGCTCTCCTCACCTTCGTATGTCTCCCGCCCTATCGTCCCCCATGGCTAGTCCAGGACCATCCGGCCGGCAAATGAAAGAGTGACCCCAGGCACAGACAACGTGTGTGTGCCGCGCCTAATCCCAGGGAAGGAAACCCCTCACTAGACCCAGGGAAAAAAGCACTGAGATGTCTATGACCAGCCACCGTTAATAATACAAAATGGTGGCTCGTCGAACAAAATGGGGGGATAAATAGCCTTTGGGCTATAAAATAGCCCAATCAGCCCAACGGGGGCGGAGCAGACGCCTGAGCCGCTACCATTCCCCAAACACCTCGGGGGGCAAACCTCTCTATGCTCAGCTGCCCCCCCAAGACCCCCTTCTCCCACGATGCATAGAGATCCACCTCCGGCCATTCAAAATTTCAATGGAGTCAACGAAAGGGAACTTAAAGAGGAAACGTGTTTTATTTATTAAATTTATGTTGTGCGTGTGCCGTGTGCACGTGTGTATGCTTTTCTTACACACACGTATGCACGGATCCCTTACATTTTTTGCCCGTGTTTGTATTTTACTGTTAGTTTGTGCATCTGCCGTGTTTTAGATCCTACGGGAGTTAGGACCGGCAGACGCAAGGAACCTGAGCTGGCGAGGCTGCGTCCTACCTTCACTCCGTATGCTGGTGTTCGATCTTAATAAAAGATATATCAAATCAATGGTTGCGGATTTGATCCTTATAGAAACCCTCTGGTCAGGCGATATGCTGTCTAGTTGTCTGTCCCTGGCACCTACACTGCTAACAAGGATTGTACATTTTTTTCTGCCCATTCTCCTATCTCCTAAATTCAGACACTAAGGGGCCGATTCCGATCTCGGCCGGTAGGGCACCGAATCGGATTTGGCTTAACCGGATCCGATTCGGAGCCCTCTTTCACGACCGATTCGTACGTGCGCCCGGCCGAGCGAGTACGATGCAAGCGCACGCGAAATCGCCAACCGACTCGTACGCGGGTCCGAACCGCTCCGACCGACTCGCACGGACATGACTCGCACCGCGCAATGGAGACGTTCCCCGGCCGGGCAAGTACGATGCGCGCCGCGAGCAGTCCGACCGACTCGCGCCGTCCGGCTCTAAAGAGCAGTCGGAGCCGGACTTTGGGGGTCCGTGTCAGACCCCCCTGTATGCGTAGCCGCGCGAGTCGCACACAGGGGCATGTGCATGTACGCCATGAGTCGCATCGAGGCGTACCCGCTGTAGGGGGCGCCCTTGTTCGCCTCGCACCCATTGAGTCAATGGGAGCCCGCGTACGCGTTGTACGTCCGGCTCCCATTGACTTCAATGGGAGTCCGACCGACTCGAGTCCGATTGCATGCGTGCGCATCGTACTCGTTCGGTCGGACTGCCAGAGTCCGATTCGGTCGGAAATCTCTCCGGGTCCGGCTCGGTCGGAGTGATTTCCGGCCTGAATCGGAATCGGCCCCTAAAAGTGTGACTCTGACAACCTCCCTGGTGATTAATATTAGCCATTGTCACCCTACTGTTAGTTCTTATTTGTACATGTTGACTCTTCAGGTGTGGATCTAAGGGTAAGACAGGCAACTGGACCATTGTGCTGCTTTTAGTTCCCTCCAGTTTGAGAAACACCTTGACTAACGACGCAATCACTCCCCCTGTACTGATCTCTCCTCTTGAGTTGCCCAATGTCCCCTCTTCCTGGCATTCGTCAATATCACTCTCATTGGGGTTACCTGAAAAGGGGAACCCTAGGAAAGATTTTCCTCTACCATCCACCACTGAAGTGATTACTAAATCTGTTCAGGAAATGGGACTTCCTCTGTAGTTCTGAGACACAGTGACTCAGCAAGTGTGTATATGTGAAGCCTGGCCCAAGGAACAATAGTCAAAGTCTATGCCATCAGTCCTTATACTTTGAGCCACTTCCTTGCTGTCGATGAACTTGATGATTAAAGATTTTGAAGTCTCACTACAAGTTTTCATTTTCGAGGCAAAAGAAGAAATATTTTCCCTCTATCTCTCCTGAATTAGGCTCCAAAGAAGGTAAGGCATTTGGAATCGACTGAGATTTCTCTTGATATAGCAAACCTCTGTTTTGCAGAATTATTGTGAACACTTCTTTTACATGGTGAATGACCACAGAAAAAAAGAACAGACTATGATCCAGCCATCTCAATAGGGGAACACTGGAATACCTGCATCATCGTGAAGTACACCCACAAGTGAATCTACCACTTTATTGAATACTCTAGGTGGAGAAGAACATTTAAAAGGAAGTACCTGGAACTGGAAATGCTTTTCTCCCACACAAAAACGAAGAAACGTAGGGGAAGCTGGATGAATCAGCATATGTAAATAGGCATCTTGAAAATCCAGTGATGCAAGAAAGCTTTCTTTTCTTATGAACGGCAGGGTGGCCTGAAGAGACAGCATCTTGAATTTGATCTGTGGGATGAACTGATTTCACAACCAGAATGGGCCTGAAGTGTGCCCCAAGGGTTTCTGTACCAGGAAAATAATTGAATGCACCCCTTTAATTCTCTATGGAAAGGAAATGCAATGGTTGCCTTTTTGTTCAACAGTAGTTGTATTCCTTCCTGAAGAGCCTGATTGTTTCTCAGCATTGGAAGTAAGCGGCTTAGGGTAGAAGACATCTGGAGGATTTGTTAGAAATTATGTGTGAAATCCCTCTCTATAACTTGTATATCCCAAGTGTGTGATATTGGGTCTTTCTATTGATTCTGAAAGAAACTCAGTCCGTCCCACCCGGAAGACTAATTGTATCTGTGGCATTGTCATGCCTTGGGCTGGATTGTCTTTTTCCTGAGCTCCCTTCTTGTTGCAACAGGAACTTGTCTGCCAAAGGGATAACCCATCAATGTCTCCCTCCTCAAAAGGACTGATTCTAAGCCTCAAAATTGGGCCCAAAAGTTCTCCTGTTACAGAAGAATTTTCATCTGGTGGATTGCTTTGTAGGAGCTATGGATTTTTTTGTTTTCTGCAGACTTCCTTGTCATATATTCAAGTTGAGTACCAAATAACTTTGGACCAGAAAATTAAAATTTCACTAATGAACCCTTCCAAAACCACATCCAGATTGGTTGATGGGGGGGCTACTGAAGCGCCAGCTAAAGATGCTGCTGCGGTCAGTGAACCATATAGTATGGAGACAAAGGTAGGGTGTTGCCTTAAGGTACGTGCGTGTGTTGTTGCGTTTTCTTAAATAATAACATTCTAACTGGGCACCTCTTTCATTTTAGTTGGGTGACTTTGGGTTTTTTACTATTTAATTATTGGCGAAGCGAGTAGCACGTGTTTAAGTGCCTTCTTCCGACGACATTGGTGGCCATTTTGGGTGTGCCGTGTTACCGATAGGGTCATTGGTCTAGTTCCCGCACTCACTGCCCTATTCAGAGCGGCCGTGGATGCTTTAGAAAAAGGTAGGTTGTTGTCTTTAGGCACCGCTATGCTGCATGTGTTGTTGTTGCGCTCTCTTTTTTAAACAATAGCATTTTAACTGGACACCTGTTTCATTTTTAGTTGGGGGGACCTGGGGCCTTTTACTTTTGAATTTTTTGCGAAGCGAGGAGCTCGTGTTTTAAGCGCCCGCTTCCGACGACATTGAAGGGTATTTTGGGTGTACTGTGTTACAGCTGGGGTCAGCGGTCTAGTTCCTGCACGCACAGCCCTATTTAGAGCGGCTGCGGCGCGGACGCTCTAGACAAAGGTAGAGTGTCGCCTTTTGGCACAGCTAAACTACGTGTGTTGTTGTTGCACTCTCTTTTTAAAAAAATCTAATTTTAACTGGGCACCTATTTAATTTTAGTTGGGGAACCTGGGGGTTTTTACCTATTAATTTTTGGCGAAATGAGAAGCACGTTTTTAAATGCCTGCTTCCGATGACATTGGCGGCCATTTTGGGTGTGCCGTGTTACCGCTGGGGTCAGCTGTCTAGTTCCCCCGCGCATGCATGGCCCAAGCGCGTCTGCGCCTGAACGGTCCCAGGAACCGTGGTTCCTTTCAGTCATAAAGGCTGATGTTTTCATCTGACCAACTCATGGCACTTCGACCTGCCTGTTTTGAAGGTAGCCTGACCTCCTTAGACTTGCAGGTGAGCACGCTATTATGTACCCGCTGTAATTTTTCATCTAAGTTACATGACACGAGACATAACGAGGTCATAGGAAATGCTGCTTATGCCCACTGCGATCCAAGCCATAAAGCGGCCACTTCTGACAGCATGTTTGGGAACGAATTTTGTTTTTTTTATCATTAACTGCTGCTCCCTTCCAAGGCACTAGCGGCATTTATGAAATTTTCTGTGGGACAATGCCTGTTCTTGGTGGAGAAATGGCTTCATGAGGTGTCTTTACCATATGTTATTGCCGCACTTCCATCAAACTACTCTATTGTTAGAAGAGACAGACAGGATAAGACAGGCGGCGGGTTTCCTATCATTTTAAAGACAAACATAAATTTAAAGTAGAGGAGCGTCCCATTCCAACTTGTAAAGCCATGTTTTTCTCACTCTGCCTCACACACAAACTCACTGTGTCCGGGACCTTGATTTATCACCCTTCGGGATACACCGAAAACTGGTGTTCCTTGGTTTCAGACATACTCTCTACCCATATCCTCAAATGCGCCAATTTCACATTGCTTGAAGATCTTAATATCCACTTGGAAGATCCCACGTGCAGTCTGGATGTAACACTTGTAGAGGATCTAAGTGCACTGAATCTAGCCCTTATTAATTCAGCTTCCACACATCAGGCTGGTCACTTCTTAGATCCTATCTTTTCTAATGTTAAGGACCTTACCACACACCTACCCTTGCTGCTACTTTGGTCAGACCATCTGGCAGTTCCTTTTGCCTTAGGACCCTGGCAATTCCACCAATAGGGGTGGCTAAACCATTAATCTAGTCTAGGAACTGGTCTAAATTAGCTGTTCCTGCTTTGAATTTACAACTTCAAAGCACTAAGCCAGACTTAAAGCAGGTTTGCTGATTTGGATCAGCCTACGGTGGATCACTGGATTACGGATTCTTTGGAGGCAATTCTAACAGTCACACTTAGACCCTCAGTGAAATTCCACATCCCTGCTCCATGGTTTAATGAAGCGCTTCACTTGGAGAAAAAAGGATGCAAGGGCCTGGAAAGGATCTGGAGAAAGTCCTATGATGAGAAGTTAAAATATAAATACAAAACAGCTATCAAAAAAATTATCATGGGCTCTGTAGAGCAGCTCAGGCATCACTTTATTCAGACAAAATCTCTAATGCCCAAAATTGCCCTAAGACTCTCTTTAACGTGATCAAGGAAGTATCTGACCCTCGTAAAACATCGCCAGCGCCATCGCTGTCTCAGTCACAAAGCGAAGGACTGGCCCACTACTTTGTCAAAAAGGTGGCTGACATTCAACTCCATTTGGCAAAGGATCAAAAGGCAGAAGGGCAGGCTACTGACTCTGCTCCCAACACCAGCACATGGGAGCCTGTCCAAATCGGTGTAAATGACACCCTGAATATGTTTCTTACGACTCAGAAAATTAAGTCTTCTGGAGATTTCCCTTTATTTTATTTACTACATAACAGTCGATCAAATCAAGTTCCTTGTTAGATCCCCTTCCATCCACTAAGCTCCGCCTCCTGGACCCTGATCTACTATAACTAGTGGTAAATCTTCTTAATTCCTCACTACAAGAGAATTGTGTTCCACAGACGTGGAAGCACAATATGGTCCTACCGCTTTAAAAAAAGCCTAACCTTGACCTTACCAACTGGTCAAACTTTATACCAATTTCTATGCTGCCCATCTTCTCTGAAATTTTGGAGGAACACGTGAAGTTGCTGCTTTCCACCTTTGTGGAAGCCCAAAACTTTCTACACCCCTCACAATTGAATTTTAGGGCTGGGCACAGCACCGAATCCGCCCTCCTAGGAGTCAATAAACATCTAAGACAACTCCTGGATGAGGGTGGAACAGCCACGCTGATTTTATTGGATCTCAGCTCAGCCTCCGACATTGTGTCCTATTCCATTCTAGTGGAAATATTGGAGACATTGGTTCTCTAAGGAACAGCTTTAGCCTGGATGATCTGAAAGATCATATGTTCCAGGTCTTCTCGGCACCCGCTAGGTCAGAGCAGAGTGGTCTGACTTCTAGTGTTCCCCAGGGCTCAGCCCTAAGCCCAATGTTGTTCAATGTCTATGTACGCCCATTGGCGGATGTGGTGGAAAGCTATGGCTTAACCTTATTCTCTTACGCAGATGACACACTGTTGCAAAGTCATCCTGTGCCCTGTGCACCCCCCAACGTTTTGCTGACTGGTACTGGTGGTAACTGACTCTGACTGACCCTGGGCTCTGCCTAACCAGGCCCAGGGCTAGTGCTATGCTGAAAGACACACATTTAGATTACAGTGAAAACACCTACATACACTAGGGTACACTATGGTATGGGGTACCACTGTGATTGGCATGACCTACCCCATAGGGCCCTAGTACATATTAGGGCGGGGGGATTGAAACTACCTATCAGTCACTAGTATAAATAGGGCATGGCAGTTTAGAGGCCAGCAGACCTTTCTGCACTTGCATGTGTGCACTGCTGAAGCCTGAGATATTTTTAATAGTGGCTCTGTGTGGCAGGATTGCTTTTAAAAAGTAAATTGTGCCCAAACTCAACTTTTGTGTTTGGGGCACTTAAAAATGGATAACCTACAATGTTTTGGCATATTAGGAACCCCCAGGGTCTCCCCTAGGTGTCCCAGGGGTGGGGGGCCAGGTATTTATACGGTAGACCCTTATAAAATGAGTTTTATATGCCCTGGGTTAAGTGAAATTTCACATTTCACTCCCCACATTGTGATAAAGTGCTGCCCAAATTCGACTTTGATGCTAGGAGCACTGTGGAGGGAGGATCTGCAATATTTCAACAGATTCAGAGCCCCTAAAGTCTCCCCTAGTTGTACCCTGGGGTGGGGGTCCTGTAGATATAAGCGAAGTACTTATAAAATATGTTTTTATAAGCCCTACTGCTGGAAAAATGGCCCAAGTCATTTTTCCCATTGCAAATCCCATGCCACATAGGTTAACATGGCAAGAAGATATTAACTAATAACTCCTGATAGGAGAATGATAGAACTTCCATTCAAAGACTTCCCAGAATGGTAGTCATGAATCCAACAATATCATGTTGTTGAATTTCTCCTAAAATGTACGGACAAGAAGTTATAAGTCTTTCTTGTTTGTAAGTCCAGATTCAGCCTTCCAGTGGTCTGTCCTGATTGGTCAGAGTTAAGTGGATTAGCCAGGCTGCCTTGAAGAGGTGATAAAGAGCCCCTGGGTTAACCAGCTCTGCTGGGAGGGCAGTGTGCTGCTACACAGGAATGCCAGAGCAGGGGGAGGAGTCGTAAACCATGGTCTTCAAAGAGAAGAGGACGGCCTCAGTGTCATTTACAACTTCACTCTTTTGACCCAAAGCGAGAGCTAGGCTTATGGAAGGAATGCACAGATGCAGGGGGGAGAGGCTATGGAAAGTAGCCATCCTAGGGGTGTGTTTAGCCAGCTCATACCTCCCTGCTGGAAAATCAGCCATTATGAATTTGGAGGATTTGGTGCACTCTGGGACAAAATAATGCCACACTCTACAGGATGTGGTCATATCCTTGGGGAGTTGCCCTGCTCCCATTGGTCAGGAGTGACCTCCTGCTTGACCCAGAGAACTTGGAATAAGTATCTGAGAGGGGCAGAGTCTCTCAGATCTGCTGCTTGAAACTTAAGAAAGCAAGACATTGCCATGCTGAGAAGTTGGGGTGCAAAATTCTAAGGTCTGCCCTCTGAAGACTGCACCAGCTGAAACTACAGCCCTGGGGATTACCTTGCTGTAAAGGAACTAAAGAGTGGAGACTCTGCAAGCTACAGGTTAACAGAGCTCACCTGGAACATCACCACCAAGGATCCTCAACCTGGAGAACGACCAGTGGATTTGTAAGGGTTTTGTCCAAGTGGATTGTGGGTACTGAAGTCCTCAACTTTCAAGGACCATCTTGGAGCTTCCAGACCCTTGGAGTGAGTTTGAGACACTTTGGGACCCCTTGGGGAACTTCAGGAAGAAGTTCCAGAAGTTTGGAGAACTTTGGAGCAACTTTGAAAAAAAGCTCGATAGGGGGACCGACTCAACCTGGCCAGCCAAGCCGCCTGCCTTCAACCGCGAGCCGGCCAAGCCATCCAGGTTCGTCCCGCTAAAAGCTCCGTAGGTCCGACTTCCAGAGTTTGACCGGGAGTAGAAGAAATCCGAGTCCGGCGAACCCTCACCAAATCCGGCCTGGTGAAGAGCATCGAGGGACCCCGCGAGAAAAAGCTCCAGAAAAGTTTCTAAGTCCGAAGGTAAAAACTGTGACCGGGACCTACCGCGAGTGGTAGCCGCTCAGGGCTCCATCGCAGTCGGCCTGAAACTTTGACTTTGAGCCGGTCTATCGCGACCAGATGTCCCAATAGGGTGCTATAAGTTTCTAAGTGCTATAAAGTGATAAATCTTTGAAAATTCATATCTCCGGTTCCCTACATTGGATTTTTGTCGTTTTGGTCTCATTCTAAAGATAAAAATATTACCTATTTTTATAAATTGGTGTTGGATTTTTATTATGTGTTGTGTCTTAATTATTTACTGAATTGGTGTTTTTAAATGCTTTACATACCTGTCTTTGAAGTTAAGCCTGTCTGCTTGCAGCCACGTTACCAAGGGTTGAGCATGGGAATAATTTTCTAAGACCTATTCTGAGCCCTATACTGTGTTAGTGGCCTTATTGCCAGTGGCAGACCTACATTTGCCCCTACCAATAATTCACTTTCCAACATTTGGTGCTCAGCGGTGGGATGAGGACTTGTGTTTAAAAGTACACCTTTCAGTAAAGTGAATTAAGATTATAAAAATCCTCTAAATTGCCTTAGAACAAAACTTTTGAGTTTGATTTTTGGAATTTGGACTAAACTGTTTTTAGTCCATTGCTTTGATTTTTCCAAATTGTTCTAAGTCTGTTGTGCCTAGTTGTTGTGACCCAAAACTAGGGAACCATGGAGCTGGACCTGGCTAAACTGTCCCAGTTCAGGATGGCTGATCTTAGGGTACAGTGTAGGCTTAGGGGGCTGCCTGCTTCCAACAAGATTAGGAAGGCAGGGTTGCTTAAGTCCCTACAGGCCTGGGCTGGGGTAGCTGAGGAGATTCAAGGGGGGATGGAGGGTGTTCCCCCCAAACCTCACCCAAAAGGAGGGTGAGGATGGTGCCTCTTCCATTATCTCTAATGTTAGCCCTATGATTCCAAATGGTGGGAGTGGGGAAGGGTCCCTTACTCAGGAACCACCACTGTCCCTTGCAGAGAGACAGCTTGAGGCTCAATTAGTTTTGATTGCCTTGGAGAAGGAAAAATTGGAATTGGCTAAGAAGAGATGGGAGAGGGAGGAGGCGTTCAAAAGAAATGGTGGCAGTGAAAATGATGAAGATTGTGAAATGTCCAGGGGTGGTGCGTTTGATCCTAAAATTCCCAAGGGTATAGTGCCCAAGTACACAGAGGGGATGACATTGACAGGTGGCTAGCAGCTTTTGAGAGGGCCCTTAGAATGAGTAGGGTCCACTCTAGGTATTGGGGTGCACTCCTGTGGGAGTTGATTCCAGTAGTTGGGAGGGATAGGCTCCTGACCCTGAAGGGAGAGGATGCAGAATCATACCAGCAGATGAAGGCATACTTAGTCAAGAGATTTGGTCTGACTCCAGAGCAGTACAGGGTGAAGTTTAGAGGCACCCAGAAATTGAGTTCATTCAAAGTCGTGGGTTGACTTTGTGGACGTTTCAGTGAAGGCACTGGAAGGCTGGATTGTTGGTAACAAAGTTGACACATATGAGGGATTGTATAATTTGTTTTTGAAAGAACATATTTTGACTCATTGTGCAGAAGAGAAGTTACGCCAGTATCTAGAGGACTCTAAGCTGACAGACCCCAGAGAGCTGGGGTAAGCAGCTGATGAGTGGGTAAGAACCCAGGTTTCCTTTCAGCACCAGGGGAGTGACCAGAAGAAAGGAGGACAGGTCCCTCCCCAAGGGAAAGCCCAAGGGAAAGAAGGTCAAAACCAGAAGGAGTCCTCCAAAGACCCACAAAAACCTGCACAAGGAGGGGGGGGCCCGAGCCAGCCCAAATTCAAAGGGAGGTGGAATCAGGGAAAGAATGGTAGGTTCTTTGATCCCCCAAAAGTGGGTAAGTGCTTTGACTGTAACCAGCCAGGGCACAAACAGGGAGATGCTGTCTGCGCCAAGAAGCTCCCCCCTAAGGGGCCATCCACAGGGATTGCCAGTGTAAGTGTAGGGGTGGAGAGTGGTGCCCCAGAGAGGGGTAGTCAGGTGGTGGAAGCAACCTTAGTGTCCCTGGGTGGGGTGAATATTGCAACCCTTGCTGCCTTACCTCCAAACATGGACAAGTACAGGCAGAGGCCTAAAGTGAATGGGACTGATGTTGAGGGTATCAGAGACACCGGGGCTAGTGTAACTATGGTCCTGGTTGAGCTGGTGCCTCCAGGGAGGTTGCTACCAGGTGAGTGCTACCAGGTGACTTTCACCAGGTGACTTATGCAGACAGCACTACCAAACTCCATCCTATGGCTGTGGTGGATTTGGATTGGGGAGGTGTGACAGGCCCTATGAAGGTAGCTGTGTCAAAGGTGCTCCCGGTCCAGTGTTTACTGGGCAATGATCTTGAAGCCTCTGCTTGGTCAGAGGTGGAGAGAGGACTCCATATGAAAATATTGGAGCTCCCTGAGTGGGTATGTGCTGTGACTACGTCACAGACTAGCCAGAAGGGAGGGGCTGGACACTTGGACCCTGGAACAAAGGGCCAAGCAATCAAGGACAAGGGCACTGGGCCTGGTGAGCCAGCCCAGGGAACTCCAGAGGTGCAGGGAGAATCTAACCCTGATGGGGAGGATCTGGCCTCTGAGGGAGGGACTCCATCCCTGCCAGAGCTGTCAGATTTGGCAGAACTGACAGGAGCAGGTAGACCCTCCAGAGAGGAGTTCAGTAAGGGACAGCGAGACTGTCCCACCCTTGAGAGCTTGAGACGGATTGCTTCTAAGCAAGAGGAGGGGGATGACAGTGGGTTTCACAAGCTCGACTGGGAAGATGGATTGCTTTATACTGAGGCCAGAAACCTCAAGGAGGGGGCCACCAGGAGGTTGGTGGTGCCCCAGAAGTACAGAGAGTTCATCCTGATGTGAAAATGTGTAATATTTTACGTTAGCATAAGCTACAGTCATTTTGGCTTTGGTGTCCATTTGTTGGCTTTGTAATTCTTTCGTTCTCTGCTCCTCGTCTTTTTCCCTGCCTGTGCTGTCTATTTTAGTGACTTCCTGACTCAGCTAAAACAATGGGGCCGATTCCGATCTCGGCCGGTAGGGCTCCGAATCGGATTCGGCTTACATTGCAACAAAGTCTGTATAAAAGGACACTGGTTTGTTAAGCCAGTGTGCCACCTCCTGCAACACTTGAGAGCGTTGTTGGACGTGGTTCCACTCATGAGAAGTTAATACAATTGTTATTTTGAATTCCAGCTTCAGTGTTGATCTCTATTTTGTTGGTTTTTGAACCCGTGGACAAAAGGGTGACCTTGCACCAGTGTACCCCTAAAAAGGTACATTTCCACAATTGGCGCCCGACTCGTGGGGCCCCATTGGAGACGCGGCCGTCCGAAGGAGTGGTCTTGATGGAAAATTGAAATCTTACTGAGGAAGCGCACTGCACGAGGAGACCTTTGTCTTTGCAGGCCGACGTGAATTTTCCGGATTTCCCGATTTGACCCTCCAGGTGATGGCCGGTCTCAACTGGGGTTTTCTTTGGCGTATTTTTGCAGTGACCATTAGGTCGACCAGAGATCAGCAGGTGGGAGTTGAAGACTTCTGTTTGGTAAGGTCACTGAAGTGGCACTTTTGATTTGCTTGGCCAAGTTTTGGTTTGGTATTTTATTCATTTTTTGCAAAAAGTGAAGGCAGGTAATGTGGGGATTTTTCTCCTTATGATATTTGTTTGAATGGGAATACTTGGAAGAACATGCCTGCATTTAGTAAAATTCGTAAGTGGTGATACGGAGCGCTCTTGAGTGTTCTGCCAGGCCAATTGGTAATTCGGTCTCTTCTTGCAAAGGCTTGGGGGTTTTACCCTATCTTGTTTTGGGTGGGTCTGCGGACCCCTGTAATAGGCATGCCTTCTGGAATAAGTATGATTTGGTAAAGACACAGCGGGCCGATTCCGATCTCGGCCGGTAGCGCACCGAATCGGATTCGGCTTAACCGGATCCGATTCGGAGCCCTCTTTTCCAACCAATTCGAACGCGCGTCCGGCCGAGCGAGTACGATGCGAGCGCACGCGAAATCGCCGACCGACTCGTTCACGGGTCCGAACCACACCGACCGACTCGCTCGGACTCGACTCGCACCGCGCGATGGAGACGTTCCCTGGCCGGGCAAGTACGATGCGCGCCTTGAGCAGTCCGACCGACCCGCACCGTCCGGCTCGAAACAGCTGTCGGAGCCGGCCTTTGGGGGTCCGTGTCGGACCCCCTTTACGCTGTAGCCATGCGAAGTCGCACACAGGGGGACCCATGGGTCCCCCTACCTGTGCGTGTGCGGCGCGAACCGCATCAACGTGAACCCGCTGTAGGGGGCGCCTCGTTCGCCTCGCACCCATTGAGTCAATGGGAGCCCGCGTACGTGTTGTACGACCGGCTCCCATTGACTTCAATGGGAGTCCGACCGAATCGAGTCCGATAGCATGCGTGCGCATCGTACTCGTTCGGTCGGACTGCCAGAGTCCGATTCGGTCGGAAATCTCTCCGGGTCTGGGTCGGTCGGAGAGTTTTCCGGCCCGAATCGGAATCGGCCCCAGAGTGTTTGCGAACACTCTGCCAGACCAACTGGTAATTCGGCGTATTTTGGAAAAGGTCTGGGGCTAGAGCCTGTCTTCTTGAACATGGAACAGTCTTTGGGCGGTTTACTTGTCTTGGTGCAGTCTCTGGACTGCTTTTCAGAGCTCTTTTGTTTGTAAATATGATTTACAATTGGTTTGGTTTGAGTGCAGTCTGTGGGCTTCCTTTTGTTTTTGTCCTGGTGTTGATTTGTGGTTTGATTGTGTGTTTGAGTGTCTATGAGGTTTGTGGACTGACACCGGTGGTGATGCTTGTGAAGTACTTATTTGAGTGAGTAGCGACTGTGCTCTTTGTGTAAGGATGGCTTGCCTCAGCAAGCTGTGTTGTGTGTTATGAGTGTGTGGCCCCTTCTTGAAAATGTCTGGAATTAGTTCAATTTGGTTTGTTGTCGTCATTGTGTTCTGCAGATGCCATTGGAAGAATTACACTTTAAATTTCGAAGAATGAATAAATAATAATACATAAATAAAAATATGGTTTGATCAGAAATACTAGTAACAATGTACATTCGTTTTGACATAGGAAAAGTGCAACTTTTGAAAAATGTAAAGAAGAATGCGCGTTTAAATTACACAGTGCTGTGTATCTCTGTGCTTAAAAAGACATGTATTTTAAAAGTGCATGTAGGAATGTGCTCTCCCCCTCTATAAAAAAGGAGGGGGGAGAGACCAGAGCGGACGAAGGAGGGTTTGTTTCTGGCAGGCTTGCTCTGGCACTTCGACCTTGGAAGACATTCCGAAGGAGGGGGCCAGAGCGTAGAGAGAGAGGGGAGGCTCTGCTTATTATTTTTGGCAAAAGACCAGGCAGGTTCTATGAAGCCATAAGAAAGAAGGAGGGGCAGCAGCATCTGTGGGCCATGTGCAGCTTCTGACACAGAGAGTAGCTCTGCCATGCATACAGAATAATGGTTTCAATTTAAGGTTGCTGTGCCAGGGCCAGATGAGGAGGCAATAAAATAAAGTTTGCATTAATGCGCCATCATGTTAAACAGCACAATAGCTAAAGGAATTGGTAGTTGGTCATTGGATTAATGTTTTCTGGTTAGCTCAATGTGCTTGCACAGCAAAATTTACAAAGTGGTACAGTCCAATAGTATTGGACATGGCCTCCTTGGTGTGGTTTCCCCTAGCTATTTACCTCCTACAAGTCTGTCCGTGCCCAGCTGCCAAAGGAGGTCACCTGCTTAGGTTACCTACTGTCGAAGGGGGGTAGGAGACTAGCTCCTGGGCAAATTAAGGGTAAGCAAAATTAAGTAACACACTGTGTTTTTTGTGCTTGATATATGTATTATTGTGTCCTTTTTTCTTGGTTTATGTGACTATTATGTGTATTATTGTGAGCTATTCTGCGTGGAAAGTACGCAGGGCAGTCTCTCTCTCTCTCTCTCTTTCTTTCTTTCTTTCTTTCTCCTCCTCCTCCTCCCCCCCCTCGCTTTAGTCATTCATTTCACAGGATGCTGTGAATATGTTCTTGAATAAATAGAGACAAAGCACCTCACCAGTGCACATCTAATTGGCTATTAAGTAATACTGTTTGAACAAATTGTTAGAATTAACAAAATGAATAAATAAATACGACATGTTACTACCCCTCCTTTCTGTAAACTGATGAAATTGGAATTGGATAAGGATGAAAGGATGGGTAGAATAGACTGATGTTCCCTTATTTGAGCTTTAAGGGGAACTATATGTTGGTGGCTTTTTGTTCCAAATTCCCAGGTGGCAACACCATTATTGTTTATGTTATTGCAGCACTACATAAGTCGCAGAGGCATCACGAGTCACTCATCAGTTAGTCTATGTAATCGAGCTGACAGCCCTTGCTAGAGCTGGTGAATAGGTTTCTCCCCAGAATATGATGTTGACATGGCCTGGATCGTGAAAAGTATGATGCATATGGTTCACAATGCTAGGAAAGATGCCCATATGCCCTTAGCACACATTTTTAAGAACAAAATGTTCTTTGCTTGTTTTCTTGTCTGCCACAAACAAGTTCTACTGGAAAATTCATGTACCTACTAGGTTATGTCTAATTTATCAGTTATTCATGTAATATGGATCTCTGTTACATTCACAGTTTTAGAGTTTCCTGCTACACCTATAATATGAGAGCATGGTCATAAGCACAAAACATGGTTGTTCTTATGCAAGGAAAATAATTTTAGAGGTGTCTGCAGTTTTGCACAATAGTGAAGGTTCACAAAGTAGACGCTGTATCGTGATTTCTATGACTTAATAAGTACAAGTTTGTTAAAAAGAATGGTTGTTTTGAAATTCCTTTTTTTTAGGTTCCTCAGATGAATAATATAGGGGCGTTTCTGAAATTGAATATCCTCTTTTGATTGATTATTTGTATGTTGTGTCTAAAGATTTCCGTTCTGTTCACTAACAGATATCTGCTGCCCTACAACCATTGCCAGAGGGGCCAGGATATCAGATCCAATCAGGGGACTAAGCGCAAGTCTAATTTAAAGCAGAGGTGAAGGGACCCAACCCAGGTGTTGCTGGCCACTATAACAGCGGTGAAGGTGGAAGGCCGGAAGAAACGTGTACCCCTACCACTGTCGGATAATTCTTGGGTGAAAGACAGGGTCACAAATCAGGACGGAGAGCTGATTCCTTGCTTTGTTCCTTTTTTTGATGCCTAGCTAAGAGAGGCATAGACCGATAACAAGAGCAAGGAGGTTTTGCCTGAGGGGACCCCCTCTGAAACAAGGGTTGCTTCAGATACTCCAGTTTCTGTGCATCAGGCCTCTCAGTCCCGGTCCCTAAGTGAATGCAAGTCTGCACCTTTGTTTGCTGATAAGGAGGTGCCTGGGCACACTAGGTACAATCTCCGGCCCCGATGAAAGAGCAGTGCGCCAGCAGGGCAACACAGGAGTTAGGGAAGGACTAGAGTTTAGGGTACAGGTGCTTTGTCTCTGGTGCCTGTTAGATTAGAGTGAAAAGTACTGGTGCACTGCCTGAGACACTGGACAGGATCATTGAGGCTGATTGCCCTATCCTGAAAGAAAGACTTTTTCCTTAAGCCTGGGCCGCGATTGTTTTTCTGGGTTGCAAGTTGCGCAGCTCCACCGTGGGAGAGTCAATACTTAATGAACGATAAGAGCCTGCCTGTGAGGCTCAGATGGACACAGGGAGAAGACTCCCCTCTGGCTGGTTGTACAGTGGCTTCAATTCCCCAAGTATTTTTTTTTTGTTAGCAATGTACCCCTTTGGTCGCCCCATTTTTGAGGAGGAGCAGCCCTTTGCGGCTCCTCGTCCTAATTCCCATGCCCCGTTTGGTCCTCCTGGTCCCCCAAAACAAAGATTGTTTTTGTGACAATTATTGTGCTTGCCTTAATATTCGTATTTGGAATACTGTTTTTTCTGCAAGAAAAATATCTTGTGCACACTTTGATAAGTACTACTCCGCCCACCCCCACCCCCCCTGAACATGTCATTGGTACTCTAGCCCTCATAAAGACGAACACCGGAAGGTCTATCAAGATAATGTTTTTATTTAGACATTGCATCAGACATGTGCTGTTGGCTATTTCCAAACTGCATAAGATAGCCACTGAAATCCATCAGGATTCAGGAACATGGACTTGGACTGGATGGTTCTGGAACATATTTTCTGTATGGGGTTTGAAAATATTGTCGGCCTCATTTTTATTATTGCGATTCTCTTTTCTTGCTGTTTGTGTATTCAATGTGGGCCAATGTTCTGTTCCCTCTGTATTTCTACTTGTACTACTTGTTTGCCATCAAAAACGAAGGTCCAAAATGTAAATGATCATTTAGCAATGGAACAGGAAATTAATGAGCTAATGTTAATAGACACCCATGATGATTATCGTACCCTTTTAAAGCATAAGAAAATGTCTTCAGCTTATGCTAAAAGGGTCGTCTGTGGAAATGTGTAATATTTTACGTTAGCATAAGCTACAGTCATTTTGGCTGTGGTGTCCATTTGTTGGCTTTGTAATTCTTTCGCTCTCTGCTCCTCGTCTTTTTCCCTGCCTGTGCTGTCTATTTTAGTGACTTCCTGACTCAGCTAAAACAATGTATGTGCTGCGGGTTTCGTAAGCTGCCAGTGCACCTGGTCTTGAATGTAACTGTCAACCATTTACCACTGCCATAAGCATTTCTGCTCCTCCCTCCCACTTTGCTGACCAAATGGTTATTCATCTGCCCTTGTTTGCCGATAGTTATTCCTATGTTTAAACTTGTTACTTTTTCTGTTGTGCTTACGTTGCAACAAAGTCTGTATAAAAGGACACTGGTTTGTTAAGCCAGTGTGCCACCTCCTGCAACACTTGAGAGTGTTGTTGGACGTGGTTCCACTCATGAGAAGTTAATAAAATTGTTATTTTGAATTCCAGCTTCAGTGTTGATCTCTATTTTGTTGGTTTTTGAACCCGAGGACAAAAGGGTGACCCTGCACCAGTGTACCCCTAAAAAGGTACATTTCCACACTGACTTTGGGTCATGATATCCCCTTGGCAGGACATTTGGGACAGACAAAGACATGGAACAGGTTGGTGAACCATTTCTACTGGCCCCATTTGTCTGAAAATGTAAAGGAGTTTTGCAGCTCCTGTGGCACCTGTCAGGCCAGTGGCAAGGCAGGGGGCAAGACAAAGGCTCCCCTAATACCACTGCCAGCGGTTGAGGTTCCTTTTGAAAGGGTGGGGATGGACATTGTTGGTCCCCTGGACCCACCTACTGCATCAGGGAATAGGTATATCTTAGTGGTAGTGGACCATGCCACTAGGTACCCTGAAGCAATCCCTCTTAGAACCATTGAAGCTCCTGCAGTGGCTAGAGCACTGCTTGGTGTGTTCACCAGAGTGGGTTTTCCGAAAGAGGTGGTATCAGATAGGGGCACGAACTTCCTGTCCAGCTATCTGACTGCTATGTGGGGTAAGTGTGTTGTGTCAACTACAAGTTCACCACCCCCTATCACCCACAAGCAAATGGTCTTGTTGAGAGATTCAACAAAACCCTGAAGGGCATGATAAATGGGTTGTCAGAGAAACTCAGGAGGAGATGGGATAATCTCCTCCCATGTTTACTATTTGCCTACAGGGAGGTGCCACAGAAAGGGGTTGGTTTCAGTCCCTTTGAGTTGTTGTTTGGACACTCTGTGAGGGGGCCATTGAGCCTGCTGAGAGTCTTTAGAGAAGCCTCTTAAAGAAGCAAAGGACAATGTGCTTGACTCATGTGCTAGGCCTGAGATCTAGAATGGCAGAGTACATGTACAAGGCAAACAGGAAACTGGAGGCCAGCCAGGAGCTCACGAAGCACTGGTATGATCAAAAGGCTACTATGCCTGAGTATACTCCAGGACAATTGGTGTGGGTGTTGGAGCCTGTGGCTCCCAGGGCCCTCCATGACAAGTGGAGTGGGCCCTGTCCAATCTTAGAAAAGAAGGGTGAGGTTACCTATTTGGTTGACCGTGGCACCCCCAGGAACCCTCATAGGGTCCTGCATGTGAATAGATTGAAACCCCACCATGACAGGGCAGACATGACCATGTTACTGGTCACTGATGAGGGTGTGGAGGAGGAAACTGAGCCTGTGCCCGGCCTCCTCTCCACTAATGTGCAAGATGGGTCAGTGGAGGGAGTTGTGCTCTCTCCCAAGTTGACAGACCAGCAGCACAGAGACTGTAAGCAAGTGCTGCAGCAGTTTGCTTGCCTGTTCTCTTTGACCCCAGGCATCACTGAGAGGTGTGTGCACCACATTGACACTGGTGACAGCCTACCTGTCAAAAATAAACTGTACAGGTTGTCTGACCATGTCAGAGCCAGCATTAAAGCTGAGGTTGCTAAGATGCTGGAATTGGGGGTAATTGAACCGTCTGAGAGTCCATGGGCCAGTCCAGTGGTGCTGGTACCTAAACCTAATCCTCAGGGGGGACCCAAGGAGTTAAGGTTCTGTGTGGACTACAGAGGATTGAATGCAGTCACAAAGACTGACGCTCACCCTATACCTAGAGCTGATGAGCTCATTGATAGGTTAGGCCTGCTAAGTACCTGAGTACTTTTGATTTGACTTCAGGTTACTGGCAGATTGCCCTCACTGATGGAGCAAAGGAGAGGTCAGCATTCTCCACACCAGAGGGACATTATCAGTTCAAGGTAATGCCCTTTGGCATAAAGAATGCACCTGCCACCTTCCAAAGATTGGTGAAAAGGGTCTTGTCTGGGTTGAAACAGTTCAGTGCAGCTTACCTGGATGATATAGCTGTATACAGTTCTACCTGGGGGGATCACTTAAGCCACCTAAGAGAAGTGCTTCAGGCCATGCAGCAGGCAGGCCTGACTATTAAGGCAAGTAAGTGCCAAATAGGGCAGAGTTCTGTGGTGTACCTGGGCCACCTGGTAGGTGGGGGCCATGTACAGCCTCTCCAAGCGAAAATCCAAACTATTTTGGATTGGACCGCTCCTGTTACCCAGACTCAGGTCAGGGCATTCCTTGGACTGACAAGAGTATTATAGAAGGTTTGTTCAAAATTATGGGACCATTGTGTGGCCCCTAACCGAACTCACTTCTAAGAAGAGGCCCAAAAAGGTGTATTGGACCCCAGAGTGTCAGAAGGCTTTTGACACTCTGAAAGTTGCTATGTGTTCAGCACCAGTGTTGCTGGCCCCTGACTACACAAAAGAATTTGTGGTTTAGACAGATGCTTCAGAACAAGGGATTGGGGCAGTGTTGTCACAGCTAAATGAAGAGGGCCTTGATCAGCCAGTTGCCTTTATTAGCAGGAGACTTCTTCCCAGAGAGCAGAGGTGGATTTCCATTGAGAGAGAGGCTTTTGCTGTGGTTTGGTCCCTGAAAAAGTTGAGACCATATTTGTTTGGGACTCACTTTCGTGTTCAAACTGACCATAGGCCTCTCAGATGGCTCATGCAGATGAGAGGGGAGAATCCCAAGCTGTTAAGGTGGTCCATTTCCCTACAGGGAATGGACTTTATAGTGGAACACAGACCTGGGGTTGCCCATGCAAATGCGGATGAACTTTCCAGGTTTTTCCACTTAGCTGATGAGGACTACCAGGGTGCAGGTTAGTAACCCATCACCTTTCGTTTGGGGGGGGGGCTATGTTGCAAAGTCGTCCTGTGGGCCTTGGGCAACCCGCCAACTTTTTGCTGACTGGTACTGGTGGTAACTGACTCTGACTGACCCTGGGCTCTGCCTAACCAGGCCCAGGGCCAGTGCTATGCTGAAAGACACACATTTAGATTACAGTGACAACACCTACATACACTAGGGTAGAATATGGTATGGGGTACCCCTGTGATTGGTATGACCTACCCCATAGGGCCCTAGTACATATTAGGGCAGGGGGATTGAAACTACCTATCAGTCCCTAGTATAAATAGGGCATGGCAGTTTAGAGGCCAGCAGACCTTTCTGCACTTGCATGTGTGCACTGCTGAAGCCTGAGGTATTTTTAAAAGTGGCTCTGTGTGGCAGGACTGCTTTTAAAAAGTAAATTGTGCCCAAACTCGACTTTTGTGTTTGGGGCACTTAAAAATAGATAACCTACAATATTTTGGCATATTAGGAAGCCCCAGGGTCTCCCCTAGGTGTCCCAGGGGTGGGGGTCAGGTATTTATAAGGTAGACCCTTACGAAATGAGTTTTATATGCCCTGGGTTAAGTGAAATTTCACATTTCACTCCCCACATTGTGATAAAGTGCTGCCCAAATTCGACTTTGATGCTAGGAGCACTGTGGAGGGAGGATCTGCAATATTTCAACAGATTTAGAGCCCCTAAAATCTCCCCTAGTTGTCCCATGGGGTGGGGGTCCTGTAGATATAAGCGAAGTACTTATAAAATATGTTTTTATAAGCCCTTGAGCTGGAAAAATGGCCCAAGTCATTTTTCCCATTGCAAATCCCATGCCACATAGGTTAACATGGCAAGAAGATATTAACTAATAACTCCTGATAGGAGAATGATAGAACTTCCATTCAAAGACTTCCCAGAATGGTAGTGATGAATCCAACAGTATCATGTTGTTGAATTTCTCCTAAAATGTACAGACAAGAAGTTATAAGACTTTCTTGTTTGTAAGTCCAGATTCAGCCTTCCAGTGGTCTGTCCTGATTGGTCAGAGTTAAGTGGATTAGCCAGGCTGCCTTGAAGAGGTGATAAAGAGCCCCTGGGGTTAACCAGCTCTGCTGGGAGGGCAGTGTGCTGCTACACAGGAATGCCAGAGCAGGGGGAGGAGTCGTAAACCATGGTCTTCAAAGAGAAGAGGACGGCCTCAGTGTCATTTACAACTTCACTCTTTTGACCCAAAGCGAGAGCTAGGCTTATGGAAGGACTGCACAAATGCAGGGGGGAGAGGCTATGGAAAGTAGCCATCCTAGGGGTGTGTTTAGCCAGCTCATACCTCCCTGCTGGAAAATCAGCCATTATGAATTTGGAGGATTTGGTGCACTCTGGGACAAAATAATGCCACACTCTACAGGATGTGGTCATATCCTTGGGGAGTTGCCCTGCTCCCATTGGTCAGGAGTGACCTCCTGCTTGACCCAGAGAACTTGGAATAAGTATCTGAGAGGGGCAGAGTCTCTCAGATCTGCTGCTTGAAACTTAAGAAAGCAAGACATTGCCATGCTGAGAAGTTGGGGTGCAAAATTCTAAGGCCTGCCCTCTGAAGACTGCACCAGCTGAAACTACAGCCCTGTGGATTACCTTGCTGTAAAGGAACTAAAGAGTGGACTCCCTGCAAGCTACAGGTTAACAGAGCTCACCTGGAACATCACCACCAAGGATCCTCAACCTGGAGAGCGACCAGTGGATTTGTAAGGGTTTTGTCCAAGTGGATTGTGGGATCTGAAGTCCTCAACTTTCAAGGACCATCTTGGAGCTTCCAGACCCTTGGAGTGAGTTTGAGACACTTTGGGACCCCTTGGGGAACTTCAGGAAGAAGTTCCAGAAGTTTGGAGAACTTTGGAGCAATGTTATATTGTGCTTAGACTCTTCCGGCCAGGTTGGAACTGCACATCTCTATGATGTACCTAGGGTTCCAATGTGATGTCATGGGCTGGGGGGTGACCGTTGACAGTTGGCTTCAGCTGTGTCTGGCAAAGCTGTCGTGTGGGATTTTTCTCTGACAAATAAACTCCTGTTGAGTGGAATCCTTCGCAGTGTCTTGTTTTCGTTCACAACAATTTTGGCGACGAGGATGGGATCCGCCATGTGGTAGCTGCTACCACACAGGTACATCTATATGATGTACCTGTGTGGTAGCAGCTACCACATGGCGGATTCTAAACAGTGTTACGCTGTTGCTAAGGACTGCCTTAAGTGTGGTAAGAGGGGGCATCTGGCACGCATGTGCAAACAACAAGAGAAAAAAAGTGGGTTGCGTGGAGGATGAACAGACAAGCTACCGAGTAGTAGTTGTAGATGATGATGCTGAAATTGCGGAAGTGGAAGAGAACGACAAGAGAAGGATACGACCTAAAGCAGACTTTGAAATCAATGGTCGACAAGTCTCATTAATGGTGGATACTGGCTCGCTTTATACGATTATTCCTTTGGTCGTTTTTGAGAAAACTTGGCCTGGAGAGACTTTGACTAGTTCAGATGTCCTCCTAAAGGGGTATCAAGGAGGCAATATCAGTGTAGTGGGGTGCATGACAGCCAAGATCGAATTTGAGGGAAGGCACACAGTTGGCAAGGTATATGTGGCCAAGGAAGGTCCACCCATTCTAGGTTGGTCACACCAATATGACTTAGATATCAGGGTAAATCCCAGGGCTGATGTGCCTGTCATGGTTGTAGATACATTGAACTTGAAGGAACTGTTAGAGGAGCATCATGGCGTGTTCGAGACAAGGCTGGGTAAATTCAAGAACTATGAGCATGAAATCAAACTTTAAAAAAACTCAATTCCGATTAAGCATGTGGCAAGAAGGGTTCCCATGGCAGCCAGGGCAAAGGTGAAAGAGATCATTCAACAACTATTGGATGACAAGGTGATAGAACCTGTTGAGGCGAGCGAATGGTTATCTCCGGTCGTGATAACGAAGAAGGCTGATGGGTCCCTCAGGTTCTGTGTGGACTTGAGAAGTTTGAATGGAAATGTAATAATGGACAAATTTCCCTTGCCCAATATTAATGAACTGATATTAATGTTGGATGGTGCTAAAGTCTTCTCGAAATTGGATATGAGAAGTGCATATCACCAGGTTAAACTTAGTGCACAGTCCAAACATCTCACTTCCTTTATTACTGGTGAAGGCACTTTTCAGTTCAGCAGACTTCCTTTTGGGTTATGTTCTGCTGCTAGTGTTTTTCAGTGCTTAATGTCGTCTGTCCTTTCAGGTGTGGAAAAGGCTGTTGTGTTTCAAGACGACATCCTTGTGTTTGGAAAGGATGTGTTTGAGCACAATCAAACGTTAGATAAAGTTTTGACTCGCATTGCTAAAGCAGGTTTGACCTTGCGTAAAGAGAAATGCAAATTCATGACGCAAGAGGTGGAGTATTTGGGGCATCTTGTTACAAGGGATGGTGTCAAACCAAAAGCCAATTTAGTTAGTGCTATTGTGAATGCACAAGTGCCACACGATAGAGACACTCTGAGATCCTTTATGGGTCTTGTTGAGTATTATTCTAAATTTGTTTATGATTTTGCTCACAAAACTGAACCTTTAAGAGTGTTACTAAGACGTGGCAAAAGATTTGTGTGGGATGAATTACAACAGTCTGCTTTCAATATGATCAAGGAAGATATTGCACACGCAGGTGTGCTAACTCCGTTTCAAAATGGGGTTAATACCATAGTTACAGTTGATGCCAGTGCGGTTGGCATTGGTGCTGTCCTAGCGCAGATGCATGGGAAGCAGGAGAAAACGGTTGCATTTGCCTCACGCTCTTTGAGTGAAGCGGAGCGTAACTACTCCGTAATTGAGAGGGAGGCCTTGGCGGCCGCTTGGGCTACTAATCATTTCAGGGTATTTTTGTGGGGCAGTGGATTTAACTTGCGTACTGACCACAAGCCATTATTGAAAGTACTGGGCCCGGGTGGTATTAAAAACTGTTCGGGGAGGCTGGCTAGGCTTGCTGTCAGATTGCAAGAGTTTGACTGCAAGGTCGAATATGTCCCTGGGTGGAGGAACAGGGTTGCAGACTGTTTGTCAAGGCTTCCGGACAAAGCAGCAGTTGTATCAGACTTACCTACTGAGAAGGTGGTGGCAAATGTTGATGACGCCATGGAAGGGTTTGCCAGTGCCATTCCAAGACAAACTCGGTTCAAGGAAATGGAAGAGGATGCAGCTTTGACTTGTGTTGTGCGATTGATGAAAGGTAGTATGAGGAGAGAGAGCAGTCTTCCGGAAGGGGTGAGACCGTTTTTGAAGGTGGTGGATGAATTATCTATAACTGATGATGGAATGATCATGCGGCAGGACAGATTTGTACCACCTTCTGGTTTACATGCAAGACTGATTGGTTTGGCGCATGAAGGGCATTTGGGGCAAACCATGACCATAAAGAGATTGAGGGAGAACTATTGGTGGCCTTGCATGGATCGACAGGTCAAGGATTGGGTAGAGAGGTGTGAAGCTTGTAAGGACTCAGAAAAACGATTGAGGGTTAGTCTGGGATCCTCTAAGGAGTCTCAGCATGTATCCTTAGCGGAGGAGGTTTGGGAGAAGGTGTGTTTGGATTTTATTGGGCCATTTGCATTTCTACCTGATAATGATAGGTATGCAGTTGTGTTGGTTGATGCAAAGTCCAAGTGGGTTGAGGTTGCGTTCATGAGTTGTATTACCACTGCTGCCACCATTGGTGTCTTGCGTGAGGTGTTTAAGAGGGAAGGCCTTCCATCTGTACTCCTTACTGATAATGGAACTCAATTGACTTCTTGTGAAATGAAAAGCTTCTTGGATTCTGTGGGAGTCAAGCACTCTTGTTGCTCATTGTATAACCCGCAGGGAAACGGATTGGTTGAGAGAATCAACAGAATGGTGAAAGGCACGATGCAATTAGCACATAGTGCAGGTTTGTCTGTGCAGGCTGCTGTTAGTGAAATGCTTTGGGCCTATCGCTCGACTTCTAATGGTAACTTGGGTAAAAGTCCATTTGAGTTGATGCGTGGAAGGGCAGCTGGTACTAAATTGGTGCCATCATGGATGCGAGGAACCTCGGTGTTGGGTGGTTTGGCTAAGAGTACTAATACTAAACAGGACAGGCGATTCATTGATGTAGGAGATTGGGTTAAAGTTAGGCCCGGAGGCCACAGCAAGTTTTTAAATAAATTTAAGGGACCTTTCAAAGTCAAGGCTGTAGGAGGCAATTGGGTCAAGTTGGTAAATGGCCAAACATGGAATTTGAGGCGTGTTGCATTATATCAGAGGCAGGGTTGTAATCATGAAAAGAATTTAGAGCAGGAGACTGAAGCTGGTGTGTGTTCACCGTGGCTGTTGATGAGTGATGGTGAATTTTCAGGGGGGCAGTCTGATATTTGTTTACCATCTGGTGAGGGTGCTGGGAATGATGGTGAATTTGTGGCTGCCAGAGAGGGAGATGAGTTGATGGGCTCATCTCGGGTCTTGAGGGAGGCCAGGGAAAGAAGAGCTCCGGCATATTTGGGTGACTATGTTGTTTGACTTTTACATGCACTCTTCTTTCGGTCTTTCTTTCTTCTTTCTTCTTTTCTTTCTTTCTTCTTATCTTCTTTTTTTTTTTTTTGCCTTTCATTTGGGTTCTTACTTTGTTTTAGTGTAAGATGGGGAGATGTGTTATATTGTGCTTAGATTCTTCCGGCCATGTTGGAACTGCACATCTCTATGATGTACCTAGGGTTCCAATGTGATGTCATGGGCTGGGGGTGACCGTTGACAGTTGGCTTCAGCTGTGTCTGGCAAAGCTGTCGTGTGGGGTTTTTCTCTGACAAATAAACTCCTGTTGAGTGGAATCCTTCGCAGTGTCTTTTTTTCGTTCACAACAAGCAACTTTGAAAAAAAAGCTCCATCGGGGGACCGACTCAACCTGGCCAGCCAAGCCGCCTGCCTTCAACCGCGAGCCGGCCAAGCCATCCAGGTTTGTCTTGCTAAAAGCTCCGTAGGTCCGACTTCCAGAGTTTGACCGGGAGTAGAAGAAATCCGAGGCCGGCGAACCCTCACCGAATCCGGCCTGGTGAAGAGCATCGAGGGACCCCGTGAGAAAAAGCTCCAGAAAAGTTTCCATGTCCGAAGGTAAAAACTGTGACCGGGACCTACCGCGAGTGGTAGCCGCTTAGGGCTCCATCGCGGTCGGCCTGAAACTTTGACTTTGAGCCAGTCTATCGCGACCAGATGTCCCAATAGGGTGCTATAAGTTTCTAAGTGCTATAAAGTGATAAATCTTTAAAAATGTATATCTCCGGTTCCCTACATTGGATTTTTGTCGTTTTGGTGTCATCATTCTAAAGATAAAAATATTACCTATTTTTATAAATTAGTGTTGGATTTTTATTATGTGTTGTGTCTTAATTATTTACTGAATTGGTGTTTTTAAATGCTTTATATACCTGTCTTTGAAGTTAAGCCTGTCTGCTCGCAGCCACGTTACCAAGGGTTGAGCATGGGAATAATTTTCTAAGACCTATTCTGAGCCCTATACTGTGTTAGTGGCCTTATTGCCAGTGGCAGACCTACATTTGCCCCTACCAATAATCCACTTTCCAACACACACAAATTATTTTCTCTTTGTCATCTGCACAGTCACAATCCTGGGGCCCCTAATCTGGGCCTGACTTGGATGAGCAGCAGTTAACTCATCAATGGTGACAAGCCCCAGATAATGGTCTTGGGCAAGAATCCTCGGCTCTGGGGTCCAGCATTGGCCGGAGTCCCTAGGGGTTCTCCCCGAACTGTCTGCTGAGGTAAAGAACCTTGGCTTCTGGCTGGATGAGAGTATTTCCATGAAAACTTCAGGTGCTTAAGGTGGCCTTCACCTGCTTTGCAGTACTGAATATGTAAACAAAATCATTTGGATGATTCCACAGTCAGCTCAAAGGACAGTGATCCAGGCTTTGATACCCTCAAGAATAGACAATGGCAACATTCTGTATCTAGGAGTAGATAAGGCATCCATCCGATGCCTAAAAGTTGTACAGAACTCTGCGGGCAGACTTTTGTGTCAACTTCCGAAACATTCCTTTGTTTCAAACTTCCTTCGTAAGCTTCACTGGATTGTTGTGGGAAAGTGAATACAGTTTAAAGCCTTGTGCATAAAGCCTAGTGCTATCTGCACAAGGCTAGATTTGGCACAGGCCCATGATAAACCTAAGACATGGTGGTGCCTTATCAGCCTACGCGCACCCTGCGATCATTTAATCGGGCCCTGTGCACAGTGCCCAGATCCTGACTGCCTTGTATGGGAGGCCGTTCCTTTTCGAACCTGGGTTCAAAGTTATGGACCGCCCTTCCTGAGACTTTGAGAAGCTGCACCTCATTGTCCGTGTTTCGTAAAAAATTGAAGACCTCAATGTTTTAACCTAATAGTCTGGTCTCCCCTACCTTTGCTTAGCGCTGGGAAACCCTTTTTGGGTAGCTGAGCGCTTTACAAGACGCTATAATAATAATGGTATATTTGACAAAAAACGAACCTGCTGCTCCATGATCACCAAAGTGGGGGGGGGGTGTCATTCACCTTGGCTTTACAGTTCAGCAAAACTTTGGAAATCCTTAATCAGTAGCTGGATTGAATGCGTTGAATAAGCTGTTGCACTGATGGAAAAATTTGCATCTGCATAAGCTCTCTTTATTGCCAGATCCACTCTTTTAGCAATAGAATATGATGAAACAGCATTATCTGAGATAACAGAGCCCCAGCTAGTGAGACCGGACATTAAGGATTTAACTTTGATCACAAGGGCATATTCCTCTGAAAAACTTTGAAGGAGATATCTTTTCGAAAGAAACAGAGGGAAAGTATGCTTGGCGATATCGATGCATTCCGAGTCCATGCCCTCTTTAGGTTTCGGCCTGGCGAAAGCAGCGCATGCGCTGCTCTGCCATGCAGAGGGCTTCTTGGAATCAATACGGATTCCGAAGCCGTGTCCCAGCTCCGCCTTCAGCTTTCATTCGTGCGCGTCGTTTGGCGTCACGAATTATGCCAAAGGCAGTGCAGTGATTGCACCGAAGGCATGTCAATCCCTCCTTGTTGCCACCCTGTCTCCTTTTAGCCACGCCTAGCGGGATTGGATCTTTTACCGGCGGCGTTAGACTATGGCCTTTAATTACTGGGGAAGCACTACTTGTTTCCCCTTCCCTCTGTCTCCCCGAGCAGCGTGGTATCAGGGAGCTGGGTATGCTTTCTTTGATTTACCGACGTGGGACTTTAAAATCTTTTGAGTGAACGGAGGTCGAGGAAAGTAAAGAACGAATATTCATAACATGCTTTGCTTCCACAGAAAAAAAAATAACTTGATGCGTCACGTGTTACACGAACATGATAGAGCCTGTTTAACTCATGTCTGCTAGCTCGTCATTTAAAAGAAAATCAATCTTTTAAGGAAATACTATTTTTTTACGTGCTTCCGAGGTGTTGCTTTACTTTAAAAATGCGTGATTTGGTGGGTTAGGCGTTTTTTTTTCTTCCGGAGTTAAGTTGTATTTGTTTATGGCTTTTTATTTATCGCTTTACTAAGTATGCTCATCCTTTTTTCGTACCCTCACGGAAGTGACTCTTAATATCGCACCTGGTCTTATTTGCTTAAACAAACAAGGTCCGGTGCACGACAATATTTGGAAATCGGAAAGAGGAATATTCATCGTAGCCATGTCTTAGATTTCCTACAAAGTTGATGCGTCACGTGTTACACGAACATGATAGAGCCTGTTTAACTCATGTCTGCTAGCTCGTCATTTAAAAGAAAATCAATCTTTTAAGGAAATACTATTTTTTTACGTGCTTCCGAGGTGTTGCTTTACTTTTAAAGTGCGTGATTTGGTGGGTTAGGCGTTTTTTTTTCTTCCAGAGTTAAGTTGTATTTGTTTATGGCTTTTTATTTATCGCTTTACTAAGTATGCACATCCTTTTTTCGTACCCTCACGGAAGTGACTCATAATATCGCACCTGGTCTTATTTGCTTAAACAAACCAGGTCCGGTGCACGACAATATTTGGAAATCGGAAAGAGGAATATTCATCGTAGCCATGTCTTAGATTTCCTACAAAGTTGATGTCCCATCCCGTTCATGATGCCACTCGGCAGACCTGAAATACTGGTCCACAACCGTGGGAATTAAGGCCTTCACCTTTAGACAGAGGATGTATATTCCAGGGCTTCTCCTTGGAACCGGTTTGGGGCGGTTCCCCTTTCATCTGTTCTGGCCACTTTCCAGGTCTGCAAAGCAACAAGCATTGAAAATGCAATAGGTCTCGCTTTGATTAAGTTAAAGCCATTTTGCTTTGCTAATGGTATTGTATAGCAAAGCAAATGGCTTTAACTTAATCAAAGGCGAGACCTATTGCATTTTTAATGCTTGTTTATAGAGCCATGTAGAGGAAGTGTTGGACCTGTCAGCCTTAGAGTGGTCTTCCCCCCTACTTTTTGCCTTCCTCCTCCATTTTTCTGATCTTGTTTTTTGCTGGCCTCAGGACTCTGTGCACTTTACAACTGCTAACTAGTGCTAATGTGCTTCCTCCTTAAAACATGGTAACATAGGCTGATCCCCAATTGACATATTTAATTTACTTGTAAGACCCTAGTAAAATGGCACTACATGTGCCCAGGGCCTGTAAATTAAATGCTACTAGTAGGCCTGCAGCACTGATTGTGCCACCCACTTAAGTAGCACTTAAAACATGCCTCAGGACTAACATTGCAGAGTCTGTGTGTGCAGTTTAAACTGCCATTTTGTCCTGGCAAAAGAAAACTTTTTCCAGGCCTAAACATTCCTTTTTAGTACATATAAGTCACCCCTAGGATAGGCCCTGGACAACCCAGAGGAAAGGGTGCAATGTATTTAAAAAGTAGGACATGTACGTTTACGTTTTACATGTCCTGGTGGTGAAAAACTCTTAAATTTGTTTTTCAGTACTGCAAGACCTCTCTCTCCTATAGGATAACATTGGAGTTGCCTTGTATAATTTTTAAGTGTCATTTCTAACTGGGAAGAGATAACCAGTTCATGTTTGGTGCCTCTGGAATTGCAATTTAAAATCCTAACTTATGGTGAAGTCGGATTATAAATTGCAATTCTGAAAATGCCTCTTTTACAAAGTTGGCATTTTCATGCCTTAGCCATTTAGTGCCTATAGCTTGTCTCTAGTCACATGACTGGGTGTAGCTGACAGTTGGGCTTTGTGTATTCCTCCTACACAGCCACACACAATAGGGAGCTTAGGTGTGCCTAGATGGGCCATCACTGGCAGGAGGAGCTGGGCACAGCCCCACTTACACCTGAATAGGCTGTGCCCTGCCTCCACACAAAGGGATGCATACGCCCTGTAGTTTGTCTGGAGTCAGGACACAGAAGACAGGATGCCTGGGGACTTAAAAGGGAAACCTCTATAAGCTTCTCCCTCCACCTCAAAGGCATAACTGGGTATAAACACTGAACCTCAGTCTCCACCACTTCAGTACACTTCTGGACCTGTGGATACTCTTCCAGGAAGAAGGACTGCTGTGCTGCTGCAAAGACTGCCACTCTACTGGATTGCTGCTTTGAAGGAACTGCTGCCCTGCTGTGCTGACATGCTGACCTCTTACCTGTGTGAGAAGGACTGGACCTGCATATCTTGAACCCAGAGTGACTTCAAGGGCTAGTTAGCTGGCCTCCTAATCTGAAGCCTCAGGGACATAATAGGCTTCCAACAACCTTGCATCTGCACCTGGACTCTGTTATCTGTAATTCCACCCCAGTCCTGGACCCTTGAAAGTGGTTTGCCAGCCTCTGTGGATCCAGTGGAACTGACGCATCTCCTATGCTGCGCGACGCAACCCCAAGCAGAACAGACACATCTCTGGTGCTGTGTGGATTGGACCCATCGCAAAGACCCGCATTCTACCACAGCTCTTTGGAACCACCACATCGGCGTGACTTCGCAACACATCCTTGACGCATGTCCTTGCATCCCTCATTGACGGCAGCCTCCTTGGAACCGAAGCATCGCCCTGACTGCTCCCCGCATCCTTGACTCCAGACTTCGCATCACAAGCCCTGTAGAAGGGACCCTCGACAACGATGCAGGCCCTCGCATCACAGCCTCACCACATCTCAGAACCGTTGCACCACTTCGGCTACGCAACGCATACTTCGACTCGGATCCTCGCAACACTCCGCAAACCAGGATTAAGGTACTGTGTTCAATGGGCCTAACTGGGTCCTTGTAGCTGGTCCGTGCTCCATCGCGGTCGACCTGAACTTGTCACTATATCCCGTTCCGGTGCGACCAGATATCCACAATTGGCACTTTGTGGTTTTTTATGCTATCTTACTTCAATCTTTAAAATGTAATATCTTCGGTTCTACTGAGTAAATTTTTGTTTGGAAAAAATTCTTTATTGTTAATCAGTTTCCAATCTACCTAAAGAGATGATTGGAAACTGATTAACAATTAAGAATTTTGTATGAGAAAAATATCAGCATTTGGTGATGAATTAACAACGAAAAGAAAGACTTTACATATGAATATTGAAATCTAAAAAAGTGATTACACCTATAAGCAATAGAAGCTTGGATGTTCAATGAGAACAAAAAGAAGAAATGTTGCCCTCCTATTAAAAAAACATTTTTGTTTTTTGATTGATTCTAAAAGCTCTCAGTCATGACTGCCAGGCCAACAGCTGTGCGGATTGACAGGTTCTGGATGATTTATATTATTTATCATATCTGGATATTCGTACCATTGAAATATGTCAGTCATTCACTTATGAATGTGCATTTATTAATTAAATGAGTGTAGCAATGTATTAGTTTCAACTTCATTTTTTTGCAAAAGCCAAATTAAATATGGATAGACATAGATAAAATTAGCAAAAAATAAATATGGATAAATACACGGAAAAGTGCAAAAAAAATTCTAAATCCATGAACCCTAATAATATACTTGAAAACATTGGTGCAGCATTGGCTCTTCTGCCTTGGGAGACAAAGGGGGAGAGGTTTCAGAAAGCTCAGCTCATTTTTGGCTTAAAAGACCAAAAAGACCTTGAGCGAATCCAGAACCAAGCATCTGGCTCAAACTTTCTCTGGATTACCCACCTCTAATATTTAAGGGAATGTTGAGAAAGTAATCTTTGTAAGTAGCAATAGCTGTAAGGTACCCACACCCTGCTTTTTTACTTTCCTATTGTAATCCTGAGGAGAATTCTGTTTTTGGGATGGAGTATCAAAGCTTTTTCAGTCTTAACTTGATAGTGAAAAAAATATATGTGTAAAAACATTTCACACCACTATTAGCACATGCTAATGGAGAACGCACATACAAATCTTCATAACATAACATAACATGCTGGTTTGTTCATTCATCCAAACTTGAATGAGCAAAGAGTAAATGGTGTAGAAAGCATGGAAAAGTTCAACAAAATGTATAAATCACTGGAATGGGTGACAAATAATGAAAACACATTTCTGAAAAATACAAACAACATAAACAGAGAAATAAATTAAGCTTAATCGCCTAAACCATGTTACTCCACAGAAAAAAAGGCACTACAGTCCCTTTCATGAATTCTATGCACTTATAGGAATGAAGCATCACATGCATAAATTTCAAAGGCCTGATCAGAGAAAGGGAGTAAATAACGATTATGCAAAAGCGCGTTTAGGCTTGTTGAGAATTGGGAAAAGTATATTTAGTGTTATTCCATTAAGCCACTGTTTCACAAGCAGACATTACAAACAGCTAAAGTGATGATCACTTTGGGGAAGAATCATAACATTCCTGTACCCATCATAATCCCTGATGAATGACAGAGAGGAAAGTCTTACAGATGGACGTGCAATTATAAAGGGATTAAAAATGTGTTACCCACAAATCTATTAATTCTTAAAAGCAATGTCTAACTTTGGGCCTTGAGGTTGACAATTGCAACAGGCTATCACACTATTTACAGACAATGTAAATCATACTCATTTAGATCAACGATAGGTAAGTTAGGGCCATATGTATGAAGCTGTTTTGCGATCGCAAACACTGCGAATCGCAAAAAAAGGTGTTTGCGATCGCAAAACAAAGCCCGCTATGTATGAGCCACACACCCAACGCAAAATTGCGAATCGCTAAATTAGCGATTAGCAAATTTGCGAATATCCCCAAATAGCGAATTATTTGCGAATTCGCAAATAGAGACAGGAATTCAGCGAAAATCGCAATAGGCGAACTCGCAATTTGCGAATTCGCTAAACGGGATGCATGAAAAATTCGCTAATTGCGAATACACGAAATTCGCAATTTAGAGAATCGCAATTAGCACCAAGTCTGAGCAGGTGGTAACCAGGTGCAACCTATTTAAAGAGACCCACAATGCAACTGACGTTTGCCACAATGTCTGGGCTGTACGTGATAGCCAGGAGGCTGCGACTCAGAGCTGCTGCACAGAGGAGGAGACGCCAGGAAAGAATCTTCAGAGCGCGCATAACCCTGTTCCAGCGGACTGAGGAGGAGATCCATACCAACTACAGGCTGGATGAAGAGAGCATCCTGGAATTAATAGCAGAGCTCCAACCCATACTTGAACACCCCACACGCAGGACACACACAATCCCCACCCACATACAGGTCATGTGCTCACTTCAACTCTTGGCGTCAGGGAGCTTTCAGGGGGTGATAGCCACAGCAGGAGGGGTCTCACAGAGTGCATTCTCGCACTTCTTCCACGCGTTCCTTGATGCCATGGTACAGAGGCTGCATAACCACATATACTTCCCCAGCACACCACAGGCACTAGCCCAGACCAAGCAGGAGTTCTACCAAATTGCACAATTCCCCCACGTCATTGGATGCATAGATGGGACCCATGTCGCCATATCCCCCCCTCCCAGAACGAGTATGTGTACAGGAATCGCAAGTCCTACCATACCCTGAACATACAGGTGGTGTGTGATGCCAGGCACATCATCACCGACATCGTCGCCAAATACCCAGGCAGCACCCACGACTCATTCATCTTCCGCCACAGTGGGATACACCGCCGAATCACAAGTGGGGAGTTTGGTGAGGGATACCTACTAGGTAATTGCATGTGAAAGAAGGACACACTAGTAATGCACAGCAGTGGCTGGACAGTGTTCAACCATATTTTCTCGCACCACAGGTGACAGTGCGTATGCGGTCCGGGACTACCTACTCACTCCTCACCTTAATCCTGCCAACGCTGGAGAGCGGAGGTACAACAGTGCCCACATAGCGACCAGGTGTACCATCGAGAGGACCTTCGGGATACTCAAGAGCCGGTTCCGATGCTTACACAAGAGTGGAGGGGCACTTCAATACAGCCCCCAGACCTGTTGCAAGATAGTGGTAGTGTGTGCCATGCTGCACAACATCACCACCAGGAAGGGCACACCAGTGGAGCTCACCGAATCGGAATCATCGGATGAGGAGGGGCCAGCTCCTGGACGCATGCCAGCCGGTGTAATTGGTGCAGCTGCTGGCCGCCAGAGGCGAGATGAGATCACACGCAACTATTTCTAGGTAAGAAAAGATGACACAATGCCAAAGATCTAATACGAGACTGTGTTTAATTTCCTTTAGTACAGGATATATATTGGCACACAGCCTGTGTGGCACACAATGTATTGTCAAGAGTCCCGCACATGTGTGATTCACAGTGCAAATTGACTATCCTGAGCAAGTGTCCGTGTGCACTGGGTTGGTGCACCCACATCCATGTCTATGTCTGGGCGCCTCAACTGCGGCGCTGTCGGCCTGTAGCCCCTTGCTGTGGCTGCACAGTGCCCTCTTCACCTGTCTCAGCAGGCCTGCCGTGACGCACACTACGGCGCCTGTCCGGTGGGGGCGGTGGGGTAATGCTGCTCCTGCTGGATTGGGCATCCTCATCTGTTGGAGTGAGGACTCCTGGGCCAGCTGTGGCAGCTGCACGCAGCTGATCCACAGCACATGTCACCTGTACCAGACCCCTGGCCACGTCCTGGCTGCAGTGTGCCACCTCGTGCTGCATACTGATGCTGCGCCTTGACAGCACAGAGGTCGCTGAGGAAAGGCGGTTGACCGCCCTGGTGTAGAGGTCTAGGCGGGTGTGCAGGCGCTGCCTCTCCCTGTGCCTAGCAGCACGGTCCGCCCTTAGTTCAGCACAGAGTGCCTCCAGGGCACCACTCAGGCCCATGAAGCCAACCCTGATTTGCCTCTGTATTGACCGTATGTTTTTCGCCTGCAGGCGCTGGACCTCTAACATGTGGCCCTCCAGCCCTTGGAAGACTGTGTCGTCTCCTGTGACTGCTGCACTGGTGGATGCCCGTGGTGCCCTGCGCCTGGATGGGATTGGTGGTATTGGTGCTGCACGTGCTCGGGCACGGGGTTGTGGCTCTGGCTGTCCCTGGACTGTTTGGACATTGGAATCGGTGTCCTGGGATTCCTCCTCCAGTGGGGGCAATGGTGGCACTGCAATCCGCCTGCGGCGTGTTGGCGGGATAACTGGGCTGCCCTCGTCTTCCTCTTCCTCCTCCTCCTCCTCTTGCCCTGTTGCCGCTGGGCTGGGGGATTCATCCTCCCTCCACTGATTGTTCCCTGTGTTTCTGTTGGTGCTGTGGACATAAATGCACACATTAATTGACTGTCTTGCCTTGCATTTGTCATGCATTAAATTTCACTGTTTGGAGTTACATGGGCCCTATCTGTCAGTATTTTGACTTTCATGATGCACACATACTGTCTGAGCCTGGCTGGGTGTCATTGCTCCACTGTTAGGTGCATGTGACTACATCTCCCATAATGCATTGCTGTGTGTGCTTGTGCACCTGCACTGGAATTATACTTTGGTTGTGCCCCTGGGTCTCTCCTGGGTGTGTGGGGGATGTAGGGAGGTATCAGGGGTGTGATGGCATGCTTCTTACCTTGTCCTGGTTGTGGATGGTCGGAGCTGTCCAGGTCTGACACGCCCATTACACTCTCCGGAAGCAGGGTCCCCTCAACCATTTCCTCGAGTGGTGTTGAAGCGGTGGCAGTGGAGGTCCCACCACCGGTCTTGTTGGCCTCCTCCAACCTGGCAGCGGCCTTCTCCTTTGAGCGCGCGCGCATGTCATACCAGCGCTTCTGTAGGTCTTTGACGCTAAGATGTGTGACGCCAATTGCATTGACTTTGCGCTGGATGTCTGCCCATATCCTTCTCTTGCGTGTCTCTGGCACACGCAGGGACTTCTTGCCAAACAGGAGCTCATGGCTCACAACCATCTCCTGTATCAGGGCCTCCTGCTCACTTTCTGTGAACTTCTGTTTCCTCATTCTGGGGGTCTCCCCCTGCTGCTTGTCCTTGCTGGCCATGTCTCCACTCTCTCCAATGTGTGTAGCACTGCAGTGATGCCTCAGCCTCAACTCCTACTCTCTCACTCTTCTCCTGGGACTCAGGTGCAGCATGGGTAGTCACACTTCCTGGTTGTGATGTCATCCACCTGCACCTAATTCCCCGATTCGCACTTAGCGAATTCGCTATTTTGCGAGTCGCTATTTTGCGAATCGCAAAATATAGCTTTCGCTAATAAGGAATCGCTATTTAGCTACTCGCTAATCATTTTGCGATTATTAACGATTCGCTATGTTTTTGCGAATTTTTGTTTACATACCGTTTTGCGAATCTCTAATAGCGATTCGCTAAGATTCGCTATTAGAGATTCGCAAAGGGGTGTTTGATACATATGGCCCTAGTCTCTTCTGGGTAGCTCAAACTGTGGTCTTTCTCCAGCCCGCAAGTGGCAACCTTGCGCACTCCAGGATCAGTGAACCTCTGCTAGGGTCCTTTGCAGAGCTGCGGCTTGGGGCGTGAAGAACATTACTCAAAGTGGCAGAATCTTCCCTTTACAATGATAGCCGGACTACTCCTCCACCTGTCCCTATTTACAAGTGATCTCACATGTCCACTGTCTACTGTAATCTTAGGTCCGCTTTTGGGTTCACTAATTTGGTAATCTGGATCCAACAGGAGTGATGCTAATACCCACACTTTCCTGAATCCACAGGCAACCATGCTGGCATAGTTATGCTGGTCATTAGTAGATGTGGAGAAAAAGGAGGAAGTATGGGGAAAGGGGCAATGGTACAAGCAAGAGAAAAACAGAGACACTGGATATCTTCACTCGGCCTGTTCTTACAGCTGAGGTCAACCTCCACTTCAGAGGCATTGATATCAATAACAAGAAATAACTCTTTTAGTATTTCGTCATTTGCATTCAAGTTCACTAGTTCTAATGTGACATCAATATACTTTGTGACAGACTGTCTATGATTGTTTTAAACTCCGTGACATCTTAGATCTGAAATATAAATAAAGTTTAAAATAATAATTGTACAACATAACCTGAACTATACTATGCTATTCTATAGATAAAACTACCTTCAGTGATTTATAAATCAAGTCTGTGATCTGACTGAGCCTCAATGTAACAGGTTCATCAGCTGAAACATAAGGGATACGCATTAGTTTTCTGTTTTTCCTCTTGATGACATATACATTCACTTCCACACCACCGGCAATACCTTAAAACCATTTATGACTCCAAAGTAATATACCAGTCTCTACAAGTTGAGAATTTCTCTGGCTTCTTCTGTGAGACAATAAGTGTAATAGAGTTCACAGTCATTTGAGAGGATGACCACTGTACTAGTGATCAAATTAAAGTCTAAATCTGTGACTTCTAGTGTTATGCCAGAATACTTCTCTGAACTCAGACTTTGATAAACTCCTGAGGAAAGTTTGATGAATTCAAATAATAAAAGTGCCTCTCTCCAGCAACTAAATATATTGACTGCCTAGCTAGGAATATTCTGAGACACAAGGAACATATACTCTAGGATTCCAAGATGGCTTCCACCGTTGCAAATTTCGTGAAAGTTCAGTGGAGCTCTGTACATGTAGTCTGCTTAGACTCCTCTTGTGTGTTTTGTGTAGTGAAGGCATCATAGCCATGACACCAAGTCCACACTCCCATGCACCACTGATCTTCTATGCAACAGAAGACCCAGAGCACTCAAGAAGTTTGGAGAAGAGCTTCCCTGAGCATGCCCAGCAAATACAGGTGAGCGTGATCGGCGGATCCTGGCAGCTTTCTGTGGTAACGCTATATGAAACCTAATTTAACTTAACCAATCAGAGTCTAACCTACCACAAAATGGTGAGAAGAATGAAGGGTATCCTTGTAAATGGGAAACTTACCCCTTGTACTTTTGGGTTTCACATGCAAAAAGAAAACACTAATTGCCATCAGTCAATATAAATTAGACACAGGCAAAGAATAAAAGCAGGTGCATTCCTGCATTAATGCAAAATATAAATCATGCCATGCACCCAACACTAGGAACCCAGACAGACATGCATTATGATCATTTAAGGTAAATATCTGAGCTATAGCTCTTCCCATGTTTTCTGTAACCAATATGAAATCCGAATATTTACATAAGAAGCAGAACCACAGCAAAAGGCTAACTATAAATGTGAGATGTATGTTTTTCCTCGAATTTGTTATCAAGTGAATGCAAGGTTTTCAGTGAAAATATGTTCAAATGAAGCAAAAGAAACTGCCAGCTTTTAGCTATATCCCTGTGTACGGAAGGAATAAGATTCACATTGGTATTCACTGTGCCATTGGGGGTTGGAGCATAGTTATAATATCACCTGCCTGAAGAACTCTGCCTGACTTGTGGAAACTGGAGCCTGCAAACAACCATCTATGACATTTGCATGGCTGGTATCAGAAGACTTTCTAATGCTAAAAGCAAAAGGTAAAGCCTTACCGCCTCAAGACCTTAGAGAGACGAATCAGAGATAAAGATGAAGAACTCGACCAAACAGACTAAGCATCCCGACTGTCTCAAGTGATTCAACCCAAACACAGACTTTTATTTCAGCAAGACTTCTGCACCTCTAGTTGCTGCATTGACTTCCGGTCCATGGAAAACCTTAGTTTTAGGCTCTGAACAGCCACATTTGAAGAGTAAGTTCTTTAGAAAAAGTCTGAGTTCACAGATGTGGCATTCAAAGCTGGCTTTGCTACTACCAGTGCTGAAAAGGCCCATGACCTGGACAATTTTCAGATTTTGCAATCCCTCTTATAAAGTAACATTGGTTTCCATAGACTTCCCTGTTTATGGTAGCTCCCATTGACTTTAATTTAAATTGTTAAACCTACTTTTCATCATCTTTCTGCTGCTTAGTTAATATCCGTTTTCTGTTAACAGCTTAGTCTCGAGCATTTATTCTTTGTTGTTTTAACTGTGTTGGTTATTGAGTTATTGAAGCCATACACACACCAGCACCTCTCTCCAAGTACGTTTTATATCAGTCCATATCATCAAAGGGATTTTTTAAGGAGTTCTTTGCTTTCTGAAGATTTATCTGCCAATGGGTGATGTTTCACTACTCACTCCCCCCTCAGCCTTTCATGAGGATTTCTTACACAAGGGCAACCAGTTAACTACAGAAAACCGCAGTGATTCATTTGCTTTACCATCCTTCCAGCTGCTAAATGCAATTTCTTTGAGTCCTACTGTAGGAAATTGGGTTACTGGTTGAGGGGGGAGGTAACCCTTCTCAAATAACTACCACAATCCTTGTCAGGGTGAACCACAAAAGTCTGTAATTTAACCTAGGGAGAGGATGTGGCCTAACGGTAGACCTCAAAGCCGGGGAACCGAATTCGAGTCTCGGCAGGGACACTCAACATCCTGTGATTCTGGGTAAATCACTTAATCTCCCTGTGCCTAACAAAAATGAATGTGTCTGTCTGTAACGCAACTTGTGCTCATGTAAAGCGCTCTGATACCCGATACCTTCGGGTCGAGTTTGCGCTATATTAAAAAAAAATGTTAACCTAAAAAAACCTGTGCTCAACCCTTTGGTAACTTGGCACAAAAGCAGTCAGGCTTAACTTAAAGGTCCTGTGTTAAGTAATTATGCAGCACACAAACAATAATAAAGTGAAAACACATCTTAAGAGAAGTACCACTCTAGTTTAGAAAAATAGAGTAAAATGTAATAAATAATTTGAGACCTAAATGACAAAAATCCAATTAGTAGAACTGGAGATATGGAACTTAACCCCTTCTGTGCTCATGACGAGCTAGACTCGTCATGGCACACAGTGGTCGTGTGCTCATGACGAGTCCAGCTCGTCATGACACATCGCCCCCGGAATCCCTCTGGTTCCCTTTATGCCAAAAGAGCCTCGGGAGCTGGGGAAGAGCTTCCCAGCTCCCGAGGCTCCCTGGTTTCCCTGAAATGACGATCGGCGCGCACGTCGCGCTGACGTCATTTCAGTGAAATTGAAACTGAAATGAGCCAAGAGGCTCATTTCAGTTTCACTTCACGTGCTCAGGGGGCTGTCTCAGCCCCTGAGCACGTAGAAAGACGGGAGAGGTATCGTTGGAAAGGGAGAATCTCCCTTTCCAATGGTACCCTTCCCAGTGGATCCCTGCTTGGGGATCGCCCAGAAGGGCGATCCTCAAGCAGGGATCCACCCACTAGACACCAGGGAGGGGGAGCGGCCCTTGGGCAAGGGCCTTTGCTCCCCCAAATTGAATTTGGCAGCATTTAGTCTTTTCCTCCCGGGGCAAAAAGCCCACTAGACACCAGGGATTTTTATAGCAGGTAAAAATAAGGGTGGGGGCTGCCCAAAACGGGCATGCCCATGCCCCCCTCGCAATCATTACAGTCTTTCTGCCCCCCCGGGGGGGCAAAAAGCCCACTAAACACCAGGGATTTGTTTTACAAACATTTATTTTAGGGTGGCCCCACCCACCCGCCAGCATTACAGCCTTTCTGCCCCCCCCTGGGGGGCAGATGGGGCATTGGCCCCTAATCTGCCCCTTCGGCGGAAAGCCCACTTGACGCCAGGGATCTTTTTTTGCGCAACTTTATTTAGGGTGGGGGCTGCCCGAAACGGGCACGCCAATGCCCCCACCCCCCGCCACCATTACAGCCTTTCTGCTCCCCTGGGGGCAGATGGGGCAGTAGCCCCCAATCTGCCCTGGGGGCAGAAAACCCACTAAATGCCAGGGATTTTATTTTGCACAATTTGTTTTAGGGTGGGGACTGCCCAAAATGGGCATGCCAATGCCCCCACCCCCCGCCACCATTACAGCCTTTCTGCCCCCGCCTGGGGAGCAGATGGGGACAGTAGCCCCCAATATGCCCCCCGGGGGGCAGAAAGCCCACTTGACGCCAGAGATTTTTTTTGCGCATTTGTTTGAGGGTGCAGGCTGCCCGAAATGGGCACGCCAATGCCCCCACCCCCCCACAAAAATGACAGTCTTTCTGCCCCCCCGGGAGGCAGATGGGAGCTGTAGCCCCCAATCTGGCCCCCCCGGGGGGCGCAGAAAGCCCACTAGAAACCATGGATTTGTTTGTTTACTTAGTGTAGGGGTAGGGGCTGCCCAAAATGGGCATGACAATACCCCCACCCCACCCCCAGAGAAATTCCAGTCTTTCTGCCCCCCGGGAGGGCAGATGGGGGCAGTGGCCCCTGATCTGCCCCCTGGGGGGGCAGAAAGCCCATTAGGCGCCAGCGATTACGCATGCTTTTTTTTATGCGTGGGGGCTGCCCAAAATGATCATACCAATGCCCCCATCCCCACAAAAAATAGCCACAGTCTTTCTGCCCCCCTTGGGGGCATATCGGTACGAACCCCCCTCCCCCGATTCCCCCCCCAGTGTGGCAGAAAGCCCACTAGGCTCCGACCTTTTTTTGCAAAGTGCCTAGCTGTAGATTTGAACCCTAGCTCTGCCGGCACCTAGGAAACCTATACATTTTTAAAACTAGACACCCAGGGAATCCAGGATAGGGTGACTTGACTGGCTCTCACCAGGTTCTGTTACCCAGAATCCCTTGCAAACCTAAACATTTGTCCAAAAAACACATTTTCCTCACATTTCTGTGGTGGAAAGTTCTGGAATCTGCGTGGGTCCAAAATTCCACCCACTCCGCGTTCCCCAAAGTCTTCCGAGAAAAATGGTACCTCACTTGCGGGGATAGGCCTAGTGCCTCGCGACAGGCAAGGGCCCAAAACCTATTGAGGCGACATCAAAATTACCTATCACAAAACAACCTGGTTTTGCAAGGGGTCCCATGAGTTTTGGCCCTGTGCTCGGGCGGCCATCTAGGAAATCCTACCAAACTCCACACATTTCTGAAAACTAGACACCCGGGAGTCCAGCGAGGTATGGCTTGTGTGGGTCCCCCAACGTTTTCCTACCCAAAACCCCTGCAAACCTCAAATTTAGTTGAAAAATCACTTTCTTCTCAAATTTCTGTGTGGGAAAGTGCTGCAATCTACGTGGATCCACAAATTTCCTCCCACCCAGCGTTCCTCAGGTCTCCCGATAAAAATGATACCTCACTCACGTGGGTGGGCCAAGTACTCGCGACAGGCAAGGGCCCAAAACCTATTGAGGCGACATCAAAATTTCATATCACAAAACAACCTGGTTTGTAAGGGGGTCCCATGAGTTTTGGCCCGTGCTCGGCGGCCATCTAGGGAAGCCTACCAACCCACACATTTCTGAAAACTAGACACCGTGGGATTCCAGGAGGTGTGGCTTGCGTGGATCGCCCAACGTTTACTCCAGAATCTCGCAAACCTCAAATTTAGCTGAAAAATCACTTTTTCACACATTTTTGCGTGGGAAAGTTGTGGCATCACCAGGCTGACACAAATTTCTCTACCACCCAGCATACCCCAGGTCTCCCGATAAAACTGGTGCCTCACTCGGTGGGAGGCCCAATACCGCGACCAGCAAGGGCCCAAAACGTATTGAGGCGACATCAAAATTGCCTATCACAAAACGACCTGGTCTTGCAAGGCGGTCCCATGACTTTGGCCCGGGCTGGCGGCCACCTAGGGAAACCTACCAAACCCACACATTTCTGAAAACTAGGCACCCGGGATTCCAGGGAGGTATGGCTTGCGTGGATCCCCCAACGCTTTTCTTACCCAGAGTCTCCAGCAAACCTGAAATTATCAGAAAAATTCACTTTTCCTCACATTTTTGTGTGGGAAAGTTGTGGCATCACCGGGCTGACACAAATTTCCTACCACCCAGCGTTCCCAGGTCTCCCGATAAAAATGGTGCCTCACTCGGTGGGAGGCCCAAGTACCGCGACAGGCAAGGGCCCAAAATGTATTGAGGCGACATCAAAATTGCTCTATCACAAAACGACCTGGCTTTGCAAGGAGTCCCATGACTTTTGGCCGGCTCGGCTGCCACCTGGGAAACCTACCAAACCCACACATTTCTGAAAACTAGGCACCCGGGGATTCCAGGGAGTATGGCCTGCATGGATACCCCAACGTTTTCTTACCCAGAATCCCCAGCAAACCTGAATTTAGCTGAAAAATTCACTTTTTCACACATTTTGTGTGGGAAGTTGTAGCATCATCGGGCTGACACAAATTCCTACCACCCAGCGTTCCCCAGGTCTCCGATAAAATGGTGCCTCACTGGGTGGGAGGCCTAAGTACTCGCGACAGGCAAGGGCCCAAAATGTATTGAGGCGACATCAACATTGCGTATCACAAAGCGACCTGGTTTGCAAGGGGTCCCATGACTTTTTGGCTCGGGGCGTGCCACCTAGGGAAACCTACAAACCCACACATTTCTGAAAACTAGGCTCTGGGATTCCAGGAGGTATGGCTTGCGTGGATCTCCAACGTTTACCCAGAATCTCTGAAAACCTGAAATTTAGCTGAAAAATTCACTTTTCTCACACATTTTTGTGTGGAAAGTTGTGGCATCACCGGGCTGATTTTTTCAGCAGAATTTCAGGTTTGCAGGGGATTCTGGGTAAGAAAACGTTGGGGATCCATGCAAGCCATACCTCCCTGGAATCCCTGGGTGCCTAGTTTTCAGAAATGTGTGGGTTTGGTAGGTTTCTAGGTGGCCGCCAGCCCCGGCCAAAAGTCATGGGACCCCCTTGCAAAACCAGGTCGCTTTGTGATACGCAATTTTGATGTCGCTCAATACGTTTTGGGCCCTTGCCTGTCGAGGGTACTTGGGCCTCCCACCCGAGTGAGGCACCATTTTTATCGGGAGACCTGGGGATCGCTAGGTGGTAGGAAATTTGTGTCGGCCCGGTGATGCCACAACTTTCCTCATAAAAAAAGTGTGAAAAAGTGAATTTTTCAGCTAAATTTCAGGTTTACTGGGGATTCTGGTAAGAAAACGTTGGGGGATCCACGCAAGCCATACCTCCCTGGAATCCCCGGGTGCCTAGTTTTCAGAAATGTGTGGGTTTGGTAGGTTTCCTAGGTGGCCGCGAGCCCCGGGCCAAAAGTCATGGGACACCCCTTGCAAAACCAGGTCGTTTTGTGATAGGCAATTTTGATGTCGCCTCAATACGTTTTGGGCCCTTGCCGGTCGCCGGTACTTGGGCCTCCCACCCGAGTGAGGCACCATTTTTATCGGGAGCCCTGGGGGAACGCTGGGTGGGAGGAAATTTGTGTCAGCCCGGTGATGCCACAACTTTCCCACACACAAATGTGTGAAAAACGTGATTTTTTCAGCAAAATTTCAGGTTTGCAGGGGATTCTGGGTAAGAAAACGTTGGGGGATCCATGCAAGCCATACCTCCCTGGAATCCCCCGGGTGCCTAGTTTTCAGAAATGTGTGGGGTTGGTAGGTTTCCTAGGTGGCCGCAGCCCGGGCCAAAAAGTCATGGGACCCCCTTGCAAAACCAGGTCGCTTTGTGATAGGCAATTTTGATGTCGCCTCAACACGTTTTGGGCCCTTGCCGGTCGCGGGTACTTGGGCCTCCCACCCGAGTGAGGCACCATTTTTATCTGGAGCCTTGGGGGAACGCTGGGTGGGAGTAAATTTGTGTCAGCCCGGTGATGCCACAACTTTCCCACACAAAAATGTGTGAAAAAAGTGATTTTTTTCAGCAAAATTTCAGGTTTGCAGGGGATTCTGGTAAGAAAACGTTGGGGGATCCACGCAAGCCATACCTCCCTGAATCCCCCGGTGCCTAGTTTTCAGAAATGTGTGGGTTTGGTATGTTCCCTAGGTGGTCGCCGAGCCCCGGGCCAAAAGTCATGGGACCCCTTGCAAAACCAGGTCGTTTTGTGATACGCAATTTTGATGTCGCCTCAATACGTTTTGGGCCCTTGCCTGTCGCTGGTACTTGGGCCTCCCACCCGAGTGAGGCACCATTTTTATCGGGAGACCTGGGGGAACGCTGGGTGGTAGGAAATTTGTGTCAGCCCGTGATGCCACAACTTTCCCACACAAAAATGTGAGAAAAAGTGAATTTTTCAGCTAAATTTCAGGTTTACTGGGGATTCTGGGTAAGAAAACGTTGGGGGATCCACGCAAGCCATACCTCCCTGGAATCCTCCGGGTGCCTAGTTTTCAGAAATGTGTGGGTTTGGTAGGTTTCCTAGGTGGCCGCCGAGCCCCGGGCCAAAAAGTCATGGGACCCCCTTGCAAAACCAGGTCATTTTGTGATACGCAATCTTGATGTCGCCTCAATGCGTTTTGGGCCCTTGCCTGTCGCGGGTACTTGGGCCTCCCACCCGAGTGAGGCACCATTTTTATCGGGAGACCTGGGGGAACGCTGGGTGGTAGGAAATTTGTGTCAGCCCAGTGATGCCACAACTTTCCCACACAAAAATGTGAGAAAAAAGGTGATTTTTTTCAGCTAAATTTAAGGTTTGCAGGGGATTCTGGGTAAGGAAACGTTGGGGGATCCACGCAAGCCATACCTCACTGGAATCCCAATGGTGTCTAGTTTTCAGAAATGTGTGGGTTTGGTAGGTTTCCCTAGGTGCCGGCAGAGCTAGGGTTCAAAAACTACAGCTAGGCACTTTGCTAAAAAAGGGTCATTTTTCACTGTGAAAATGTGGTGTGTCCACGTTGCGTTTTGCACTGTTTCCTGTCGCGGGCACTAGGCCTACCCACACAAGTGAGGTACCATTTTTCTCGGAAGACTTTGGGGAACGCGGGGTGGGTGGAAGTTTGTGGATCCACGCAGCTTCCAGAACTTTCCACCACAGAAAAGTGAGGAAAATGTGTTTTTTTGGACAATTCTTTAGGTTTGCAAGGGATTCTGGGTAACAGAACCAGGTGAGAGCCAGTCAAGTCACCCCATCCTGGATTCCCCTGGGTGTCTAGTTTTCAAAAATGTATGGGTTTGCTAGGTTTCCCTAGGTGCCGGCAGAGCTAGGGTTCAAAAACTACAGCTAGGCACTTTGCAAAAGAAAGGGTCATTTTTCACTGTGAAAATGTGGTGTGTCCACGTTGTGTTTTGCGCTGTTTCCTGTTGCGGGCACTAGGCCTACCCACACAAGTGAGGTACCATTTTTCTCGGAAGACTTTGGGGAACGTGGGGTGGGTGGAAGTTTGTGGATCCACGCAGATTCCAGAACTTTCCACCACAGAAAAGTGAGGAAAATGTGTTTTTTTGGACAATTTTTAGGTTTGCAAGGGATTCTGGGTACCAGAACCTGGTGAGAGCCAGTCAAGTCACCCCATCCTGGATTCCCTGGGTGTCTAGTTTTCAAAAATGTATAGGTTTGCTAGGTTTCCTAGGTGCCGGCAGAGCTAGGGTTCAAAAACTACAGTTAGGCACTTTGCAAAAAAGGGTCATTTTTCACTGTGTAAATGTGGTGTGTCCACGTTGCGTTTTGCGCTGTTTCCTGTCGCGGGCACTAGGCCTAACCACACAAGTGAGGTACCATTTTTCTCGGAAGACTTTGGGGAACGCGAGGTGGGTGGAATTTTGTGGATCCACGCAGATTCCAGAACTTTCCACCAAAGAAAAGTGAGGAAAATGTGGTATTTTAGACAATTTTTTAGGTTTGCAAGGGATTCTGGGTAGGAGAACCTGGTGAGAGCCAGTCAAGTCACCCCATCCTGGATTCCCCTGGGTGTCTAGTTTTAAAAAATGTATAGGTTTGCTAGGTTTCCCTAGGTGCCCGCAGAGCTAGGGTTCAAAATCTACAGCTAGGCACTTTGCAAAAAAGGGGTCATTTTTCACTGTGAAAATGTGGTGTGTCCATGTTGCGTTTTGGGCCGTTTCCTGTCGAGGGCACTAGGCCTACCCACACAAGTGAGGTACCGTTTTATCGGGAGACTTAGGGTAACACAAAATTGTAGAGCAACTGTTATTATCTATTGACTTTCAATGCATTTCTGCCTTCCAAATGAAAGACAATGTGTAAAAAGAAGTCATTTTGAAAAATGACCTATAATTCTCATGCTAGTATGGGTGCTCCCAATTTTGGAAATGTGCAAATATCTACTGTTTCTAAACTCTATATTTTGTTCCCATTTCAGAAATACATAGGTGTCTTTCATACCGATTTTTCCATGTATAAATTTTCCCAGAATAATTGCTATATACCCGGTACATAATAAAAACCATTGCAAGACCCTGCTCAGTTATTGGCTCTGGGTTCGTCGGGTTCTTGGTGAACCTACAAGTCCTATATATCGCCACAACCAGAAAGGTCCAGCGGATGTAACGGTATATTGCTTTCAAATAGCTGTCATAATTAGAACAAGTTACAGGTGAAAACGTTGACACAAATGGCTCTTTTTTTCAACTAATTTTCAATTTTTCCTATATTTAACTGTTTAGTTCTATAAAGAAAACTTGAAGGATCTACACAAATGACCCCTTGCTGAATTCAGAATTTTGTCTACTTTTCAGAAATGTATGGCTTTTCAGGATCCATTATTGCTTTCATACCCATTTCTACCATTAACTGGAAGGAGGTTGAAAGCACAAAAAATAGCAAAAATAGGCTATGTCCCAGAAAAATGCCAAAACTGTGTAAAAAATTTTGGTTTTCTGACAAAAGTTTGCTTGTCTCTGAAATCTGGGAAGATGGTGATTTCAGCACCACAACCCCTTTTTGATGCCATTTGCAGGGAAAAAAACAGACGCTTTCATCTGCAGCCCTTTTTCGCATTTTTCCCCCAAAAACCAAATTTAGCTGTATTTTGGCTAATTTCTGGGTCCCTCCAGGGGAATCCACAAACCCTGGGTACCTTTAGAATCCCTATGATGTTGGAAAAAAGGACGCACATTTGGCGTGGATACCTTATGTGGTCAAAAAGTTACAGGGGCCTAAGTGCGAACTACCCCAAATAGCCAAAAAAAGGCTTAGCACAGGGGGGGAAAAGGCCTAGCAGCGAAGGGGTTAAAAGAGTTAGATAAGTATAGTGCCTAAAAGCACAAAGCGATACTTGCGGTCATCTGGTCGTGCAAGACTGGGGGAAAGTCACAAGTTCAGGCCGACCATGATGGAGCACGGGCAGATCCAGGGACCAGGTAAGCGCAGCTGGAAAAGTTACCATCTCAAAGTCCGGCACGAAAAGTCCAGTTTGCAGTGGAGGAGCCTGGGAGGAGCAGGGAGAGCATTGTGGATGGTCGTCACTGTAGCGCAAAAAGTAGGCCTGTCATTGCGGGCCGTTCTCACTGTAGAACGAACATCTGGTCGCCAGTTGCGGACAGTCGTTTCTGGAGCTTCGCATTGGGGTCAGCTCGGGTTTCGCTGCTGTAGCGTGAAGTGCAGATCTTGCGTTGGCAGTCGTTGATTGTGGTCACTCTAGTGAGAAGAGACAGGTTTACCTAAGCTTTGCATTTGCGGTCGTCACGGGCAGCAAGATCTCAGTGCAAATCAGGCTGTTGTGGTTGTGAAGAGCCCAAACCCTCAGGTTTTCTCCCTTTCTTTACAGGAGGAGCTCTACTGTTGCCAGCCAGTGGTCCAGAACCTACAAGTGGCATTTTCAGAATTGTGTCTTAAATTCCGACTTTATAATTAAAGAGGATTCCAAATTACAATTCATTTGAGTGTAAAAATGGCATTTCTACCTGCTCCCAATCAAAGTGTATCACTTATTAAATGTAATATGATAACCCAATGCTATCCTAAGTTAGGAGGTTGAAAAACAAATTTAAGAGTTTTTCACTACCAGGATATCTACTGCACCCTGCCTTATGGCCTTCCTTAGAGGTGACATATGCATTAAAAAGGAAGGTTTAGGCCTGGCAAAAGGTATATTTTGCCAGTTTAAAACTGCCCACACAGGCTACAATGGGAGGCCTGGGACATGTTTAGAGAGCTACTTAAGTGAGTGGCACGTATCAGCCACCCCTTTTGACGGGAAACAGGTAGCAAAGTCAAGTTTTGTCTCTAAAGAATTGTAATTTAAAACCCTCTTTAATAGTAAAGCTGGATTTTAAGTCACAATTCTGAAAATGCTGCTTTTAGAAAGCAGCATTGGATCACACAACTTGGAGTGATCCTGTTAAGGAAATAGGGGGTGGGATCCATACAAAATAGCAACACAGTGGAAAAAAACCCTACACCATAAATTCTTCAATAGTTGCATTAGCTATGTAATTACTCCGAGCCTACACCTTCAAATACGCATTTCATTTTCTTCAGAGAATTATTTTGATATTATCACACACCTGTACAAGGAACTAACACAGGGGTGGCTTCTCCTAAAGTGCGGAGGAGCGTTGCCCCACCTGCTGCGAGTGCAGCAGGCAACCAGAAATAAATAAAATGACATGTTAATGCCATTTTATTTTGACTCTGCTCGCGCTGTGTACAGCATGAGGGTGGGGTGGGGCTGAATCCTGCAATTGCAGTATGGCTGCACTAGTCTACAGTGCGCATGTCGGATTGACCGGTTGTCTACAACCGTCGTATTCGACATGCGAACTGTATATCCAGCTATCCAAGGGCTGTGAAACAGCCTGGGGATTGCTGGCAAAGGCCCCAGCTTCAAATTGAGAATGGGCTAGCCTGCTCCAACCTATCCTGGAGCTGCTCTCATGCTGAAAACAGCATGAGAGCAGCTCCAGGATTGGTTGGATTTGTATTCCACTGAGCAGGAAGGAAGTCCCTCCCTTTCCTGCTCGTGGACACAAAGCTCGGGATCGTTGGCAGAGAATTCCGCACCGGGCATGCTCCCGCATTTATGGTCAGTTGTGCGCCATCATATTTTTCACATGCTAGCCTCCACTGAACTAACATGTACTGAAGACATTTAGGGCCTGATTACAATGTCGGTCGGAAAGCCTCCGACCGACAGTCGAATTTTCCTAGACCGCCTGGGAACCAATCCGCCCGACTCGGTCGGAAACAATTCTGGCCGACCAATTACGATGCTCGCGATCGGCAGGGGAACAGTTCGTTCCTTCCGAATTGGTTCCGACCGGCAATGGGAGAATCCGAGTTGGTCGGAGCCAATTCATATAGCTCAATGGACAGCGTTTCCGACTGACCGATTACGATGTCGGATTCCGACAGCCTTTCCGACTCGGTCTGTCTGACACGAAAAGGCTGTCGGAAAATGACTTTGGGGCCCCTAGCAGGCCCCCCTTCATCCTGAGTCCTCCGGTTTGGGGTCGAGGTGGTACCCAAGGAACCCCCCTGTAAAACCATGGACAGTGTGGCAGGCACCATGGGGTGCCCACAACAAGGTGTAGGGTTTTCCGCAGACACCCATTTTCCCCATAGGAGCCTATGTTGTCAGATTCAATGAGAGTCCTTCTGAACGGTGTTCGGAAGCATCATAATCGGTCGGGAGGAATGCCGACCGCGAGTTGGTCGGAACTGAATCCGACAAGGAGTCAGGCGGTTTAGTTTCCAACCGACATCGTAATGAAGCCCTAATTTGTAAACACAACAAAATTAACAGATTAAAGACACAAACATTATCAACACCTATAAATAAAGGATATTATTTTAACTTGTTTTTACACATATAGCACATGCACAAAGCACTTTTTTTATTACGGAATGGTTATGGTGCATTCACCTAAATGCTTAACATAGTCAAGAAAATAGAGCAGGTGCTTAACATCATATCACAAAGCTGACATTTATGTTATCAACAGATATCCATGTAACACTTTTAGAAAGCTGGCATTCTCTTGTCCTAACTATTTGGTGCCTGCAGCCTGTATCCTAGTTCACATGACTAGGTGTATCTGATAGCTGATCTTTGTGTATTACTCCCAGACAGTGAGACAAAGGGGAAATAGGTGCTGTCAGGGTGGGTCATCTCTGTCAGGATGAGGGGGAGGAGCCGTCAACTACCACACTTGCACATCACAAAGACTCTGCCTCAGCACACTCACAAAGGGCTTCATGCTCGTCTTTTGTGCCCCCAAACAAGCTGGGGTCAGGATAGAGAGGAAGGAAATTCTAGACACCTGTGGGGTGGGAGTACTCTCGGAGCTTCTCCCATCTCAAAGTGGACACCAGGTACAAGTAGTAGATCATCATACCCAACTCTTCAGATCACTTCTGGAACTGTGAAAGACTCAGAAGAACGACTGCTCTGCTGCAAGAAGGATTATTCTGCTGCCCTTCTTCCCTGCTGCATTGCTTCCAGGCTGCCTGAGTGAGAAGGACTGGACCTTGAACCCAGGACTACCAGGGTGACTCCTAGGGCTAGTTGGCTGGCCTCCTAATCGATGCCTCAGGGACAGAAAATGCTCTAAACACCCTGAACCCTGCACCTGGGCTCTGCCTGCTGTGAGTCCTGACCTCCTTAAGCTGTGCTCCTCCAGTCTTGGACCCTTGGAAGTGGGGCTGAAGTTGCTTTGCCAGCCCAACTGTGGACTTCCCCAGAACCGATGCAGTGTGATGCAGCCTCGACGACAGCCTGCATCGCAGCCCTCCCAGCTTCTCCTCGGAACCTCGCAGCCTCGATGCAAACCCACATTGTGGCCCTCAGAGCTTATCGGAAATGCCGCTGCACGACGCATCCTCGCCACGGACCTCGTATCGCTCCTCAGAACTGCTGCTGCATCCCATACTTAAGGTTGAATCACCAGTGGGTCTAACTTGATCCTTGTATGTGGCCCGCGCTCCATCGTATTCGGCTTGAACCTGTGACTTTGCCCCAGTCATGTGCAACCAGATAACCACAGTTCGTGCTTTTTGCTTTTGAGGAGTATTATTACCTAAACCTTTAACAATGCATATATCCGGCTCTACTAATGGGATTTTTGTCGTTTTGGTATCAAATTATTTATTAAATTGTACAATATTCTTCTAAATTGGTGTGGGATTTTCCTTGTGTTGTGTTCTCGCTATATTACTGTGTGTGTGCAACATAAATATTTTACATCTTGCCTCTCAGTTAAGCCTGACTTGTTTTGTGACAAGCTGCCAGAGGATTAAGCACAGGTTAATTCGGGGTTGGCTTATGTTTCACACTGACAGGAATGATGGTTGCTGCTTGAGTAGGGTTTCACACCTCCTCAACCAGTAACTCAATTTCCCTCTCTTAAGGTGCCACACCTGTCCTAAATGGATCCTTCCTTGAAACTACACCCCTTTTGTGTGGAGCCCATCTCCCATAGGTAAATGAGTCTATTATTCTCCTCCTGCCCCCTGCCTATGTAAAAGGGAACCCATCCCCTTCTTGCCCCTGGAAAGACAGTGTGGCCATGGACAGGGATGCCATATTGTCATACTGCAAACGAAAGCCTCCTGTTGTCTTCTGTTCTGGCCACTTCTGGTTCATAATGGTCCACTTTGTGTGTGTCAGACAGCTAGCTCCCTGCCTTCCCTATACCCACTACCTAGCCTGAGTCTCAAGACGACGTAAGGGATGCCATCTGTGACAGACAGTAACCATAAGGCAAAGCAGGCAGAGCTGTTTAGAGGTGTGGTAGTTATACTTATGGATGCCGGCTTTCTACCTGAGTGTAGCAAGTGGTGCATACTTGGAGAAGTTGCTCAGTCAGTGTTACAAAGGACCAACTCTGATTTTGCCAGCTATGTCAGAGCCAATTCCAACTGTTAAGCTAATACACCATGAATTCCCTGGCTATTGTTGACTCCCAAGCTAGTTGCGGCATTCGAGGAAACCCTGCTGCAGCTTTTCAAACTGGTTCTGGATCCCTATTGTGCGCCTTTGTGCTGCTTGGATCTGTTGGTGCCTCCAGTTAGACTTCCACAAGCGGGAACTACCTTGTCCGACCACAGCTGTGCGTTTTCTGACACCGGCCATGGTTACTTACCTCGGGTTCTGCCATTTTGGCCCAGTTCTGACACACCACAGCTCCAGAGGCACCAGATTCTGATATGGCCCTGGCTCAGTTGATGTTTCTTTTACCATGTCATGCTACACCACTACCATGGTGTAGCTCCCAGAGGAGGATGACTTCCTTCCTGTTCTTTTGCTCCACAAATACTTCAGAAGGATGGACGCCATATTTTATTCTGACTTCGATGAGATTCAGGGGCTCAAGCAGGTTCCAGGCAATGAAGATGAACGCCATGGAGGTGGATGCTTTGCTCCTCTTCATTATACTGGTCCCTAAACTTTGACCTTCAGAATGCCAGTGGCTTAGACACTTAGCAAGAGGCTGAATTATATTCACAATTGGAGCCCCCAACAAAGGAAAGTGTCTCCTTTACGATTAATGTGTGCAGGGCTGGCAGATGTCTTAGATTTAGAGTTCCCCAAAGGTGAGAGTAAGGTACACCCATTTACTGAAACTCTATAGCCTGGGCCATCAATATCTCATCTCTTACTGTAGTTTACTAAGGTACTGACTGAGTCCCTCATGGGGGTCTTGCCCAAACCTTGTTCTGGCAGACCAGTGAGCCATGCAGTTGCATGGTGTTACAGACCTGTGCCAGGGACCCACCTTTCTTTACGCAGAATCTCTATCCTGACAACCTTGCTGTGCAGGCCTCAGCAAGTAAGCTAAATCCTAATGCTTTCTCTACTACAGCACTACACAGATAGTCCAAAAGTATAAGATACTTTTTGCAGGAGGGTGTTTCATCCACTAGTCTTGATCTACAGTTCTTGAAAGCTGCCCGCCCTTACCCACATTCTTCCATTTTTTGGTCAGATGTCAGTAGATTAAGCCACCATTCTCTCCAGAGAAGTTTGGACATTACTTGCCAAGGAGGCAATTAGGGAGGTGCCTGAGGTGAAAAGAGTCAAAGTATGCTAGTCCCAATACTTCCTGATCCCCAAGAGGGGGAAGCTGAGGTCAATTTTACACCTCAGATTTCTGAACACCTTCCTTGGGAAGGAAAAGACTGGATGGTGTCCTTATATGTGTAGGATGCATACTTTAATGTGCCTATCCTGCAGTCCCACAGGAAGTACCTTCTTTTTTATTTTGGGGTCGGGAAATTTTCAGGTCACCTTCTTACCTGAGTGCTCCAGATGTTCAAGTAAGTCATGTTGGTAGTCCCTGCCTGTCTTTGCAGGTCAGGAATACACGTGTTTCTGTACCTCAGAGACTACCTGCTGAAGGCGGACTCATCTCAGCTAGCCTCAGACCACTAACAAGCAACTGTTTTGTTGCTGTCCATCCTGGGATTATCGATCAACAAGACAAAATCACATATGTGCATCATGATTAGGATTCTCATGTCCAGGATGGATTCATCCTGTACTTCTTGACTTTGAAAGACTTTCCGCCACAGCAACAAGTCCAAGACATTCTGGTTATGATCCCAGTGTTTTGGACACAAGCCTTTGTTTTGTTTCGGATGGTTCTGAGACTTTTTGGTCTTGTGCATTCTTCAAGTGCCTCATGCGTTTTGGCACATGTGAGATTGGCAGTGGAATATTCACCTTCAATAAGAGCAATACTGGAGATGCCTTTCAGACAGCATCTGCATTTCAGAAGAAGTAGCATGGGACATTCACTGATGGATGGCTGATGCTAAGTTGACATGAGCAGGGCGTTCTTCCTGCCTCACCGAGACCTCACAGCAATGATGGAAGTGTCATCTCTGGGCTGGGAGGTCACTTGGGTGAAGTGGACCTGGTCTTCAATGGACCAGCACCACCACATCACCTTTCTAGTGCTGTGCACCAGCGATCTGGCCAACAAGGCTTTTCTGCCTTCCATCTGGAGTAGGTCAGTTCCAGTCCAGATGGACAATGTGACTACCTGTTACTACAACATGCAGGGTGGTGTGGGCCCATACCATCTGTCTGGAGGCTCTCAGGCTATTGTGGTGGTTAGATCCTTATGGCATATACTTACCGGTCATCCACTAGTAGGTTCCCTGAAAGTTAGGGCAGACAAGCTCAGCAGGCGTCATTATGCGAATTACAAGTTGTATCTGCTCTTGGAGGTGGCTCAGGGTGTTTTCGCTCAGTAGGGTGAGCCCTCTATAGACTTGTTTGCTACTTCCGAGAATGCCCCATGCCCAGTCATACACACCCTAGAATGTTTTCTTCAAGGCTGTGTGGAAGATGCTTTCCACAGAAATCCTATGAGTAGAGGTGCAAGTGGTTTACTCTTTAACCTTATAACTTCCTCACTATATATATACCTTGTCTGATTTACAAGATAAGCAACCTGCCCACAGCATGTCAGTTTCAAAGGACGAAGACCCGTTTGGGTTGAAACGCGTTGCCATTAAAATTCTTTGAAACTGACATGCTGTGTGCCGGCTGCTTATCTTGTAAATCTGACAAGATTGGCCAATTTTGGATTGTGAGCAGGACCCACACCTGCTGCCCTGCATTTTGCCCGAATGGTGGGTGTGGCCGGTACCTTTGTGAGGAGCCTTTGTGAAAATATATATATATATATTTAGAATGTGTATGGTGGCTTGCACTAGCCACAATAGCAGTGGCTAGTCCTCAATCATGTGACAATGGCAATATGAAAATCGTAAAAGGTAAACTATTAGTGCTTCTACCAAACTGATGTAAAAGTTGGGAAAAAGAGACTACTCGTACATATGCAATGCAATGATACAGGACAGGTGAAATTCTAAAACCGTCCTAGGTCAGCTCAGTTGGCAAAGAGCTTTCAAATGTATTGAAGTAAAACAATACACTATGCATATGGTAGAAGGGACTGGCTTTTGCCACCAGTGTCACATACTCGGATGACCTCATGCGATCTTTCCACTATTGGAGAAAGCATCCCCATCTGGATATGGGATATCCTTGGAAGTATGCAATTAATTATTGACCTATTTTAGCATGCATTTTGGGGGGAATAGTTGAAGGTGTTGGTGGAAGGGGAGGACTTGAGAGCTCCTGCTGACAAAGGCCCAACCAAATTCTCAAATAATAGAAAAAGAGAGAAAGAAAAACAGCTGCTTAAATGGAATCTCATCAGGGCCGAGGTGGGTCACTAAAGACCTTTGCAAAAACATACAAAATATTCCGCCTTGCCTTCAGGAAAATAACTGTAGTACGACAACCTAATTGGTGTTGGGCCCCAGCTAAACGAGTCCCACTCAGATTCTCAGCAAATCGGACTAGAGGGCAAAACGTAAGTCACTGATGATAGATCACAGGCAGAGGACCAGAATTAAGAAAATAGGTATCTAATGCTTTCCTTCTTATGTAAATATTTCATTGTGCATGTACAGAAGGGACCTTAAAAATAGGGTATTTATTTTATTACAAAACGTCTTTCTATGGTCTCCAGTGGAAAAAGTCACAATTCATAAAGAAAAGTCACATTCTACCTCAAGATAAGAAGAAAGAATACATATTCACACTAGAAATGTATCTTTAAAAATATAAAAGAAAAACCCAATGTACTACCTAACAAAAATGTATTTGTTTCACAGTTGAAATCTGTAAAACATTTACTTGTTCACTCTTATCTTTATGTAATTAATTGTTCTAGTCAAATCTATTATGAATACCAGAAAAAGTTGGGACCTTACCTAAAAAGAGAGAATATAACATTTCTGTTGGTAACGATTACCACTATTTCTGCCTCCACATATAGTTTCACCGCTTTCTACAGGATAAATTTAAGTCACATTAAATTAAGAAGTGTGTGACTTCTATATAGTCAAAGGGTGGTAAAGAAATCAGTGTATGTTAAAATAGATATTAAATATACACTTTAATTTATTTAAAGCATTGGTGGTGTATGGCGTTAATTATTCCAATCTTCTTCTAAGGAAGGTAATCCTTGATACTGCTATAATGTATTTGCTTCAGAAATCTTCACAAGCTCCAAAAGAGCCACCAGGTGTTACTAGGTAAAAACATCTTTTACAAAGCTGTGAACAAAGATATACACACAATCAGTACATATAGTTATATTAAAAACATCCAGTAAAAAGAATCCAGTAAAAAAACATACATCGCAAAATAAAAAAATTATTTTTCTTTCTTACACCTGGGTTTGACTCCAAACTGTTTAGAATAACGGAGGGCAGGCAGCCCTAGGTGCGAACTGCATTTGTCAGTGGCAGGGTAGGCATCCGTTAGAAGTCACTGAGGGGTGGGCAATCCCTGAGGCTACCCCTTTGAAGCTCAGGAAGGCAGAGTACAACCACCCATAACATAACCTACTCAGGACGCCAACACCCTGCCGCACACCCATGGCTCTTTTGTCTCCATGTCTGGTAAGAATACACAAAACACCACAAGACAGCCATTTACAGTCATGTGACTCTGGACACTGTTGGGAAGGCACATTTGGTTTAGGTAGAAAAATACTAACTTTCTAAAAGTGGCATTTTCAGAATAGTAACTTAAAATTTGACTTTACCATTAAAGAGGATTTTGAATTATATTAATTTGAGTGTAAACAGCATTTCTCTATCTGGTCTCAAACTGAAGTAGGCACTTATTAAGTGTAATAACTTGACCCAATGTTAGTCTAATAGAGAGAAAGCCTTACAGCAGTGTAAAACGACTTTAGGAGTTGGTCACTGCCAGGATATGTAAAACTTAAACCCACATGTCCTACTTCTTAAATACGATGCATCCTGCCCTATTAGCCTTTAGGGCCTGTCTTAAGGATGACTTATAAGTATTAAAAGGAAGGTTTAGGTCTGGCAAAAGGTTTATTTTCATAAACAGGTTTATTTTGCCAGATCGAAATGGTACTTTAAAACTTCAGTATAGGCTGCACTGGCAGGCCTGAGACATGTTTTAAAAGGCTACTTTGGTGAGGGGCACTATGAGTGTGGCAGCCCACTAGTAGAATTAAATTTACAGGCCCTGGTTAAATGTAGTACCATTTACTAGGGACTTCTGAATGAATTAAATGCGCTGAATAGGTGCAGGCCAATTTTACCATATTTAGGGAGCGAGCACAAGCAGTTTACTGCCAGTGCAGAGAGTCCTAAAGGCAACAAAAACAAATTCAGAAAAAACAGGGGATGAAGGCAAAACGTCTGGGGGAATACCACGCCAAGGATGTCAGGTCTAACACTAACAGTAAAGTAATTATCATTTATAGTCAGAGGATTGTATTTGAGCTCTGTAAATTCAAAGAAGTCACATTTAAAATGTTTTTAAACTCTGACCTTCATTCTTACAGGCTAAGTCTATTTTGAGTAGGTGTGGGCGTAACTCGCATATTTTTCAATAGCATAATTATGCAAAATTAAGTGAGATTACGTGGAATTACATAGCCCAGTATTTAGTGAGCTTTTCTTAGCTGAAATTGCACTCTTACATCCAAAATGGACTCGAGGATGCATTTTGCGCTAAGAAAATAGCAATAAAGGCAGCAGAACACCAACAGCAGCAGCCGCTTGTGCTCACTACGTTTGATGTTCCTGTGCTAATGCTATAATATGTTTATGTCAAATTACTCAAATATTATGCGAGCTAGCTTAATCGTGTAAAAAATTACTCCGATTAGTCTGGCATAATTAAAATTTTGACCATGCAGAACATTTTGACTACCTAATTCCAAGACAGTAAATAGAAACTGTGCTCTTTGAAAATAGTCAGCTTTTTATAAAAGAGTACTAATCTAGATTCAGTCTACAGGAATCAATAATTTAAGAACAGAAGATGTTTACTTACGCCTACCGAATTCTATTCCGAATTAGTTTTTTTTCTGAATAATATGCTGTTCTGTGAGTTCATTCAATTGCATATGTCCTCTTTAAAAAAGGCAACTACAAAGAAAAAGAAAATGAGGGTTGACCTAACATGGATAGCAAAAAATAACATAGAGGTCCCAAACTCAAACACTCCATCTAAATGCCCTCCATTTGGATAATAAAGAGACAAGTAAACCTCTTTGCGTTCGGTACGTAGTATACTCTAGACCTCAAAATCGGTAATTTCAAAACATATTGTGTTGAGTCCTCTGTGTTACCAAAAAATAGGTGGATTGGTGTCCCTACACCTCTCTTACAAATACAGGTTTGGCCATATTTCAATAAATCCTTTCTATTTGCTACCCTTACATCAGGCACTCAGTGGTTGGCCCACTAGAGGTTTTCAGCATACCAGACAAATTAATGCGGCCCACTGGCATACAGTAGAACAAGGCTGCTGTTAACTAGTCAGAGCTAGTGATGCTCAAGAGGATATAAGACAAACAGGCATGCAGTGAAACCTCATGAGACCAGATGGGAAGCCCTTCATGCAGGTCTGTGTAGCATCCACCCTAGCTCTAGAGCACACAAATGACTACGCCACACACAGAGCTCTGTGATACAAGTCTTTATTCTTCGACATTCAACCGTTAACTGAATGTACTGTGTCATAGTCTTTATTGACCACACCCAAATGCCTCCCAACTGATTACGTATCTTTGTAAGGAGTCCGCCTAGGACCACAAGGGCCCTATTCCACATGATCACACGTCACTACTTCTCCCCCTTTGTTAAATAAAAAATACAGACAACATATATACCAGACTTCTCCAATGAGTAGCTCGTAAGCTACTGGTAGCTCTCCAGCTACCTGTAAGTAGCTCTCCAGTATGCAGTCTACCCTACTAAATTAGAGGCTTTTGCATGGTTGGATTAATATTATACTGTCTGTCAGTAAAGTTGACTATTTTACTTTTTTATTATTACACTCTCACCCCACCACCGTGCCTTAAAATTCTATTCCGTGGGGATTGCAAGCCATCTAAAAGACTATACTTTCATGCAGCAGAAATCCTAAAACAGTTTCATTCAAGCTCCTTCCAATGCTGCTTCTTCAAGTTCTGCTAAGTAGATCAAACAAATTGTCAAAGAACACTCTGGCGTCTTTGCTAGTTCTGAAGTGAACTTTACTCTCGTAACTCATCTTGTAGAAGTTGATTTACAGAATATTAATGTATTCAAGATGTAAATATGTGTAATTTCAGAACTCATAAGCAATGTTTGGAGAAAAATGGCTAAGTTTCCAAAATATATTAAAAGCTGATATTTGAGTGATAAATCATGTGGCGATGGGGAGACTTATAACTAATTTATTACCTCAGTGCCAGGAGTATTGCGGCCATAGCTACTATGTGTTACTCATGTAGAGGCTTTCAAGATTGACAAAGCCATTTTTACATTACTACGGCAAACCCTGTCTGATGCACACAGCTGTTAATCTTATATATGGTGGCCAGTAATGTAATCTTGAATGACTTGGTCACTATTACAACACTTAGAATGTTAGTAGCTTGGAATGATTTTTATCTAACATAAGTAGCTCGTATTAGAAAAAAGGTTGGAAACCCCTAATATATATATTAGAGCTCCTTAATGAGTCATCGAGGTGCTCGCACCGGTCTTTTAGATCAAGTCGTACGAGATGGAGGAGTTGCACTATCATCTGGCATCGTAGCTGTAGACTCAGATGCTTGACTTGGGCACTCAGGTGGACTTGCTTCTCTTGTCAGGTCTGGAGCCAACGAACATCGAGGCAGATGTTTGAAATGGGACGAGTCTCTCGTAATGAACTTTCCGGGACATTGAGCGATCACCATATGTCCTTTACTTGTCACGACTCTCAAAGGATCAGCATCAAACAGAGCATCACTCTGGTGTTTCCATTTTTGCTTGACTAGGACTCCTTCTTCGAAAACTGTGTCCCTAGCGCATCTGCATTTATCTGCATCGGCCTTCATCTTTCTTTTGCGACAAGCGTCCGTGACACGAATCTCATCATGTTTAGTACTCAGCTTGTGGCCCATTGCGGTAGCTTTACCCCAATGGCTCTCCCAAACAGAAAGGTGGCAGGGCTTTCACCTATCGTGGAATGGGAAGTTGACCAATAAGCACGAAGGGCGGGACACAAAGCTGACTTGAAATAGATTCCTTCAAGCGCAGAGGGCTGAGTTAGATCTGTCATCCTTAGGGTGGTCTTCTCCTGAACTTTTTGTGCTTTTTGGCCTCCACGTTTTGCTGATTCTTTCTGTTGGCAATAAGACTCTGAGCACATTACCACTGCTGACCAGTAATGAAGTGCAAGTGCTTCTTCCCTAAACAGGTGTAATTGGTGTATACATGAATTGCATATTTAATTTAGTGCCAGTGTGTGTAGTTTACTGCCACTTCGACTTGGCATTTAAAACTACTTGCAAAGCCTTAAACTCCCTTTTACTACATATAAGTCACCCCTAAGGTAGGCCCTAGGTAGCCCTAAGGGCAGGGCGCTATGTAAGTACAAGATAGCACATGTACTTTTATGTTTTCATGTCCTGGTAGTGACAAACAGCTAAATTCGTTTTTTACTACTGTGAGGCCTACTCCTCTCACAGGTTAGCATTGGAAATTCCCTTATACAATTTTAAGTGGTAATTCCTGATCAGAAAGGAGTAGCTACTTCATGTTTTATATTTTTGGAATGGTAATGATAAATCCTCCTTACTGGTGAAGTTGGATTTAACGTTACTGTTTTAAAAAAGGCCACTCTTCTAAAGTGTACATTTCTCTGCACTCACTGCTCTGTGTGCCTTGCAGCCTGTCTCCAATACACGTCTATGGTGGGTGACAGCTAAACTTGGTGCATTCCCTCTAAACAGCCACAAACATAGGCAGGATAGGTGTGTCTGAGTATCCATCTACCTACATCTGCATTCTGATGGCCATGCCTGGGCAGGATGGAAGGGAGGGGATAACACCACTGAATAGTTAGTGTCCTGTCCCCACACAAAGGGCTGATTTACCCCCCATAGATAGTCTGACAAACAGGGCTGTCTTGGGAGACAGGCAGTTACACAGGTGACACGCTTTCAGTTCCTTCTCGATTCGCTTGTCAAGGGGAGGAAGCCACACTCTGTCTCTGAGGGCTCTCTTGGTGGCTACAATGCCACAATGTGCTTTCTGTGCCAATTCAATAACTTGTTGTCTCAAGCTCTCAGGTATGACAATTCTTGAACCTGTTACTATGATAACTTCTTGAGTGACAGAAAGTTCTTCCTGCTCATTCTTGAATTTTTTATATTCAATGTCATCTTTGAGAGGTCGAGTATGTTTTTTCATGATTGCTCTGTAATTAAATCCTTGAGTGTGAGCATGTCTTAGTCTGTATTGGTAGCAGCAAAGATCTGCTTAGTGAATAGAGCTGCAGGGCTGCTGGACTTTACTATGAAATTAATGTATGCTTCGGCAGCTTTAGACGTTGCACTGTGACACTGTAACATCCCTCGTGAGAAGTAATCTGTGGGGTTTTGATACTTCCCCGGCTTATGCACAATAGTGTAATCATACTCTTGCAATCTCATCCCCACCTCTCAATGCGAGGCGGCTTCTTGGTTTTCGGATTTCCAAAAATGGTGAGCAACGGCTTAGTGGTCAGTGACTAGGGTGAAATGCTTTCCATACAGAAACACATGAAAATGTTCACAAGCCCACACTACAACCAGGCTCCCTTTTTCTGGCTGAGAATAGGCACGTTCAGTCTGAGATAGATTTCAGTTGGCATAGGCCACAATGTGTCTCTGAGCATTTGGATGCCCATTGTGTTGAGCAAGGATCACGCCCAACCCCACCGGGCTTGCGTCTACAACAATCTCAGTATGTAAGTTTGGATCAACGTAATCTATTTCAGTTGCATTTTCAATTGCGTGTTTGATTTTCTTGAAACTTTGATCACATTCAAAGGAACATTGGAAGGGGACATTCTTCTTTGTCAACTTTAATAATGGGGCACTCACCATGGCAAACTCACAAATGTATCTGGAGCAACAGCAGGCCATGCCTAAGAAGGATCGCAGCATGGTTACATCTTGCGGGGGACAGGTGGATGACAATGCTTGTACTTTTTCTTGGTCAGGAGTCATTCCCCCGTCAGAGAAAATGTCCCCAAAATATTTGAGTCTGCTTTTGTGAAACTCACTCTTTTCTGCATTTAACATGAGACCTGCCACCTCGCTACCCAGCTGGAGGAGAAACAGTGGACACGCATAGGCTCCCTCACACGCACGGTTTACTTGCAATGCCAGGTTTAAGTTGACGCACTTCAATTACCTACACCGCACTTACCTAACCCCGGTATCTCTGAAACGCATCTCTAGGGACAGGGGAGACAGCTGCCCTAGATGTGCCGCAGAGAAAGCAGACTTTTTGCACTTGGCATGGGAGTGTCCATTGGTCAGGCAGTTCTGGGCGGGGGTGATGGGTAGGATTGTTGCTGCCACAGGCCTTCAGATGAAGCCTGAACCCTTGCATTGTTTACTTGCACTGGTCCGGAAGCCCAAGAAAAGGAAACTCCCATATAAGCTCCTACAATTAATGCTGGTGCTCGCTAGGCGCAGGGTTGCTATAACCTGGATGTGGCAAAGGGCCCCTGAAGTGCCCATTTGGCTTAAAGATGTCCGTGAATGGTCCCTAGCTGAAGAAGCCCACATGAAACTCACCCAAAGGGACGAGAAGTTGCAAGACGACCTAACGGCTTGGCGTGCCATGTGCGCCTCTGGGCTGGCAGAGGGGGAGCCTTCCTCACAGGATACAACTGATAGCGAGCAGAGCGGGTTCGATATAGCCAGTGGGTCTGCTCCCAGTGGGGAACATGAGGGCCGACCCCAGTAATGTCCGTATTGGAACTCGGTGCCATGCCCGGCTCCTCCCTCGCAGTAATGCTTGTAAATGATCTTTCTTGCCCCATTGTACCTTTCCCTCCCTGATGCTGCCTTTTGTCCTATATGCTATTAATGATGTCAACGAGATGCATACATACGCTGATTCAATGCCAATCTGTTGTTGTTCCTTTTTTTCTTTGTAATTGCAACATGTAAACTGAAAAATAAAGTTTATAAAAAAAAAAAAACATGAGACCTGCATCAGCAAGCAAACAACACACTTGTGTAAGAGCTTTGTCATGTTCCTTTCATGTGGCCCCAAACACTAATATAATCAATCAGAGCATTTGTAAAGTGCGCTACATACCCGTGAGGGTCTCAAGGCGCTGGCGGGGGGGAGGGGGGGATGCTGTTACTGCTCGAAAAACCAGGTCTTGAGGAGTATTCTGAAGGTCAGCAGGTTTTGGGTCTGCCGTAGGTGGATGGGGAGGGTGTTCCAGGTCTTGGCGGCGAGGTGGGAAAACGATCTGCCACCGGAGGTCGCTCTTCGGATGCGGGGGACTGTGGCGAGGGCGAGGTCAGCGGAGCGAAGCTGGCGGGTGGGGGTGTAGAAGCTGAGTCGTCTGTTGAGGTACGCTGGTCCGGTGTTGTGGAGTGCCTTGTGTGCGTGGGTGAGGAGCTTGAAGGTGATCCTCTTGTTGACGGGGAGCCAGTGCAGGTCTCTCAGGTGGGGTGTGATGTGGCTGTGGTGAGGGATGTCGAGGATCAGGCGTGCGGAGGCATTCTGAATGCGTTGAAGTCGTTTCAGGAGTTTGGCCGAGGCTCCTGCGTAGAGGGCGTTTCCGTAGTCCAACCTGCTGCTGACGAGGGCCTGGGTGACCGTTCTTCTTGTTTCGGTGGGGATCCACTTGTAGATCTTGCGGAGCATGCGGAGGGTGTTGAAGCAGGAGGACGAGACGGCGTTGACCTGCTTTGACATGGAGAGGGTAGAGTCGAGGATGAATATATCATCACTGTAGTTAAAAGCATGTGTGACAGGTTGAATTATTCACCAAATGACATCCTGAAAGATTTCTGCAGCCGACCACACACCAAAACAGAGTCTTTTGTATCTGAAAAAACCAACATGAGTTGAAAAAGTAGTAATGTACCTGCAGTCGTCTTCCAGCTCGAGTTGATGGTATCCTTTGTTTAAATGAAGACAGGAGAAGACCTTGGCACTATTCAGCTGTATAATCAAGTCCGCTATGTGTGGACCTGGATGACTTTCTCTCTTGATTGCTTTGTTGGCCTGGTGGAAGAGGTGTGGCGCAGCGGCCAGGGTGCCTGACTCTGGACCACGGGGTTCACGGTTCGATCCCCAGTGCCGGCGGCAGGTTAGCCCAGCACCATGTGCAATAGCTCGCTTAATCTTCCCGAGGGAGCCCAGCGCAGGACACCTCTCCGGAGGTAGCTGTGTGCTTTACAAATGCTGGTATTTCATATCAAAACAAATGCGCTCTGCACCTCCAGTTCTTTTTTGGCATTACCACTATGGGTGAAACACATGGTGTCGGACCAGTAGAGTATTTGATGATGTCATGCTAAAATAATGTTTCCAGTTCTTTCTCAACAGCCTTCTGTAAATAAAAAGCAATCTGATGGTGCACCTTCATTGTCTTAAGTTTCCCTAGTCCGTGAAATAACAACGGGAATTGACTTACTATTTCAGAATGTGTTTTGAGGTTGTAGTTAATGGATATCAGTCCCATGTCAGCAGCAGTGCTGAAACTTAGCAGACATGTACTCGACGAAGTACCTTGGAGAACATGAATTAGTGCTTGTACTGTCATCTTAAGCTCACGGTCGCTACAAATGACCCTTGACTTTGCAATGGCGTAGAAGCAGCCCAGGAGTACACCTATGTTTTTGATGGTGTTAGACGTTGTACCGGAGACAGTTTGTTGTATTTTCATGCTGGCATGATGTTGATCGATGAACCACTGTCTATAATGAGAGTTGTAGGGCAGCCATTCACCTTTAGCATGATCTTGGGGCATCAGCCAAATGAGTCAGGTCGTTTTACGTGGCAATCTCTCTTCGAATTGTGTTCTTCTTTGCAAGCAGCCAATCCTAAATGTGCATGTTTTTCTGTGGTCGGCATCACCATTGCATACCCATCTTCTTCACTGTTGCTCAATGATGACGCTGAAGAGCTTCTGGAGGATGACTTTGATGACGATCAACTTCGTTTAGTCTCTACTTGTCTCAATTGATCTTGCTGTTTGGCCTTGTGGGCATGGCTAGAATGCTTTTGGAACTTTCTGGCGCAAATTTTCTCTTCTCGTCCTGACATACTTACTTTCTCTTTTGCTCTGCAACCCATTATGAAATGGTTTTCCCTCCCAGGGCCTTTGCATATCTGTCCAATGGCAGGAAATTTATCTTCGTGTAAAAATGAGAATCCACATCGGAAACACAATTTCTTTTTCTTCCGAGACATCGTCTTCTCTGCCTCCACTTTGTGTTTCTGCTTACTTTCATGATCAATGCTGATTCATTATGGGTTGTTCCAGCCTGTCGATCTGCACGTTCCTCAACTCTCGCAGTCATGAGTACCTTTCCTAGATTGACTCTTAGCATGAGTCCTCTGAATGATTCAGAGAGGCATCCATCGATGACTCTAAGACACATGACTTCTTTGTCATTGAATTCACTGAATTTGCAATGCTTGATGAGGGTATCAAGTCTTTGGACAAACTCATCCATCGTTTCACCAGCTTGCTGTCTTGCCTGGTTGAAAATGTACTTTTCATAGTCAACATTCGGCATTGTATTGAATTTGGCTTCCAACGTTTCCTTGATGTGACGGTACGATATTTTGTCAGCTTGTGATATTTTATCACTTCTTTAATGCCATCACCTGCAAGGTTCTTTAAGTATTTGATGATCTTTTTGTCATCTACGTCTTCTAGAGCATCTATTAAGCCATCGAACATTTTAATCCATGCATTTCATCTGGTGCCAATATTCTGCTGAACTGGGGTGGCGAAGTGAGCTAAAGAACGATGATGGATTCAACCCAGATCTGTGACTGGGGGTGAGTGTCTGAAAAGTTTCAGCGCTCCGTTCATCATCTCCATGTGTTTGCTTTGTTCGCCCTAAGTTGGCAGGGTATGCCCAGACGTGGGTCCTGATGGAGCAGGGGAAACAAAATAATTTTGTACCCCTTGGAAATTAATGACCTTATAACCTTAATGGTACTAACCGTTTGAAAAATGCATGAATTAACCAACAAATAAACTTTTTGTTAAACAGTACACGCGGGCAATCTGCTAAACGCATGTAAAAACTAATTTATTTACAAATGTGAAGCTAACTAACCAAAATTGTGATTTAAGTAGTAAATAGCGTAAAATTGCATGATTTGTGTTGCATAATAAATTGTACCGTGGCAAAGAATGCAGGTGGTAAGTAAAATGGCTTTAAATGTCGCTTCTGCTAGGTAATACCTAACACGGGTCTTTAGCATGGCGGGTGGTAAACAGAAAGGCTTATTTTCCATGTTTTAATTACTGTTGTGTTTGTTCTTACATTAGTTCCGTTTGGGCCTGCTAGGCCATGCTTCCAAAATGGCCGTCGGAAAGGATGAGATGCGTGCGCCGAACAAAATGATCTCTGCGCATGGGCAGTACGAAGTTCCAGTCACGTGTATGCGGCCTGTGCCCGGAGTGAGAGATGTCAAGGCCAGACTGACCTGCCACTAGGAGCCTGCCAAAAGTTCAGCATAGAATGCCTGGGAACGGATGGATAAAGGCAAACGACATGGGATGAACTAGTGTGTGACCATCGGAATTGTTACAAACTATATTAACAAATTGAACTACTTTTGGATATGAGACTTATTGTATGCTTTATTGTCCCAAACTGGATTGAACAAGGAGGGCGATGAGGTGACCATCACCACCCCTCCAAATGGACCAATTTGCGTGATTCTTCCGTCGAAAGATTGCAACTTTTGAGTGTAGAGAGCCAGAAAATAGGGTATAAGAGGGTCTGCTCTGACGTTGTTAAAAAACTTGCTTTTTCATTTTTCCGACTTGATGCTGAGAGAGACTCTGTCATTTTGGACTTTGAACCTTGATTGGGAAGGAACGAGATCGTTGCGGGAATTCTGCCCGGGAGGTGCGTCCGAGGAGGTTAGCGGGACAGTCAGTCAGTTTGGGAGTCATATGAAGTGATCTACGGTTCATCTTCTTTGGTGAACTTTTCTTGCCATCGCTCCATGGCCGATGGTAATGCATAATTTCTCATTTACTGAACTTTTCCTAATTGTTTATTGATGTTTCTAAATGTTTTGCTTAATAAAGAATTTTTACTTATTTGCAAAAAGATTTTAGATAAAAATGTATTCTAACTTTAAAATGAGTCTGTGGTTCTTTAAAATAAGATCATGAATTATTAAATGTTGAAGGTTCTAATTGTGATTGAGCTGGTCTTAATCACCATCAACTGATTCTACTGGTTGGTCCATCGACCGAAGTAGCGGAGTACCTTGATGTTTAGAACTGACAGGATCTGAAGTCAATGTATATATGGTATAGATATAATTATGTCATTTTAGAAGGTATCCCGCTCGTCCAGCAGCTCATTCTCCTTAGCATTTAATCCAGAAAGTGAATGAATGTATGTGTGCGGTGTCATGGGCCCCACCGACATAAGTTTTGGGTAAGTGTTTTTCTCTGAATTGGTGTCCTAAGGAGAAATTTATATTAGCCGCGCTGGATCAGATTTCTTGGTAGCAGAGTTATGGTTACTATAGAGTAGTTTGGTGATTATTAAATATTGATTATTGATTTATTTTTTATGTCTAACACTCTATGTTGAGTTTGTATTACGTTATGTGTAAGTCGGAATTTTGAAGCTTCCGGGAAGTAGGAAGTGGACACGTGTGGCAAGAGAAGTCACACGGAATTGTGCATTGTCTGATTTCAATTTGGTGATAACACAGGACTGTGTTATGTTAGGGAAATTTCAAGTATGAATAATGTTTGAATGAAATAGCAACAGGTTCTCTTGTGAAACTTTGGCCTTAATTCTCAGGAGCAGTGTAGTCTCCACATGTGTTTTATCCCCAGAGAAACGGGTTTACCTCTTGCTTGAGAGAAGGGTAAGGTAGAGGGAAGTGCTACACTTATCGAACAAAACAGTATTCTTGTAAGAAAGAATAAACTATACCTTTTGTTTAGAGAAACAGACAATGGAAATGTGTTTTACGTTGTAACTAATAAATTTAGTCGAAAAGACAAGTTAAGAAAAGTGCCGATAATTTTTGTAAAGGAGGGGTCAGCAGGAGTAGAGCTGACATCAACAAGAACCGCGCATTGTATTGGCCAGTTGGGGAAGAACGAAGAGTTTCCTGATTGGTGCGTTGGTGTGAGACGCGCTGGAATAGGGTAGTGTGAGAGTGACGTAAAAGCTTTCTGATTGGTGCGTTGGTGTGAGACGCGCTGGGATAGGTTCAAATAACCGAGCAGTAGAAAGAGCAGCTTAGTGAAGGATTGTGTGAGTCACTTCGGCAAAACAAACAGTGAAAATGCCTTATTATAACGAATACGGTAGAGAGAAACCGTCTTGGTTGACAAAAATTAAAAACATTTTTAAGAAAGATAAGAAGGTTGTGACTAGGGAAGGAGAAGTACTTCCTCCGCCGAAAACGCCAGAATCTCATATGATGTTGAAATATGGCTATCATACTTGCATTTGGTTGGAAAATTGGGTGAAATACACCAAAGGCGATGGAGTATTAGCATTTCCAGAAAATGGTTCATTTAGCACAGCGGTACTTCGAAATTTGAGAGAAAAGATTATGAAACTTGAACCGAGACCTAGACCGACACAGTTTGAAGCTTTAGGTGAATGGGAAGACGAGATGTATGACAGGGAACGGCACAGAGGTGTAAAGAATTATAGTTTGGTTCATGGAAGAGTATGGGGAGTGAATCATGAGGACAGGATGAGACGATGGCGGTATGCTAACATGACGGATGGTATGTTTCCTGCCAGGCCGGTTGAAGAAATTACAGGGAAATAGTGTACAGAGAAAAAGAGGCATGCAGTAACAGAGAGATATGGGTATGGAGGTAGCGACACAGAGGATGAGTTGCTGGAGGACATTTTGAATAAAAGACCCCCTCCATATCAACAGGATTCTGCGGTGGTGACACCAAATGCACCACCAATCAGAACTGTAATGAATCAAAGCCCTGAACGATTGTCCGAAATAAATAGTCAAATTAATAAATTAGAAACACCACAGACTGTGAGACATGATAATGGTAATACAGATGAATTAGCCAGAACCACAAGAGAATTAACTGAGAAGATAAGAGAACTAACAAAGAATATGGAAGCCGTGACTGTGCCATTGACTATTGGGCCAGTAATCCCAGTATTTGAAAATCAAAAGATAGATGAACACTCCTTAATAATTCCATTAAATTCTAGTATGCAAAAGGCAAGAGAAGAAATGATTCCAGAAAGTAGAGAGAAAGAAGATATTGTCTGTCCCTATAGATTAAGTCCACCCGTAAATTTGACAATTAATGAGAGTCAGATAAATAGGACTCCTATGGGAGCTGAGTCAGCAACTGAAACCCCAGAGAGAAGTACAAATTGGATGGAATTAAATAGGTCCCCTGTGGGTCCGACCGCAGAGGAATTAAATGATTGGGTAAGGAGCTTGCAGAAAAGGATGCTGAACCACAACTTTTGGATGTGGTCAGATTAAAAATAGACATGGAAGAATTAATTCTAGGAACTATTGGTTCAGATCGAATGAAGTCCTATCAAGATGAGGAGTTAATGTTTATGTGCAAAAGCATCACTTGGAGAGCTAGGAATTTGCATGAAAAACTAGAAGAAACAGCGAATGAATTGGGAGTAGATTTTGGGAAGATTAAAGGATTGCAGAAACCGTACAGGGTAGATTTCAGCGAGAAAGACATAGAAAATCTGAACACTTCAGGACGATTAACCCAGATAAAAGAACTAATTGTTTTACTGAGAAAATGGGGTAATCTAGACAAATGAAGAAGTAGGTGGATAAGAAGGAAAGAGGGAACAACAGATAAAGCATCATTGGCTTTTCCAGTAAAAGAGAAAGAACAAACAGTAATGGAGTGTCCTATGAGAGAAACTCCAGGAGGAAGTTATGTACATGTCCCATGGTCCAGACAAGATATATAATGTCATTTACAAATGATTTTCCAAGATTGAGAGAAAAACCTGTAGAGTGGTATAGGCAGGTAGAAAGGTTTGTAAAGGTTTCAAAAGTATTGTGGGAAGAACTGGATGGATTATTTGAAATTGTTGTCCCTGCAGATTTATGGACAGAGTGTAAAATTACAATTGATTGGTCAAAGGAAGAATATCCTAGAGATGCAAAAACAGGAGCGCCAGGTCCAGAGGTAATGAGAAAATATGAACAGGCAATCACGTTTCTGAAAAATAAAATTCCACCAAAAGAGACAGATTGGGTAAAGATTGATAGAACAACTCAGGAGAGTAAGGAATCTGTACATGCGTACTATGAGAGACTGCTTTTGGTCTTTAAACAGTATAGTGGATACGAGAATTTGAGTGAAAAGGACATGAGTCATTTTGTGTACAGATTTGTATATGGCTTAAGACCTGAGATAAGTGAAATGATTAAGCAGCATATGTTGTGTTGGCAGAATAGCACAGTAGATGAGGTATTATGGTATGCCAAATATTGCAGTGATGATATTGAGTGTAGACAGCGTAAACTCAAGGAAAAGGCAATGTGGACACAAGTAAAGGTTGCAGAGAAGCAAGAAGCTCAAATAAATAATCAGTCTAGTGATGCAGGACAAACCAAGTCAAAACCAAATATTGGTAAGGGAAAAGGTCAGATGAGTATAGAAGAAGCTAAAAAGAAATGGCCATGTCACAATTGCGGAAAATTAGGGCACTGGAGAAACGAGTGTAGATTACCTCCGAAAACTAACACAGAGAATCAATCATTGAATCCACAGGTGCAGAATGAGGTGAGTTACCAACAGCCGCAACAGCCACAGGTAGTTACTCAACAGTGTCAGGTGCCGCAACCACCTCTTCCAAAGAGTGTAAATCCTCAGAGATACAGTGCAGAGGCAGGATTCTATGGAGGAGAGCAGGTAACAAAGTTGCCGCCGCGCAGCTGCAATTTCGCAGTATTGGTTACGGCAGGATGGAAATGAATCGGATGAAAGTTTATGACGGTGCCTAGGAGAGGAAGAAGAGTGCGTGCTTGGCGCAACTCTAGAGGTAGATCAGTCAGGTCCATTTGTGGATGGAAAGGTGAATGGTGTAAATGTTACTTTCCTTGTGGACACTGGTGCTACCCGTTCTACTGTCAGGTCAGTGGAAATTCCAAACCTTCCTCTCTCAGGAGAATACATCCAAGTTGTAGGTGTTTCAAACAGGCAAATTAAAACCCCTCCTACCAAACCGATAGAGGTGGAAATTGGTCCATTCAAAGACATGCATCGTTTTGTGGTGTGTGATTGTAGTCCTGTAAATTTGTTAGGACGCGATATGCTTTGTAAAATGAATTGTACCATCTACTGTTCTCCAGATGGTATTGCTTTTCAAACACCAGATGAAGATGTTCTGTATAAATTAACAATGACAGAACTAGAGCCAGGATTGTATGATACATTTCCTGTGTTCGATGCAGAGAGAATCCATGATGAATTGAAAGAAACTGTCAGGTCTGATGTATGGGATTTCACAGGGGAAGATGTTGGACTAATGAGAGGAGTTGATCCTGTAAAAATTACCGTAAAAGAAGGAACGAATTACCCAAACACCCCGCAATACAAATTGACACCAGAAATTATTGAGGGAATAACACCTGTGATTAATAAGATGATTGAACAAGGAATTCTGAAAGAGATAATGAGCAGCCCATATAATTCTCCTATAATGGGACTGAAAAAGCCAAATGGAACATATTAGAATCGTTCAAGATTTGAGAAAAATAAACAAGATTGTTATTCCTTGTTGCCCAATTGTACCAAACCCTGCTGTAATACTGTATCAAATCCCACATGATGCAGAATGGTACACAGTCATTGATTTGTGCCATGCATTCTTTTCTATTCCATTGCACCCTGACAGCCAGCCATTATTTGCGTTCCGGTTCGGAGAACGTATTTTGGCATGGTGCCGTATTCCTCAAGGGTATACTGAAAGTCCTTCTATATTTAATCAGATTCTGAAGAAATCTTTAGAAGATTTAAAAATGCCTGAAAAATCTGTGATGGTCCAATACATCAATGACCTATTGGTGGCATCGAAGACCAGAGAAGCATGTGTTACGGACACCATTGCTTTACTGAATCACTTGGCAGAAGGAGGACACAAGGTGTCCCCATCAAAACTGCAATTCTGTCAGCAAGAAGTACAGTACCTAGGTCATAAGATTGAGAAAGGGATGAGAAAAGTGACAACAGAAAGAATAAGGATTATTAAAGGAATGAGAGCCCCAATGACACAAAGAGAGGTGAGAATGTTCCTTGGAATGGTTGGTTATTGCCGACAGTGGATAAGTGGATTTTCATTGATTGCAAAACCTTTACAGCGATTGACAAAGAAGGATGTCAAAGATCCGGTTGAATTGAATGATGAAGAAATGAAATCTTTCAAGGAATTGAGAACAAGTTTGTGTGAAGCACCAGCATTAGGAATGCCTGATTATGAGAAAGAGTTTGAGCTGTATTGTAGTGAGAGAGACGGATGTGCACTTTCAGTTCTGGTACAAAGGCATGGAAGAATGAAACGACCAATAGCTTACTTTTCAGCTGTTTTGGACCCGGTAGCAAAGGCATTGCCTGGATGTCTAAAAGCAGTAGCTGCTACTTGTGTGAGTCTGGAACAGAGTGAAGGCATTGTGATGGGATATCCTTTAAGAGTATATGTCCCTCACTCAGTCGAAATCCTTCTGACCCGAACAAAAACCCAATTCATGACACATAGTCGGCTGACTAGGTATGAAAAGGTGATCTTGGGTGCAGGCAATGTAACCATTGTAAGATGCACGAGTGTGAATCCTTCCACTTCACTGCCAGATGCAGTAAATCCAGAAGTCAAAGATGACGTTGATCATAACTGTCTGGACGTGCTTGAGTTTTGCACAAAGCCCCGCCCTGACATTAGGGATGAACCTCTGAAGGAATCAGATTATGTAATGTTTGTGGATGGGTCGTGCCTGAGAACGAATGGAGGAGTCTTAAGTGCTGCATATGCTGTATGTACGGTGGCAACCATAATGGAAGCATCTTGTTTGAGAGGAATACGTTCAGCCCAGGTTGCTGAGCTGATTGCTCTGATTCGAGCATGCATACTGGGAAGGAATTTCCGAATCACTGTGATCACGGATAGCCAGTATGGCTTTGGAGTGGTCCATGATTTTGGACAAATCTGGTCCCAGAGGGGATTCCTGACGTCCTCAGGGTCTCCTATTAGAAATGGTGAATTTGTGAAGAAGTTGCTTGAGGCAATACAGCTGCCTAAACAGATTGCGGTTGTAAAATGTGCTGCTCATAAAAATGGATCGGATTATATTTCAGTGGGTAATCAAATTTGCAGACGAAATAGCCCAATATTGTGCCAGAAACGAGACCTCATTGAATCGGAGAAGGGAGAAAGAGAATGTTTCATGTCCCTTGCTGTTTACTAACTCAGTTGAAACATGGGAAGAGGTGAGAGATTTGCAAGAAGAGGCAAGTGATGAGGATAAAGACATTTGGATAAAAGCAGATTGCAGGCAGAGAGAGGAAGATGGAGTTTGGGTTTACAGGGATGAAAGACCGGTTATGCCTGATAGCATGATCTCTAACATGGCACAGATGTACCATGGACAGGCACACATAGGTAGAGATGCCATGATCAGACTTTTCAAACAGACCTGGTACAACCCAAAATTTAGGGCTATAGCTGAAAGTCTTTGCCAAAGATGCCTTATTTGCCAACAGCTAAATCCTGGAAGGAAAACAGTGGTGAGTTTAGGAACAATAGGACAAGAAGGAGGTCCTTTTACCAGAATGCAACTAGATTTTATTGAAATGCCCCCGAGTAACAGATTGAGGTATGTCTTGGTGGTCGTTTGTTTGTTTTCTCGTTGGGTGGAAGCCTATCCGACAAGAAGGAATGATGGAGTTACTGTAGCTAAGCTCCTGTTGAGAGAATTCATTCCTAGATACAGTTTTCCAGTAACGATAGAGACAGATAGAGGAACACATTTCCAAAATGAAATTATCCAACTGATATGTGAAGCACTGGATATTCAACAAAAGCTGCATTGTGCCTACAGACCAGAGGCTTCTGGAGTGGTAGAGCAAGTAAATGGCACCAAGAATAGGTTGGGAAAAATGGGTCAAGCAACAGGACTCAAATGGCCCGATGCCTTGCCATTGGTGCTGATGAGCATAAGAAGCATACCTGACTGAAAGACAGGTTTAAGTCCCCACGAGATAATAATGGGACGAGCAATGAGACAAGTACATGTACCTGTGAACAAATTACTGACTATAACTGATGATCTCGTACTGGACTATTGCAAAGGATTGGCTGATGTGGTGCATTCTGTGTTTCATCAGGTTGGACCAGATACGACCACTCTTGAAAGAAAACCAGCTCATGATCTGAGTCCAGGAGATTGGGTCCGCATAAAAGTTCACAGAAGAAGAAATTGCTTGGTTCCACGTTGGGATAAGCCACATCAAGTGATTCTGGTGACAACGACTGCAGTAAAGTGTGCAGGTGTGAAAAATTGGATTCATGCCAGCCATACAATCAGAGTTCCAGATCCTGAAGCTCGACCTGTAAGTCGACATCTGGAGATATCAGCCACCAGTTCAGAGTCTGAAGCAGAGACTGAAACAAGAGTTCCAGATCTTGAAGCTCGACCTGTAAGTCGACCTCTGGAAAAATCAGGTACCAATTCGGTAATTAAAGAAGAAACTGAAACAAACAGAGTTCCAGATCTTGAAGCTCGACCTGTAAGTCGACATCTGGAAATATCAGATACCAGTTCAGCATCTGAAACAGACCAACCTGAATGCAGAGAAAAGCAAACAAAAGAAACCGAAAACAAAAGAACTGATATTGAAATGGGAGAAACTGAACAAATAGACAGTGACGGTGAACAGCCAAGTACAAGTTATGGAAAAATTCCACCAGAAATTGTAGAGGTAACTCGAGAAAGTTCAGATTCAGATAGGGAGATTGAGGTAAATGCAGAAGAAACATGAGGAGGTTCAGATTCAAATTTACAAGCGGAAGAAACACGAGGAGGTTTAGATTCAGACGAAGAAGCTGAGTTAGGAGGATTAGACTCAGAAATACAAGCGGAAGAACCACGAGGAGGTTTAGATTCAGACGAAGGAGCTGAAATTATAAAATTTAAGGTTAGAGGAAGTGAAGTGAGATTTGAAACAGAATCTGAGGAAAGGGAAGACGAGAGAAGAGAAAGAATAGGTCCAAGAAAGTGAACTTGGAGACTAGAACGAGAAGAAAAAGAAAGTGAACTGAAAAGGCCAAGAAAAGGAGACAATTAGCCCAACGAAGTTAAAAGGCTGAGATATAAGATAATAAATTTGAACAAAGACAATGCAGAACAAGTAAACGAAATAACAAGTCAAGAGAGACAAGAAAAGACGAATAAAATAAAATTACAGAGACCCAAAAGAGTGAAAAGACCTAACTTGAAATACAAATCGCCTGAATGGGTATACATAGCACTGCCTGACATTAAAGAAGTGGATAGAAGTCACGAAAACCCAGACAAAGACTGTGAACAAGTGGGCGAGAGTGAACTACACCAATCTTGAGAGACAGAAAAAGAAAACCGGATATGACACAAAAACTGATTAAGACAAAGAAGGTTTCTGAGAAAACCGAAAGAGTGCAGCAGAAATAGTTGATGCCAATCAACACCAAGTCATTTGAGGTGTGGGAACACACTTCTGTACATATAACAAAATAGTATTTCAACATGGTAGACACCGAGAATAGAAGATTTAGATGCGGGTTTTTACGTAGATGGTGTCAAATGTGTTTCTGTTGTACAGGCTTTCTGATATTTGTTTGGTTCATTTTAACAATAGTAATCCCACTAAGGTTAGCTGTAGGAAATACATCTGCATTCATAAATGACACGAATGATGACAAAAAAGCTAACATAAAGAACACTGCAACACTGATAGATAGTACTGAATGTCATAAGAATAAGTCAATAACTGATTTCTCCAAGACTGTCTTCACGAAACTCTTATATGAATATGTGGAGACGATGGATGTCAGAGATTGTTATGTATGTATGCAATTACCTGCGTCTGTAACAGAAGGTGTGACATATCATCACCTTCCTTTAACGTATGGAATAACTTGTAGCGTTTTAGCTAGTTTGTTTTACAAAACAGGTAAATTAGAATATTACTACACTGAAACAAATGCTGTTTTTGCTAAGGTTCCCATAGTCCCTGAGCTAAATAGGTGGAAATTTGCAAAGACCTTTGGAGAATTTTTCTTAGAAACAAAAGAATTAACATTAGAAAATGCATTTGGACATAACCTTACTTGTAGGTTAAGAAAAGAAGAGAAGGTTTTCTTAGACATGGTAGAAGACAGAAGGGTTAAGTTTCAAAGAAAGGCAACCGAAGAAAAGACAAAAACCCCACCTTGGGCGTTTGAGGAAGGAGGTCAAGACAAAGGTGAAACTAATGCAGCTATGGTTTTAGATTGGTCCCAACAGGGAAAATTGTGTATTAGTAGAGACAATACCCTGTATGATAACTATTTCGTGGGTTCTAGTGAGTGCCGAGATACATACAAACTTTTAGGGGATGGGGATTCAAAGGAGGAAAAGATCCAGTATTTCCAGGGATCTATTATATTTGTGGAAACCGAGCATACTATAGGTTGCCGGACCATTGGTACGGATCATGCTATCTAGGCCTAGTCTTTCCAAAGATTTTTCACGTGGAAAGGGGAACGAAAGAAATTCACTGAAATGGGTACACCATTAACCCGTAGGAGAAGGGAAAGCTTCTCAGAGATAATAGGTGATATTTTTGGAGCATTGATACCAGCAGTGGGTGTATCTTGGAATGCATACAAGATTCGGAAATTGTCTACAGTGGTAGATCGTTTATCAACGAATACTGCTGGAGGGTTCTTGATGATAAATACTGAAATGATTGCCATGAGGGCTAATGTAATGCAAAATCGACTTGCCCTTGACATTCTTTTGGCAAAAGAGGGTGGAGTCTGTGGAATGCTGAAAGTTCAACACAATTGCACTTACATTCCAGATAAAAGTCAGAATATACAGAAGTATATAAAGAACATTACAGATTTGCATAAAGAAATTGCCCCACTGGAGGTTGAAGGTGCTTGGGAGAAACTTGGTAAAGGTTTTTCCTCAATAAGAAAATGGTTAACTGAGATAGGTAGTTCACTAATTGGAAAAGTACTAATTCCAGTGACTTTAGTAGTAATAATAATACTATTATTGAGATTAGCATATGTGTGTGTTAAAAGAAGAAAAAGACAAAATAAAGTAAAAAGAGAAAATGAGAAAAACAAAGAAAGAGTACAGGAGATGGGAGAGATCGAATTATATGAGTTTAAGGAAAATATGTACAAAAGGTCTAAGAAACAAGATGAAAAGAACACGATTGTCTAGATTAACAAATGCAAGTGGACAAGAAACATTTATCTGATAAAATTTGGTAGGGATAGGTTTTAGTGGTGATGTTAAAAATCACCAAAGGGGGAATTGATGGAGCAGGGGAAACAAAATAATTTTGTACCCCTTGGAAATTAATGACCTCATAACCTTAATGGTACTAACCGTTTGAAAATGCATGAATTAACCAACAAATACACGTTTTGTTAAACAGTACACGCGGGCAATCTGCTAAACGCATGTAAAAACTAATTTATTTACAAATGTGAAGCTAACTAACCAAAATTGTGATTTAAGTAGTAAATAGTGTAAAATTGCATGATTTATGTTGCATAATAAATTGTACCGTGGCAAAGAATGCAGGTGGTAAGTAAAATGGCTTTAAATGTCGCTTCTGCTAGGTAATACCTAACACGGGTCTTTAGAATGGCGGGTGGTAAACAGAAAGGCTTATTTTCCATGTTTTAATTACTGTTGTGTTTGTTCTTACATTAGTTCCGTTCGGGCCTGCTAGGCCATGCTTCCAAAATGGCCGTCGGAAAGGATGAGATGCGTGCGCCGAACAAAATGATCCCTGCGCATGGGCAGTACGAAGTTCCAGTCACGTGTATGCGGCCTGTGCCCGGAGTGAGAGATGTCAAGGCCAGACTGACCTGCCACTAAGAGCTTGCCAAAAGTTCAGCATAGAATGCCTGGGAACGGATGGATAAAGGCAAACGACATGGGATGAACTAGTGTGTGACCATCGGAATTGTTACAAACTATATTAACAAATTGAACTACTTTTGGATATGAGACTTATTGTATGCTTTATTGTCCCAAACTGGATCGAACAAGGAGGGCGATGAGGTGACCATCACCACCCCTCCAAATGGACCAATTAGCGTGATTCTTGCCGTCGAAAGATTGCAACTTTTGACTGTAGAGAGCCAGAAAATAGGGTATAAGAGGGTCTGCTCTGACGTTGTTAAAAAACTTGCTTTTTCATTTTTCCGACTTGATGCTGAGAGAGACTCTGTCATTTTGGACTTTGAACCTTGATTGGGGAAGGAACGAGATCGTTGCGGGAATTCTGCCCGGGAGGTGCGTCCGAGGAGGTTAGCGGGACAGTCAGTCAGTTTGGGAGTCATATCAAGTGATCTACGGTTCATCTTCTTTGGTGAACTTTTTCTTGCCATCGCTCCATGGCCGATGGTAATGCATAATTTCTCATTTACTGAACTTTTCCTAATTGTTTATTGATGTTTCTAAATGTTTTGCTTAATAAAGAATTTTTACTTATTTGCAAAAAGATTTTAGATAAAAATGTATTCTAACTTTAAAATGAGTCTGTGGTTCTTTAAAATAAGATCATGAATTATTAAATGTTGAAGGTTCTAATTGTGATTGAGCTGGTCTTAATCACCATCAACTGATTCTACTGGTTGGTCCATCGACCGAAGTAGCGGAGTACCTTGATGTTTAGAACTGACAGGATCTGAAGTCAATGTATATAAGGTATAGATATAATTATGTCATTTTAGAAGGTATCCCGCTCGTCCAGCAGCTCATTCTCCTTAGCATTTAATCCAGAAAGTGAATGAATGTATGTGTGCGGTGTCATGGGCCCCACCGACATAAGTTTTGGGTAAGTGTTTTTCCTGAATTGGTGTCCTAAGGAGAAATTTATATTAGCCGCGCTGGATCAGATTTCTTGGTAGCAGAGTTATGGTTACTATAGAGTAGTTTGGTGATTATTAAATATTGATTATTGATTTATTTTTTTATGTCTAACACTCTATGTTGAGTTTGTATTACGTTATGTGTAAGTCGGAATTTTGAAGCTTCCGGGAAATAGGAAGTGGACACGTGTGGCAAGAGAAGTCACATGGAATTGTGCATTGTCTGATTTCAAATTTGGTGATAACACAGGACTGTGTTATGTTAGGGAAATTTCAAGTATGAATAATGTTTGAATGAAATAGCAACAGGTTCTCTTGTGAAACTTTGGCCTTAATTCTCAGGAGCAGTGTAGTCTCCACATGTGTTTTATCCCCAGAGAAACGGGTTTACCTCTTGCTTGAGAGAAGGGTAAGGTAGAGGGAAGTGCTACACTTATCGAACAAAACAGTATTCTTGTAAGAAAGAATAAACTATACCTTTTGTTTAGAGAAACAGACAATGGAAATGTGTTTTACGTTGTAACTAATAAATTTAGTCGAAAAGACAAGTTAAGAAAAGTACCGATAATTTTTGTAAAGGAGGGGTCAGCAGGAGTAGAGCTGACATCAACAAGAACCGCGCATTGTATTGGCCAGTTGGGGAAAAACGAAGAGTTTCCTGATTGGTGCGTTGGTGTGAGACGCGCTGGAATAGGGTAGTGTGAGAGTGACGTAAAAGCTTTCTGATTGGTGCGTTGGTGTGAGACGCGCTGGGATAGGTTCAAATAACCGAGCAGTAGAAAGAGCAGCTTAGTGAAGGATTGTGTGAGTCACTTCGGCAAAACAAACAGTGAAAATGCCTTATTATAACGAATACGGTAGAGAGAAACCGTCTTGGTTGACAAAAATTAAAAACATTTTTAAGAAAGATAAGAAGGTTGTGACTAGGGAAGGAGAAGTACTTCTCCGCCGAAAACGCCAGCATCTCATATGATGTTGAAATATGGCTATCATACTTGCATTTGGTTGGAAAATTGGGTGAAATACACCAAAGGCGATGGAGTATTAGCATTTCCAGAAAATGGTTCATTTAGCACAACGGTACTTCGAAATTTGAGAGAAAAGATGATGAAACTTGAACCGAGACCTAGACCGACACAGTTTGAAGCTTTAGGTGAATGGGAAGACGAGATGTATGACAGGGAACGGCACAGAGGTGTAAAGAATTATAATTTAGTTCATGGAAGAGTATGGGGAGTGAATCATGAGGACAGGATGAGACGATGGCGGTATGCTAACATGACGGATGGTATGTTTCCTGCCAGGCCGGTTGAAGAAATTACAGGGAAATAGTGTACAGAGAAAAAGAGGCATGCAGTAACAGAGAGATATGGGTATGGAGGTAGCGACACAGAGGATGAGTTGCTGGAGGACATTTTGAATAAAAGACCCCCTCCATATCAACAGGATTCTGCGGTGGTGACACCAAATGCACCACCAATGAGAACTGTAATGAATCAAAGCCCTGAACGATTGTCCGAAATAAATAGTCAAATTAATAAATTAGAAACACCACAGACTGTGAGACATGATAATGGTAATACAGATGAATTAGCCAGAACCACAAGAGAATTAACTGAGAAGATAAGAGAACTAACAAAGAATATGGAAGCCATGACTGTGCCATTGACTATTGGGCCAGTAATCCCAGTATTTGAAAATCAAAAGATAGATGAACACTCCTTAATAATTCCATTAAATTCTAGTATGCAAAAGGCAAGAGAAGAAATGATTCCAGAAAGTAGAGAGAAAGAAGATATTGTCTGTCCCTATAGATTAAGTCCACCCGTAAATTTGACAATTAATGAGAGTCAGATAAATAGGACTCCTATGGGAGCTGAGTCAGCAACTGAAACCCCAGAGAGAAGTACAAATTGGATGGAATTAAATAGGTCCCCCGTGGGTCCGACCGCAGAGGAATTAAATGATTGGGTAAGGAGCTTGCAGAAAAAAGATGCTGAACCACAACTTTTGGATGTGGTCAGATTAAAAATAGACATGGAAGAATTAATTCTAGGAACTATTGGTTCAGATCGATTGAAGTCCTATCAAGATGAGGAGTTAATGTTTATGTGCAAAAGCATCACTTGGAGAGCTAGGAATTTGCATGAAAAACTAGAAGAAACAGCGAATGAATTGGGAGTAGATTTTGGGAAGATTAAAGGATTGCAGAAACCGTACAGGGTAGATTTCAGCGAGAAAGACATAGAAAATCTGAACACTTCAGGACGATTAACCCAGATAAAAGAACTAATTGTTTTACTGAGAAAATGGGGTAATCTAGACAAATGAAAAAGTAGGTGGATAAAAAGGAAAGAGGGAACAACAGATAAAGCATCATTGGCTTTTCCAGTAAAAGAGAAAGAACAAACAGTAATGGAGTGTCCTATGAGAGAAACTCCAGGAGGAAGTTATGTACATGTCCCATGGTCCAGACAAGATATATAATGTCATTTACAAATGATTTTCCAAGATTGAGAGAAAAACCTGTAGAGTGGTATAGGCAGGTAGAAAGGTTTGTAAAGGTTTCAAAAGTATTGTGGGAAGATCTGGATGGATTATTTGAAATTGTTGTCCCTGCAGATTTATGGACAGAGTGTAAAATTACAATTGATTGGCCAAAGGAAGAATATCCTAGAGATGCAAAAACAGGAGCGCCAGGTCCAGAGGTAATGAGAAAGTATGAACAGGCAATCACGTTTCTGAAAAATAAAATTCCACCAAAAGAGACAGATTGGGTAAAGATTGATAGAACAACTCAGGAGAGTAAGGAATCTGTACATGCGTACTATGAGAGACTGCTTTTGGTCTTTAAACAGTATAGTGGATACGAGAATTTGAGTGAAAAGGACATGAGTCATTTTGTGTACAGATTTGTATATGGCTTAAGACCTGAGATAAGTGAAATGATTAAGCAGCATATGTTGTGTTGGCAGAATAGCACAGTAGATGAGGTATTATGGTATGCCAAATATTGCAGTGATGATATTGAGTGTAGACAGCGTAAACTCAAGGAAAAGGCAATGTGGACACAAGTAAAGGTTGCAGAGAAGCAAGAAGCTCAAATAAATAATCAGTCTAGTGATGCAGGACAAGCAAAGTCAAAACCAAATATTGGTAAAGGGAAAGGTCAGATGAGTATAGAAGAAGCTAAAAAGAAATGGCCATGTCACAATTGCGGAAAATTAGGGCACTGGAGAAACGAGTGTAGATTACCTCCGAAAACTAACACAGAGAATCAATTATTGAATCCACAGGTGCAGAATGAGGTGAGTTACCAACAGCCGCAACAGCCACAGGTAGTTACTCAACAGTGTCAGGTGCCGCAACCACCTCTTCCAAATAGTGTAAATCCTCAGAGATACAGTACAGAGGCAGGATTCTACGGAGGAGAGCAGGTAACAAAGTTGCCGCGCGCAGCTGCAATTTCGCAGTATTGGTTACGGCAGGATGGAAATGAATCGGATGAAAGTTTATGACGGTGCCTAGGAGAGGAAGAAGAGTGCGTGCTTGGCGCAACTCTAGAGGTAGATCAGTCAGGTCCATTTGTGGATGGAAAGGTGAATGGTGTAAATGTTACTTTCCTTGTGGACACTGGTGCTACCCGTTCTACTGTCAGGTCAGTGGAAATTCCAAACCTTCCTCTCTCAGGAGAATACATCCAAGTTGTAGGTGTTTCAAACAGGCAAATTGAAACCCCTCCTACCAAACCGATAGAGGTGGAAATTGGTCCATTCAAAGACATGCATCGTTTTGTGGTGTGTGATTGTAGTCCTGTAAATTTGTTAGGACGCGATATGCTTTGTAAAATGAATTGTACCATCTACTGTTCTCCAGATGGTATTGCTTTTCAAACACCAGATGAAGATGTTCTGTATAAATTAACAATGACAGAACTAGAGCCAGGATTGTATGATACATTTCCTGTGTTCGATGCAGAGAGAATCCATGATGAATTGAAAGAAACTGTCAGGTCTGATGTATGGGATTTTAAAGGGGAAGATGTTGGACTAATGAGAGGAGTTGATCCTGTAAAAATTACCGTAAAAGAAGGAACGAATTACCCAAACACCCCGCAATACAAATTGACACCAGAAATTATTGAGGGAATAACACCTGTGATTAATAAGATGATTGAACAAGGAATTCTGAAAGAGATAATAAGCAGCCCATATAATTCTCCTATAATGGGACTGAAAAAGCCAAATGGAACATATAGAATCGTTCAAGATTTGAGAAAAATAAACAAGATTGTTATTCCTTGTTGCCCAATTGTACCAAACCCTGCTGTAATACTGTATCAAATCCCACATGATGCAGAATGTTACACAGTCATTGATTTGTGCCATGCATTCTTTTCTATTCCATTGCACCCTGACAGCCAGCCATTATTTGCGTTCCGGTTCGGAGAGCGTATTTTGGTATGGTGCCGTATTCCTCAAGGGTATACTGAAAGTCCTTCTATATTTAATCAGATTCTGAAGAAATCTTTAGAAGATTTGAAAATGCCTGAAAAATCTGTGATGGTCCAATACATCGATGACCTATTGGTGGCATCGAAGACCAGAGAAGCATGTGTTACGGACACCATTGCTTTACTGAATCACTTGGCAGAAGGAGGACACAAGGTGTCCCCATCAAAACTGCAATTCTGTCAGCAAGAAGTACAGTACCTAGGTCATAAGATTGAGAAAGGGATGAGAAAAGTGACAACAGAAAGAATAAGGATTATTAAAGGAATGAGAGCCCCAATGACACAAAGAGAGGTGAGAATGTTCCTTGGAATGGTTGGTTAATGCCGACAGTGGATAAGTGGATTTTTATTGATTGCAAAACCTTTACAGCGATTGACAAAGAAAGATGTCAAAGATCCGATTGAATTGAATGATGAAGAAATGAAATCTTTCAAGGAATTGAGAACAAGTTTGTGTGAAGCACCAGCATTAGGAATGCCTGATTATGAGAAAGAGTTTGAACTGTATTGTAGTGAGAGAGACGGATGTGCACTTTCAGTTCTGGTACAAAGGCATGGAAGAATGAAACGACCAATAGCTTACTTTTCAGCTGTTTTGGACCCGGTAGCAAAGGCATTGCCTGGATGTCTAAAAGCAGTAGCTGCTACTTGTGTGAGTCTGGAACAGAGTGAAGGCATTGTGATGGGATATCCTTTAAGAGTATTTGTCCCTCACTCAGTCGAAATCCTTCTGACCCGAACAAAAACCCAATTCATGACACATAGTCGGCTGACTAGGTATGAAAAAGTGATCTTGGGTGCAGGCAATGTAACCATTGTAAGATGCACAAGTGTGAATCCTTCCACTTCACTGCCAGATGCAGTAAATCCAGAAGTCAAAGATGACGTTGATCATAACTGTCTGGACATGCTTGAATTTTGCACAAAGCCCCGCCCTGACATTAGGGATGAACCTCTGAAGGAATCAGATTATGTAATGTTTGTGGTGGGGTCGTGCCTGAGAACGAATGGCGGAGTCTTAAGTGCTGCATATGCTGTATGTACGGTGGCAACCATAATGGAAGCATCTTGTTTGAGAGGAATACGTTCAGCCCAGGTTGCTGAGCTGATTGCTCTGATTCGAGCATGCATACTGGGAAGGAATTTCCGAATCACTGTGATCACGGATAGCCAGTATGGCTTTGGAGGGGTCCATGATTTTGGACAAATCTGGTCCCAGAGGGGATTCCTGACGTCCTCAGGGTCTCCTATTAGAAATGGTGAATTTGTGAAGAAGTTGCTTGAGGCAATACAGCTGCCTAAACAGATTGCGGTTGTAAAATGTGCTGCTCATAAAAATAGATCAGATTATATTTCAGTGGGTAATCAATTTGCCGACGAAATAGCCCAATATTGTGCCAGAAACGAGACCTCATTGAATCGGAGAAGGGAGAAAGAGAATGTTTCATGTCCCTTGCTGTTTACTAACTCAGTTGAAACATGGGAAGAAGTGAGAGATTTGCAAGAAGAGGCAAGTGATGAGGATAAAGACATTTGTATAAAAGCAGATTGCAGGCAGAGAGTGTCATGGTTGTGCCCGGGATCGCGCCGTCACAAAAGGGGAGGTGAAGGCAGAGTAGCCGCTCACATAAAACGCGACGCGTCGAGAACACAGACGCTTCGCGTTCTAGTGGTTAGCTTCAGGCCAAGACATTTCCGGGTTAGTTGCTGACACTTCCGGGTCAGGGATTGTAGCGTCGACTCGACGGATCCTGCTTTCCCTCCGAGGATCGCCGAGCACCTTTGTCTGCTTGTTCTCGGACGCCGATATTTGCAGGCAGCACGAGGACCCTTTGTGACCCTTCTCCTCTGTTTACGGCCCCCTGCAACAAGAAGCCTTGCATGGTTTGGCGGTAACGCGCTAGCGCTAATTAGGAGGCCCCGCTCCCTTCTGCTCCCACTGCTTGCGGGTTAAGGGCTCTTTCTTGTGTAGCACCAACGCATCTGCATTTTCTCTATATCATGACTCGAAATAGAGTTGATTTACGTTTTATTTAGGTTACACTACATATAAGTATAGGTTAGACGGCCATTTCAACTCCTGGGGCAAGGGGCACTAAGTGGCATTTCAGAGCACAGAGTTGGCAGGGGTTGTTAGCTGCTTATATCCCTATTCTTTCTTGCACCAACCCGACCTGCTAGTTATACGGATAAGGTGGCTGCGTGCTAGAAGTACGCTGTTCAAGTGGAAAGTTGTGCTGTTAACAACTTATAACCAATTAGTTTATTATTATAAAGGCCACCATGCATTACAGGTTCTTCAACTGTTTGGAGGGGTAAGATAGGCTACAATGTACCATATACCTACCAAACTATGAATCAGAGTTATTTGAGTGTTAATAGTGTTTTTGTCTATGTTTAGGAAGACTGCATCAGTTGAGTTCTTTTTGTTATATACCTTGGACACCAGCGGAAGAGGGAGAGTTCCAGGTAGAAAAAGTACACATCATTAGTTACGTATGTTTGTTTCTAGTGTATTCCACTGCTGATTTAGCCTTTTGTCCTCAGGAATCCTCTGGATCCCAGTGGAGCCTCGTGGTGTTGGACGTGTGCCTGGACCTGCCCTGTCTCTACTTCTCCTTCCCTTGTCTCCCCTCTTCCCCCTATTCACTAGTATCGCTTGACCTGGTTGGGCTAACTGGTGGTAGAGGGAAGTTGGGATCTATTCATCCGTCTCCTACCTCCTGTCCCCGCGGAGACCTCAGGTGAGCCTGACAGAACGCGAAGCCCACGTGGATTCTCTGCCTGGGCAGGATGGAGGAGAGCAAAATCACGCTAGCAGATCTAGCACATATGTTAGGGAATCTGCAGAAAGAAACACAAGCCCTTTCTATAAGGGTAGATACGTTACAGAGAAGCAGGGCCTCAGAGGCCCCTAAAGGGCGGAAGGTGGTGTTCCTTCTTCTTTTACTCCCACTGTTGTCAGTAACCCAGTTATTCAGGTCACTACCCCTCCTATTATACCGCTGGCTCCTCCTGAGAGATTTATGGGTGATCCCTCTCGCTTTGCAGCTTTTATCAACCAATGTCAGCTGCACTTTATGTGCAAGGCAGCTTGTTTCCCAACCGAACAAGCCAAAGTGGCCTTTGTTTTGTCATACTTGGGCGGTGTAGCAGCCACTTGGTCAATTCCCTTAGTGGAACGGAATGACCCTCTTCTGTACAACTATGGTTTGTTTAAAGAGGAATTAAAGAGGTTGTTTGACAGACATTCTTTTATCCAATCAGTAGACTCGAACTGCTGAATTTGGAAACAAGGCTCGAAGGACTTAGTCACGTATATTGCTGAATTTAACCGCCTAGTGGTAGAAGCAGGTTGGCCAGAAGAAAAAGAAGTGCCTTATTTTATAAAGGGCTTAAGGATGACTTGAAGGATGTTTTGGCTCAAGTAGTGGACCCACCTGATGATTGTAAGGCACTTATGGATCTGACCGTAAAACTTGACCATAGGTTGCATGAGCGGAGGAGAGAGAGGGGGCGGTCAGAGGCACGACTGCTAACATTTAGAGAAAGACGCACTGAGATGGAGAGGCCTGTGTTAGAAGCTGAGCCAATGCAGATTGGAAGCATAAAAGGACCTATCAGTAGCGAAGAAAGGCAGAGGCGTCGGGACCAGAAGTTATGCCTTTATTGTGGTAAACAGGGGCATTTCCTGAGGGAGTGTCCAATTAAACCAAAAAGACAGAAAGAACAGGGAAACTAAACAGCCTGGGTTCTAAGGGGACAGGAACTTCAGGTGGTTCGGGTTTAATTGTCTCCCACCCTGTAGTGACAGAAAACCTGTGTACCATGTTTTCGCATTTTCACGTAGACGTTTGGTTAGATGGAGGCGGTCAACATGTTAAGGTTCACGCTATGGTTGATTCTGGCGCTACCGGTAATTTTATGGATATCCAGTGGGCTACCAAGAAAGGTATACCGGTTGAAAAGAAAGCGATAATGGAGGAAGTTAAAACCATAGATGGGAGCACCATTAAGTCAGGCCCGGTTACACATGCTACCCTTCCCTTGACTATGTGCACAGATGAAGTACACATAGAAAAGGTCACTTTTGATTTGATTAAATCTCCCCAGTTTCCTGTTGTATTAGGGGTATCTTGGTTATCACAGCACAGTCCAACCATAGATTGGAGACAGAGAACAATCTCGTTTGACTCAGACTTCTGTAGTGAACATTGTGTAAAACATGCTAATATCTTAGCCCCCTTGTTGGGATCCTGTATGCAAGCCGAACCTGAACTCCCCTCCTGTTACCAGGAATGGGCGGACGTGTTTGATAAACAGAAGGCCACGACTCTTCCACTCCCATCGTCCCTACGATTGTAGGATAGATTTGATACCAGGGGCTCAGATTCCTTGCAGTCGCATATATGCACTCACGGAAAGAGAGAACCTCTATTTACGTGAGTATTTGGATGGAAATGTTACGCATAGGGTTCATTCGCCCTTCTAGGTCCCCAGCATCGTCTCCTCTTTTTTTATCCCTAAACGGGAGGGAGGCCTCAGATGCTGTATAGACTATCGCAGCTTGAATAGCAACACTATAAAAAATAGATACCCCTTGCCTTTAATATCCTCCTTATTGGACCAGGTTAAAGGGGCCCAGATTTTTACAAAACTGGACTTACGAGGGCTTACCACTTAGTGCGAGTCCAACAAGGCGACGAGTGGAAGACAGCCTTTCGTACTAAGTTTGGGCTTTATGAATATTTAGTCATGCCCTTCGGGCTTTGTAACGCTCCAGCAGCGTTCCAATATTTTATCAATGAAGTGCTAAGAGACATGTTGGATATCTATGCCATCGCCTACATAGACGATATCCTTATATACTCATCCTCTATAGAAGAGCATCAAAACCATGTGCAGTCAGTACTGCAAAGACTCAGAGACAACCATTTGTTCGTTAAACTTGACAAATGTGAATTCCACACAACTAGAGTAGCCTTTTTGGGGTTCAGTATTAACACCTACGGGGGTCAGTATGGATCCACAGAAGGTAGAGGCAATAACTCATTGGCCATCCCCAAAACGGTGAAGGACGTGCAGACCTTCATGGGATTCGCCAATTTTTATAGGCGGTTTATTGATAAATTTTCAGAATTGGCATTTCCCATTACTAATTTACTGAAGAAGAATATGGAATTCTTGTGGTCCCCTGCAGCTGAGGCTGCTTTTGAAACCTTGAAACGAGCTTTCACTCAAGCTCCTGTACTAAAACATCCAGATTCTGCCCGTCCTTTTACTGTTGAAACTGACGCCTCTCAGTCAGCTATTGGGGGCGTCCTGTCTCAAAGAGATACCTCCACTGGGTACTTACATCCTGTTGCCTTTTTTTCTCATAAGCTTAACGCCCCTGAACAGAATTATTCAGTAGGGGATCGTGAACTACTGGCTATTAAACGAGCTTTTGAAGAGTGGAGACAGTATTTGTTAGGAGCTTTGCATAAAGTTACTGTCCTTACTGATCACAGGAACCTACTCTTTCTGAAATCCATAAGAGCGTTGTCCGCTAGACAACTAAGATGGACTTCTTTTTTAGCGAATACGACTTCGTGATTCAGTATCAGCCTGGTAGAAAACATGGGAAAGCAGATGCGTTGTCCCGATTGGGTCATGGTAATGATGAGCGAATACCCGATCCACCGCCTATCATAGCCACAGAGCGTATATTGGGGGACTCACCACAGAAGAGGAGTACTTGCACAAAATAAGGAAGGTATCAGAAACTGAAGAGTCTAAGGACTGGGAGAAGAAACACCAAGGGAACAGAACTGATGGTCTTTTATACATTCAAGGAAGACTTGCGGTTCCTACCCCTGAATTGCAAGAACAGGCCTTGAAGTGGTGTCACGCCCATGTCCTTGTGGGTCATCCAGGTTGCAAAAACAACAGACCTAGTGCGTCGTTATTTCTGGTGGCCCTCCCTGGTAGCAGACGTTAAGTCCTACGTCCAAAGATGCCACGTGTGTGCCCAAGGGAAAAGCTCACATCAAGCGCCAGCCGGTCTTTTACTCCCCATGCCTACTCCTCCCAGCCCATGGCACACAGTATCAATGGATTTTATAGCAGAGCTTCCTAGAACAACAAAGGGGCACACTGTAGTATGGGTGGTAGTTGATATGCTGACAAAGCTGACCCATTTCACTCCTCTGAAATCCTTACCCTCTTCACAAGAATTAGCATGGTTGTTTGTGCAGCATGTGGTTAGGTTACATGGCTTGCCCACTGTTTTGGTTTCTGATCGAGGGCCCCAGTTTGTGTCTAACTTTTGGAAAGGAGTGGGTAAACTCTTGCATATTGATATGCGGTTCTCTTCAGGGCATCACCCCCAAACAGATGGACAGACAGAAAGAATTAACCAGTGTCTAGAACAATATCTAAGATGTCAGTTGTTACAGACCCCAATGGATTGGGACAGGTACTTATGGGCAGCTGAATTCTCCATTAACAATAGTATACATTCCTCCACAAACTATTCTCCTTTCTTTGTTTCCTACGGTTTCCATCCCAGATTCTTAATGTCACATACTGCAGCTTTCGCCCAGTTCCCGCAGCTAAAGAGTTCATCACACAACTTCAGGAGGTACAAAAGGCAGCAGCCACAAATCTTGAAAGGGCCAAACAGGCATATAAAGAGAATGCAGATGCTCATCGCCGCGCAAGCCCTGAATATGTTGTGGGGGATAAGGTCTGGTTATCCACACGCCATGTACAGATCAAAGGCATTCGCAAATTCAAACCTCGATATATAGGTCCCTATGTCATCATGGAAGTGATCAATCCAGTGGCCATGAAGTTGGATCTCCCCGATGCTCTGAAAATACACCCCGTATTCCATGTGTCCTTATTGAAGCCTGTTGCGTCGGGTACCGAGCTTCCAGTCCAGCCAGCCCCTTTAGAAGTTGACAAAGAAGAGGAGTATGAGGTCAGGGCCATTGTGGATTCACGTAGAGTACGCAGGGAAGCTCCAATACCTCATTCATTGGAAAGGGTATGGGCCCGCGGATCGTACCTGGGAACCTGTAGGCCATATACATGCTCCTCGTTTGGTACGATTGTTCCATCGTAAGTACCCTTGGAAGCCCAAACCAGCGGGGGTTCTGTAGGGGGATATACTGTCATGGTTGTGCCCGGGATCGCGCCGTCACAAAAGGGGAGGTGAAGGCAGAGTAGCCGCTCACATAAACGCGACGCGTCGAGAACACAGACGCTTCGCGTTCTAGTGGTTAGCTTCAGGCCAAGACATTTCCGGGTTATTGCTGACACTTCCGGGTCAGGGATTGTAGCGCCGACTCGACGGATCCTGCTTTCCCTCCGAGGATCGCCGAGCACCTTTGTCTGCTTGTTCTCGGACGCCGATATTTGCAGGCAGCACGAGGACCCTTTGTGACCCTTCTCCTCTGTTTACGGCCCCCTGCAACAAGAAGCCTTGCATGGTTTGGCGGTAACGCGCTAGCGCTAATTAGGAGGCCCCGCTCCCTTCTGCTCCCACTGCTTGCGGGTTAAGGGCTCTTTCTTGTGTAGCACCAACGCATCTGCATTTTCTCTATATCATGACTCGAAATAGAGTTGATTTACGTTTTATTTAGGTTACACTACATATAAGTATAGGTTAGACGGCCATTTCAACTCCTGGGGCAAGGGGCACTAAGTGGCATTTCAGAGCACAGAGTTGGCAGGGGTTGTTAGCTGCTTATATCCCTATTCTTTCTTGCACCAACCCGACCTGCTAGTTATACGGATAAGGTGGCTGCGTGCTAGAAGTACGCTTGTTCAAGTGGAAAGTTGTGCTGTTAACAACTTATAACCAATTAGTTTATTATTATAAAGGCCACCATGCATTACAGGTTCTTCAACTGTTTGGAGGGGTAAGATAGGCTACAATGTACCATATACCTACCAAACTATGAATCAGAGTTATTTGAGTGTTAATAGTGTTTTTGTCTATGTTTAGGAAGACTGCATCAGTTGAGTTCTTTTTGTTATATACCTTGGACACCAGCGGAAGAGGGGAGAGTTCCAGGTAGAAAAAAGTACACATCATTAGTTACGTATGTTTGTTTCTAGTGTATTCCACTGCTGATTTAGCCTTTTGTCCTCAGGAATCCCTCTGGATCCCAGTGGAGCCTCGTGGTGTTGGACGTGTGCCTGGACCTGCCCTGTCTCTACTTCTCCTTCCCTTGTCTCCCCTCTTCCCCCTATTCACTAGTATCGCTTTGACCTGGTTGGGCTAACTGGTGGTAGAGGGAAGTTGGGATCTATTCATCCGTCTCCTACCTCCTGTCCCCGCGGAGACCTCAGGTGAGCCTGACAGAGAGAGGAAGATGGAGTTTGGGTTTACAGGGATGAAAGACCGGTTATGCCTGATAGCATGATCTCTAACATGGCACAGATGTACCATGTACAGGCACACATAGGTAGAGATGCCATGATCAGACTTTTCAAACAGACCTGGTACAACCCAAAATTTAGGGCTATAGCTGAAAGTCTTTGCCAAAGATGCCTTAGTTGCCAACAGCTAAATCCTGGAAGGAAAACAGTGGTGAGCCTAGGAACAATAGGACGAGAAGGAGGTCCTTTTACCAGAATGCAACTAGATTTTGTTGAAATGCCCCCGAGTAACAGATTGAGGTATGTTTTGGTGGTCGTTTGTTTGTTTTCTCGTTGGGTGGAAGCCTATCAGAAAAGAAGGAATGATGGAGTTACTGTAGCTAAGCTCCTGTTGAGAGAATTAATTCCTAGATACGGTTTTCCAGTAACGATAGAGACAGATAGAGGAACACATTTCCAAAATGAAATTATCCAACTGATATGTGAAGCACTGGATATTCAACAAAAGCTGCATTGTGCCTACAGACCAGAGGCTTCTGGAGTGGTAGAGCAAGTAAATGGAACCAAGAATAGGTTGGGAAAAATGGGTCAAGCAACAGGACTCAAATGGCCCGATGCCTTGCCATTGGTGCTGATGAGCATAAGAAGCATACCTGACTGAAAGACAGGTTTAAGTCCCCACGAGATAATAATGGGACGAGCAATGAGACAAGCACATGCACCTGTGAACAAATTACTGACTATAACTGATGATCTCGTACTGGACTATTGCAAAGGATTGGCTGATGTGGTGCATTCTGTGTTTCATCAGGTTGGACCAGATACGACCACTCTTGAAAGAAAACCAGCTCATGATCTGAGTCCAGGAGATTGGGTCCGCATAAAAGTTCACAGAAGAAGAAATTGCTTGGTTCCGCGTTGGGATAAGCCACATCAAGTGATTCTGGTGACAACGACTGCAGTAAAGTGTGCAGGTGTGAAAAATTGGATTCATGCCAGCCATACAATCAGAGTTCCAGATCCTGAAGCTCGACCTGTAAGTCGACATCTGGAGATATCAGCCACCAGTTCAGAGTCTGAAGCAGAGACTGAAACAAGAGTTCCAGATCTTGAAGCTCGACCTGTAAGTCGACATCTGGAAATATCAGATACTAGTTCAGCATCTGAAACAGACCAACCTGAATGCAGAGAAAAGCAAACAAAAGAAACCGAAAACAAAAGAACTGATATTGAAATGGGAGAAACTGAACAAATAGACAGTGACGGTGAACAGCCAAGTACAAGTTATGGAAAAATTCCACCAGAAATTGTAGAGGTAACTCGAGAAAGTTCAGATTCAGATAGGGAGATTGAGGTAAATGCGGAAGAAACATGAGGAGGTTCAGATTCAAATTTACAAGCGGAAGAAACACGAGGAGGTTTAGATTCAGACGAAGAAGCTGAGTTAGGAGGATTAGACTCAGAAATACAAGCGGAAGAACCACGAGGAGGTTTAGATTCAGACGAAGGAGCTGAAATTATCAAATTTAAGGTTAGAGGAAGTGAAGTGAGATCCGAAACAGAATCTGAGGAAAGGGAAGAGGAGAGAAGAGAAATAATAGGTCCAAGAAAGTGAACTTGGAGACTAGAACGAGAAGAAATAGAAAGTGAACTGAAAAGGCCAAGAAAAGGAGACAATTAGCCCAACGAAGTTAAAAGGCTGAGATATAAGATAATAAATTTGAACAAAGACTCCAGAACAAGTAAACGAAATAACAAGTCAAGAGAGACAAGAAAAGACGAATAAAATAAAATTACAGAGACCCAAAAGAGTGAAAAGACCTAACTTGAAATACAAATCGCCTGAATGGGTATACATAGCACTGCCTGACATTAAAGAAGTGGATAGCAGTTACGAAAACCCAGACAAAGACTGTGAACAAGTGGGCGAGAGTGAACTACACCAATCTTGAGAGACAGAAAAAGAAAACCGGATATGACACAAAAACTGATTAAGACAAAGAAGGTTTCTGAGAAAACCGAAAGAGTGCAGCAGAAATAGTTGATGCCAATCAACACCAAGTCATTTGAGGTGTGGGAACACACTTCTGTACATATAACAAAATAGTATTTCAACATGGTAGACACCGAGAATAGAAGATTTAGATGCGGGTTTTTACGTAGATGGTGTCAAATGTGTTTCTGTTGTACAGGCTTTCTGATATTTGTTTGGTTCTGTCTTGTGGATTGTTACCTGCCTTGTTATGTTGGCCTAGGCCTGGCTGCCATGCTGCTTCTCTTTGCGCACGTTACACTGAGCCGGGCCTTCCTCGCCCTTTGCTCGTGCCAAGTTCTTTTGCACTGTCTGCATTTTCTGTTGTTCACCTTTTTGGGCTCAGTCTGCACAAACATGTACAAGGTCGCATAACAATGTATTTCGGTTCTTCCTGATATGGCCAGTCTCGCGCACCCAGACATAACATTATGTGCAATTGCCATGAAGAATTCGGTATGCTTTTAATACTGTGTTTTACTAGCGCTTAACACACTTGGAGAAATCCTTTTCAGTGAGAAGAGCTATGATGTCCTGCTGATGTAATTCTGCATCTAGAGACTGAGGTATGGGGTTCGCTAGCCAAAGCCCAGAGGTCTTCTATTTTATAATAAACTATCTTACTGCAAGGGAGGGTGGTAATGTTATTTATACGTTTATCCACTGAGCTCTGAGATGCTTTCCCGTTTGTATTCTATGGAATTGTAACCATGCTGCTTATATTAGTAATATGCATTATGCTATTAGTACTGACACGTGTACTGTACATTAGAGCACGTAAGTTGGAATAAACATTTTAACCTATCCAGTGTCTCTTCCTACGCACCTTGTGGACAAGTACGAGTGAGTGGCGAAAGAGTGTTCTTGCTTCAGTGAGTCCTGAGATAAAGATACCGTGTTCTGGGTTGTCCAAACATTAGTGCTTGGGTGCTAATGGGATGCTAAGCTAGTTGGGTTGGGGTTTTTGGGTGCTACGGTATATGGTGGCAAACCACTGTATTCCGGGGTCCCGCTTTTCCTGTGCATAGCTCTGTGTATGTGCAGAAACCTTATGACATGGCGCGACCACCGTGGGGCAGCTTATCTGCGAGACGCTTGAGTAGTACTTGTGCTTGTCCACAAACCCCTCGCGTACGCTTCCGGAGGCGTATGTGACGGTGATACCTCCTATATTGAATGTTTTATAGGTTCTTTCAAGCTTGATATTATTAAAAAAGGTTAGTTAATAGACCCATTTTTGTGCTCCCTGTTAGGTTGTCGAATATATCTGTTTAGTTATGGCTGGTGTGGCGATTGCTGCACATAGTCGAGGGCACTCCGAGACCACTTACGGGTGTATGGAGTGCCTGATACAGGGATCGATTTGGTCTTTGTGGTTCAAGCCGATCCGGCTTACCACTTTGAGGTGTTTTACACTTGGATCACTTTTGAAGCGGTGGAGGCAGATGATAATCTGTTTCATGAATATAAGCCCACCGCTATTCCTGCTGCCTATCGACCCTATACCACTCTTGAAGTACCTCTCACGGCTTGGCAGCACCGTGTTTGGTTTAATGGCGCCCTACCACAACCAACTACCGCAGTTCGTTTAGGCCCCTTATCAATTCAGGGGGCCACTTGGCCTGTATTGGCCGGGTATACCCCGCATCCAAATTATCTGGCATTACCGCTTGCGGAACTGCGCACTATGCATACCGAATTGGTGCGAGTGCATCGAGCCTTGGTGACATACGTTACAGGTAGCCTCCATGGAGCTGCTCCTGTAGTCGCAGGCCAACCAGCTATTGCAGCTGGAGTGACTATAAGTCCTGTCATGGTAAATTCTGTGATGGGCAAACGTCCACAAAATAAGGATGACTATCCTTACTGGCTTGCTGAAAAGTTCGATCAGATAGAAGCGGTGTTTCCACATACATCCCCAGTAGATAAACACCGCATCCTCACGATAAGTTTGCCAAAAGACATAATCCCCGATTTGACATCATGTGAAAACTGGGGTAAGGTATTCGCAGCAGTTTATTCAAAATGTTTTGGAACTCCTTCCATGACGGTTCTACCCTCTGTAATTAAAAAGTACAGGATGAACATGGCCCTGAAGCGGCTGTGGAATTAGGGATGAGACTAGTGGGAGTGTTTGATGTAGTAGCTGAGCTGATCCTTGGAAATGTCAAGGGCGATGCTATGAACTTTCAAGTAGCGAATGCTTTGGCTTTGGTCCCAGAGTTGGACAGGCCTCGCGAATTACCGAAAATTATTGCCCGGGCTTATAAAACAATTGGAAGAAATAGCCTAGGCAACAAGCCTTTTGTAAAAATGCAAACTCAATCGCAAACACAAGTTATACAAACAAAAAGTGCATCTGAGAAAGATGATAAACCAGTCTTCACTAAAAAGAGTTGGAGACAGAAAAAACAGGGTAAGCAACAAAAGAAGCCGGGGTCGAGAGGCGCTTCCCAGTTTCTGGTTTCTTCTGAACGTACTTATGATTTACGTGATAGGTCAAGGATTAAATCACCAGAAAGGTTTCAGAGCTTCTGATACGCGTTCTCCTCGTTCTTCACAGGCCCAGACGTCGTCACAGGCTGGTGGAGGAGGACGGCAAGATAGAGGAAGGGGCCGAGAGGCTCCCCAGGAGCGAGACCAACCTCGACAACAAGTCAGAGGGAAAGCAGAAGACTTTCATCTTCCTCGACCGCAATTTCAGAAGAAAAAAGTTGCCGCTGTCACAGCGAAATATGCCACAGACCGTGAGAACGAGACTCCAGAATTGGACGTGGGCAGTGACCCTCCTAGACAGCGCCGCGGAAGTTACCATAGTGCGGGAGGCGCTACGTCCTCATATGGAGGCGACAGCAACTGAAACATTCGTTACTGTAGAGACGGCTGACACGAGAGTGGCACCCCCTGACAGACTTTACAATATAGTCATACAAATTGAAGGTGACATACCGCGTGAAATAAAAGGGATTTTTGGGAAAATCTAACCTCTTCATATGACATTTTGTTAGCGGAGGTGGATTGGCCACCCCCATTCGTTTTAGCTGCACATAAAGGAGAGGAGGTAATCCTTCCAAGCTTCTCATGGCATGTCCCAAAAGACAAAGCTGAAGCACTTGCAGCTGAGTGGGCTGTGTACCTGGCACCAGCGTTATACCGCAACCATGTGGGATGGGATGAAGAATCACCTCCTCATGCAATACCTTTGCGGTCACTACCGCAGCCACAACCCCAATATCCCATCAAACGGCAGGCAAAAGGCCCCGTCTCCGAAATTCTGACACAGTTGGAATATCAGGGAGTAATTGAACCATGCGTATCACCTATGAACAATCCCCTATTCGTGGTTTCTAAACCCGATGGATCGTACCGCTTAGTTTTGGATTACCGACATTTAAACTCTCATTGTCGGAACTTTGCGGTGCAAAATACACACAGTTCTGCGCTTGTAGACAGTCTTGTTCGTAAAAATACAAAACGACACTTGACCTTTCAAACGGTTTCTACACGCACAACCTAGCCCCGGAGAGTGGTCAATGGACCGCATTTACATCCGGTGGTAAATTATTCCAGTTCCGGCGTTTACCCATGGGCTACAAAAATAGTCCGGGTATATTCGCCGCCCGTGTTGTTTCTTTGTTAAATGACATTGATCAAGACGCATGTTCGTACGTTGATGACATCTATCTGACAGACGACGAGTTATATCAGCATCTGTCCCGTGTGGACCGCATTATTCTTGAATTTGCGGAGCAGGGTTACAAATTTAACTTTGCTAAGTCACACATTGCTGAATTTACCGTTCTGTTCTTGGGCTATGAGCTCAATAACGAAGGTAAGGGCTTAGCCCCCATTTCTTGGAAAAATGTGCACATTTGTGCCCCCAAATACTCTGAAGAAACTTCAGTCTTTGCTGGGTTTCTTGAATTTCGGGCGTACTTACATTCCCGAATATGCCCCGCGTATCAAGCCTTTGTATGCTTTGATACAACCTACTTATTCAAGGTCTTGCTGGCTGCCTGAGCATACCTCAATACTGCAGTCTTTGCAGACAGACCTATTGGAGTCTAAATATCTTTTGACTCGTGATAACCACACAAACCTGGTGATTAGAATAATTCCGGGGCGGTGGGATTCACCTATTTAACCTTTAATGAAGGTGATACAGTACCTATCGCATACAAGTCACATCTGTACACTTCCGCTGAATTGCGCTTTACATCTGTTGAAAAAGTTCTGACTGCAGTGCAAATGGCGATTCTAAAAGAACGCGCACTGGCACAGGGTAAGCGGATTCTGGTGGTAACACCCTGTCCTGCCCTGGAGGCAGTAACAAAGGCAAGTGTACCGAACTCAAAAGCAATGCATCCCCGTTGGATACAATGGGCTACATCTTTGACGTCTTCGGACGTCACTTTTGTTTTTGATTCTTCTCTTCAGACTCAGGAGTTTTTGCAGTATGAATTCGTTCATCCTCCTCCTTTGTTTTTACTACCGCTTGAGGATTACAAATGTGTGATCTACACCGATGGTTCGGCGAACCGGCCACTGGGTCCAAGCACGCTTATTCAGCTGCATGTGCTATTGTGGCGGGTTCCTTTGTAAATGGAACGTTCAAATCCTCTGCAGTGCATACTCGCACACTTGGAGATAGTACCGCACAATTGGCCGAGCTGCATGCATTGCTACTTGCACTTGAGTTTGCTTCTCAGGATGAGACAACTCTTATTGTATGTGATTCCTTCTACTGTGTACAATCTTACAATGACAATCTGTTTTTCTGGTCGAAAAACGACTACAAGGACGCAAAGGGAGCACAATTAAGCATAAAATGCTTTGGGTTCGAGTGGCAGAATTGCAACAACGTCTGCCCCTCACACAGGTGGTTCACACCTTAGGCCATCAGCGGGTGGGCGCACACGCTATTGGTAACGATCTGGCAGATGAAGCTGCCCGTTCAGCAGTAGTCACGTGTTCAGTAGCAGCGGTTACCAGGTCCATGTCTAAAATAGACCCTGTTATTTTAGCAGCTATTGCTGCAACCAAGGAAGGTGATAATTACCCTACAGGTTTCCCTTCCAAGTATTCTTACAAATTAAGTCCCGATCAGGTTCCTTATGTAACTATACCTGACGTTGGAGATCGGCTGATCCCCAACGCGGACCGCAGGAGTGCCTTGATATCAGCTGCACACGAAGGCATGGCTTCGGCGCATGCAGGTGTGTCAGCTACGGTTTCCATCTTGCAGCAGCGTTATTGGTGGCGTGGGTTATATAAAGACACCCGTGCTTTTGTGCTTTCTTGCGACGTTTGTCAACAGATTAAGCCTTCCACGGTAACACGTCCACCACAAACACCGCTCTGCATTGCTAACAGACCCTTTGGGTGTGTTTACTTGGATCACTGCGGTCCATTCTCATCAGACACTGCCTATAAATACATCTTGGTGGCAGTGGACTCGTGCACACGGTTTCTCTGGGTCTGGCCACAACGGAGTGCTGACGCCCGAAATGTGATCAGGGATTTGCGTGTCTTTGTGGGAATTTTCGCATGCGGCACCTTCCATTCGGACCAAGGTCCAGCGTTTGCCTCTAGGGCTTACAAGGATGCAATGGCTTCGCTTGGGGTGCGGGTGAAATTTTCGTCTCCGTATAGGCCTGAGGGCAACTCTATCGTTGAACGAATGAACCGTGACTTAAAGCAATCCTTAACAGCTAGGGTTATAGGTACTGGCAGGAACTGGCTGGCCCATTTGTATACCGTTCAGCGTGCACTTAATAATCTCCCTAGAAGACCTCTGGGTGGGCGGACCCCATACGAAATGCTCTTTGGCATACGAATGTTTGTGCCTGACCTTGAGGGTCCAGACATCGCGGCGCAATCCGCCAAGTTTGATGTAGATAACCATTCTGCTATGTTACAGGACTTACAAGAAGCCCGAGACAAACTTGCAACTACACATTTACCTTCAGCCACAGATCCTGCGTTGCAGATTCCGGTAGCCGGCTGGCTTCCGAAAGTTGGAGAACTGGTTCGAGAGAAGGTTGAAAACAAAAAGAATTTGGCCCCTCTTTTCGTGCACCGGTTCCAGTTCTTGGCCTGAAGGGAACACGTACAGTCATTTTACCACCGCTTCCTGGTCGCAAAGAGAACAGATACATCTCAGTTGAAAATGTCAAGCTACAGCGCCTGGCCGATCCTGAATAGTGTCACACCAGCGGTCTCTTGTCCTGCCATTTATCGGACATATGTTCATAGTCCATCTGCACGAACGATCGCTGATGCTGTAATTGAGATGGTTGATTTGCCTGAAACTACGATTGATCCCCAACTCTCCACCAACATCGACGAGGACGAGTATACTTATCCTGCATCTGAATCGGTGGCACATCAACCAACAACGCCACTTGGCCCGACTCGTTATTCTTTTGATTCGGATTCCACCTCTTCAAAAGTCCCATCCAAGTTCAGTATTTTTATATCCTGGTTTAGAGACAATTTTTTAATTCCCCCCCTGGACATACATCTGGTTGGTACTTTTCTTGATATTTTTGTTCATGTCCATTGGCTTTGTCACAGTGTTTTTTCTACTAATCAATGGTCACTATTTACCTGAACGCTCTGCTGTAGACTATGTTTCTGGAACTTTGGCTCCTCATTCCTCGTCTCACATCATGAAGCGTGACCACACATTTGTGAACATTTCAGCCTTCCCAGTTGCTGATGGCATCGTATGGGATGCAGTGAACTATCAAATCCATGGTCCGACGGAAATTATTAATGTACCTAATGTCCTTCGTGTTTCAATGGGTGATGTAGTACAAAATAATATTCATTCTGATGATTGGGATGTGCATGCCGTTGAAGCATTGTTTGCCGATTTAAAATATTATGCATCTTTTAATGCTGAAGATCTATATATGAATTCTGCTAATTATGCCGATTTGTATTGTTACCAACATTGGGGTAATCATTTTCTCCATAAGCCCAGTGCCCTGCGTAGTTCTGTTAACTATACCCAATGGGAACATTGTCCAAACCCCTTGCCAGGTAGCTCTCAAACTCTTCGAAATAAGTTTAATTATTTTACTGATTTTAATCGGTCGAACCCTGCATCATATTATTTTAGACTTAATAACACATCAACTCAGAAAATTATGTTGACACACACCAAATTGCTTTATTCAGGTTCCTTTCTGAGTGCCCTAGCGGTGGGAGGTTATGAGTATTGGGATAATACAGTGGATTTAAAATCTATTTGGGGCTCCAAGCCATGGCAGGTACAGGGAACCGAGGCGTTGCATCGTGCTTGCCTCATCCCTACCCAAATTATGTTCCTAAATGCTTCCATCTATCAGACTACATGTTGTGGCTTACCAACCACTAAACAATTGAATACGCCATCAATACCATCCCTGTCGAGTTTTCCAAATGAAAGCTCACGATTCAATATGTCCCTCGTGTCCCTGCAGGCAATGTTACAAAATAATTCGTTTAATGTTTCTGAGCTGGTTCAGTCACCCTGGTTAATATGGCCTATATCATCTAATGCATGTCAAATGCGTTTTCATGATACTGGTGCTAGCTACGCACAGAATAGGCCTGATCCGAGGTTTACTGATGCCCGTACTGTCACTACATACTCTGTTGGTAAATTATGCAAACAATGGCTGCAACATTCGTCCCTTGATTCTGTTAAACAACATTTGTCCCTCCTTACAGGCAATATTGATCTGTCCGACTTTGTTTTGGGACCTCGTGGTCCCCGACCTAAGAGATTCATTTATGAAACGTATAATGAACTCTGGAAGCTATCACAAATGGAAGCTGCTTCCCGTCTTCGGGAAATAGATCAAGCAAATATGGAAAAGGTGCTTGCTGTTGTTGACAATAGTATTAATACCCTGTCTTCTCGTATTTACACTTTAGAGAATATTGTGTCCTCTGTTGTTGATATTGTACAAGATGATGTTTCTGTGTTATATCATGGTCAGAATCAATTGCGCTCAGTTATGCAGTTTGCATGGACTTTACAGACGCTTAAGTTAGGTAAAGTGCCTTGGCATTTCTTGAACACCTCTGCCTTATTTCTACCTTTTAACTTAACTGATAAACAGCAATTTATGTCCATGAAGGATGCAACTTACAATCTATTACATATCGAAAAGGTGGATCCATTGCCGTTCTCTGTTGCAGAACTCGATTCTGCTGTATGGCTAGTCCATGGGGTTATAGCTTTACCATTTTCCTTGTTTGAATTTGACTCGTGCATGAAACATTATCCTGTGGGCCGTTACCGGCCATTGGGCAGTGCTTTCCTGCATGAACTCTGGTCCTTGCCTTTCATGTATAAATGCCTTCGGGACGGCAAGGAAGTCTTTCTCACGGGGAGTACTGCGACTCGACTATAGGTCATTCGCTTATTTGTAAACACATTAAATTGCATGGCTCATGTAGCGTTTCCTCTCCTAATCTTGCTTGTGTGCTGAAAGGTATTCCTGCTCCTGTTATTTCTCCTACTTTCACTCTCCTTTCCAATGGTAGTTATTTACTTTTAAATAACGAAAACTGTTGTGGCCTGCAGGCTGGCATTCCTTACATTGTAACAGTTTCGCACAGGGTTGTTTGCTGCAAAAATGTGCTTTTTCCTCCCCCTCATGGCAAGGTTGATATCTCTATTTGGCCTTCCATCCCTACCATGGAAGCAGATTTCAATAGACTGAGCAGAATAAAGGCACTATTATTAAACGAGGAAGTTATGCTCACGTCCGCCCGGGAGACATTCATTCTCCAGGTGGCGAGTACCCACAGTGAAATACAGGCCCTTTTAAACACTAATCTCCCCCAACATTTTGGGGAGTTAATACATCGTATTTTTAACGCATCTAACACTGAAGGCCTGGTACACTTTTTTAAGGTCGTTGGGTCGGGCTTGGTGTCCTCCTTTCAAACTATTTTTGGTGTCATCCCGGCTTTCATACATTCTATATTTTCCAGTGTCTTTGGCGGTTTCCCATTGATCCTCGCTTTAGCGGCTGGTGTTTTGCTCTTAATTTGCTTTCTGCGCAATGGCTGCTCCCCGATGGGACCTGCTCGATCCAGAACGCCTCCAGCTGCTCCGTGAGCGCCTTTTGGCCGGTTTTGGCGTCTTGCCATTGGCGACACTGAGTGTGTCATATACTCTTTCATTTCGCTTTGCGTATTTCACTTGCGTGCAACCTGTGATGACTTGTGTCCGCTGTCCTTTCACCTGGACTCTGGATTATTGCCTCTCCTATTCGTCATTGTCTGTTCCGGATTTTGTTCAGTTGATGGGTCCCTTAAAGGCCCATGAGCAGGACTGTTCCGTCGCTGGCTGTATGGCGCGTGCGGCTGCACTGGGGATTTTGGCGCAATGGGATATCTGGCGGCTGCCCAGGATCTCCTACAACGAAGCTGTTTCAATTATCACGCACGCTGTCCCGCATTGCTTCTGGATGCTCCCTTTGCTGAGGAGCATTCCTGCTCTTCGAACTCATGGATTGGATGGCATCTATGTTTTTTGACGATTCCAATGATGAACTCTTGGAGGGTATGGCTTTTTCTGCACTTTCACTTTCATGGATTGACCTGCCCTTCGCCGCTTGGGCGCTCCCTGAGCTCCGACATCTGTTTTCTCCTCTGATGGGCCTCTGTCCTGGCCGCCGGACTGTCCAGGGGAGGGTGTCTTGTGGATTGTTACCTGCCTTGTTATGTTGGCCTAGGCCTGGCTGCCATGCTGCTTCTCTTTGCGCACGTTACACTGAGCCGGGCCTTCCTCGCCCTTTGCTCGTGCCAAGTTCTTTTGCACTGTCTGCATTTTCTGTTGTTCACCTTTTGGGCTCAGTCTGCACAAACATGTACAAGGTCGCATAACAATGTATTTCGGTTCTTCCTGATATGGCCATTCTCGCGCACCCAGACATAACATTATGTGCAATTGCCATGAAGAATTCGGTATGCTTTTAATACTGTGGTTTACTAGCGCTTAACACACTTGGAGAAATCCTTTTCAGTGAGAAGAGCTATGATGTCCTGCTGATGTAATTCTGCATCTAGAGACTGAGGTATGGGGGTTCGCTAGCCAAAGCCCAGAGGTCTTCTATTTTATAATAAACTATCTTACTGCAAGGGGAGGGTGGTAATGTTATTTATACGTTTATCCACTGAGCTCTGAGATGCTTTCCCCGTTTGTATTCTATGGAATTGTAACCATGCTGCTTATATTAGTAATATGCATTATGCTATTAGTACTGACACGTGTACTGTACATTAGAGCACGTAAGTTGGAATAAACATTTTAACCTATCCAGTGTCTCTTCCTACGCACCTTGTGGACAAGTACGAGTGAGTGGCGAAAGAGTGTTCTTGCTTCAGTGAGTCCTGAGATAAAGATACCGTGTTCTGGGTTGTCCAAACATTAGTGCTTGGGTGCTAATGGGATGCTAAGCTAGTTGGGTTGGGGTTTTTGGGTGCTACGGTATATGGTGGCAAACCACTGTATTCCGGGGTCCCGTTTTCCTGTGCATAGCTCTGTGTATGTGCAGAAACCTTATGACAGTTCATTTTAACAATAGTAATCCCACTAAGGTTAGCTGTAGGAAATACATCTGCATTCATAAATGACACGAATGATGACAAAAAAGCTAACATAAAGAACACTGCAACACTGATAGATAGTACTGAATGTCATAAGGATAAGTCAATAACTGATTTCTCCAAGACTGTCTTCACAAAACTCTTATATGAATATGTGGAGACGATGGATGTCAGAGATTGTTATGTATGTATGCAATTACCTCATGCTTGTAACAGAAGGTGTGACATATCATCACCTTCCTTTAACGTATGGAATAACTTGTAGCGTTTTAGCTAGTTTGTTTTACAAAACAGGTAAATTAGAATATTACACTCGCCTATCTTGCAGAAGTGGGAGCGTAATTACTCCGCTAGTATCAAGCGTTTATCCAAGACGCCAGACCGCAGGCTGTTTACCATTACCGAACTTACATCGACTCTTGAAGAGTTTTTAAATTCCTCGTGTTTCGCATATCGTGTGCCAGCGCATTGAGCGCAACCAAGCGTTAATCATTGACTTCAGCCTTCTGGCAGTCTTAAATAATTCCTTCACTCCTTCACATCGACCTTTGTAAAGTTATACAATCGCGTTATACTTGGCTCATTGTGTACCAGCTATTCAAGCACAATTAAGAATTGAATTGCTGTTTATCAGTCCTAGCAGCCTACTTTGACGACTTGTAGGAATTATACCTCATCCTTCGCACTTATTCAAGGACATTGTTTGTGGCTTTTCCTGATGAAGGCGCAGTGTGCGCCGAAACGCGTTGAAGAAGATCCATCTTGTAGCCACTGTTCAATCATTTTTGGTTTTATAATTCTGTTATCAATTTAATTAATTTTCTACCGTACCCAATTTTGGATTTTTTGTAATATACTTCATTGTATTTATGTTGTTTGTTTTCAAATTGTATTGATTGAATTATTGTACTGATGAGTTATATACACATGTATGTCTAGAATTGTTTGTGTGTTTTTTTAAATGAGATTAATAATAAATAGAAACTTTTTATAAAAGTTATGTCTGTAGTTGACACTGAGTTAATTGCATCATGCCTGTTTTTGACATGAGTCTTTGACTGAATCTGACCATATGACTGCCTAGGGATTTATTTTCAAATATATTATTGCCCTGCCCTAGGGTTCTTTATTCCTTGCAGGGGTCCTTGTTATTTACATTAAATTAGAATATTACTACACTGAAACAAATGCTGTTTTTGCTAAGGTTCCCATAGTCCCTGAGCTAAATAGGTGGAAATTTGCAAAGACCTTTGGAGAATTTTTCTTAGAAACAAAAGAATTAACATTAGAAAATGCATTTGGACATAACCTTACTTGTAGGTTAAGAAAAGAAGAGAAGGTTTTCTTAGACATGGTAGAAGACAGAAGGGTTAAGTTTCAAAGAAAGGCAACCGAAGAAAAGACAAAAACCCCACCTTGGGCGTTTGAGGAAGGAGGTCAAGACAAAGGTGAAACTAATGCAGCTATGGTTTTAGATTGGTCCCAACAGGGAAAATTGTGTATTAGTAGAGACAATACCCTGTATGATAACTATTTCGTGGGTTCTAGTGAGTGCCGAGATACATACAAACTTTTAGGGGGATGGGCATTCAAAGGAGGAAAAGATCCAGTATTTCCAGGGATCGATTATATTTGTGGAAACCGAGCATACTATAGGTTGCCGGACCATTGGTACGGATCATGCTATCTAGGCCTAGTCTTTCCAAAGATTTTTCACGTGGAAAGGGGAACGAAAGAAATTCACGAAATGGGTACACCATTAACCCGTAGGAGAAGGGAAAGCTTCTCAGAGATAATAGGTGATATTTTTGGAGCATTGATACCAGCAGTGGGTGTATCTTGGAATGCATACAAGATTCGGAAATTTTCTACAGTGGTAGATCGTTTATCAACGAATACTGCTGGAGGGTTCTTCATGATAAATACTGAAATGATTGCCATGAGGGCTATGGTAATGCAAAATCGACTTGCCCTTGACATTCTTTTGGCAAAAGAGGGTGGAGTCTGTGGAATGCTGAAAGTTCAACACAATTGCACTTACATTCCAGATAAAAGTCAGAATATACAGAAGTATATAAAGAACATTACAGATTTGAATAAAGAAATTGCCCCACTGGAGGTTGAAGGTGCTTGGGAGAAACTTGGTAAAGGTTTTTCCTCAATAAGAAAATGGTTAACTGAGATAGGTAGTTCACTAATTGGAAAAGTACTAATTCCAGTGACTTTAGTAGTAATAATAATACTATTATTGAGATTAGCATATGTGTGTGTTAAAAGAAGAAAAAGACAAAATAAAGTAAAAAGAGAAAATGAGAAAAACAAAGAAAGAGTACGGGAGATGGGAGAGATCGAATTAGAAGAGTTTAAGGAAAATATGTACAAAAGGTCTAAGAAACAAGATGAAAAGAACACGATTGTCTAGATTAACAAATGCAAGTGGACAAGAAACATTTATCTGATAAAATTTGGTAGGGATAGGTTTTAGTGGTGATGTTAAAAATCACCAAAGGGGGGAATTGATGGAGCAGGGGAAACAAAATAATTTTGTACCCCTTGGAAATTAATGACCTCATAACCTTAATGGTACTAACCGTTTGAAAAATGCATGAATTAACCAACAAATACACGTTTTGTTAAATAGTACACGCGGGCAATCTGCTAAACGCATGTAAAAACTAATTTATTTACAAATGTGAAGCTAACTAACCAAAATTGTGATTTAAGTAGTAAATAGTGTAAAATTGCATGATTTGTGTTGCATAATAAATTGTACTGTGGCAAAGAATGCAGGTGGTAAGTAAAATGGCTTTAAATGTCGCTTCTGCTAGGTAATACCTAACACGGGTCTTTAGAATGGCGGGTGGTAAACAGAAAGGCTTATTTTCCATGTTTTAATTACTGTTGTGTTTGTTCTTACATTAGTTCCGTTCGGGCCTGCTAGGCCATGCTTCCAAAATGGCCGTCGGAAAGGATGAGATGCGTGCGCCGAACAAAATGATCCCTGCGAATGGGCAGTACGAAGTTCCAGTCACGTGTATGCGGCCTGTGCCCGGAGTGTGAGATGTCAAGGCCAGACTGACCTGCCACTAGGAGCCTGCCAAAAGTTCAGCATAGAATGCCTGGGAACGGATGGATAAAGGCAAAAGACATGGGATGAACTAGTGTGTGACCATCGGAATTGTTACAAACTATATTAACAAATTGAACTACTTTTGGATATGAGACTTATTGTATGCTTTATTGTCCCAAACTGGATCGAACAAGGAGGGCGATGAGGTGACCATCACCACCCCTCCAAATGGACCAATTAGCGTGATTCTTCCCTCGAAAGATTGCAACTTTTGAGTGTAGAGAGCCAGAAAATAGGGTATAAGAGGGTCTGCTCTGACGTTGTTAAAAAACTTGCTTTTTCATTTTTCAGACTTGATGCTGAGAGAGACTCTGTCATTTTGGACTTTGAACCTTGATTGGGAAGGAACGAGATCGTTGCGGGAATTCTGCCCGGGAGGTGCGTCCGAGGAGGTTAGCGGGACAGTCAGTCAGTTTGGGAGTCATATGAAGTGATCTACGGTTCATCTTCTTTGGTGAACTTTTCTTGCCATCGCTCCATGGCCGATGGTAATGCATAATTTCTCATTTACTGAACTTTTCCTAATTGTTTATTGATGTTTCTAAATGTTTTGCTTAATAAAGAATTTTTACTTATTTGCAAAAAGATTTTAGATAAAAATGTATTCTAACTTTAAAATGAGTCTGTGGTTCTTTAAAATAAGATCATGAATTATTAAATGTTGAAGGTTCTAATTGTGATTGAGCTGGTCTTAATCACCATCAACTGATTCTACTAGTTGGTCCATCGACCGAAGTAGCGGAGTACCTTGATGTTTAGAACTGACAGGATCTGAAGTCAATGTATATAAGGTATAGATATAATTCTGTCATTTTATAAGGTATCCCGCTCGTCCAGCAGCTCATTCTCCTTAGCATTTAATCCAGAAAGTGAATGAATGTATGTGTGCGGTGTCATGGGCCCCACCGACATACGTTTTGTGTAAGTGTTTTTCCTGAATTGGTGTCCTAAGGAGAAATTTATATTAGCCGCGCTGGATCAGTCCCTTGCTCACTTTGCCACTGGATTCAAGCTAGCCTGGCTGATGAGGGCTGTTAGCCCGAAACCGGTCCCAGGATGCTTGTTTCCGGGCCAGGGAAGACATGGCTTGGCAGTTCGGGCTGGACTGTTCCCATGAGGCACAGGGTCAAGACTGATTTGCATTTGGTGTGTCTGAACTGGGGTGGCGAAGTGAGCTAAAGAACGATGATGGATTCAACCCAGATCTGTGACTGGGGGTGAGTGTCTGAAAAGTTTCAGAGCTCCGTCCAGCATCTCCTTGTGTTTGCTTTGTTCGCCCTAAGTTGGCAGGGTATGCCAGACGTCGGTCCCTTGCTCACTTTGCCACTGGATTCAAGCTAGCCTGGCTGATGAGGGCTGTTAGCCCGAAACCGGTTCCAGGATGCTTGTTAACCGTCCAGGGAAGACATGGCTTGGCAGTTCGGGCTGGACTGTTCCCATGAGGCACAGGGTCAAGACTGATTTGCATATAGCTGTGTCTGACCTGGGGTGGCGAAGTGAGCTAAAGAACGATGATGGATTCAACCCAGATCTGTGACTGGGGGTGAGTGTCAGAAAAAGTTTCAGCACTTCGTTCATCATCTCCTTGCGTTTGCAATATTCTGCTTTTTGGCGGTATCAAATGGCAGAGGTGGTTTCAGGAACAATGCAGCGTCATAACTTGTGTTGGGACTTACTGACATTGAGAGTATATGCTGTCCCATCAATGCTTGCTGCTTGCTCGGATAGCGCCTTCTGTGAGCATCAGTGTGTGCTTACGTATGGGTGGTCGTGCCAGGCTGATGGTGTACCGTGCTATCTTCTTCCTTGATGGTGAGTAACGGTATTGTTTCTTGCACATGTTTGTCACTGCTCTCAACTTTGTGCATCGTTCCTGGTCGTCGCTGCCTCTAGCACTTTGTTGCACCTGGCTGTCGCTGCTTTTAGCATTTCATCATAACTGGTTGTAGCTGCCTTGTGCATTTCTACTCTGTATTGATGATGGCTCTGTGTTACTCTGTAGTGCAGTATCTTTTGTTTTTGGCCTTACCAGTAGACTTCTGGTGAGCTCTCTGACGGTGCTCCTCTGAAGGGCCTTCAGCTTATTCAAGGGTCTTGTATGAGCTAGAGTGGTGCTTTGACTCCACATACGCCAACCATAGCTACCTTCTTTTGGCGTACGTGGCACGAGCAGTTTGCTGGACCTCAGCAAACTCTCAGGGAGAGCAGTCTTGTTTCTTCAGGGCATGTATCCCCTACTCGTTGCCAGTTGTAGCATCCATCCTAGCTCTGGAGCACGCAAATGACTGTGCCACACATGGAGTTCTGTGATACATGACTTTATTCTTCGGCATGCAACCGTTAACTGAATGTACTGCGTCACAGACTTTATTGACCTCACCCAGACACCCCCAAATACCTCCCAACTGATTATGTAACTTTGTAAGGAGTCTGTCTAGGACCACAAGGGTCCTACTGCATATGATCACACAACACTACAGTCTGCACACTGAGTTGTGCACAGTTTCCTGTGCAGGGCTAAAGCTTGTTTACAGAGTGAGTAGGATTGAATGGCTGCAGTAAAGAATGTGCCCTGCCCAACAAAACATTATGAACAAATGTATCTTTACAGGTGCTAACAAGAAGAAATGTGAACACCTACAGGAAAGAGGCCCAGAACCATCATTGTAGCATTGCTAAACCAGTATGGGACTGCCATAAAATCTTTACAATAGCCAGACTGAGCTAATGGCAAGTCCAGAAAATGCTCATAAGAATAGCCTGAGACTCTCAGTTAAGAGTATCAGCTTGACCAACTTTACTCTCTGAAAAAAAAGAAAATATGAGTTTGTAACTTAAGGAGTCTAATTTTTACCTCTTAAGTGTTTCGAAAATCAGGGACGGCGGCAGTCCAGGTTGTCATTACCAGTCAACTATCCCCCATTTAGCCATAAACCCAGGTTTAAATAATGTGCATGCATAAATGAAAACCACACTGCCGACCTGCCATGGGAAAATGTTATTGGTGTTCACTTGCAGCATTGGGCTGTTTCAAAGTTCTAACTCAAACGCAGAGAACTGGACAAAGGCATAGGGAGAACATGATTTTCAAGATCAAACTATTTGGTCAGGTAGAAGAACAAAGGCTAAACACAGAACTGCTTCTTTCAGTGTCTCTAACAATCCCACTACACCACATTTTAGTGAGTAGACTAAGTGACTGGGTGCTGAAGTATTATCCATTGTGTGTTTTCCTCCAATGCAGTTTTCAAGTCACACTCTAGGAGCCTGATTATAGGTGCTTCAAATCTTTGCAAAAAGGAGAATAGGCGTATAGTTAAAACATACAGAATTCGGTCAGATGGGGAGGTCGGGATTAGATATCAAGTTTCATAGTGCTATGCCTAAAACACACAAAAGGTAATGGGAGTGGCACAGTGAGCAAGGGACCCACGTCTGGGCATTCCATTAGCCACTTAGGGTGGTACATCGAACACACAAAAGGTGATGGGAGAATGCTTGCAATAAGTCCAGGCACTGGCAATCGCTTGGGGTTGCATTACAACCCATCGTTCTTTTGCCCACCATGCCTCCTCAGATTAGACCCAGCCATATGCAAATCAGTCTTGACCCTGCTCCTGTAGGAGCAGTCCAGCCCGAACTGCCAATCCAGGTACTGTCTGCAACCGGAACACAAGCAGATGCAATACCAGTTTCACCCTGATTGGGGCTCTTCAATCAGTTATAGCTTGGTTTCAGTAGCACATGGAGCAAGGGACCCATGCCTGGGCATACACTTAGCTACATAGGGCGGTACATCAAACACACAAACGTTGATGTGAGGATGCTTGCAATCAATCAATCAGGGAATTGTAAGCACGCTACTCACCCGTGAGGGTCTCAAGGCGCTGAGGGGAGGGGTCCGCAGATCTGTTTAGCCGAAGAGTCAGGTCTTGAGGGTCTTCCTGAAGGTGTTCCGGGAGGGGGTGCATCTGATGTCTGCCGGTAACTCGTTCCAGGTCTTGGCTGCAATGTGAGAGAAGGATCTTCCGCCTGCTCTGGCTCTGTGGATGCGCAGGGTTTCAGCCAGTGCGAGATTGGAAGATCGGAGGTTTCTTTTGTGTACGTGGAAGTTGATTCTGTTGTTGAGGTATTTGGGTCCTTTGTTGTGTAGGCATTTGTAGGCGTGAGTGAGGATTTTGAAAGTGACTCTTTTCTCCACGGGGAGCCAATAAGTCTAACCACTTGCAATTGCTCAGGGTAGCATTCCAAACCATCGTTCTTTTGCCCACCATGCCACCTCAGATGAGACCCAGCCATAAGCAAATCAGTCTTGACTGTGCTCCAATAGGAGCAGTCCAGCCAGAACTGTCAAGCCAGGTCCTCTTCAAACCATACACAAGAAACCCAAGACAGGTTTCACCCTGATTGGGGCTCTTTAGTTGGTGTAGCTTGGTTCCAGTAGCACGGTATGTTAGGGACCCACGTCTGGGCATACCCATGGCCACTTAGGATGGTATATCAAACACACAAAAGGTGGTGGGAGAATACTTGCAATAAGTCTAACCACATGCAATCGCTCAGGTAGCATTCCAACCCATCATTCTTTTGCTCACCATGCCACCTCAGATTAGACCCAGTCAATTGTAATAGCATAGCTTTGTATCCATCACTTTTTTGTATATTTTAGAATTTTGCCCTAGGTGGGATGGGTATGCCCAGAAGTGAGCCCTGTGCACCCTGTGTCACTGGAAACAAGCTATACCTAGGTGATGAGCCCTAACTAGGGCGAAACTGGTCCTGGGTTGCGTATGTTCTCGTTCAGGCAGGACCTATCCTGGCAGTTTAGGCTAGACTCTTCTGTTCTCAATGGAGCAGGACAAAACTGATTTGCATACGGCTTGGTCCAAACTGAGGTAGCATGGTGTGAAAAATGTCAATGGACCTGGAAGGGGCCCGAGTAATTACCAGTGGCTGAGATTAATTCATGAATTCCATCCATTACTTTTTTGTATATTTCAGTATGTCTAAACCCTATACCCTGGACCACAGCGAGTGGAGGGGATGGGTCGAGGTATCCACTCATCTCAGTGTATTGCCCACCTTGTTGGGGGGGCTGTCAAATGTGTGTGTATGTATGCATTGTGTATGTGGCATTTTTGTAATGCAAGCCTAGCCAAAAGGCAGCATAGCTCTGTAAAGAGTCAAAGGCAGAACAATCAATGAGTGAGTGGATGGAAAGCTGGGGAAGTGGTCTGTTACTTTGTTGTGATGTAGTGTTCTTCAAATAAGTGTGTTGAGCTATTTCTTGAACTGGTGTAGGGTTGGGCATTCCTGGTGGATACTTGGTTGCCATTCCAGATCCTGGGAAGCATAAATAGGGGCCTGTTGCCTTGTTTTTTTTTTCTTTTTTGTTCTTCTTCGTGTCCAGTCAAATTCTGCGCTGGTTCTGTGTGCGCCATGGTGCACAGGTGGGGGTGAACTGTCAAGGTTTTTATAGCTTTCACTACCATAACCGAGGCTGTTTTGAAGTGTCTCAATGCCGGGCAGTAATGGAATCAAGCCAGGAGATTCGCTGGCATTTTATCTTGGGTTCTCTGGAAGTAGGGGTTACTGAGTAGCATCCACAATCGATATTGTTGTTTTCCTTTAGCGTGCAAGTACTATTCATGTACACATTAGGAGTTTTGAGGTGCACCTTTTAAGACGTCCCATTTACTTCAGAGCACAGGATGAGGGGTCATTCAAATTGGGTAACCAAATTACTCCCTTTGTACACGTGGCTCTCCAATGTTTGCTCAAACGAGTAGTCAATGCTAAGTATGCTAACTCAGGAGGTGCAAACGGACTTCGACCCAGCTACAGTATGACACAGTTATCAAAATTCAGTCTGGTTAGATCTATATATCATAAAGAAACTAATGACGTAATTTATAGAGCTGTTTGGAATGCAATTTACAAAAAGTGCTCTGTGATTCATAGTCACCTCCTCCCTCATTCTTTCCAGTGTCAGCCTGTCGCATTTCAAACCCAATCATAGCCAGACCCCGTAGATTTCCCTTAGCACCCAGGCAGTGCAGGTATACCAAATTACTATTTGGAACAGGGAAAAGAGACACATGTCCCATGAATTTATCATAAACCTATCAGAGACAACATTTTCTGGCTTCCTCTTACCGTTTCACCAAAGCCACCACATACCCCAGACATCTGGCCTAGTGTTATTACAGGCTTTTAACAGAAGGCAGGCGAGTACAGAACATATGCAAAATAATCATAAAAATATCATAGTTATGGTGGCATAGAGAATATAAATAATGTAAAAATGTATAAAGAGAGCTTACATGGCATTTACAATAATTATGTTTCTAACGAGTCTTTGCTGGCAACAATTAGCAGCTGAAAGGTCTACCATGATGACAAGTGGAATACAGCAGCAGTTGTGTACCTGTTTGTCAAGGACACGCCGCCCTCAGCTCACACGGTCTAGTGTCTGGCAGGTTAGCTGTATTATCAGCCAGAGAGTCCTTGGAGCTGTGACCCCCTGGAAGGAAGAACGCTCTTCTCTGTCTCACACAGGTCATGGCATCCTATTTGTAGTGTTCCTGCAGGGAGGCCATGAGCAAGTGTCATTGAGATAATGGAACACCATTAGAAAAATCTCATGGTCATTCTTACAATGCTGTATACATGTACATAAGATTTTACAAGAAAAGGTGGCTTAAAAAAACATATTACGTTATATATATATCTCTCACAAGCAATCCAAGTGCTGTCGTGCACAAACGAGGACAAGGACTCTTGCTTCGCTGGTGCCAATTCTTCAAATTTTATTTATCATAACGTGCTGTCTATTTATATATGGGTGTGTATGTGTATAAACAAAATGTACACTACCACAATAGGTAAAACCTGCACAATACAATGATATATGTTAAAATTCTTAAGGCAATAAAAAGCAGTCGGGGGCCAGACAGAGGCCACGCGTTGAAAGTGGGCACCAATGCAAGATAATGCATATACAAACAAAACACTTCCCCCAACTCGGCCTGGCAGCAGTGCCGCCCTCATTGACATTGCAGACCAATTCTGGCCTCTGAGAAAATGTTTCTGAGCACGGGTGCCTAACACCATGTGTGCTGCATTCATGCTCCACCAGCATTTGTCTTTCACTGTAATGAGCCTCTAATCCTCCCTTCCTTAAATCATACTAAAATGAAAGCTAATCAGCACATTTAACTCAATTAGAAAGCAGTTATTAGTGTTATAATTTGGGGTACTTGTGGTGACATAGCCAGTACACCCCTATGCATTTTTATCTATGCACATTTTGTTGGCCACCCCTGAGAGGTAGGCACACTCATATAGTATCCTCATCTCTATGTGCATGTGTCAAGAAAAGACACTTATTGATTCTGTACATTAACATTAGGGCTCCCGGTTTTATGGTATTTATATTTTTGTCATTTCCGTCTATATTTATCCATATTTATTTTTTGCTAATTTTACCCGTATTTATCCATCTTTATTTTAGGTTTTGTGAGAAAATCAAGCTGAAATGTGTATATTTCTGCATTTATTTAACCAGTCAATGTGCACTCGTGCCTGAACTCCTGACAGGTTTCAATGATATATACACACTCAGATGGTAAAATATGCACTTGTAAGAAAATATGTAAATTTTAGTATCAAGGTTGTGCAAATTTACTGCTGTTTAAGGCTCTTTACTATAATCCCAATATTTTTTTAATCCACTTGCCTGTCAATCCGCACAGCTATTGGTCGTGCAGTCATGACTGACAGCATTTAGAATCACTCAAAAACAACCCAATTTCCGTTTTTATCCACATTTAAAAATAAATACAGACAAGAAAACAAATGGTTTTGTCTGTATTTATCTGTAAAAATCAGTAAAAACGGAAAACAGGGAGCCTTAATTAACATCCACAAAAATGTGGAATTTTACACCATTTATGTCACCATTTGTCTAATGCGATACAGGTTCGAAAAAAGGGCATATGATTTAATGAATAATGAAATAGCCTAGGAGTCTCTCTCTTCACTCAAAGGCATTACAAAGTTAAAGGAGAAGATTAAGAAACAACAGAATGTGTCTCTTACAACGGATAATGCTTCCAGGCTGCTCCGCTTAGCTACTGTTAAGCCTTTTCTCATGATCTGTTCATCTAAGTCAGGGAATTCTATGTGCACAGCATATGTCAAATTCTGTTCCTTTTTCAACAGTACTGAAGAGATGTTTCCACAGTCTCTAGGACTCATAACTTGTTCAAAGTCATACCACCTTAAGAACAATTAATATTGTGTGGGCTATCTTTGAATGTCTCTGCTCTATGTAAAGTTCCAGTATCCCATCACGGTCGATGAAAAAACACTGACCTTGTGGCCTGCTGTCACGACCATCGAAATTGCTGCTACTAAGAAGACCATCCACTCGGGGCTCCATCTCACCCTTGCCCCCCACCATGCCTACATCAAAGACTATTAATGATCAGCGAAGCACTAACACTCATTCTTAACAGCTCCATTGGCTCAGCCACATTCCAAGACTCCTGGAAACATGCCACCGTCATGCCCCTGCTCAAGAAACCATTCGCTGACCCAGCCACGTTTTCCAACTATAGACCCATCTCCCTCCTACCATACCCGGCAAAGGTCTTAGAGAAACTAATCAACCGATGTCTCACTGACCACCTCAACAACCACGAGCTCCTTGGTGCCACGCAGTCCAGATTTAGGCCCAATCACAATACAAAAATGTAAGAAAGTGGCTCTGTATATACTGCACCAAAGTAAGGTTCAGTGTGCACAGAGTCCACAGTCCCCAGAGGTTTGGCAGAGGCTAAAGTTAGATATAACCTTACTCTCTAAAGTGGTAGCTTGGTCGAGCAGTAAGGCAGTATCAGAGGACAGTGTAAAGCACTTGTTGTACACACTCAGTCAGCAAATGGTCTCACACACTCAAGAACTGAACTCTAGGCCAATGGTTTGTATATAAAAATATATACTTGTTTTATTTTAGAACCAACAATAGGTATCAAAATATACTTTCTCAGAATGAGATGCTTTAGGTAAATACTTTCAATAGGCAATAGACTTTTGAATGCAATAGTTGCAGTTGTTGCAATAGGCAACACAATTTCAAACACAATATAACATTGAGCTCAATGGGAATTTCTAGTTAAATGCAATAGATTACTTTTTGGATTACTTTTTTTACCACAGGACTGGATCCTAGATTCAGTCCTGGGACATCTCCTGTAAACAGTTGAGTAAGAACGTTTTGGTTACAGTTGTGATTTTTAAGGAATATTATTGTATTTTAAAAGTTGGCACTTGAAACTTTTTCACATAGAATCACCAATGTTATCCTATGGGAGGAAATTCACTTATCAGGTAAGTAGTGTTATCGTTACTTTTTCTTACTCAGTGTTGGATCCTGGATCCAGCACTGGTGCATCTCCTGTAAACAATTGAAAGAATGCGTTTATGTCACACAGGCGATTTTTAGCAAATATTTGTAAGTTTCAAAAATCGACACTTAGAAACTTTTTCAGCAAAAACCAGGCAATGTTATCGTATGGAAGGAAATTCAAGTTACCGGTAAGTACAGTTATGATTACTTTTCAGGGTCAGTGCTGGGCACCAAGATCCAGCACTGGGATCTCTCCTGATAACAGGTGAGTATTTTCGTTTTCGTGATTCGGCTGATTTTAGGTGAATATTTGTATTTTTCAAAAGTCGACACTTAGAAACTTTTTGGGAGAAAAAGTGTCCATGTTATCCTATGAGGAAAAACGAGTTATCGGTTTCAAGGTAAGTAATCGGTCTTTTGAGTTAGGGTTCTGGGGTTAGACTCAGGGGTCTCCCAGGGTCAGTGATGCACTGTTGTTGCACCCTCAGTGGCACTAGGGCGGCCGGGTGCAGAGTGTTGAGGCCCAATGTTATCCTATGGAGGATAGGGGGACTCCGGTTGGTGGCTGCTGGCAAGCAGGCCACGTGGTTGTGGGAGCAAAGCTCCTAGGGTTAAGCTCAGGGCACGTTGGGGACCAAGTTAGCACCAAAGGGGCACCCTCAGCGGCACTAGGGCGGCCAGGTGCAGGGTGCTGTTTTGAGGTCGGGTGCCCTGTTGATTTCAATGGAGATTCTCCGGGACAAAGAAACACTGCAGGCTCGGGGACGAGGACCTTCCAGGAGCTACCACCACTTCGAGGGGTAAGTTGGGATGTAGAGGGTTGGTTAGGCACCGCTGGGTTGGGCACACAAGGCCGTGGGGCGTCGAATGCAGGGGTGCCTTGGGACGTCGGATTTTCTTACCCACTCTGGTCGCGGTAGGGGGGGTCCTCTGGATTGAGGCTGCAGGCGTCGTCAGGAGGCTTGAGGCAGGTCAGGGGTCGCCGGATCTCGGGTCAGGATCGCCGGGGGGACCTCCTCAGGGTATTTGTTCACTCGAGCTCGGGCCGGCGGGCGCAGAGTGTGCTGGATTCGCAGTCTCTGGCTGACACCAGAAGCTGCAGTTCAAACACGTCCGGTGTTCACGGGAGAAACAGCTTGGAAAGTGAAGGCAGGCAGGTCCTCCGGGGTTTTTGAGGTTGCTGGCCGCTGGACACGCCGGGGTTTTGCAGGAGCAGGTTCGAGGGGAGACAGGCCTGTAGGGCTGGGGCCAAGTCAGTGGGCGTTGTCCTCTTGTTAGCTCTGCACGGCTTCTCGTCCTTCTTCTTCTTCTTCCTTTTCTTGTTGTTGCTGGATCTAAGGAAGGAAGGTTCAGGGTGCCCCTAAATACTAGATTTAGGGGCGTTACAGGTAGGTAAAGGGCAGGGACCAATGGGTCCCTTCCTGGGGTGGGTACACCCCCTATCCTGCCACTCTCCAGTGGGGAGGGGGCAGGAGCCTAGTCCTGATTGGGTAGGGCTCCCCATCTTCAAGGTGGCGAGAGCCCGGAGATGTGCTTCACCTCGCCTCCCCACCTGAGGGGTGGGGTTGGCAGAGGCTGGCACACCCCTTTCCTCCCTTGGTGTTTCCCGCCAGTCTTCCTGCCAGAGTGGGGCTAGAACCAGTGGGGACCAGTTGCTGAGTACAGCAAGTGGTCTGGGGAAGCTCACAAAGGCGGAATGCCTTTGAAGCTTCCCTCTGCCCATCCTGGGGGAGGAGGCCTAGCACCTCGCCCAGGACGTGCATTGTTGCAGGCCCGGGGGAGCGGATGGCTCCCTACCCAGGGGTCCAGCAACATGTCTGCTGTGTGGTAGCCGGGGCAGCCCCTCAGACAAGACGTGGATTGTAGGTTAGGTTCAGGGGGCAACTCTAAGTTGCCCTCTGTTGTGCATTTCACATTAAATCCCACACTGGCATCAGTGTGGGTTTAATGTGCTGAGAAGTTTGATACCAAACTCCTCAGTCTTCAGTGTAGCCATTATGGTGCTGTGGAGTTCGTAATGACAACCTCCCAGCACCATATACTCTGAATGGCATCACTGCACTTACAGTGCCCAGGAATGGCCCTGAGTACTGTAGGGGCACAGGGCTCATGCACCTGTGCCCACACCACTGGCATAGTGCACCCAGCTAGAGGGGAGACTGAGGTATGCCAGGGCAGTGTGTTTGTGGGCATGGCACACAGGGATGTGTGCCATGTCGACTCTCTGTTTAGTTCTGCACCAAGACACTCAGCCTGCAAAGGCAGGGTGTGTGTGTCAGGGTACAGGGCCTCTAAGGGTGGCACAATAAGTGCTGCAGCCCTTAGGGGCCTTCTCTGGTCACAGGGCCCTGGGTACCTAGGGTACCCTTTACCAGGGGCTTACCTGTGGCCAGAGAGGTCAATTGGGTTTAGGCTTCAATGCAGTTTTAGGGAAGGAACACAGGCCCTGGGCACCTGATGGGCAGGAGCCCAGGGCACACTCAGGAAAAGTGCATCAGTTATCAGGCAAAAAGTGGGGGGGTTACTGCAACAGAAACCCACTTCCTTACAAGAAACAGCACTCATTGCCACCACAGACGACATCTGCATGATCCTTCACAGAGGCAGAGGAGACACAGCAGCGCTCATTCTCTTGGACCACTCTGCAGCATTTGACATGGGTTCTCACCCCATCCTCATCAGGTGCCTGCACGAGATTGGCATCCAAGGACATTGGCATCTGCTCCTTTTTCACAAATAGAACACAAGCTGTCAGCCTGGCATCTCACTCCTCGGAAGCCCACAAACTCATATACGGAGTGCATCAAGGTTCATTGCTCAGCCCCAACCTCTTCAATGCATACATGATCCCTCTGGCCAACATCAACCATGCACACAATATCAACATTTTCTCCTATGCAGATGACACGGAATTCTCCCTCTCAGACAACAATCCCAACACAAGAAAGAAGTCCATTGCCTGCATGACCGAAGTCACTAACTGGATGAAAACCAACTCCCTCAAGTTCAAACTGACAAAACAGAAGCAGTGATCTTCAGCAAGAACACCTCACCATGGGATTCCAACTTGTGGCCAGCCAAACTCAGACCCATGCCCAAACCCAGAAACCACATCAGGAACCTCAGAATAAACATCAACAGCAAACTGGATATGACACCACAAGTCAACGCCATCACTGCATCGTGCTTCCACACCCTGAAGATACTGAGGAAGAGCTTCAAAAGGCCCTCATGCAACACTAGAAAAACTGATGCTATAGTCACCAGAAGGTTGGACTACGGAAACACCCTCTGTGCTGGGATAACCAAACAACTCACTAGACCGCAAGCCATCCAGAACTCGGCAGCAAGAATAATCCTCAACCTCCCACACAGAACTCACATAACACCATACCTCAGAGAACTACACTGGCTCCCAATACACAGATGTATTCAATTCAAACTCCTCACACACAATTCAAGGCACCACACAACTGAGGCCCCACCTACCTGAACAGTCGCATCTCTTTCCACCAACCACCCAGACACCTCCGCTCCGCAGGACTTCTACTTGCACACATCCCATGCATACACACAACCAGATCAGGAGGACGAACCTTCTCTTACATCGCTCCTAAAGCATGGAATGACTTCCCACTCCACATCAGAGCCTCCTCCTCTCTTCTTGGATTTTGCAAGAAGCTAAAGACTGGCTTTTCAATTAGCCAACCTACCATAGGCAGGATTAAGCACACACAACTGCTAAGTGCCAGGATACCCTCACAGTGTGCTTTACAAATAAACATAACAGTGACTTTATCTTGCCAGGTAGTGCAGCCAAAGTGTCCTACACCACAAAGACCTACAATAAATGTGGTGTCTCAATTCATGGGTACAGTTACCAAATGTGAATGCTTTTGTTACAATTGTGTAGCTAGATGGACACGAGCTGCATTCATAGTTTGCTCTCACCGGATGTAAGCCCTACCATAATGGTGTATCCTTCCACTGGTGTTCTACTTTTGTCGTATTTTGAAGACTCGTTTGAAATCAAAAAGAGGATGTGGTAATGCTTCTAATAATTCTATGTTAAGGACATCCCAGTGTTTTTGTGTGCTTTTCTCTTTTTTTTTGTTTGGGCATAGGAATAATTACAGAGACTTGCCCGTATGCTCTACATGTTTTTGGCATTGTAGCCAGTAACATTCTGAAATGTGCCCTTTTAGGAACGACTTTGGGGCTGTAAAACAGCTTATCCACTAACGTCCATCAGCGAGGCTTTTTTGCTTGCTGTTATGTCCCAGCACATTGGACCTTTCACCAAATACACTAACAGCTGGACCCCATGAAAGAATGCCTTGACCTTTTTACAATGACAAACAGGAATACACCCACTTTCCATCTGGAAGGACACATGTATAACTAAGTTTCAGGAGTTCTGGGCAGCCGTATTAACTGGAATTAACAATTAATTGTGTTTAATATACATTCCTTTCCCTGTCCAACATACCCAAACACAGTAGCTGTAGAAATTCCCCACTCTCACTAATGCCTCTCATCCATCTGACAAGGGTCCCAGCATATGTGGTGTCAGAACCCCTTTCAGGGGGCCATGGGGCACACATGGGCTACTGGGCCCAATTGTGGTGGATGAGGACTTTTACTCCTGAAGTCCCAGGTCCTGACCTACTATGGGTCCTATGCAACTGGGGCAAGTACCCCTTCTGCAATTGACTCTCAGTGATAGCTGTGGACGAACAGTCAAAGGCTCTCTCTGGAATGGGAAGTGTAGCTACAGGTAAGCAACACAACTCATAAATCAAAGTGCACACAGTACGAACAATATATCAATGTGTAGACCAATACTTACTTTTATAAGAAAAAGAAGTCTTTTATTTCTAACTCTACACATGCAAATGAATAATGGCACTCATGTGCAATACAACACTCCCCATAAGATCGGGGCTCTAGCATTTGTTAGGCAAATCCCAGTCCCATCCTCTACCTTGTAAAGTGTACAGGGTTATTCCCCATCCACAGGTGGCCACATCCAGGGAATGCATTCTAATAGGCCGTACTCAAGAGTTCTCCTTTAATTCTTTAGATATTAGTCAAAAGTGTCCATGGTGCCGAAGCACCATTAGCAGTGTGCCCCCCGGAGCCCGACAGGCCCAGTTCCAGTCTTACTTGCTCTGGCCATATGGAAGTGTTCAACAGTGCAGCGAGTGCCCTCTCCTAAGTCCAGATCCTGTTTGGCAAAGACAGGCCACGAGCAGTTCACGTGACAGCACCAGGCAGGCATAGCCTTTCTCCTTCGAGCAGCGCTGCTGGCTCGTCCAGCGATTGGAGTTTCTCCCGCTCAGCCTTCACAGGGGGGGTGGGGTGTCGTTTTAGGGGTTTGGAGGTTTCTCTGGCTCTCGACTGAAGCTCCGGCGAGGGTGCAACGTCTTCGCCGGCATCCTGCAATCCTCGGGCAAGCAGTCAGGTGCAGTTGGCGGGCTTGACCTGCCGGTCACAGCAGTAATCGTTTCTGGGCCATGACCTGAATACTAGGCCACAGGAGTACCAGCAGACCCACCTAGCATACGGGGTTGTCGCGTTACTTACAGTCCGGTGCAGACTCTTCCGGTGCGATCGCTCTCACTACGGCTGCTCCTCCTGGCATATGGGGTCGCCAAGCTCGGCGGACATAAGTCTCATGTTCCTGGCCCAAATAAGTTCAACTGCAGCCCCTCTGGTATACGGAGACATGGGGGTGCAGGCCTGGTGCTTCCGGCAAGGCACTATTCACACGGCTGAGATCATGGTGGCCCCCTTCTGGAATACAGGGGTTGCCGGAGCGTTCCTGCACATGGGAAATAACCTGATCGGTGCGCAGCCATTCTTCTCACACCTCGCTTAGGGAATCCTCTTGGTAGTGCTCCCCTCCGGAGCTCGCTCTTTCCAACGCTCTCCTCTTCCTCAGTGGGCACACTGATCTTGGCCAACAGGCAGGCACTGGTGCACCACGATCCAGGGCAGGTGATCTTAATTTTTCCTGGGTGTCACCCAGCAGGGAAACTAGGAGGCCTTGACCCCCAGTCCTGGTCACAGGCAGAAACCTTGCACAGCTTCCCCATCTCATACAGCCCATCTGGCTGTTTGGCAGATGACAAAGTTAGGGATCCTAACCTCCCCTTCCTATAGTCCACTTCCAGATACCAAAATGTAATTTAGAGTCTGAGTCTTTGAAGTTTAATTTTTGGGTTCTGCTTCTTTGGAAATGGACACTTCTCTTTTTCTTCTTGCCTTATGAAAGGATGTCTGTTACAGCAGGCAAGACTCCGAAGCTGACTGTCCCACAACACACTTCATGGGAATGGCCACAGTTCATGCCTGGATGTCAGCCACAGTGATATGTGCCTCAAAAAATGTATCCTAAACTCCTAGTCCTACTCCTTATGATTCCCTTATCAGCCCCGTTTCCTTTGCTGAGATGTGTTCAGGTCCCTTCCTTGTGATCTATCACAGAATCAAAGATCAGTCTTTTGAAGTGGAAAGGGGTCTTTTCCTCCTTTTCTCCAGTGTGTGTCTCCCCCAGCTCACAGGAATGTAGCAAAACACAAATCTGGCTGGGAGATTCCTCTCCTCCTCATGTCTTCACCAGGTAGACCTGGGGGATCCTCCATATAATTCATCAATGCAGGCACACCTATCCAGTGTAGATTCACAGCACACTTTTGCCCCGACTGCAAGCCTGGTGGTCCACGGACCGCCAGACTCGTGGGGCGCAGCAGTGGCGGTCTCTCGACCGCTCTATTAGGAGTCAGGCTGTCAGACCGCCACGGGCGGTGTTGCGGCAGTGTAGAGGCATCCTTATGCTTAGTGGGACCACCGCAGTCCCACCAAGCATATTATGAGTTTCCTCTCTGTCAGGGTTTTCATAGCGGTTCCTCCTCCAGGAAAACCCTGGAAGAAAGGAAACAAAGAGGACATAGCATTTGCCCCCCTGTGTGCATTCACACCAGTTCTTGCACGGCATGGACTTTTCAGTCCATGCCGTGCAGGAACTGTTTTTGGCGTTCCCATTTCGGTGCCCGTTTTTAGTGGCACCGCCATGGGAACACCAAAAAAAAGCCCACCAGGCAGGAGGAAACTCCTAATCTGCAGGCGGCCCGACCACGGCTTTCGCAGTGCAGTGGCGGGGCGGACCCGGCGCTATACCGCCAAAGTCGTAATCAGGCCCTTACTGTCTTGCAATGTTACCTTCATGCATTATACCATCACAAGTACACATGCATTCAGCACACACACTCAGTCTGTGCACACTGTTCAGCACTGAAGCTTTTCTACACTGTACCAGGGTGTGCTATTTGCAAACCCATACACTGTCAGCTCACACACACTCAACATGTACGCGCTGTACAACACATCACCCTTCATGTATTGTACTTCATGCAAGCACACATGCACCTAGCACATGCTTTCATTGTGCATGCACTGCACTGCACAGCACTATATCCCTCATCTAATGTATTCCTTGCAGGCATACATACACCTGGTACATGCACTAACCACAAATGCACTGAAGAAATACTGCGCTATCATTGTAGTGTACCCTCCCCAAGCACACATACATTCAATGCAGAATCACTACTCCTGTGCTGTGCAGCACTCCACATCTTCCTGATTGTTGGACCTGGCCCCTTTTGCAGGGTTAACCCCAAACAATTTGCTTTCCTCCTGTATTTTTCTGACCTGTTTTTGTTGGCCTTAAGACTCTGGCCACTTTACCACTGCTATTCAGTACTAAAGTGAATGTGCTCTCTCCTTTAAACTTGGTATGATTCAGGGATGTGAAATTCCTATAGCCCGACGCCCGGGACATATTGTTTGGGGTCAAGGGCAACAAGTGTTCATGTGTTAATGCTGTTCAAACTTGTATTTATGGTTCGTTAATGCAAAGCCTATATTATTAGGGTGAGCTCTCTAAGTAAATGTTGTAAGATCAGACTGCACTACTGACTGTGGTTAGAGTATAAAAATGTGCACACGGGGCGTGGCCTGGCAAGATGGCCGAGTGGACGTGATCCACTTCGGTTCCGGAGCCCCAAGACTGCCACACGCCGGGAGATGCACTTGCAGAGGACCCACACTCACCTGGTTCGAGTCAGCTGAGAGTCGTGCTGGGCCGGAGCATCGGAAGCCGCAGATTCCATGAGGTCGGAGCAGCGGAGCGGTGAAATCGCTGTGGGGACGAGAGCGCGCGCCGGATCTAAGATGGCGCTGAGCACCGCGGCCGAGAGGGAGACACTGGCGGCCTGAAGGACTGGGGCTACGGCGGATCCCAGGACACGGGCGGCATACCCCGACACCGCAGGTCCGTTCGTGTGGGGAGTCCCGGAGAAGCCAGGCGAGGCTCCGCGCGGGGGCCGCGCCACTTCTGAACAAGATCGGGGCTGCCGGTAGGGACGCGGATGCCCGGGGGTCTGCGGCGCTCCTGTGGTGGCGACGAGACCCGGAGGTGAGCGAGGCCTGACAGCAGGGGAAAGCTTACAGAGCACGGGCAGCTGTGGGGGGCCGTCCCATACGGTGAGCTAACCCTGGAAGGCTGGCAATGACAGGGCCTTGCAGTAGACTACAAACCAAAGCCTGCGCCTGATCTTAAAATGGCGCCCGTTCAGGGGAGGCCCTCCGCGGCGGATGTTTGAATCTATGCAGGCATATGAATACTGCCTGGTGGGGCAACTCTGGCAGAGCCACATTTCTCGCTGCTTGTGCCCAGCCATTAGAACTCTGGCATCCCGGATTCGCAGACAGGACAACACACCAGATGCCTGACCTTAAAATGGCCCCCACTGTGTGATTCCTGCTACAGGCCAGGCTCCATTTTGGCGCAGGACACGACCGCACCCAAGAGGTTACCATACAGAGGGACGCCCCGCGACTCGGCTGAAGAAGGCACGCTGCTCTGCCCCTATGCCACCAAAAAAAGCGGCAAACAAGGTCTCTAGTTACTTTGCGTCTACAGAAAAGGGCCAGTCTCTCGTCGGAGGGGATCAACCACACAAGATGGCGCTCACCAGAGAAGATCTAGTGGCTTCCCTTAGAGACTTTAAAGCAGAACTCTGTCTGGAAATAAAACAGGACCTACGGTCCTCCATAGACCAATTGAAGGCCGACCTCACTGAGCGTATGGCAATGCTACAGCACGACGTGGATGCCGTAGGGTCCAGGATACTGGAAGCAGAGGAACGGGTACAGGAATTGGACACTCGCTCCTCTAAGTCACGGGATACGCAGCAGGCTTTCCAGGAACAACTCCAACAAGTACTCCTGAAGGCAGACGAGCTAGAAAACAGGTCACGAAGGGAGAACATCCGGATACGAGACCTGGAGGAAGGAGCGGAAGGGCACGATCTGGAGGCCTTCATGGAAGGCCTATTCGCCGAAATCCTGAGCCCCCATCAGATGAAGCTCAAGATAGAAAGGGCGCATCGTGTAGGGACGCTACAGACGGGTGAGCGCAGGCGCAACCGCGATGTACTCGTCAAGATGCACTCCTTCAAAACAAAAGAAGTGATTTTGAGCGCCGCAAGAAAAAGAGAAGAGACTTCTTTCCAGGGTTACAAATGTGCACACTTTCAGGACCTGGCACCCTCTACACTGGCACGCAGGCAGCTGCTTCGTCCCATCACCACTAAACTAAGGGAGGACAATGTGCGCTACCGCTGGACTTTCCCCTTTGGATTCGCCTTCGAATATAAGAATAAACCCCATCACATTTCGGAGTTGAAAGAAGGTCTCCGCATTCTGGGTCTCCCGATCCCGGAGGATGAAAGTGGCCCAGACTCTCAGAACGGGGCAGGAGCGACGCAGAGACCTGCCGGGCCCTGGCGCACGGTCTCGAAGGGCAAGACAATCCAAAAATGAGGACGCTTTTGGAGTGATTGTTCAATAGGTAAGGAGGCACTCGCTGAGACTTTGGGACAGCGCCACTCCGAGACACTTGCTATACGAGGCTCAAGGAGGCCGAGGCTGAGAGGGACCGAGCTCACTACTGGGTAAAGACTGGGTGTTCCCAACTAGTATCTTTCTTGATATGTTTCCAAAATTCTCTATACACATCACAAGTGGCAGTCGGGGGTCCGGACCCAGTCCGTATCGCCCGATATCATACTACTCTTCATTAGGAAGGGCCACGCTGGGAGCCCGTTGGCTCTACAGCGAAGAGTTACAGGGGGTTTGGGGTTGTTATTTTAAGGGGGGAGGGTTCCTAGTGGTGGTGGAAGGGGGCAGACGGCCAGTATATCTATAGGGGGGCAGGGGTTGCCCTGCCTGGAACTATTTAGGGCATGGACGAGCCCTGAGGGGGAAGCCCAAGAGGAGGGGCAAGAGCCGGGGTTGGGGGACAGAGAAGTTAGGGAGGCTGAACGCTTTTCCCAATGGTTTCCATAGCAACTTGGAATGTTAAAGGTCTCAACTCGCCACATAAGAGGCAAAAAATCTGGAAATACCTTAATGACCACCAATTTGAGGTAGTGGCGCTGCAGGAAACGCACCTCAAAAAGACCGAAGAACTGCGACTCCATCACAAAAGCTACCCCTTAATTTACAGATCGTCTGCCAACACTAAGCAAAAGGGAGTTGCGCTTCTCTTCCGAAGTGCGGCAAAATTCCAACCTGCCGCCATAAAAGCTGATCGGGAAGGGAGAGTAATTATGGTTAAGGGGCAACTGAGGGGCAGACTCTGCACTTTTGTCTCTATCTATGCCCCTAACTCTGGGAAAACGCTGTTCCTGTCCTCCCTGTTGGACTTGATTGGCGTGTTTGCAGAAGGTCCCGTAATACTTTTGGGGGATTTTAACCCGACCTGGCACGCCGAGCTCGATAGCTCCCACTCTCACAGGGCGGTTACCAACAATTTCGTTAAAGGGATTAAACAGAAAATACAGTCCTTGGGCCTACGAGATGCTTGGCGCACACTACACCCCACTACCAAAGATTATACTTTCATCTCACACCTACACCAGTCCTATTCCAGGATAGACTATGTCTTTATAAGTCAATCTCTGCTGGGCTCATTGCGAACGGCACGGATATTCCCAATTTCGATCTCAGATCATAGCCTAGTGACCGTTGATCTAGCATGGGGAGGTACAAAGCCTGGTACGCCTAGATGGTACTTTCCAGTCTCGATCACCAGGGACAAACTCCTTCGAGATGAACTAAGGGCCTCCATTGCTGAGTATTTCGAATTAAATCTTCCACAGGCCACGTCACCCCAAAATAATTGGGACGCGTTTAAGGCAGTTCTACGGGGTAAATGCATCCAACTTAATGCTGCTTTGAACAAACAGAGGACGAAGGAAAGAGTAGAACTTGAGGGGGAACTGGAGAAAGTGGAAAAAGCCCACAAGGCAGCGCCATCCCGCATTCTGCAGCGACAGCTCAGCACACTGAAGGGAAAACTCAAATCTATTTACAATAATAGGGCCGAATATACACTATTGAAACTCCGGCAGATATCATATGCCCAAGGAGATAAAGTGGGATCCCATCTAGCGAGGCAGCTGCGGGAAAAAAGAGAGCGTGAATATATAGGGGGTATTCGGGAGGGGGACGGCCACATAACCCATTCGGATGAAATTAAGGCCAATATCTTTGGTAGATTCAATGGTAATCTCTATACAGGCACTCCTCCAGATATACCCTCGCAACAACGCTATTTGGCCTCCTTGGATCTTCCCTGCATCTCTGCAGCGGAAAACGATCGATTAAATGGGCCTATCACTGTTGAAGAAGTTGGGCAGGCTATCGCAAAACTCAAACCTCATAAAGCGCTGGGTCCTGATGGCCTGACAGCGCACTTCTATAAGACCTATGCGTCAGAGCTTATCCCCACCTTACTGGGTTGTTCAATGCCATAGCAGAGGAGTCCCAGGTGTCGACCTCTATGGCAGAGGCAGTGATCACCGTCATCCCTAAGCCGGGGAAGGATCCCCAAAGTTGCGCCTCTTACAGGCCCATTGCGCTGCTGAACTTAGATGCAAAAATATATTCGGCTATCCTGGCCGCTAGGATAAACGACCTAATGCCTATATTAATCCACCTCGACCAATCCGGCTTTATAAAAGGAAGGCAAACACATGATAATATTCAAAGAACCATGCACCTGATTGAAAAAGTGTCTAAATTTAAACTTCCGGCAATCTTAGTTGGACTTGACGCGGAAAAAGCCTTCGATAGGGTGGATTGGTCGTTTCTCTTTCTCACCATGCAAAGGTTCGGCTTTGGGGATAGATTCCTTAACATGGTCAAGGCCAATTATAAACATCCGCACTCCCGTGTTCAGGTTAACGGATACCCGTCGCTCCCCTTTGCTCTTAGCAGAGGCACGCGACAGGGATGCCCGCTCTCCCCCCCTATTATTCGCCCTTAGTATTGAACCCCTGGCTGTTCAATTTAGAAACAACGAAGAGATTAAGGGAATACGTTTTGGAGGTACAGAGCATAAGGCATCATTTTTCGCGGATTATATATTACTAAATCTCACAGATCCAGGCTCTTCGTTACAGGCAGTCCAGGTGGAGTTAGGGAAATTTGAAGCAGTGGCAGGTTTTAAAGTGAACTTATCAAAATCCTCCATACTTAATCTCACTCTCCCGGACAATGAAGCGACAAGATTGCGTGGCCAGACCTCTCTACAATGGGCGACGCGCCCTCTTCTCTACTTGGGTATCCAGCTTACCCCACGAATCGCAGAGCTGTACAGGGCCAACTACCCCCCATTGGTGTCGCAACTCCAACAGGATCTTAAGCGGTGGAGACCCCTATACATCTCCTGGCTTGGGCGGATAAACGCCGTCAAAATGACAGTATTACCAAAATTCCTATACCTGTTTCAAGCGCTCCCAGTGGAACTAGACCGTGATCTGCTGCCTCGATTACGCTCTCTCATTACTAAATTTATCTGGCAGGGAGGCAGAGCACGACTTCCCTTTCATGTGCTGAGGCATTCCAAAAAAGAGGGGGGTGTGGCTTTGCCGGATTTTGCGCTCTACTATCAGGCAGCGCAGCTGAGGGTGGTCGTGGAATGGTCTTTGAGGGAGTCCGATAAGCATTGACTTCACATGGACAGGGCGATTGTGGGCAGAACGATCTGGGATCTCCTTTGGAAACGGAAAAAAGATAGGCCAGAAAACGCATATATCAGCACTCCGACGCGCACCACACTCAAAGTTTGGGACGAGATTACGAAAAAAGAGTGGTGGACTTCTTTCCCTTCCCCTTACACCCCTATCCACTTCAAGCCTGATTTCCCTCCAGCATTACATGAAGGGCCTTTTGACCGTTTGCGGGAGGGGGGTTGTTTGAAGGTGTCAGACATGTTCCACAATTTTGACGTGCTCACGTTTGAGAGCTGTCAAAGGGAATTCCAGGTCCCACAAAGCGAACACTTTCATTAACTACAAATCAAACATTGGATATCCCTGCTGCAGGTGAGAGACGCCGCCACTAGAGAACGCACACCGATAGAGCAGCTAGTATGGAGGGCGGGTTCAGTGAAAGGGGCAATATCTTCCCTATATGCCATGTTACTATCATCAATACACGCACCACGGGCACGCTACCTGCCATTCTGGGAACAAGTGATAGGCAGAGAGATTACAGAGGAAGAGTGGAAACACATATGGGGAGACCTAGCCCGGCACAATCATTCAGTGGCCTTGAGGGAGGCCCACTATAAGACACTTTTCGACTGGTATCTATACCCCACTAAACTCAAAAAGATCTTTCCCGACACCTCCGACATCTGTTGGCGTGGATGCGGTCTGCAAGGTGACTTTCGCCACATATGGTGGGATTGCCCTGGTATCCGCGCTTTTTGGGAGGAAATCCTCTCACACATTAAAGACATATTGGGATACCCCATTCCGACAACTATAGAGGGAGTTCTTCTGGGTATTAGGGATCCCGATCTCGAGCACCAGACAAAAGCAGACAAGGCAATATTATGGGCGTGCTTGGGGCGGCCAAACTCACAATAGCAGCGGCCTGGAAAAAGAAGGACGCGCCAGCCATATCGCTGTGGCACTCCCGGCTATGGCGAATACTCACCATGGAACGGTTGGCCGATATTTTCAGGAACGACTACAAGAATTTTGAGTATAAATGGGGCCCACTGGTAACCTTTCTGTCCCAGGGCCAACCATCGGCGGTTTGCCCACCTTCACTACGAGCCATGCATTTGTTCCAGTTCTGAAACTGTATAGAGGGTGTCCCCACACCGCTGTAGTTGGAATAGTAGTGTCCCAATGGGGAACAGCGGAGAAGCTAACACTGCCCTTTCTTTAAACCGCATCTGAGGGCCCGACAGGTAATTTCAGTGACACCACCACCACCGGGGAAGGGAAGGAGGGAGGGCTAGGGGGGGCCTGTTTCTTGTTATAGTTTGGGGGGTCACCCCCACTGTTTCATTCAATAAACCAGGCATGCATTGTAGCATGGGGGGGAGCGATGGGACTTCTCAACATGAGAGACTGAACTCCTACTAGCGGCATGTATCTGTATGGGGTCCCGAGCACTCACCTGTGTATACTGTGTTGTTTGATTGACATGCTGAATAAAAAGACCTTTGGAAAAAAAAAATGTGCACACAGGTTTGCAAAGTTTAACAATATGAGGCTATGTATACTGCTCCCAGAATACTCTCTGATTAGATGCAAATATTTGCAGAAGCCTGAAAGCAAGATTGATGATTCTTTGCTTTCAAAATAAAATGTTCACAAAAAAATGCAAAAACATTTCTCTAAACTACTGAAAAAATGTAGGTACCATTTCTTTGCAGCATCATTTAGTAAAATGTGTTGATGCATGCTAGTATTTCCCAAAAATATTCAATAATGGAAAATGAGTGTAACCAGTTTTAATAAGATTATGGAAAACATAAAAATAAAAATTCATTGGTAAAGCGTGTAGGTCTGAAATTGTTGGTCAGCCTTTTGGTTTTGTCAATGCGTGACTTGTTTTGGCATGGTTTTTGTAAAACCTTATTAGTGTGGGAGCTGCCGGGCCCTCGCCATTATAACAAACATTGGCAAAAGCAAAAAATTGTTTTGGTCTCAAAAAGCACACATTGCACAGTAGTTCCTGGAACTGAACAAAACGACAGTGTCGATATACTCCTTGTGAAAGAACAGAATGCGGTCACTCCCAGTGAAGGTAGGCGATAGACAGAAAGAGAGAGAGAAATTTTAATAAATACAAAAGGTCTTTGTTAACACCAGACCTAATTAGGGGCCCAATTGTTAAATAAAGTGCACCCATGTCCTTGGATTAAGTGCAGATATACGACTTTCATGAATTCACAAGACTTTACAGAAGTAGGCCAAGAAATAGTACTCCTAGAAAATATTTGTGAACTGCATTTTAGCATGAGCAAATATGCAAGTGTGCATTTGCTCATGCGAAAAATCTGAGTGTTTACAAGTTCACTTTCCCTCCAACCACTTTTTTCCCAACCCTGGAAGAAGTTTTATGTCTGCCATTGTCAGGAGTAAATATCCAACCTTTCTCAGTATGGAAAAAGATTAGAGAAGAGTTGGTGAAAACCCTTAAAACATGCAAGTTAGTAGGTTTCCACAGACTCAAAAGGGCATTCCAACCCTGGAACTGCTGCTTACCATTACCTTCAGCCACAGTATGTAGATCAGCGGAAACGTGGCAACATAAGGGAATTGCTAGTATTCAAACCCTACTATGGAAGGAGTCCTGGCATAATCAGAGAGGCTATTTCAGAGCTCTTACATAATCAGATTGCAGTCATAATTTGTCGCCGCTTTACATTGCACAAAAGGGACAACTGGATTTTGTTACAGGACAAGTAGATTTATGAAGCAACCTGTCCCATGGACAAGTAGATATTTTATTAAATTCCACACCCCTGTATGATTGGTCTACACCTGTTTGGCATATTTAATTTACCTGTAAGTACCTTGTACAGTGGTATCCCATATACCCAGGGCCTGTAAATTAAATCCTACTAGTGGGCCTGCAGCGCTGCTTGTGCCAACTACAGAAGTAGCCTTTCAAACCTGTCTCAGGCCTCTGTCACTGCAGGTCATGCGTGCGCAGTGTACTGCCAAAGTGACTTGACATTTAAAGTTACTTGCCAAGTCTGAAACTGTTCTTTTACAATGTAAAAAACAACAATTGGCAATCTAAATTCTATATCACAATAAATGTTATAAATATTTAAACAAGACAGCCAAGCTACACATGTTATTAATAAGAAAAATCACAGTTTAATGATGAGATAGAATACAAAAATTAATAAATACAATGAATGTAAAAAATAATCCTATCCTATGTGTAATCTCAAAAGAAATATATACATATCTGAATCATAATTTAATCATCAAAATATAACTGAATTTGGGGAAGGAGAAAGAGAAGAATGGGAGGGGAAATAGAAGAAAGGATATTATCCAAACATGTATATAACATTTCATGTATTTTCTTATAAAATCTCAAAATAAGTGCTTTAAATCATAATGGATTTCGATTAAATTGAGTCTTGACGCGTGTTTCAGCGACCCATGTGCCTTCATCAGGAAAAGCCACCGATGTATTGAATTGATACCTTTAAAAAAAGTTTAAACACTATCTGTTTACAATGTCATCGATTGTTCAGTTTGACTGGGCAGAATGCAACAGTCTCTCCAATGGGTGAAGATGACTCACAACAAAGTTTTGCTATTAAAGCTTGTGTGGGAATGTCGTCATTCATCGTTTTTTATTTTTCATATGAACGTATTGAATGTGAAGATGGCATTCAAGGATCCACTTCAAGTTATACAGGGAAACAGGAATGCCCAAGCTGAATTACCCATCGAAGTAGATTCTCAATGGAAATAGTCTGAATTATCGCAAAAGATATAGCCATGTAATTCAGCCAAACAGTGGTACACATGAACACAGCTGAGGGAGCCGAGTGACGTCCCGTGATACTAGCCACACCCTCTTTTACTACATATAGTTCACCCCTAAGGTAGGCCCTAGGTAGCCCTATGGGCAGGGTGCTGTGTAGGTAAAAGGTATGACATGTGCTTTGATTGTGTGGCATGTCCTGGTAGTGACAAACAGCCTATTTGGTTTCTCACTGCTGTGAGACCTGCTCCTCTCATAGTTTTGCATTGGGAATTCCCTGAAATGTGTTTCAGTGGTAATTTCTGAGCTGGAAGGAGTAGCGTTAACGTGTTTGGAATAGTGGTGATAAATCCTGCTTATTGGTGAAGGTGAATTTTTCATAACTATTTTAGAAATGCAACTTTTAGAAAGTGGGCATTTCTTTGTGACTCTTTGTGCTTTGCAGCGTAAACATCCGGTTTAGACTGACAGGGGCCTGTTTGTGCATTCACTCTAGACAGTCACACAAAGGGAGTTGAGGTGTGCCCTGCATATCCTGATGGCCCATTTCCCGGCTGATGCGCCTTCCTGAGCTAGAGTGGTGGGAGGAGTTGTCACCGACACCTGAATAGGGCTGTGCCTGTCCTCTCACAATGCTGTCTCCACCACGCTGTAGTGTGTTGGGGGTCAGGGCTTGGGTTAAATAGGGGTGTTGTGCACTTCTAAAGTTCGTTTGAAGTTACCTCCACATCAAAGACATTTTGAGTATAAGTACAGGGGTTCTGACTCCACGTTTTTAGACACTATGTGGACTTGTAACCAGATGCTGCTGGCTTTACAATCTGCACCAGGGGATTGCTGTGCTGTTTGGAGGAACCGCCATTTTGGACTGCTTGCTTTGTTGGACTAACCTGCTACTTACTAGGATGCTGAAGGGACTGCCACTCTGACAAGGGACCCTGTGTGCTGGCCTGCCTGCCTGCTGCCCCCTGAGTGCTCCCCAGTTGTTCTCCTGGGACTGGGCTGCCCCAGAAGTGGCCGTGGGACTCTGAGTCCGGCCCTTGCAGTCCCTACAAATAGCGCATCAAGAGCGCTTTATACTTCCCTGTACAACCGGAGCTTAGTGAGCGCTTTGTTTCCTCATAGTAAGTGAGGAGTGCTTTTCATTTTGTCTCCATAACGAGCTTGTGGAGAGCGCTTTATTTTTCATCCACAGTCCTCTTTGACTACATGTCAGTGCCGGAGAAATGCTGGTGATGGTCTCACATAGAGCGTGTTGAGCGCTCTCCTGTACACTGATCAGCATGGGTCTTTCTTAGTGCGCCCCCCAACCAGAAAGGGGGCCACAACGGACAACCTGCTTGGAAGGAGTGCCGCGCTGAGGCATTGTTCCCCTGCACTTCACTCCGACGCTGGGAGAGACATGGAAGACAGGAAGAATCCCTTCGGTGGCTGCATTCTGTTCAAGCCGCCTGCAGGGAGAAGAGCCCCGGGGGAAGAACCTGAAACGAAAGCAGAGGAACTTTGCTGTCATCCCGCTGTGGGCGGGGTATGGCATTGTCATATTCTTTATTTCAACCCGGCGTCTGGCGAGGAAAGCCGCGCCCACCCTTCAAGGCCGGAATCCTGTTCTGGGCTGGCTGTGGTCTGACGGCTGCATCAGAGGCTCAATGCCGGTCTGAGAGGTACAATGTTGGTGAAGCAGCTGCACAGTCGCAGGCAATTTCCTCTAACTGTGTGGTGCGGGGGACCCAGCAAGGTCTCCCTGCAGCGCCTTGAAGTGTGTGTGTGCCCCCCTTCCCGTGTTGGCACATACCTTTGGGGACACTGGATGAGTGTCACAGTAAGGGGCGGGACCTCGACGGAGGCCCCTGGCCCAGACTGGATACCTTTTGCAGCACATTACAGTGGACTTGTAGTAGGCACGCAGGTGCTCCTGCGGCCTATGTGTAAACCAGCAAACGCATTTTCTCACCAGGGCTCATACAGATTACCATAACCCTGCTAATAGGGTGCAGGAGTACATTCACCTACGTGGGCTTACTGCTGTGGCTGTGTTTATGGTGATAATTTGTGATTTCTGTAGACCGGTGATTTTTGGGTGATGCTTATATCCTACCTGCTGTATTTTATTCCCTGATTTATGTCGTTGTATGCCTTGCATGGACAGGATAACGAGTATTATTTCAGGTGTACATTATATGAGCATTGATGGTATTTTTATGACATGTGCAACATATAAGTCTTTACTTTATTGCACTAACAATGATGTTATGACAATTGCCTAGTTGGCAAAGTGACTACTGATTCATGTTGTTTTGGTATATGTTTATATGCACTACAGGTACGTATTTTTATATACTACTGTGTGATGTCTCTTTTGTGGTGTATTTCCTCTGGGAAAGCCCAACTCCTCTGCCAAGCTACCAAGGGGGTGAGCAGGGGTTATCTTGGATGTGTGACTCCCTTACCCTGACTAGAGTGGTGGGTTCTGCCTGGCTTAGGTCACTGGTGGCTGGTGACATTTGAAAGTGGTGAGGCGTAAAATTATTGGCATACTGCACCGCAGCGAGCGAGCCCGAACAACCTAAGGGGGGTTCGGGGGGGTTCTCCCCCCGAGAAAATTTTGAAAAAAGAGTGGACAAATGGTGCCTTTTCAAGCAAATTTGAGAAAGCAGGAAGGTTAATAAAGCAATTGTGAAAGTGCAGTTATTACATTAATAAAGAGATGTCATATAACATAGGTAGCTGCTTATTCAAGCTTTCTTTCACCCCATACTCCAGCAGGGTCTTGATACAAGACAGATAAGAGAAAAAGCAGTGTGGTCCTCGACCAGGAAGACACTCATATTTCGTTGGTAAGAAGTCAAAGGATTGGTCAAATTGAAAACCTGAAATGCAATATGCAATCAAACAATTTGCAAGTACATCTCATCTATGTTCAACAAGCCATGTTTTACCCATGATTGGAATTGTGAATCACCAAATAAACTGAGCCACTGCAATCAAAAGCAGAGGGCCTCCTCAAAAAGTATGCCCTTAAGAGAGTTCTCTCATCTCATGTCCTCTCTATATTTTCTCTGGAAGTTGAAAACTCATCACATTCTACTGCACAAACCTGAACCCTTCTGCATATTCCAACACCAGAACTCATTCTTGGCCATTTAGTTTGGAGCCATTCATACCAGGAATACAGAAAATACCTTTAAATAGAGTAGAAGGTATTCCAAAACAAGGAGTGCTGAAATGTTGCTTAAGATAAGATGAACACACTAAGTACTATGGCCAAGAGCACGTAATGTTCAGTCAACAATAGGCTTAGGAAAAACCAACCATTCTGAGAGCACCTACAGTCAAGATCCTTCACCTGAGACTGTGTGTTCCCAAAGATGTAGTGATATGTTAACAGTTGTAGCTAGACTTAAGGCCTTCTAACTGATGTACAAGGTGAAGGATCTTGACTGTAGGTGCTCTCAGAATGGTTGGTTTTTCCTAAGCCTATTGTTGACTCTTTCTTCCCCTCTCCCTTTGTCCTCTACACTGTCTCTATCTGTGCTTTTTTCCCTTACTTCCATTTGTCTATTTCATCACCTAGAGCTCAGTTCCTTTACTTTTTCTCTCCTGGCATCCTCTTTCTATGCTACTTTTCTTTATTTGTTTCCGACTTTACTTTCTCTTTATTTACATATGTGCTTCGTTTACTTTCTCTGTTGCTCTCATTCAGATGATTTCTTTTTCTGTCTTGCGTTCTTTCTTGCTCTTTTTCTTTCTTCCCTCCTTTCTTGCCATCACACCTGTCCCATCTCTTTCTCACTACCCTTTCTTTCACTTCACTTTCTTCATCCCATCTTTACTATCCTCTCTTTCCCTTACTTCTATTTACCCCTTCTTTGTTTTTTTTCCCTCTTCCCTTCTCTTTCTGTTCCTTTTCTTTCACAACTTTCTCATTTACACCCCCTTCCTCCATCTATTTCTCTTTACCTTTTTCTTTCCTTCACCCTTCTTTCCCACCATAGACCAATTCTTTGCTTACTTACGCCGGGTCAATCACAAACATTGTTCTTCCCTATTGTCACGGCAGCCCTCGCGCCCAGGCAGCGGGCTGCAGACCCAATCAGCTGCTCTATGGATTAACCATCCTTGTTTACTGCTGGGGACCATTGATCAACTAAATGGCTTTATGTTAATGAAGGAGCTTTTTCGCGTTCATTTTTCTTAGCCAGGCCCTGAAAGCCTCTGACAGGTGCTGCAAGCCGCATTTTTTTAAAGGCACAGCTCCCTGTTCTTTCATCTTCCCGGGCAGCGGGGGCTCCCACAGAAGTGCCCACTGCAAGTGTGGCGAGCAGCACTGACAAAACAGCAACATTGGGGTTATGCACAAACATTTGCAATGCATTCCCCGCCATAACTACACAAGTAAACATAGAGGCGTAAGTGGCACATTTAAGGCGATCGTGTACTTAACGCTGGTTTCAACTGGGAGTCACCCAGTTCAGGAGCTCAACTCACAAAAGGCATTTCTCATTATGCATAGTAATTCTCCTGTACAATTCACATAGCTGTAGGTGTAGATCTACACCTACTCCTGCTGTCCATTTCATGTGCAGAGTTTTCAATCAGCAGTGCACAGAACTACGCACACCTAATTTTAGCACTAAGTCACACATTGCCACTTACAGATACTGCAAGCGAATCACATAGAAATCATTGGAGGCAGGGAATAACACTACCAGCACAAGCCCAACACCTACAAAAATGTCTGTATCAATATGCATACACCCAACTATATATAATATTTCAAGATATTAGAAATATGCCAAAAAAATAAGATAAAATAATTTAAATGAATGTTAAAAAATGGCTATTTATCTCATTGTATCATAAAACTATAAAAAATATAGAATGGCCATGACATTTTAGACATTTTATATACCTATACATATCACATCATGAACAAATTAAAATATTAGAAATACACTTAATAAAATAAATTTAGATAAGAATCATATAAAGCAGGAATCTTTACATATCGTTATAGAAATTTAAACATAACAAATACAAATTCTTAAAAATTACATGTAGAAAAATGTTATATGAATTTTAAAAAACATAATTATTTCAACATCTAACTCTAAACACACACAAAGTCACTTCAAAACACGTTGCACATCACACACACACACACACACACGCACCCACACACACACACACTCTGAGATGAAGCACGCAGCAATGAGAAACAACACTTTATGTCAGGCATCCACAATGTTTCGCAGTACAAGGTGAAGATGGCCGGGTGCAAGCTGTAGTCTGTTTTTAGATACTTATTACCAAAGTGAAGGAAGGGGGGCTTTTACAGTTGTCACATCTCCGCCCAAAATAATACACTTGACCAAAAAAAACAACATATTAAGACGGGCTCAGTAAAGTAAATAAACGGGTATTTAAAGGGGGTATAATGTCGTTTTTCATGTGCGGGCCAATGTCTTTCAGTAGAATTTAGCAATTGAAGGCAACACAGTATTGGCTGGGCTACCTTTCAAGGAAGAAAAGTGGCCTACGTGGAAATTATTACATTTTCTGAGAGGCTGGTGCACCTGAATGGCCGATAGGGCTGGGGCAGAGGCAGTCGATTGTTAGGCTACAGGGTGGGAGGGAACATACTCTACCATTAGCTCTATCCATGACAAGGAGGACCTGAAATGATTTACCACAAAAAAACTCTGCTGTACCTCTGTATGGCTCGACGTCTCCTCTCCTCGATAATGACTTACAACACATATCTGTAGGCCAGCCATCTCTGCATGCACACAGCACCTGCATCCCTTGTCAAAACCCAGTCGCGGCTCGGGTGCAGGGGGGGGGGGGTGCGACACGCATTGTGGCAGGACTCAAATCATTACGAGCTGCGCCAGAGAACAGAACGTAGAGAGAGGAAATTGGGGAGAGTTGGTTCGTCACAAACCATGCCACGTAGAAGAGCATATTTGTAAGACACGTAGCTTCCCCATTTCCTATTTTATTTAGTATTTTTATATAGCGACAGGCCACTCCGGACAGTACTTTCGGAGCGCTCGTTGCACCGGCTGCTGCGCTTTAGTTAAAAGTATGCATTTTTTTACTAATTTGCTTTTATGAGGAATTGTTGAGTGCGTGGCTAGCCGGGAATGTCCGATGCTATCAGGTTGTGGGTGGAGGTGATAGTGAAAGTTTTCTTAAAAACCTTTCTAGGAAACATTAAAGATGGCAGCATGTTTATAAACACAGTTGCTTCTGCTAGCAACGTGCAGCATGAGGAGTATGCAGTAAAGTCGCCTTTTTTTCTAATGATAAATACAAAATCGGAAAACTACTCGCTTACTAATTAAAACTAAAATGGCAGTGAATAATTGAAAAAAGCAATAGAGTTTGTAAACAACAGAAAATACTTATGCAACCAGTACATGACACAACGTAAAAGCAACAAGGATTGGCATAGACAGTTTGTCTTGCTTCTCAGTGATGTTACTTCACCTTTTGCTTTGTAATTATTTTTCGATGATGCGGATGAAAAATACCCAATACAGAACAGCAGCGGCAAAAAAATAAACAGAAGCAACGTAATGACATGAATGTGCATGTATCACCACTCGTGTATGTATGCGTGATGACCGTCACATTTCTGCTTTAACTTTTGATTTACCGTTCCAAAATGTAAGATGCCTACCTTGCAAAAGCACATCATAGATAAAGGTGGGCCCAGTAGCAAATTGCAGCTGCCAAGAAAAAGTAATAAAATGCAACTGAGGAGCAATGTGGCAGGAGCAGCATGGACTGAGAGGCGGGGGAGCACGAGAGGAGCTTTTGGGTAGTGGTTAGATGGTGGTTTGAAAAATTTAAAATAAAACTAAAAAAATATACAAGGGAGGGGATGCAGTGCACAAGTTGGGCAACATAGAATGCGTGGGGTAGGACGGAGATGTGATGGGAAAGTTGTACACAGAAGAGAAAGCAAGACAACACATGCTCTCCCATAGAGTGCTGAAAACTAAATAAAAGGTGGTGTTCCCGGGGGCCCGGGGGATTTTTGAACTAAAAATAGAAAATCCTACCTGAGCAGGTCCGCCGTCCGCGCCGCCTCGGGTCCAACTCCGTTTGCGCCTGTAGCCCCTCTCAGCCAATCCTGGCGCTGCTGGCAGCGCCAGGATTGGCTTTGGGCACGGTTACCTCTCGCCCGCCTGCCCATTAGGAGACCGAGGTTTGAGCCTTTGCTCAACCCTCGCTCTCCTAATGGGCATGCGCAAGCCAGTGCAAACACAAGTGCGCATGACTGGGCACGGCGCGAAAATTCGGTGCCCTTCCCCACTCATGCGCACTTGTGCTGCAGTGCTGCCTGCTGCCCCTGGTCCCTCTGACAATCATGTCAGTCAACATGACGCAGGACCGCCCACCCCCTTCAGACTCTGAAGGGGGTGGGCGGTCCGACGTCATGCTGACTGACATGATTGTCAGTTCTCCCTCGGCGTCTTTGAACTTAAGTAAACTGATTCAGTTTACTTAGGTTCAAAGACGCCGAGGGAGCTGCGGGCGGGGGGGCTACGCCCCAACGCCCCAATGGACGCACCGCCCCTGGCTTAGGTGCATACCCTAGACGACTGGAAACCCTATTTCTAACACTGATGTAGGCCAAGGGTGAGTTAAGCATACAGCAGCGGAATTTTCAAAATGGATGAGTGAGCCTGTAGGCCTCACTCCAGTGACACAGGGTAAAAAGGTCCTGTTCACTACTACTAATCACTTCACTGTATGCTGCCACCACCATGCTAGTGCTGCTTAACTCCTAGTAAAGGCAGTAGTCTTCCACCACTATGCGGGTTGTGCTTTGGGTGCCCCTCCCAGTCCAACAGACCGCAATCCATGAAACAGGCTTATGACTTGGCGCACATGCATGATCTGAGTTTGCCTATGACAACAAAAAGCATTAGGGATCCAGACAACAGTACAATTGGAAACTCAGGGCAGGGGTACATGCCTTCAGCCATGCAGAGGACTTTTCCTTCCTGACATGTGGCCACTAAAATGTCCACGCTTTAAGGCAGGCTTTCACGCCTATTACGTATTGGGAGTGTGGTTAATAATGTATTTAGTTGTGCTGTTGTTGTTACACTAATTTGTTTCCTTTCTTTTAGCAAAGATATTAAATCATATTGCCTTTACCTATCCGTGTTATAACAATGGGTCTTATCAACAGTGTATGGAGCTAGACATGTGGGCTGGAATTGGGTGGTGCCCTGCGGATCTTCCCTTCTTTTCTTGGGGACACACTCCTTTTCTTTATTCAGCCCACAAATGAGTAGAGACCCCTGCAGAAGCTCCCATGGAGGCCCTCAATTTCTTATTTTTACCACTGAACTAAGAACATCAATGCTTCATTGACTCACTACCCAAGCAGAAGGAAAGTGCAGAGGCTCAGGGCAGCACTAAGTACCCAGGAACCTCTAGTCTACAAAAACATTAGAAGACATATGAAATCAAAACAACACAGAAAACTACAGCGAAAGCAATCATTAAACAAGTACAGACAAAAGATATACAAAAATCTTATTTTTTACTTTATTTGGAAGCTTGGATCGTTTCAAAATGTGTTTTTTTCTTTCTAAAAGACAAAGCGATATGACGGGCTCTAGCATATTGCTTTGTTTTATTTGCATCTAATGTATGCTTTTTGTTGGTGCATATTAGTGCTTTCATTGAGGTCATCAATTGTCCATACCACCTCTTGCTGTGCTTGAGCTGCTCCCACAAATCAAGCTAAGGATACCAACTTAATTTTTAGTTTCCAATTTCAAATTCCTTCATATTTACAGAACATTTTAACATTGTACATTCATCTTTTTTATGTAGCTATACTTTATTAATCTGCATATTATTGAATTTTTAAACAGTCATTGACCAATTGAGGAGGTATTGTAGACCCCCAGAGGTCCATGGACCTCAGGTTAAGAACCACTGGTCTAAAGAGTGAGTAGCAATCTTTTTGCCCTTTGCTATGTTCATTTCCAAATGTATTCTGGGATACAGGCCCTACACCAAGAAAAATATCATCAGGGAGACACAGCTCCCAAACCATCAACATCATATACAGGTTCTTATGAACAGGACTGGAGACAGGCAATATCGCCTATTGAAGGCGTAAACTATATTTTATGGCAAGACCGGAGGCTCCTATTATGCTTACTTTCTTGCATTTATTATAATAGCAGCCAAGATAAGTAAAACTATAGTTCCCAGAGGGCCAAGCAACCGCTGGCCAATGGGAACAGAGAAAAAACGTAACACATAACCAATGAGCAGTCAATCACTACTATTACGTCACAATCTGACTGCGAACAGTCCTCTTTTCTTGCAGCTCGCAGTCAGATAAGTGCCTTCTCTTCATTGCTCTTACGAATTTTGTTAAATAACGTGTTTCTAGCATTACAGTTGTTTTGGCATATGTTTTTTATTGTATTTCTGTCTAGCGACACAGCTGCCATTAGCCTACCGCTTTACTGGCGCCTCAGCAGCGCTCCGCTCGTTTCACGCGCTCTGGCCTCCCGCTCGCGCGCGTTGACGGTTGCTCTCAACGCGTCGCGCGGCGGCCGTTTCCTCTTTACTCTCCCCTCTCAGTGCTCGCGTCTATCGTCGGCACTGCTGGGCACTCACTGCGGAGCTTCCTCTCTCACGGCCGTTACCCGCGCTCGGTGGGAGTGGTTTTTTCTTATTTACCCGCCCCTCTCTTAGCTTCACACGCCCACACTTGCTCCCTTAACCCTTTCCTACCTCCTGCTTCACTGAATTCCACATTATGGAGGTTGATAGCTCTGATTTGGAGTTTCAGAATGAGGAAGGTGAAACCTTCAAGAATGACTTAAATACTTTTATTAATTCCTCTGTGGAAACTGCTGTGGAATCTTCCATGAAGCGTTTCTCCAAGGATATGGAGAATTCTATGCTTAGTCTGTTGTCCAAAGCATTGGCCCATTCTGCGAGGGATAGCAGAAAAAGAAAGTTGGTTTCCTCTGTTTCTGTTAATGTTTCCAAAAATGTTTCCAAAAATGCATCACGCCTGAGCAGCGATATTCCTTCGCTCTTGACTGAGGACTCTGTTCCTCCCAGGCCTCCTTCCAAGGAGGGGTTATCTAATCCAGAGGGAAAAAAGAAATCAAAATCTAAACACACAGAGGTACCTGGTGATTTCCACCATATTGGACACAGACGATGATATGGCTGACGCTGATGATTTATTGGATCTTTTTGATGTTTCTGACCCTCCTTCCCCTCCTGTTAAAAAATCCAAGTCCGATTCCTTTTCTTTTTCTCCCGTTCTAGACTCTGAGGGTGCTCCCATGTTTGACCCCTCCACCATTCGCCACCCCAATTCCACTGAATGGTTCCCAATTCCTCATGTGGGTGATTACATTTCTGCTAGACTTCGTCTTCCTTTAGATAAGTCAGCTAGATCTAAATTAAAATCCGAATGTCCCAAACCTTCTTTGTCCTCCAACATTACTGTGGCTCCTTCTATTGACCAGCCTTTACTTACATTCTTTTCCAAGTTTGGCTAAGATCCACGCAAGGGTGTGGAGAAAGCTTGGTCCACCTGCCAGGACAAGCTTTTGGATGTGGTCGGCCCGTTGGCTCGCATTTTTGATTTGGCAGAAGCGGCTCGCTTGGATGGCTCCGATCTTAATGCTGAGGATGTTTCCTCCTGGGTTCAAAGAGCCTTTTGTCTGTTAGGAAATGCTAACACTGCCATTACCCATGAGCGCCGCAAGGGCCTTCTGATCAAGCTTGATCCCAAACTGGCTAACTTGGCTCCTCTTGACCCCAGTATCAAGGCGGACGGCCTTCTTTTTGGTGACACTCTTGTCAAGGATCTCAGCAGATTTGTTTCCACTTTTGCCTCGCTAGATAAAGCGCAACAATCCATCAAAAACGTCTTTTCCCCTCTGGTTTTTGGGAGGGCCGGCAGAGGCAGGGGTCGCTCTTCCGACCGCTCCTATCAAAATCAAGGCTCCAGAGGATCCTTCAATACAGGCTACCAGGAGTTCAAGCCTCACTTCTACCCTCAAAGAGGACGTGGTTTCAGAGGTCGAGGACAGAAGAACTACCGCGGTACCACTCAACAAGGTAGGTGTTATTCCCCCGGTCGGGGGTCGGCTAAAACTGTTCATTCACAGATGGCGTTCCCTCACTGCAGACCCCTGGGTGTTAAGCTCCGTCCAGGGTTATCTTATAGAGTTTTACGAGCCACCTTCCCAAACAGTTTTCCCTCCTCCACTCGTGTTTTCCGAAGACATGTCTCTCTAATCTCTTCAAAGGTTCAGAACCTGCTCCTAAAACAGGCTATTCAGATTGCTCCTTTAGATCCCTCCGGGTTCCTCAGTTCCATTTTTCTGGTTCGGAAGAAGAACAAGAAGATGCGTCCAGTTATAAATCTAAAATGGTTCAATCAGTTCGTGGTGTATCGCCATTTCAAAATGGAGACCATCATTCACTTACGAGACACCCTTCGTCTAAACGATTGGATGGTCAGAATAGACCTTCAGGACGCATATCTTACCATCCCTATTCACGCTTCTCATACAAAGTTTCTTCAGTTCCAATGGTTAGGAGTAACCTATCGCTTTTGCTCTCTTCCTTTCGGCCTGTCGTCAGCACCATGGTGCTTTACAAAAATCATGAAACCGGTGGTGTCTTTCCTTCGGTCCCTCGGGATCAGACTTATCATTTATCTGGACGACATCCTAATAATGAACTCGGACAATCAAAATCTTCTTTCTGATCTCAACACCACTCGGTCCCTTCTCACAGATCTGGGTTTCCTTCTCAATCCCGAAAAGTCTATGCTCATTCCTTCCCAGCACATCGAATTCTTGGGTTTTCTCGTAGATTCCCCCAAGGCTTCTCTTCTTCTTCCACCAACAAAGGTTGCAACCATCAAGTCAGAGATCTCTCAGGTCCTCTCTGGTTTCCCTCAGATCCCTTGCAAGGATTGTCGGTCTCCTTTCGGCTTCCATCCAAGCCATATTTCCAGGGCCTCTTCATTACCGGGCCCTTCAGCGTTTAAAGATCCGACATCTTCGCCAAGGCTTGGCTTATTCCAACCTTATTCCCCTAGACCAGGAATCACGTCTAGAGCTCCAATGGTGGATCGACCATTTAGATGCGTGGAACGGGCGAACTATTTTCGCTTCGGCCCCAGATCTTGTGTTAGAATCCGATGCAAGCCTGTCGGGTTGGGGCGCCCATTGTGGACAAATCTCGACTGGCGGTACATGGTCTCGAGAGGAGTCCAAATTGCACATCAACTGTTTAGAGATGCTGGCAGGCTCCTTTGCAATCCAAAGCCTTACAAAGAACAAGGTGCGATGTTCAATTCTTCTCCGCATGGACAATGTTTCTGCGGTCCGCTACATCAACCATCTAGGTGGCACCAAGTCCAAACCTCTCGCAGAACTTGCAAAGAGCCTATGGGAATTCTGCCTAGCACACAAGCTGTCTCTCAAAGCGGAGTATCTTCCCGGAGATCTCAACTCCATAGCAGACTGGCATTCTCGCTATCTACGAGATTCCAGCGATTGGAAGCTGCTTCCGTCCGTCTTTCTTTCTCTCCATCATCTCTGGGGCCCTTTTCATATCGATCTCTTTGCTTCTCGCCTCAACGCCCAATTGCCTCGTTTCTTCAGTTGGCGCCCGGATCCTTTGGCCCTGGCCACAGATGCTTTCCTTCAGGATTGGTCCCTTCATCTCAATTATGCCTTTCCTCCTTTCCTCATGGTCAACAGGGTACTCTCTCAAGTACGCCATCAATTGACTTCTCTAGTCATTGTGGTCCCATTCTGGCAATCTCAGATTTGGTTTCCGTCCCTTCTAGAGATGACAGTGGACTTTCCTGTCCTTCTCCCGCTTTGCGACAACCTACTCCTCAGTCCACTGGGCCTTCCACACAATCTCATTCTAGACAAGTCTCTGGTTCTCTCAGCTTGGAAGGTCTCCAGTCTGTCCCTCCTGACCTCCTCATTTCGCAGGAAGCTTCTCTCTTTATCAGCAAAGCCTGGGCCCCAGGTACCTCCAAGGCCTACAAGTCCGCCTGGTCTCTATGGTCAAGCTGGTGTCTGGAGAAACGTATCGATCCCTTTTCAGCCCCTCTAAATTTTGTGGTTAATTTTCTGGCTTCCGAAGCCAGTGCAGGTAAGTCCTATAGAACGGTAAACCTGTATAGATCTGCCATTTCCCTCAATCACTGTCCTATTGATGGCAAGCCGGTCGGCGCCCACCCCCTCATTTGCCGTCTTCTTCGAGGAGTAAGATTTTCCAAACCTCCATTGGCTAAGTATTCCAATTTATGGGATGTTAATTTGGTTCTTAAGCTGTTTTCTGATTGGCCAGATAATTCTGCTCTTTCTCTAAAAATGCTCTCCGCTAAACTTACCATGTTACTGTGTCTTATTTCTATCAAACGTGTCTCTGATGTCAAAGCTTTGGATATTTCTTCTCGTCAATTTTCTCCTACAGGTGTATTGTTTCAGGTTAACAAACGTACTAAAACGAATTTGAACACTGTTTTCTACCCTTATTTTCCTTACCATCCTAAGTTGTGTGTAGGCCAATGTCTCAAAGTATATGAACAAGGAACCTCTGATCTCAGAAAGTCCTCTCTTTCTCAACTTCTCATTTCCTTTCGTAAACCCTATCTCCCTGTTACCTCTGCTACCCTGGCCCGTTGGGTTCATTGGATCATGTCTCTCGCGGGCATAGATGTCTCCGCGTTCGGAGCCCATTCCACCAGGGGAGCCATGGCCTCCAAAGCTTTTTGGGCAGGCTCCCGCTTAGAGGACATTCTGAGATCTGCGGATTGGTCAAATGATAATGTTTTTCGAATGTTTTATTGCAAACCGATTGTTACTCCTGTTTCTATGGTGGTTGATATGCTTTGAACAAGCATAATAGGAGCCTCCGGTCTTGCCATAAAATGTAGATTTTCCTAGTACATTATGACGGAAAGTCTTAATTTTATTAAAGACACGGAGGCGAGTATTATCCCGCCTCAACACTGCTAATATCTGTGTTTCTCCCTCCCTACAGCGACTCCAGCGTTGCCTCCCGCTTCTTCCTGAGGGGATTCAAGTTTTTCAACGGTATTCTTCCATTCCTGGTGATGATCCTTCTGCTATTTCGGATTCTGCCACAGCGATACCTGATCTTCGAGTATCCTGGTTGGATTTTGGTCGAGACATCTTTTCCTGGACTTTGGCTGTTTCTATTATTTTATCTATTGTTCCTCTGTTTTTGGACTCTATCTGAGCTGCTCGTCAGCGAAAAGAGGACTGTTCGCAGTCAGATTGTGACGTAATAGTGGTGATTGACTGCTCATTGGTTATGTGTTACGTTTTTTCTCTGTTCCCATTGGCCAGCGGTTGCTTGGCCCTCTGGGAACTGTAGTTTTACTTATCTTGGCTGCTATTATAATAAATGCAAGAAAGTAAGCATAATACTCGCCTCCGTGTCTTTAATAAAATTAAGACTTTCTGTCATAATGTACTAGGAAAATCTACATTTCACAAGAATCTGACTGGTATCTTTGCAACTTTTACACAAACCACCTCAAATTTATTTATTTATTTATTTGAAAAGTTTTATAAAGCGCGAACAAGACCCAACCGGGTATCAGAGCGCTGTACAAAGAGGAAAGCTGACGTATACGTACAGAGACAATATAAATACACTTACAAAAAAGGAAATATGAGGCCAAGCATTGTCATCATAGACTGACTTCAAAGACAAACGAAGTGAGTTTAAACCCCCAGTAGAAATGATTGTCAAGCATAAATTTCAAACATAAAGTGAAAGTAAATTGTTAAGCATACAATAACACACCCAAGGACACCCCATAAGGCAACATGAGAGGAATCTGAGGCATAAAGTACATGAGGACGCTAGGGGAAGAGTAGGTAGAAAATGAACAAACAGTAAACAGCCCACCCAGATGAGGCCGAACAGTTTCATCATCGCCTTACTATAAAGACAGATGAGATACGTTTTAAACCCCAAGTGAGAATGATTGTCAAGCACGAGTTACAAACATAAAGTGAAAGTACATTGTCAAGCATAAATTTCAACACAACAAAGTAAAAATGCTTGTCAACAATGCAGGTAATTGACTAGCAAATGACATGGAGGCTATTGTTGATGCAGTTCTTCCAATAGTAGCCATTTGACCTGTTTTTTGAATGAGGCAGTCGAAGGATTGGTTCTGATCTCTGTTGGAAGGGCATTCCAAATTCTTGGAGCCAGTCCTGAGAAGGTACGATTGTAAGTTCTTTTTTTATTGAATTTCAGGGGTTTCAGTAGAAGGGTATTGGAGCTTCTTAGGTTTCTTCTGGATCCGGAGAGCTCAAGTTTTTTTGCCAGGTAAACGGGGCTATTGAAGTGTATAGCTTTATGTGTCAGGCAGGCTATTTTGAAGCGGATCCTAGCTTCAATGGGGAGCCAGTTAAGCTGGATTAGGTCAGGTGTGATATGATCATGCTTTCTTGAACCTGTGATTAGTCTGGCAGAGGCGTTCAGAGTAGCTCTTAGTGGTGCTAACCTAGATTTAGGAAGACCAGCTAGGGTCACCAAGCCATATTCAACTCGTGATATAACTAAGGATTGGACTGCTGATTGCATGTCTTCTGGAGGTAGGAACGGTTTGATTTTCCTAAGAGTGTTGAGCTGATGGTTGGCACTCTTAATGGTTGCACTGATGTGACCTTGCATGTTTAGAAATTTGTCTAGGGTGACCCCTAAAGAGCAGGCGGAGTCCACCAAATGCGGGGTGCAGTTGAGTGCTGAGATTTTTTGGATCCAGTTTTGCGTGGGAGCCTCGTGGTTGCGTGGGGAAATCAGGAGAAATTCAGTTTTGAGAGAGTTAAGTAATAGGTGGTTATGAGTTAGCCATTGTTGAGTTTTTTGAAGCGCTCCGTTAAGAGTTTTAATGTCATCTGGAGAGGAGATCTTCAAATACAGTTGAGTGTCATCCGCGTACATGTGGTACTGAATGTTTGAGTCATTTAGAATGGCAGTTAGAGGTTCCATGCATAGATTGAAGAGCGTGGGCGAAAGTGCAGAACCTTGAGGCACCCCAATAGAGACTGAAGTGCTGGCCGCCAAAGCTTGGTTGACTTTGATTCTTTGTGTTCGATTATGCAGGAAAGAGGAGAACCAATTTAGGACAGGGCCCGATAGCCCCATCCTGTATTGAAGAAGGTTAATCAGGTTATCATGTTTGATAGTGTCAAAAGCAGAGGACAAGTCCAGAAGGATTAGAAGACAAGGTGTATCTTGGTCCAGAGCTCTCAATGCGTCATCAACAATGTGAGTTAGCGCTGTTTCTGTGCTATGACCTGATCTAAAGCCTGATTGATGTTGGTCTAGGAGCTGAAATTTCTCAATGTGGCCGCAAAGCTGTGTGTGAACACATTTCTCAAGCAATTTCGCTAGGGACATGATGTTGGTGATCGGTCGGAAGTTACTGGGATCTGTAAGGTCTGCATTGGGCTTCTTGGGGATGGGTGTGACTTGCCCCATTTTAAGGCAGTCGGGAATCCTCCCTTGTAAGAGAGATTGTTGGATGATCCTGGACCAGAGAGGCAGAACTGCCAAGTTGAGGTCTTTGAGCAGCTTGGCGGGGAGTGGGTCCTTGAAATGGTTGGAAGGTTTCAGAGAAGCCAGGGAAAGTGACAGCTCCTCCAAGTCTGGAGGTCGGAAGGTATTCCAGCAGGCATTGTTTTTGGGTGTGTACAGGCATTGATTTTGGGAGTGTACTGCCGTGTGACCAGGCAAACCCTCGGAACTCATAGACAACAAATTCTCAGCGGCCCGTTGCAGTTCCCGCTCAATACTTCTAGATTTTTCAGCGAAGTGCTCTGAGAAGTCCTCCTCACTGGGTCCAGCGATTTTGATTGCTGGAATAGGATTAGCCTGTTGTTTGATGATATCAAACAGTTTCCTGGGACGGTTTTTAGCGCTGTCAAGCTGATCTCTGAAATGATCTGATTTAGAGATGCGAATGAGTTTGTTGTAAGAGCTTCTCATCTTTCTTAACTGTTCAAGGCTAGAAGTGGAGGGGTCATTTCTCCAACGTCTCTCAGAGAGTCTCAGCTTGCGACGTTTGTCATTAAGGGTATCATTGAACCAAGGTTTGGATTGTTTGCAGGGAATCCTTTTAAGTAGCTTCGGGGCTGCAGAGTCGAGAATATTAGACATAGTGTTGAAGTAATGATCCGTCAACTCTTCCAAATTATTCATGGTAGTTGGGGGTTCAAGTAGATTCTTGCTTAAGATGGAAAGGTTAGAGATGTTCATATCTCTCAGGTTACGAGACAATTGCTTGTTTTTGAGTGGTTGCCCTTGTCTAAGCAATACCTTTTCCTGAATGCGAAAGGAGATTTGGAGATGATCCGACCAATCACATGGTACTATGTCGTCTAGCTGAATAATGTGCTCTCTAGATATGATGAGGTCAAGGGTAGCGCCCATGCAGTGGGTAGGCCCGTTGCAGGCCTGTATATAGTTGAGGTCTGAGAGGAAAGACTTAAGAGAACAGACTACTGGATCATTAGAGTCATTCCAGTGAAGGTTGAAGTCACCGAGGAAGATGTGATTAGTATGGAAGGCTGAGCTGGCAGAGATGGATTCCATTAATTGTTCTACGAAGAGTAAGTTGTTGTCCCCAGGAGGATGGTAGATCGAGTGAAGCACACAGACAGTCTTGCCCTTGTTCAAAATTTCAGCGACAAGTAGCTCACAGGAGGACATCGAGTCCTTATGAGTCTGCTTCAAAACGAGGTTGGAGCGATGGATGCAGGCAATCCCCCCCCAGCTTTAATAGCCCTATCACATCTGACAATGTCATAGCCCGGAGGAATTAAAATGTCAAGTATTGGGGAGGAAGAGTCATTGAGCCATGTTTCCGTAAGAATCAGGAGGTCTAATTCTTGTGATAAGATGAGTTCGGAGATATCTGCTGCGTGCTTCACTGCTGATCTGCAGTTGAGAAGCATCGATTTGATATGGGAATCTGTAGTTGCTTCCACTAGGTGCGAAGTGACTACCTGAAGTAAGTTATCCTTATTCAAGGATCTCAAGTTAACACTTGGTTCTCTATCAGGATCAGAGGAGATAGTGGGTATGGAGCTAGGCGAGATTGCGTAGTCCTCATAAGATAGTGTGAGTGCGAGCGTGTCAACCTCAGACCACTGCGTTTGTAAACTACAGGGTCTGGAGTGGAGGTAGGGAGGAGGGGGAGCGGGCCCTTGAGGGTAATTCGGGCAGGTAACAGAGGACCTTTCCATTCCATCATTTAAATTAGTTGCAGGGTGCGAGGGCAGATCCGATCCCGCGGGCGGATAAGGTGTGAGGAACTTTTCATTCTTTATTGAGCATTGTAGGAGGATCTGGAGGTTGTCATTTATAGAAAGGAGGTCCCGCTTCAGTTCGGCCAATTGTTCCTCAATCCGCTGAAGACTGACACCATCAGATGGCCATCCAGTATAAGGTGCAGGGAGATGCCCCTTCTCCATACAGCTCTTACAGGGGGAGATGGACCCCTGCTTAAGCTCAGTTGTGGGCTCCAAAGGAGTAGTGTGAATGGTAAGGATGACGTCAGGGATCATAAGCGGCGGTTGAGGGGTACACCCTTGAGTAAGTCCAAGGGGCGGTCCACAGGTAGTATCCTGAGCCCTGGTTGGGGAGCAAGAGGAAGCAGTAGGTTTAGCGGAGTTCAGAGGAGAGGGTGGCCCAAAGGTAGCATCCTGAGCAATGGGAAGAGAGTTAGAGGAGGAAAGCAGAGGAAAGGGAGTCCCTAAGGTAGCATTAGGATTAGGAGTAGGGATAGATTGGACGTGAGGTGAGGGGTCGTTGTTGCTTCTAGTCAAGAGGTTAGGTGGCGGTGTAGTGGGTTTTGGGACCAAGGGAGGTGAGTGTACTATGTTTAGGGGGAAGTCCATGTCCAGGGGATTGCAGGAGGATTGGAAGTGGGGGTGGTTTGAGCCTGAGGTGGGGGGACAGGGGGGGTTAAGTGTGCCGTGGTTTGAGGGGGGTCAGTGTCCAATGGATCATTGATGCCGTTGGCTGTAGAGAGGGTGTGGTCAGGAGGGGAAAGTGACACGGGATCAGCCTTGTGGAGATTCCTGGTTGTGAGTTTGCTGGACCTGGTGGTATCGGTTGCCGTCATTGTAGTGGGTGTTTGCCGGCAGAGTGTGATGATAGGGGTAGTGAGATTATAGTTGGTGATGGTGGATGTCCATGAGTTGTAACGTGGGTCATCTGGTGAGGGAGATTGGGTCGGTTTAGGGTTTTTTGACCGGGTGAGGGGCGGTAAGGAAGATTGGGTTTGAAGGCACTGATGAGTTATAGAGGAGAGTAGCGTTGGGAAGTGCCGAACAAAAGTGGTGAGGTGCGGGTCCGAGGCCTGAATGAGAATGTTTCCTGTTTTGAAGATGGAAATTGTCAGTTCTCCTTTAAAGGTAGGGCAGACAGTTGTGGAGATTTTTTCTCCATAGGGAATATTAACCGATTTGGTGACTAGAAAATGAAGAAGGAAGGTGTTTTTCCACTTAGTTGGGCGGTTTGTGTAAAAGATGAAGTTAGTTTTCGTCTCGCCATTAGTAGCAGTGTGGTAGTTCTCAACAATAAGTGTTTCTGGGTGCTGTTTTAGGGTTCTATGCTTTAAGTTTTTTTTAGCATTACTGGTCAGGTTTTCTGGGTAATTAATGGACCATGAGTTTGGTCCGTGGCGAGCGAGTTTAGAGTTCCTGGAGGTATATGGCGGAGGCATAGTTAATGACTGAGAGATTCTGGATCTAAAGAATCGGTTGGAGGATCTAATCGGTCTATCCACTGATCGGTGGGGGTTACCAGGTTACTTTCAGTAGAGACAGTTGAGAGGGCTGTTAATCGTATGCCCATGCTCGTTTGCCGCTTAAAACCTTAGCAAAATGCATGGTAACGAAACTAAACAGCATATGTACCTTTAACTGTTCTTATGTAAAGAATCTGACGCCCATTGAGTCTTGTCCGCTCTATAATATAAAATCGCAAATAAATAATCCCATATACACCCATACAACCCAAAGTTTTTGCTAAAAAGCATTGGATTGGGTGAACAGTGTAGACGGTTACAAATTAAAAATGATCATTTTTAAAGTTAAAAATGTACAGTAAGATCACGGTCGATCTACATGCAGGTCGGTCACTTGATGGCTCGCAAGTCCCATTTGGGTACCCCAATACCTTAAAAAACTACATGAATGACAATTCTCCTTAATTCCCTCGCAAGTAAGCTTGGAGACTGCCAAATACTGGAGTCACCCACCTATTTCAGTTTCGCTGTGTTTGTGTAATCCTTTTATATTTGTCTCTGCTTCCAGCCTAAACCAGTTCAAGACAATAACTACCCCCAGGTTTCTCACATTCAGCGTTTACGTGGTTACTGATTTTTGGAGAGGATGCAGCGTAAACTGCCGATTTTGGAGCTGGGAAATCAGGTTCGAGTCTCGGCGTGGCCACAACAAGGAGTGATTCTAAGCAAATCAGTTAATCTCCCAGTGCTTAAAAACATAAACGTGACACTGCGATATAAGGGGTGTGCGCTATAGAAAAAAATGCAAGTGTTTTCGTGTAGTACGTGCATTTCGCCCACAAAGAGCAGGGAGGCGGGCGCTTTAGATGGGCGTGACTATACTTCGTTCGCCATTTCATCAATACAATTATTTTGCAACAAGAGGGTTATTATACTTGTGAGCTTATAACCTATTCTTTTGAAAAACTTTAACATGTTCAACCGACCATTCAAAATATTAAACAATACTTTCTATTACCTGCCACACTAAAGGTTATCCAATCACGGGCATTTCTGATTTGTTTTTACTGAAGACGCTTTTGTTTGTCTTTTCAAAAGCTTTTAGCGGAAACTGTAGCAAATACATTTCTGAAATGGCCATCGGGCGCTTATAGACCCTACAGCACTAATGTAAACGAAGACCGTCTCTGAAGGGCGGGTTTGCCATGATTTTAAACGTCGAGTGGGCGGAGCAAAAGAATGGTAAGTGGTAACTAGCCCCCAGGGCTGTTAGGGATCACTGAAATAAAGCGACCATCTTAAAAGACCGTGGTTCTTATTTTTTTTTCAGGGGACCTAAAAAATACTATTTAAAAGAAAATTGAATACATTTCGATAGTAAAAGTATGTAAATCGTGAAAAAAAAGTCTTGAGATAATTCTAACTCTGAACGTGATTGAAGCCGTACATCTTATATTTTTCAAAATTATGAAGACATGAAGTGTTGTCAAAAGTGTTTTATTAACATTAAACAACAATCTACGTGGGGTTCTTCATAGCTGTTTGCGAGAGTACTATGAATTTCGTCACTTCAAGATGGCCGTCTTGGTGACAGACACTGGACAGGGCTTCCTGCGCCCAGTCCGCGTACGTCCGTGACGAGAAAATTCTTCATTATTGGGGCGTGCTTCTCTTCCGCCCAGTTTTCCACGGAGATCACATGACCCGTGCGTGGGCGGGGTTTGTGTGTTCAAACAGCCTGCAGGGACCAACCCTCCCACCAGAAGCCGTAAACAAAGGAGACGATTCAGATTGCTGTGGAGACCCCGAAAGCGTCCGGCTGCCCTTATCTCCGCGCTGACAGATCATATCCCTTGAATATGACCCTGGAGTCAGGGTCCTTGCTTCTGCTTAGAAAGGAAACGTCAAGGGGTTGCAGCTGCCCTTTGCGAGGTTCCGCATCATCACCACCTTTGCCGCCCCCCTCCTGCACTTTTGCCCTACCAATCTGCCCCCGTTCCCTTTCCTACCAACACCCACCTGCACTGCCAGGCTCCTTCCACCATTGTCCAGATCACTCACCTCCTGCACTGCCCCCTTCAGCGTCCTCCTCTACTGCCCGTCCAGACCTCCTCTTTGGGAGCTCCCTCTTGCACTGCCGTCTAGCCTCCACCCCCTCTGAAGGTGCAAGCGATGGAGGAATGACGGGTCCAGATTAATGACCGGGGCTAGTCTAGAAGTCTGCTGAAAAGGATCGGGAGGTAAGTGCTCAGGTCTTTCATTTTTCAGCTATGAAGGTGCTCTCCATTGCTAATCAATTTTATCTAAAGCGCTTCAACCTCTCGCCAAGAGTAGTAGGCGCTGTGAAATGCGATACTGTGTTGACAACGGATTTTCTCTTTCGTTGTCGAAACTGTGATCTTAGAACACCGTGGAGTACTCGCAGTCAGCCCTGCAACCGCCCACCAAGAGATTTGAAGAGCAGGTTTATAATTTATCCCAAGCAAAGGGACGGAATGCAGTGAGAATGGAAGTTAACATGATGTGTGTAACTCGTATAGCGCACACCAAACGTGAATTTCTCTTGACGATTAATAATCGTTTTCAACGTGCATGTCAGTGGTACACTTCTAACCCGCGCTCCTTGTGCCGCATGAACTCAACCCCCTGAACTGTTTTATCAGTGGGGAACGTGAGTGTGCTTTACAAATCGAAAGACGGAGGAAAACTGTGTCAAATATTTTTAAATCCTTAGAGAGCTGTGTATGCCACCTCCCTTTATTTAATATAAAAATGTAATGATATTGCCCTTTTCAGTTTTTCAAAAAACGCATATCTGTGGTATTACCGTGGAAGGTTACTGTTTCGTTCGTGACCCGTACTAGCGTAAATGAGCACTTCAGTCATTGAAACAAGAGCCTCCAAGAAGAGTTTTCAAACGTTGATTTAAAGGAGGGAAGGTCGCAACAATCGACAGGTCTTTTGGACGCCCTTTGTACTTTTGAGCTATTCGAGAGATTCATTGGGTAAATAAACTCAAAGGGACATCCCACTTTTGCCTTGTTTACCATTTTTTGATCCAAAAGGTGAGTTTGAGGTTAAAAAAAAAAAAAAAAAAAAACTCCCCAAAGGAAACATTGACATCGTTTTCCCAGCAAAAGTAAAGTACTTTGTTAGTCTTTTGCTGAATGCAAATTGGCAATCCGCCGTAAAAAGGCCTACAAGAAAAGATGCGTGGAGGCAGAGATTTATATATAATTACACATTTAGTCTACTTGATGCTCACCAGTTGCTCAATTCAGAAACTCTTTTTTTTTTTTTTTTTTTTTTTTTTTAAATATTTAGTATGCCTAACTCTTCTCTTACTGCTGTTTTTTTCTTTTTCATGGATATTTCTGATTGTTTCTTATTCTTCAACACCTCGTCAGAGTAGTAAGCGCTAGTCAAAATTAATTTCTGAAGTGCGATCGTCTTTTATGTATACTCGCATCACTGGATACTAAGTGTTTCACTTTTTTTTTTGCATTTTGCTGCTAAAGTTACTTTATCAAAGTCTAGTTTGCAGTGGAAGAGGCTGCTGGGAGAGCGCTGTGTGCAGTCCTCATTGTACTCATAGATCTGGTTGGGTCCATTGGGCGGTGGTTGTTCGAGCTTTGCATTGGCAGTCGCTGCTGTAGCGCGAAGTACAGATTTCACGCTGCTGTAGTGCAAAAAGTCTGGTTCACCAGAACTTTCATTTGCCTGCGACAGTCATCGCACGAACAGTCCCATTCAAGGCCACGAAGAACCCAAAGCTTTGGGGTGTCTTCCTTTCTTTACAGGAGGATCTCAACTGATACCAGCTGAAGTTCCGGGACCTGTGGAGGCACCTCTTGGGGATCAAGACCTCACTCCAGTAGGGCTCTGCAAGGTCCAGTGCAGCTGGGCAGTTTCAGAAAGACCCCTGAAACTTGATCTGTCCCTGTAGCTCAGAACAGGAGGTCAGTTATCTGACCCTCAGTCACTATGATAATCCTGGGATCAAGCAGCAGGGCAGTCCTCTGAGGTACAAAGCAGGCCTCAACTGTAGGAAAGTGCCCCTTTTTGACATTGTCACGCCCACTTTTTACCTGGTATCTGATGTAATTTTGACAACTGCACTGGGTTTCTGTTATCCAGTTCCCCAGTGCCAGATCTTTTTCTAAAACTATACAATTGTTCCCCCTATTGGTAATAGCTTTAGCACGGTAGAGAAAATAATCCCTTGGCCAAGGATACAATGAAATTACTGAGTGCAAAACTGGCTTGTACACAAGAAAGTGTTTTATCTCATGTCACCCATACGCTGCACCAATTCACCACAACTACTACAACCCATATGGTAGATCCAAGTAGTTACATAAACAACATTAATATATTCATAATAAAATCATATTTTATTAATTTTAAAACATCTCATAAATCACTATATCATAAAACAACCCCATACATTTCACAAGGGTACACAGTAAAATTCATATACAAAAAACATTTATGACAACAAACACAAGAGAGAAACACAAAGACAGTACACTTTGTCATCAAACAGCACATCTGAGAGGAACACTTCTCTCGCTTGTCCTGGATACACTGTATTATCTTTAGTCTACAGGATAAGCTAGTTCCAAAGATTATGCAAGAATAGCGTCAACGCGTTTCGGTGGGTTAATTTATTTTTCCATCTTTATCAAGACAACCTTTATCTCTCTCTTATCAGCACTGTATGGTTGCCATAAAACTAATCCTTATTTCATTCGAATTCTATGACTGACTGTAGGGCATGATATCGGCCCTCAGTGACCCACATCTGTTGAATATCGGGAGATTATTCTCCCGCTTCAAGATTCCTTTTCTCTCTAGTAAAATTCTTTTTTGTATTTTAAAATCGTTCTTTCTAGGTTTCTGCCGTTAAAATCTGTATCTTGTTTTTATATTGCCGGCCTGGAATCCATATGTTAAATTAGTTTGTATCTGTTAAAATCGTGGGCGTATTAGGGCTAGAGACTCCTATGCCTTTGCAAACACTCGCAATGTTCAGTATTCAGGGACTACTGGAACTTCATCTCGCCAGCGTACCCCTGTAAGTCCCTAGTAAATAGTACCCCTGGTACCTAGGGCATGGAGGATGTGTGGACATATCTGCATGAGCAGATATGCCCCTATGATGTCTAAGTCGATTCTTGGATATTATAAGTGAACAGGGGAAGCCATTTCAAGTACATATGCAGGGCACTGGTATTTGCGAGTTCCGCAGATACGAGATGGCTTAACTGAAACTACAGATGTTGGGTATCAAACATCTTGTATTAAACCCACAATGATTCCGATAATGGATTTATGAATACATGCACCCAGAGGGTACCTTTAGAGGTGCCCCCTGAAAACCCACTGACAACTAGTGTAATGGCCGACTGGTATAGACCAGCCTGCCACCACAGACCAGTTTCTGACACCCTGCAGGTGAGAGCCTGAACTGAGGGCAGAAACAATGCATACTTTGGCCAAAGGTGTTATCACCTTCTCCAGGCAGGATGGCTAAGTGATCAACATATCAAGGCATGAGACTTCAAAGGCCTCTGCTGCCTTTAGTATGCGTCCCAACGCTTCCCCCAGCGAGGGTTAATCCCACCCCCTTACCCGTGCCCATTTGGCACAATGACAAGTGTGAAAATTAACTAGTCAGGAGGTGTGTTCGCCTCTCAGGCTAGTTCCACCCCTAAGGTGGGCTACCTGATGTGAACACAACTTTTAGAATTCTCCATCTTAGTTTTGGGCGGAATTAGGCTATGTACGCTTCCCATGATTAAAACAGGACAGAGGTAGCTATGCTTGGTGTGTGCACATCCATCAATTGTATTGGACAGTGGTATCTATAACCAATTTCATAAACCAGACAACCTATAGTTTTTTTTTATGGTGGTGGTCATGTGGTGACAACACCCGACCACCTTGGGTGCGCTTCGCCGTACTGCAATACAGTCTGGACTACTCCTCCACAAGCAATGACACAGCATCCCACTCAAAACTGTTTTTTTTCAGTCCTTGGTAAGAAAGTCCAGTTTAGTCGTAGATAAGTTTTTCTTTTTTAATTCATAGACCGGTTCTGTATATGTTCAAACAGAAAACAGCCGACACGTATTTCATCCACCCAGACCTATTCAAGCCGATATGTATCCGATCCGTATTGAGCAACACGAAAGTGGTCAATCTGAGTTCACTACCCACTGCGTATGCATTGGGTAAACCATGTTCTCCAAGAAAGAAGCCCCCAGTCAGTTATCAAACCAACGTGGGTGTCCAAGGGAGCATCTGTCCCTCCGTGATTCGGAAGTAGTCGCACCGTCTCAATTAAACTGTAGTTTTAAGTTGCAGGACCATGATAAGCCTGCTTACAGACGTCGACGGTTCCCGTACACTGCAAACAAGAAGCAACCATCGACGTCAGTAAGCAGGCTTATCATGGTCCTGCAACTTAAAACTACTGTTTGAGACGTGTGACTCTACTACAGTCACAGAGACACGCTTCCAGAGTGGTCCAGCTGTCCTGATTTTGCCCCCTCAACCATCGATGACTGACCAACGCAAGGCCGTAGGACACAGAGCCCAGTCAACCCTTACACTCTGCTCCCCAACCCGGGTACTGACAAACCGACTGGGCCCCCTTGTTCCCCGAACCCTTGTGACCAAGTCCCCCCGCTGGGAGCTCCTGGACTTGTCTCCAAGCGCCCCCCCCCCCCCCCATCCTGTTTCAAGGTGGCTCCCCCTTTCCACCGGCGTAACGCGCACAGCTACCGAACCGACCAGTACCTCTGCACACAGACGCCCCAGAGCAGGTAATGAGTAACTGTTTGTGGTACTCTGGACCTTGGCCCCCTAAGTCCTGAAGGAGAATTTCCCCCCCCCCCCCCCCAGAAACAGATCACAAATGACTGTATGCAACATATGCCCTTTCTCCCATAGGGAAGCATTGCTGCGTAAAGACACATTTAAGTGAGACTTTTTACTTACCTGTAAAAATTCATATATATAAAAAAGAGTTCTTGATCAATATTTATATAAAAATACAACTTATTTTTCCAAATTGGTCTCTGATGTATTCTTGTGTGTATCTAATATATTGCCTCTGCCAGTACAACAAATGCTTGGCTCTGATAAACCTAAACTGCTTGCCCCCGCTACCACAAAAGAGGGCATTTGGTGTTATCATTTTTGCCTCTGTAAATCAATAAGGGTTGCCTGTACTCTTTACACAGTGTATCTCTTTTTGGTCCACTATATAAAGAGCCAGCTTCCTACATCAAGTGGCCGGGCTGTTGTAAGAAATTGGAGTTGTTGGTTGACTAGGGTGGGATCCCTGGTCAGGCAGCAACCACAATCCTTATCAGGGTAAGGCACAAGCAAAATCCCAAATTTACTTGCCCTCACCTCCTGGTAGCTTGGCACAGAGCAGTCCGGCTTAACTCGAAGGCAATGTGTAAAGTATTTGTGCAACACATCAGTGAAAACGTCATACCAAGATCCCACACCAGGTTGGAAAAATAATAGATTTTAATAAATAAAACCAGACGAGAGACAAATCCAATTAGTAGAAAAGGAGATATTGACTTTTAAAGAAAAATGGCGCCAAAGGCGTAAAGCACCAACTGTGCACATCTATCTGGTGTGTTGGCCCGGGACAAAGTCAGAATTTCAGGCTGACCGCGATGGGGCACAGGCCGGCTACAATGACCCAGTTAGGCTTGGTGAACAAAAGAACCTTCAATCCTGGTTTGCGCAGCGTTGCATTAATCCATGTTGAAGATGTGGCATGCAGCCGAGGCGATGCGCCGGGTCTGAGATGTGGCTGCGGTGCGAGGTACTGATGTGTCGGTGTTGAGTCCTGCCGATGGGTCTTGGGATTCAAAGTCCAGTTGGTGTGCGACGCGCAGTGGGGGCGATGCGTTGGTTTCAAAGAGCTGCAATGCTGATCGAGGAGATGCGTCTGTTCTGCTGGATCTGAAGGCTGGCAGAGCACCATCGGCCCATTTCCAAGGGTCCAGGACTGAAGTGACACCACTTGGCAGGGTAGACACAGATGGTTGAGTGTAGATGCAAGGTTGTTGGAAATCTGTTGCGTCTCTCCGGCTTCAGATCAGGAGGCCAGCCAATTAGCACTTGGAGTCACTCTGGGTTCAAGAGATGAAGGTCCAGTCCTTCTCACCCAGTCAGGAGGAAAGCAGGAGTCCAGCAGTGTGCAGTTAAGCAGAGTGGCTGTCCTTCGGCAGCACAGCGGTCCATCTCCCTGGCAGAGTACTGAAGTGAAGTGATGGTGTCTGAGGTCCATCTTTTATACCCTGATGCCCTGGTTATGGAAGGTGAGAGAAGCTTCTAGACTGGCTTTGCAGTGCAAGGAATTCTCTGGCTCCAAGCTGGCTGAAGTGTCAATGCATGGTCGTTGGGCCCTTTGTGTGGGGTCAGGGCACAGTCGATTCAGGTGTGGGGCTGTGTCCAGCTACTCCCTTCTCTCCTGCCGGTGATAGCCCATCCAGTCACATCCAAGCCCCCATTGTGTGTGGTTGTCTAGGAGGAGTTCACAAATCCCAACTGCACCTAGTCATGAGACGGGCTGCAGGCACCAAATAGCTAAGGCTAGAAAAGGCCAACTTTATCAAAGTTGCATTTTCAGGATTGCAATTAAATCCGACCTAACCATAAGTTAGGATTTTATATTGTGATTCCAGAGACCCCAAACATGAACTGGTTTTCTCCTCCATTTGGAAATTACCCATATAAAATGTAATAAGGCAACTCCAATTTTATCCTATGGGAGAGGTAGGCCGAATTTGAGATTTTCTTTTCCCTACCAGAACATGTAAAACTTAAATACATGTCCTACTTTATAAACACATTGCATCCTACTCTCTGGGCTGCCCAGAGCCGCCTTTAGGGGTGACTTGTGTTTTAAAGGAAAGTTTGGGCCTGGCAACAGGTTTAATTTGCCAGGTCTAGATGGCAGTTTAAAACTGCACACACAGGCTCTGCAATGACAGGCCTACGAAATGTTTAAATAGCTACGTGAGGGGGTGACACAAACAGTGCTCCTGTCCCACTAGTGGCACTTAATTTACAGGCCCCGGGCACAGGTAGTGCCACTATACTAAGGACCTATAAGTAAATTAAATATGCCAATTGGGATAGGCCAGTATTACCATGTTTAGAGGAGAGAGCACAAGCACTTTAATACTGGTTAGCATCGGTAAAGCAACCAGAGTTCTAATGCCATCAAAAATGAGGTCAGGAAAAGGAGGAAGGCAAAAAAAGATTTGTAGGGGAGGGGGCAGCACCCTAAGCTGACCAGTCTAAGAGCTGTCCCTTGAATTACAAGGCAGTCCCTCGGGGGGGGTGTTCTCTGCAGGTCCAGGAGTGTACTGAAGAGTTGGTCTGAGGGTCTAATAGCTGTACATGGTGCCATTCTATATCTGGTTCTTGAAAATACCCCCCTTTCCATGGTCATGCTCCAAGGGGTCTACGGTGACGACTGGTGTCAAGTTCTCTCTTTTTTTTTTTTTTTTTTTTTTTTGTATGTTGGAAGCATCCCTTTTGAAATGTAAGTAGGGCAGGGAACAGCTCCACCCTTCCTGTCCTGGCAGGATGGTCCATCCTGACAACAACTAGCCCCCCCTTTGTTTTCCTATCTGGAGTGAGAGCTGCATAAAGACCAGCTGCACCCAGTTATGTGACAGGGGCTGCAGGTACAAAATGGTTAAGACCAGAAAATGCCGACTTTCTAAAAGTCGCTTTTCCATAACTGTGACTTAAAATCCAACTTTACCATTAAAGGGGGTTTTCAATGACCATTTGAGTGTAAACATGGAATTCCTACCTTCTCTCAATCAAGTTATCACTTTTTAAATATAACAATTGCATCCCATGGGTGAGGTAGGCCTCACAGTAGTGGAAAACGAATTTGAGTGTTTCACTACCAGCAAACGTAAAACCTAAAAGTATACGTCCATCTTTTTAAATGCACTGCGCCCTGCCCTGTGGGCTCTTTGGGGCCTACCTCAGGGGTGCCTTGTATATTAAAAAGGAAGGTTTAGGTTTGGCAAAAGGTTTATATTTCCAAATCAAATTGGCAGTTGAAATCTGCAGTGGCAGGCTTGAACCATGTTTTGAAGGGCTGCTTAAGTGGGTGGCACAGTAATTGCTGCAGGCCCACTAGTAGTATTTAATTTACAGGCCTTGGGTACATGTAGTGGCACTTTACTCTAGGTGTACGAGTAAATTAAATGTGCCAATTGGGTCTAAGCTGATTTTTTTTTTTAACCCTGTTTTAAGGAGTAAGCACAAGCACTTTAGCACTGGATAGCAGCGGCAGAGTGCACAGTCAACTGAACAAATTTCAGCAAATTGGAGGGGAGAAAGCAAAAGTTTGCAGTAAGACCACGCCAAAGACTGACAGGTCTAAAACAAGGTGACCAGCTAACCATTGTATGGGTATGCCACTACTCTGCACCATTTGTGGATTTTTTTCTTTTTTAATCTGCTATTCCTCAGACGATGGATTTTACAACAGAGCACGTCTTCAACTTAATCGTGTTTTGCACTGCATGTTTCCATTTTTTTTTTTTTTTTTTTCCCCCCCAATGTTTTAGCAGGCACACAAATTTTAATGTCAGTAATAACTGGCACATGCTTTGCTCATATTATTCCTCGCTATTGGCAATCAATTGGGTGCAAAAATACATTAAGCATCTGATGGGTATATGAGGCTATGGTGATTGTGTTCAGTAATGTAGATTGCGCAGCCCGATCATGGATCAGACCAGGGCAAATTGTTAGTCATTCCTGCTCTGGGACACTGTCACACAATTTAGAGGGCTCCTTTGAGGTCAGCAGCAGTCTTTCTTTGCTTGCCACCCTCTGAAAAAAATTATTTAAGTGCAGCAGCTATAAAAGTCTACATTCTAATAAAGGGTTGAAGGCGTGTTTACTGTCCTACACCTTCAAGCTCGTGGCACCAATGGGAATACATTCTGACATGTCTTACAGGGCCTGTTCTGCTTGTGTGTTTTTTGTTGTTTTTTTTTGTTGCTACAATTAAGTTTCATAGAAAGTGTATCTCAAGAGACATGCAATGTCACTTATAAGCACACTTCACCAATTATAATGTCACATGTGCAATCTAAAAACTTTGCACCTATGACTGGGAAGAAGCAGCCAATGTGTAGGGCCTGGTGGATATATGGCCACTATTCGGTCTAGCCAGGTGGCACTGTTAAACACTCATACGACCCCTCCCGCCCACAAAATAGCTGTGGAATTGAGCACACCAGCAAGAGTTCTCTTCACTGTTTTTTTTTTTTTTTTTCGTGAATCAAGCTGGTATATGTCTGTTTTATTGATATTTTTGCCTAATTATCTGCTCAAGAACACAGTTTATGCTTGGCTCTAGATGTATTTTATGTTGTATAATGCATTTTGATGCACTTCAGTGCTTTGTCTGTGCAGTAGAAAGATAATAAATTTAGCGGTTTGAAATTCTTATTTCTGTCCCAAAGAACTCGGATCTGCTTTAAGGGGCTAAAGTTTGAGTAACTCCTCCCACTGCCAGTCCTCAAGACGAAATCAAAAAACACTTACAAGTGACCACCTGTTATTAACATAGACTCTTGTTCGCTACAGCATCTACTTACTTCCCTCGCAACCAGGTTGTGGCTTTGGGGCTGATTACGATGGCGGGCGGAGGCACCTCCGCGGTGCTGGCGGTGGCGGAAAATGTCCTTTTCTGCACTGCATCGGCGGTCCTTGCGTCCGCCGTATTACGATTGGCAAAGAGAGCCCATTTCCCATCCGCTGCGGTGTTTCGGGAACCGCCAGTAATCCCCCTCCCCCCCCCCCCCCTCCCTCCACAGCTGTGGCGGATGGAGCCAATAGAGAGGGACCGCTGTGCGGAATGCGGTTACGACCGCCGGTCGAATCACGATGCCACAAACAGCCCATCACACCGCAGCGGAGAATCCGGCTATGCGAGGATGGCGGAAGCACTATTGCGGATAGCGAAGATCCACTCCCGGACACTCCTGACCGCAGTTCGGACGGTGGTCCGGGGTGTTACCGCTGTAATTCCGACCGCCGCAGACGGATTTTCAGCTTTTCCGCACGTTCCCGGCGGTGTATCCTGGGATTCGACCGCCGCCTTGGGGAGTTCTAGGCGGTGCATCCTAATCTGCATGCCGGTTTTGCTCCGTTGTCTTACCCTCCCACCCTATTTGTTTGATAGTGTTTTTTTAAAAATACCACAATAATAAACCATTGGTTGGATCAGGCACTTATGACATGAGTTATAACATCAGCTGGGAGATGCACTGCAGTAATCGTGGGACACTAGTGCGAAGATTAAAACTTTACAATTGTGCACAGGTGTGAAGGATCCACCAGAATGCATTTACATGCAAAGTAAGTTGCTTCTCATGTTCTCGAAATAACTTGTGGCGTCAAGGGCTTGTAGGAGTGTCCGGTAAGTACAGTGTTACCCAGATATCCCTGGAATTGCTGCCAAAAGCCCGCAAGGGGAAATGTCTACCATATTTGTTTTTGACTTACCATGATACCTGTGATGCCAGACACCACCACCAGGAAATAGGCACTATCCACTTTGCCAACATGAATCCCAGCCATGGCAACTCCAGGACACCGCTCAGGAGCACCAATAACGGAGACTTCTTCAACCTGAAATTACATTAGACTGGCAGTTTAACATCACTGGCCTTTCGTTTCTACCCTATGCACACACTCCAAAGCTAAATGAATAAATCCTCTTCTGGGTAGGTAATTCACTAAAGCCTAGCTTTTTCTTCAGCTGGATGAGCTTTGGGTTGTGAAATGCCTGCCAAATGTGATTTGTGATGAGAAGATCTATTTGCTGTTGTCTTCGTGACACTGTTACCCTACCCTTTGAAAGTATGCCTTTGGGTTGCGGTTGCCTTTTAGGTTTAACTGCTAAATATATTGGGGGATTATCTCACTTGACCCAAGTAATATAAAACAATGCATGTTTACCACAAACTTCTTTCTTCAGTATGTGCTCATTAAACAATTTGTTGGTATTCTTATTCTTGAAAGTCCCTGCAATCTTGCTAGGATTTGCTTTTGTGACTTTAAGGTTGCATAGAGCTACCACATCTAGGTTTAAAAATTCCACTGAAGTTTTACAACTAAGTTTGAAAGTCTAGTGGTGGCAGGATGCTTCCATCTTTCAACCGTACGATGAAGCATCATTGCTAGCTGGGGATCACAGTCTCACTGGAGAGGAAAACACGGTGTGTGAGCATGGTGGTTTCTTGGATGCAGCACACTGCTTTTTACACATTGACATTAAAGAATTTGAGAAACTGGAAGGACACAGCCTGGATTCTTTATCTGAGTTATGCTTCTTGTGTATCTGTTGCTCTAGCATTTTTGAAAAATGAAATCTTAGTCTACTTTTACTGTATATTAAAGCAAACTAGCACGTTGTCTGCATTTTCCTAAGTTTAGAGACCATCAAAGGTTGGTGCCCAAACTTTCTGTTTAAAGAAGAGTACAAGCCAATTTGATGAACAATCACTTGAACAACCTCTAGTGATTGTGGCTTCAGAAACTTAATTGGTTGAATAAAAGTGGTACGGATGACCACTCAGTGCCCCATGATTGAAAGACTAGGCTGTAGGAGCGTAATGGACAATTCTTTGACCGGATTACCCTTGCTAGACCATTTAACAGTGGGGCAGAGAAATGATGGTGACTTTAGAGTAATGTAGTGATTCTTGCAGCCTCCAGTTGCTGAGATTCTTTTGAAGATTATTTCACAGTAAAACAACCTAACGTGGGATTTACACCAAGCCAAATCTTGCTTGATTTGGCTTTCCATGACGCTTATTTTACAAGGAAATGCCATGCACTACTCTGACTTTTTGCAAATTGCTGAAAGCTTCTTGGTTTGATCTGTTACTGTTGTCATGCAAATTGAACCTGAATGTGAAACTTGTTCTGAAGTTCTTATAGTGCATAAACCTGTTTGTTCTTCTGCCTTAAATAGCTATACTTGGGTAGGAAGCTGGCCAATTCAGGAGCTGCCATGAAGTTCACAGGGTCCTCTGAAAACCAGCGGTTGTCCTTTTTGTTGGAAAATGCCCTAGCTGCTGAAGACCGAGTTTGGAAGGTGCCAGCTTTTCAGAACTTCATGCTAAAGGTATTTTCGGTTTCTCTTCTTTGACAGTAAATAGTCATATTAGTTTAATCATTAACTACAATTTGCAGTCTGGTTATGTCAAATCAACAGTCTATCCATAGGAGTGTATGTCTTGATTGCTTGACTTTAAAAAAACAAAAAAACAAAATTTGACATTGGCTAGACCTGCTGTTTGTAGTTTTAAGCATGAATCATTTAAGTCTAAACGAAACTGAAAACCAGAAGTATCAGTGCAGTTGAGGTTAAACAAAATTTGGAAAGTACCAAACAAACCTAGTCACAGTAATATGATAGCATTGTTGTTTTAAGACTATCTGCTTCATGTAGGTAATTTCACATTTAAGCTTTTACCATCTCCATTTTCTTTAGCAATCTATACATGTTGATGAACAAGATTGTTCTCTTCCACTCCCCTCTCACGTGCTTTAAGCAACCAGTGTAAACCTTACCCAAGGATTGGGTTAGATCGAAACATTCCCCACGTCTACTTTTTAAAAAAAAAAATTTTTTTAAACAAATTAGAAGTGCCTTCAATTACTCCGATAATAAGGATCTCCGTTCCATAAGTTGTGGTATCCAGAGTGGTGGCTTTCTCAATGGTTAGTCTGTGATGCTCCGTTCTAGGCACCACATCTATCCAAAAGGTATTGCTTCTCCCACAGGGAGTCTGAGGTAACTCTTTGAATTGCAAATCTTGAGGCTGTGACCGTGGGTTGTGGCTCTCATATACATTACTCCCCTCTGAGTTATCCCAAGAACTAATCAGACATCATTTTAACTGGGCTTTTTAACTTCTAAACTTCTTTAACTTCTCAGCAAGTGTAGTTTGATCCCAACTGTAGGATCTCGAATGGTGACAAAATTGAATTTGGTGTGACAAACTGTTTTTGTCTGTGGAAGTATAAGGAAAGTTTGATCCCTTTGCTCCCAGTCCTCTCACCACTTATACACTATTATCTACTTAATCCCCTGGTCCCTACTGTGTCGACTATTGGCTTGAAGTTCTGAGTTTCCAGACCTCCATAACGGCATTAAAAAATAATGGCTGCTTTTGGAGGCATCAGTTTGTAGTAGGGTAACTTTTCAAGAGGTTATGGATCTCTGTGGGACCCTGGGAATCAAGGGTCTTCTGAACCTTAAACTGTAAGAGCCTGTTCCAGACAGTTTATTTGGTCTGGGGTACAAACATTCTTTTGCTGACGTGACCGCTCAGTATAAACTTTAAGTTGTCATTGAATCTACAATAATTTCAAACTGCTACCTTAATCATGCAATTACAGCATCTTGAAATGGATGTTTCAAACAATGTAGACTGGCTTGATCTAGCCACCACAGTGGTAGAGTAATACAAATAGTTGCTAAATGAAGGCTGCAAAACTAACATTGAAGGCAAGTAATTCCCATATTCAAAAGTGGATTCCTTTTCTTGAACACTATGATCCTCCTTGACCAAAAGATCCGGTAAACGTCTATAATGCTGATCCAAAATTCTCTGGATCTAATGACTAAGGAGCAGATTAAAAATACAATAGCTGGGTTTAAGTTAAGTAGGGCCACTGGCAATTATCCCAGCAATTGTTTAAAAAAAAAAAAAAAAAATACCATTGATTATTTGGTCTGAGAATCTGGAGTATCTGTATCGATGGATGGTTGAAGCAGGATGTATTCTGTAGTCATGATTGGGGCGGGGGGGGGGGTCCATGATAAAGCCACTACTTAAGAAAGGAGATGGTAGAATCACAGCAGGTTATAAGTTGATTAGTCTCTTGGATGGGTCAGCAAAAATATTTGCCAAAATATTTCTCAAAAGGTTTGAAGACTGGGTTTTAGAATAAAAGCTCTTGCCTATTTAACAAGGTGGTTTCCAGGTACGCCATTCCACTGTTTTGCTCTTTGGGCTATAATTGATAAATCTGTAGCAATAAAAAGATCAAGGATTGCCCACTTTGTTTCATGGACTTCCGTACTGCCTTTGATATGGTGGACCGAGGAAGCCTCTGGGACAAACTGTGCATTTGGAATGTTCCGAGGGCTTGTCTCTGATTCAAGCATTGCACCCCTCAAATTGGACCCAGGTGGAAATGGATTGGTCGGGCAGACTAACTAAAAAAAAAAAAAAAAGATATAAATAAACAATGGTTTACTCCAATGCTATGTTTGTACAGATCCTTTTCAGTCTTTGTGGCTGGCCTTCCAACAAGCCTAAATAATTCAATTTTTTCCCCCCAAATAATGGGTGTGAACCATAGTCCCTGTTTGAGGTATACTGACAACCATGCCATTTTAGACTATACTTTGTGGTGTATCCAGAAGAAACTTGACGCATTGACCGCATTCTGTGCATCAAATCACCTGAGGATTAATTTAGATAAGTCTTGGGGCCTGCCTATGAGTTTGGCAGTCTGTGGACTGCCAAACCCGCAGCGGTGGTGGTGGTGCGGCGGCTACTGCTGCTCCAGCGGTCCGACCGCCTTAAGAGTCTGGTGGTGGGACTATCGCAACAACCGGGGAAATGCGATCCCTTGCAGTGGAGCGGCAGTCTGGGGCCGCAATATGCTTTGTGGTGCCACTGCGGCACCACCAAGCATATTAAGAGTTTCCTCACCACTAGCGCTCTCATGGTACATTGATAACCTAAAAGTAGAAGAAGTTAAGTCATAAATACTTAGGGTTGCACTTATGGCAATTTAAAGTGGAATAAACAACTGAAGGAACTAAGAGCAGGCGCTTTACTACAGGTGGGTTCATTGACGAAGTTTAACAGTATGTATGGGGATTTGCCGTATACGCCACTCTTAAAAGTTTTTTTGCACAAAATCCTCCCATTAGCACTTTGCAGGTCTGAAATATTTAGTATAGATAAAGGGGATATTTTAGACCCGTTGGAAAACAATCATAATTTTTTTTTTTTTTAAACCTTTCAAAAGGGTCCATGATTCAAGGTATTCAATCTGAAATAAAACTGATTTCTTGGGGCATGTATGGGGGTTTGTCATATATGCCACTTTTAAAAGCTTTTTTTGCACAAAATTCCATCCCCCACCCCTTACACAATCTTACTCGGGTGGATAGCCCTGAAAGAATATCGCTGTTATGTTGGATTGAGGCTCAACTGGGTGAGCTAAAACGGGCCTGGGTTTTAAGGAGATATGCACAAAAGATTTAAGAATATTTTTATCAGGGGCTATTGTCGGTTGACATCCCTTTCAACTGATTAGAAAATACTTCCGGAAGATGCATGAATTTTGTCCAACCAAAAAGATGAGATGTATTTAGCTCAAACTCTCGATCCAAAATGACTTGTTCTTCGTTGGACAATCCGAACATGTATCCATATCCTCCTAAATTTTTAATCAAAAAAATATTATTTTTTAAAATCTATATAATATCTTGGACCCTTCGCCTCATCAGGATGTTTTAAAATTCAGAATGTCTTAATCAATACATGATCTCCCCCCAACCCCCCTGCAGAAAACAATATGGAAAATAAAGAACACAACTTTGAAAGAAAATGCACTATTAATGTATTGATTGTCCTCTTTTAACTAGGTGTCAGAAATTTCTAAAACCTTGATTCTGAAAGTATGGTTTACTGTCCTATTGATAGCCAGTATTCATTTGTTTAGATGCAACAGTGGGTCTGGTGCACTTTTTACGATCTGTTAGAAAAATGGACATTCATAAATTGATTTTTATAGTGGGTAAATGGATATCTTTGCATTAGATTATGCCTTTTAATTATCTCATTGTTTATATGGAACAATGTCTAAAACGTATCCTTGTTTGAACAACACATCTGTGTGAACTGCAATTTGCTTCTTATTGGATATTAAATCTCAATTAGGTTTTGGTAATGACTTGTCTTCTAAAACTACTTGTAGTAAAAAGTAGTTGGGCTGTGGTTTGATTACTCCTCCCAATAAATACCACTTGCTCCACAAGTAACAACATAGTCTTTAAATGCAAATGGGATTTTATGTAACCAGTCCAACTACTCCTTTTTGTTCTAGGGCACAGATATCTCTGTGTTGTGTTATGAAGAGACAGTACTTTGGATTGGAGAATTAAGCTTGCTGTTTCAATTCAGTCCAGAAACCTTTGGATTGGCAGTCAACATCTTGAACAGAGTATTGGCGTCTGTAAAGGTACTTACTCATTGGTGCACTGTGTATAAACATGAATAAATAAGTCTGTAAAATAATTATTGGTATTTTAGCAAAGTTGTTATAAAGCAAGAATATTGAACTGTTGCATTGAAGCCGGTGACTTCTCTGGAAACATCTGGTATCATGGTGTGCAACTTTTGGTAAAGGTTTAAATGCCTGAGTTTCAGTTTTCCATCCTAAAAGGTGCAAGCGGCAAATTGAATCTAATTTCGCTCCTTGTAGGACCAATAAGGTTTCAATAATATTACAGTACGAATGGCTTGATTGAAAATGATCGAAATCACTTTAGTAGAGGCAGCTTACTGGAATGTGTTGCCGTAGTGCTCCGCGTAATTACGAGTTTGCCTTACTTGCTACATAATCTATCATAAATTTAACATTTTAGCAACCACAATTTTTTTTTTTTTTAAATTTCTTTTGGATCGAGTGACTAAAATGCCGTCATTGAGCTGCATGCGGTTCTAGGCAGATACTTACGGACGTTCCCAGGTCGCCTTCACCTGTTGATTGCTGGAATCGGCCATTTAGACAAAGCAACTATGTTGGCAAGATGGGGTACACCACCCCATTTTATGTCCTGGGGTAAGGGCTGTTTTTTATTTAGAGTGTAGGGAGAATTCTGTCTTTGTCGTCATTATTTTTTCTCTAACTCTCACTTGTCGAAGCTGCAGTTATTTAAACGGTGCACTTGGACAATATGTGGTATCTTTGTATGGTCCCAAGTCTTGAATCCTAAAATGCCTCGGAGTGAGCTACAGTCATACTAAATATAAAATGTGCTTGTTGGACTTGGCCCTTTTTGCAGGGTCATCCCTGAACTTTTTTGCCTTCCTCCTAGTCTTTTTTCTGACCTGGTGTTGGTGGTTTTAGGACTCTGGGCACTTTAGCACTGCTGTCCAGTGTAAAGTGCGTGTGCTCTCTGTGGTAAACATGGTAAGATTGGTCTACACCTGTTTGGCGTATTTAATTTACCTGTCAGTCCCTTGTAAAGTGGTATCTCAGATACCCAGGGCCAGTAAATTAAATGCTACTGGTGGGCTTGCAGCGCTGCTTGCGCCACCCACCAAAGTAGCCTTTCAAACCTGTCTCAGAGCTCATCCTGACCAAGGATGGTGTGAGCACTGTATAGAAAATGCTCCCATACCCCCCCAGATCCAGTTGCGACTGGATCCCCAAGCCCTGTGCCAGGGCAAAACAAAGACACGTGTGGTATAAGTACTGGGGCTGCGACCCCCTGATGGTGTGCTTGTGCTTACTTTGAGCAGAGTGCCTGCTTGGACTGCTGGGCCCCAGGAGGAACTGCCACGAGGGATTGCCCTCTGCTGGAGGGCCCTGTGAGCTGGCCTGCCTGGGCCCAGCTCTGCCCCTGAGGACTTTGGGGCTTGGCATGTGGGAAGCGCTCTGTACTTTGCACTGCTGACTCTGTTCCCCAAGGAGAGGGCTTGCGCAGGGCTGATTGAAGGAGGGGTGCTTTCCTGCAGCGTGGGCGTCGCTGCCCACCCCTCCGTGGCCTGAGCCCCAGGTGTGGGCTCACTCTGCCCTGGAACACGTGTTGAGCCTCGTTGTTTAACGCTCGAGCGCTGTATCCTGCAGGCGGTTCCCTACAAGAGGAGCCCCGGGAAGGAGGGGCTCCCTAGGCACTGTGGGTGCTGATCTTGCACACCGCTGCTCCGCCTGATTACGGGCAGCCGCAACGTTGGGGGGGGGGGGGGGGGCATTGTTTTGGGTCTCTAGAGAGACCAGTGTGGATTACACCCTCATTTCTGGTGCCAGCCTGTTGGGCCTGCACCCTGCTGCAGTGGCAGCTTAGCGCCCAGACTTTGGTGGACGTAGGGCATGACTGGGAAGTCCCAACTGGGCCCCCGAGGTAAGGCCAGTGGGATGTGAAGCACCTGATGTGATGGGAGGGTGTTAGGCCCTAATGTGATGTATAATGTGTTTATGCCTGTTGTGATGCATAATGTGTTTGCCTAATGTGATAATGCGGAGTACAGTATTCTACCAATAGTTGCTGGTTGTTTGATATTTGCTACTTGTGCTTTCTAATGGTTCTGACAGTGGCCCGATTAGCCCTGTCATGTATATAATCCCCTGAAAATTACTACCTAGTGCCAGTCGCCAAAGTGTATATGTGTGATTATGATCTGATGTGTTTATGATCGTACAAAGGCTATTTTTTTTTTTTTTTATATATAACCTTGTGTGGAGTTTCTTTTGTGGTGTGCCTAGTGTCGCTGCTGTGTGTTGCACAAACGCTTTACACATTGCCTCTGGGATAAACCTGACTGCTCGTGCCAAGCTACCAAGGGGGTGAGCAGGGGTTATCTTCAGCGTGTAACTCCCTTGCCCTGACTAGAGTGGTGGTTTCTGCCTGGCTTAGGCGCAAGCCCTAGCCAACCAGAAATCCCATTTCTAACAGTGGTATGCTGTTAAGCATTACTAGTTTTAGCGGCAAGAGGTCCTGGGAAATTCATCTTTACTTTCTATATAATTTAGGCCATTTTGCAACGTAATTTGGGCCACAATTCCAGTGGCTGCGATGATAGGTACATGTCTAAGTCTCTGCTAATAAGAAAGCTTGACATCCAATTTTCATTCCCCGAGAGTTTTGAAGTGTTCAGTATGTTTTAGAGGTGGCTCTCGTATAGTTAAGTGTCTTTGGCAGATTGTTAAACAGACACGCTTTGTGATAACTATCCCAGTAGTTCCCCATGACGGTTGTAATGGCTGGGAAGGTTCTGTGGCTGACTACGTAAAGGGATGCTGAGGGGTCTAGTAGTACTAGGCCTGCCTCATCGGTCCATACACTGGAGTACTTGTAACTCCTGTAAGGTGGCTGTCGCTAATGCTTTTGGGTCTAACTCAAGATTGGCTGCAGCGCAGGAGATTGTTCTTTGAGATAGGTGGGGGCTTTGAGGGCCTCATCACTCTGAAGAGGGGTATTTCATCGTAGCAAACTATAGGGGATACAACAAATGTAATTGCCTGGGAAGTACAAACCGTATAAGAGCCCCTCTTAGAAATGTGGAGATGCCAGCCTCCTAGAACAGCGGTTCTGTACCTCTGGCCCACACCCTTATTGGTTGGTGTCAACTTGGAAAACGAAATAACATTAGCGGATTATTTAAGTGTACGTATGTTTATCTACATTTTTAAACAGCTCTGTAAATATGAATGAATCTAAAACTCGAGGCTAAAAATCGAGGTGCCATTATCTTGAATTGTTAGAGCAGTAAAAACTGCAAACGATATTGATTATCAATCACTTGTCGCCTCAATTGAAGCACTTGTGTGCACTGACAGTAAAACCAAGTGACTTGCTAGAGTCTAGCATATGGGTTGGTCTTGTCAAATATATAACTAAACTGTGAAAAGCTCCAACCGTCCTATTAAAATGAGATTTACATTTTTTTGTGCATATTTTTGTTTACGCGTTTCTGTATTTGTTCTGAGGTTCAAAGTGTATAGTTTGTTTATGGAGGAGGTCCCCGGTTTCCAGTACTGATTCAGTAGGGGGTTCACAAACGTCCAAAGGTTAAGAACCGCAGTCCTAGAGCAACACATTTCATCTGATTGGCCACATTGGTGCTGCAACATTAGGTTGTCCCAGTCAAACTGGAGCCACTTCTTGGAATTCAGTGTTTAAATCTTACACCAGTTGTTTTATGGCACGTAAAATAACTTCTTTTTTTAAGTGGCACTTAAGGTTGCAGATTTTGCCATTTCTGCTGTTCAGTGTGTTAAATATGTGTTGCAGTTGTCCGTTTAATGTTTCTCGATTTAGTGACCTTACTAGGATGAAAAGTTGACTTCACGACATTCAAACTTGTCACCTAGAGAACTGCTTAGCTCGCTGAGAAGTTTTGATCTGCTTGACACAGATGTGATCTCGATGACCTTTAGGTGAAGGGGAAACTGCAGTTTCCCCTTTATGTATTATATAAACTAAATGTTGTCTAGAATCTGCTGTTTGCCAAGCCCTTATAATGCCTCCCGCTGCTGGAGCTGTGGTGTCTGAACCAAAAGGCACTGCTTGCTATTTTCAGAATACTTACACCTTCGCAGCCATACAAACCACTGCTATGGAATGGCTCCTGCAGGTGGCTGCTAAGAAAGCAGCCCATCCTGAAGAGGGGTACTGGAATTATGCAAAGCCGCAGTGTTTTCTGCATAAATATAGATGTGCTGCAATCGGTCATCTGCTGCGCAATTTGAAGATTGTAACAAACCATTTATTTCTTGGTCAACCCGATCAAAAGTTACTAAAAATGCAGCGTTAGGTGTTGCTGCACAGCAGAAGGCCCTTCACAAAGGTTAACTGGTAACCTTTCATTTGTATTTTGGTGGTGAACTGGTGCCAATGAGATGAAACCTTTTTGTCCAGACAGTGTAAATTTACAAAATGAGCGGATACGCTCACAAAATATGCTGCATTATGCAGCATAATTTAATCCTCCTTTGCAGCAGAAGTCCAGATACCCTGAGGATAATGGACTCTCCTAATAAGGAAATTACAATATTGCACCTATCTACGCTGGTCTGTTAAAACAAATATCCCTGCTGCATTCATGTTGCACCTTCCTGGTCATTTTTGGAAATATTTTCTTTAACCCTGCATGCAAGTTGTTTTCACAACCACGATTACATTTAATTACTTTCTTAAAGGGTATTGACTCCTCTTCAATGTATATGATATCCGTAACGTCAACCTATTGTGCATGTTACTGTAAAGGTTGGGTCTAGTGCGAAGAAGCTAATTCTCCCGGTTCCCTTCTAGGGTTTTTAATTTTTTTGGTCCCACAACGCTCCTTCTCCCCGCTGACCTGCTGGCCATTAGTAACATTAAAGTTGGTGTAGTCTTTTGAAGTCGGTTGGTTTCAGTATGTGGTTAGGTTGTACACGTTAGTTTCGTGGCCTTTAAAATGTGTTTTGTAATTGTAAAGGCCTTCCGCTTTCACCTGAAGGAAAAACTGAAAGAGTGTAGTTTCTCTACCAGCATGTGCTTGCAGTAGAACCAGTATTTCTGCACAATTTGGCTCTTTGGAAACCACGCACAAGTCTTCTGTTGTGATTCTGTTTCAAGTGTCCTCGATGGATGCTTCTAAACTGTATTTTTAGGTCTCCACCTACCAGATTCTTATGCCACCTGGTTGCGTAAACCCTTTTGAGGACTACACCAAAAAGATTAGTGAGCTTAGAGCCCCTCCATTGGCTTACTTTGTTACTCTTCTATAATTTATTTTTACAATGGCTTTTTGTGGGGTGGTTGCATTGTGTGTGGAGTATATTCATTTTTTTTTTTTTTTTTTTTTTTACATGGCTTCGTTACTAGCCATTTGAGTGGCTGACTTGTCTCCTTTCTCTGCACAAATTTAAAGAACTACATTGTCTCTGCCTTTCAACACCCATAAGAATGCAAATTTTCTAGCGCTCTCCCTCGTGTGCTACCGGGTGTGACCCATGCAAGTAGGAGGGGGGGGGGGTGTATTCGACTTGCGGAAGCGAGGGACGCTTAAATCAAAGAAAAGCGTGGTTTTCTTTTTATTTAAGTTTCCCTCGCCTTATGTCTAATTCACCCCGCTGTTGCCTGCTTGGACTGCACCTGTATGCTATTTTCCCATTCGAGGCCTCGTATACTATATAAGTTCTTCCTCCCAGGTTTTCTCTTTATTTTTAACCCACTTCCCCGGACTGGAGGTCCCCCGGTTTGGACACTGCAGAATGTTACCTATTCTAGTCTGACAATGGATTCCAGGTATTGAAAATTAATAAGGTGTGCGTGGGATTTATTTGTTTATTTGCCTGATCTGTCCTCCCTAACTAACCTGTACAGGTATTTACTGGGTTTTTTGTCCCCCCCCCCTTCCGTAGGCCCAGTCAAAATACCTTCGCTGCATAGCGGTCACTTGTGTGGTCATCGCTGCCAAGATGAATGAGGAGGATGAGGTAAGACTATTACAACAGCAAATCAGTTGCACTGTCTTTTGTGAATAAGCTTCTGTATGCAGCTTGTTCCTGCAGAATCACCTTTTCGTTAAACTATTTTGTAACTTGGTTCAGACTGTTACTTCTCCTTTCTATTTTATAGAGTGCTATATTTGGAGCTCTAGCGGAGTAGGCACCTGCACGCCTTATGGCTGGGTGGGTCTTAAGTCTTTGTTAGAAAATGGATTCTTTTGCACGCAGTCCTACTGTGGCCTGCTTTTCTTCTGCTTACATGGTTCGTAATTGCCTAAACATTTCTGGGTTTTCTTTCACTTTACAGAAAACCAAATCTTTTGGGTTTTTAGATGTTTGCTGTATGGAAATGTCTGATGTGATAAATCTAAGGATGGGATCTTGGGAGAAAGAGGACCGTTAGAAGTGAGGAAAAGAAAGGCAATTGTATACTTAAGTCCAAACTGGTTTGTGGGGGAAAAAAAAATATTTCAGCAGTTTGGTTCGAGTGGTCTGGATTGGCTATCCGTGCCCCTATAATTTATCTAATTGATATTTGATCTGTGTACTTTGTAGGGAGTTTTACAATTCTGTACAAATTAACCCCATTTCTTTTAGTGAGAAGTGATTGGTTATTTCTACAAAATTAGCCATCACTATTAGTTTTACTGTAGGAGGAAGTGGACTAACCACAGGAAGCATGATTAGCAACAGACCGACACAAGCGATCTATATGCTGAAAGTCTAGAGTTGGTAAACAATTGTTACGGTCACGCCATCAGAAACACCCCATCTACTGTTGGACCTGGGAGTGGTTTTGTTGGGACTTGGCAGGAAGTAATGCACGTTTCCTCCCCATGCTGTCTTTCTCCGCCTCTACTGTAGTCTTAACCTCCCCTTACGGCTGATGACTTCAATTAAAAGAACTAAATACATTCATGTGTACTGTGAATGGTTGCATGATCCTTTGCTAATTAATACTGCTAATTATAGCTGTTGGCACCTAAGCAGGACTTCGCCCTAAACACACTGCACACGCCTCTTTTATTTATAGATCACCCAGTGTGTCATTTTCACATTGATCCAGGTGACTGCATCGAGGCGTACGCCTTTTGAGAAACAAAACCATTTGCGCAGTGTTTTTCAGTCTTTGGTGTGTGGGACTTTTAATCATTTTCATTTCTAAAATGGCAAATACTCGACGAGTCCATGTTCTTTAACCTGTTGTGCTATTCCAGATTTTACTGTTTGCCATCGCTTAGTAGCTTGTGATACCAAGTGCATCCTGGCCACAATAGGATTTGGTAGTATCCGTCTTTTTTTTTTTTGACGTTTTAGTGCTTTATGGAAGCAGTCTAATTTGTACACTTGCTCTAGCTCCTGTACAATGTGCATGGTGATTGCTGTTGATCGTTGCTGCAGTGCTGTTTTTTAGGGCTGCGTTTTTGTTGCCAAAATAAACCTACCATACAAATTCTATATTGAAACGTAACGCGACTCTATCCCAAAAGGAGTCTTCACTCTTCTGCGTAAACCTAAATAGTTGATACTTCCAGCTTGACCTACTCACTTCTGAACCTGTTGTGGTTGAGCTATCTGGAAGCCTAGTTGGGACTGAGAGCAAACGTTTGGGAAAGTTTAAGAGACTTTTGTTTTGAAAAAGTGAATGTAATGTTTGTCCTATACCTTTACACTCCAGCCTACACATTTATTGGTCGTAGCGTGGTAACTTAAGATGAAGTCATTTAAAAAAAAAAAAAAAGTCAAAACATAACTTTCACAATGCAGTTGACAGTCGTGAATTTAGTATTGATGGCTTAATAAAAGGAAGGCGGTTGTAAATTTTGTCTCTTTATTGATTTCTCTTTACAGGTAATACCATCACTTAAGAAGCTTGCAGTGGAGAGCGGTTGCAAATGTTCTCCAGCGGAGATTCTACGAATGGAAAGAATTCTACTAGATAAACTTCACTGGGACCTTTACACCGCAACACCAGTGGACTTCCTAAACATTGTAAGTATTGGCTAACTTCTAGACCGCTCTTTACACAGCTATGAGACATAGATCACCACCAAAACAAGAATTTTTAACACAACTGCACACGCTTACACAAGCTACAGATTAAAACCTCTGCAAATCTTAGATGTAAAAGTGAAAATGCTGTAATTTTGTAGGTCTTTATATTCAGAGGGACCGATGAACCTCAATTTGACGAGACTTGACAATTTTTATGGACAACTAAATAGACTTAAAAAAATCTTATACTCTACTATTTTTATCTTCTTTTTTTAAATGCACACGCTGCAAAAATAAGTTGCTCTTCGTTCTAGTAGGTAACACTGTACATAGAAAGCAGTTGACTGTCTTACTTATTACTATAGTGCGTAGGTCATCACAAAGTTTAAACCGGAAGTGAGTCTGTATTTAGACCTTAGAGATCTGGCACTTGAATTCCTCTTGCTTTTCTTTGTGGGTTTTTATTGTATCGAAGGCAAAAATACATATGGGAGATCGGGTCCTGGTAGTCATGATGACTGTAGAAAAAAAATAATTAAGGGTGCTCCTTGTTTTTGACAATACTCTTCATTGTAAACTGTCCCGATGGTCTGCCAGCAGAGAATACTAAAGCAGAAATATTTGCTTCAGTATGCTTGTTTGCATACTTTGGTAACATAAATTAGGATCAGCCATTTTAGCAAGTCAGTTAAAATAACTCAATAAAAAGAAATTTTGTTTCAGAAAATACACATCTTTTACATTCATTATTCGCTCAAACAGTTCAGTAGTTGGTAAGTACATCACAGCACTCACTGAGCACACATGGTTATAAGGAAGTGTTGTTTCAGGCTTCAGATGTGGGTTGACATTAATTTGCACTTTTGGTCGGCAACACAGTTAAAGTATGAAGCTCACAGTTGATCTTGAATATGCAGTGAATATATATTTCTTTCCTTCAGTTCCATGCCATAGTGATGTACAGGCCCCATGTACTAACTGGACCCGCTCAAATGAATCCTTCTCGCCATGTTGCATTTCTGACGAGGCAGCTACAGCATTGTATGGCGCGCCACCAAGTATTGCAGTTTAAAGGCTCGACGTTGGCCTTGGTCATCATCACCTTGGAGTTGGAGAGGCTGACTCCAGATTGGTTTCCAGTTATTACCGATCTACTGAAAAAAGCACAGGTAAGAATCCATTACTTGATAAGACAATAACATGCATTTAAACCAAGTGAAGGGTCATGGCAGAAGTTGGTTTACTTGGTGTGTTCAAGTGGTGGTAAGTCAGAAGTGAAATTAGGAAGGGGAAAAAAAAGTTAGAATTAAATACGGCCAGTCTGCCACTTTTATTGCATTTGTGTACCCTCACAAGGCAAAGAATAAATTAACTCATTAATTGCATACTTGTGTATTTGCTTCTGCTACAAAAAAAATGTATACTGGTGGAGTATGTAGGTCCATTGTAGCAGAGTCTTATGAAGATTGAAATTTTCCAAGACTGTTCAGTGAGACCTGTCTGGATTCGCTGTTGTCCACAACCTACTAGCCAATCTTTTTAAATAGTTCAAAGTACTTATGCACCTTGTTCTAACGCCTTGGTATGTACAGTAGAATAGGTCTATATGCTCTGTGTAAATTTGTGAACATGCATACCATGATGCAATTGAGCTGGACTATAAATGCACTGGGATTTTTTTTTTTTTATATATATATTTTTGTTTCGGTGTGTATTAGTGAGAGATTTATAAATTGTAGGCTCCACTCAGTCATTTGCATTTAGAAATCTATTTTTTTTTTTATTTTTTTTTTTTTATTTTACAACTGTATGGTATTTCTAAAAGTATGCCCTACTCACACCCCTGTCACACTCCACAACAATGTAATATTACACATGAGTAAAAAGTCACTCAAGGAGTGTTGAGCTGCTGTAATTCTCATCCTAATACTTGTTGTAAATTTAGCCCTGCTAATACCCAAATCTTATGGGGTATATAGGGTAATTGGTTTCTCCACTATGAAACTTTCTCTAGGAGGAAAAAAAATAGCAAGGAATGTGCCGTTGCACAAAAACAATGACATTTCAGCTAGTCTAATTGTACAGCACCTAAAACTACGCTGGCAGAAATGTCTGCACCCAAGCATAAAAGGCAATTCTTGCGTTTCCGTAACAAAACTATGGTTATCCCAATCTCACTTGATCATAATTCATTTCATTTTCATGTCCTGCTTTAGGCATTGAAAGCCCATAAAGGTTGGTTATTTTACTTTTTTGTTAGATAAGGAACTTAAGCAATGAGGCAACGTAGAGATCTGTAGTAATTTCTCAATACTGTCTTGTGGCGTGGGAAGCAGTCAATTTATCATTATTTAAAAAAAAAAAAAAAATTATTATATCCAAAAGAAGTAATGTAAGGGAGAAGCAGTTGGCAGGTTTTTGGGGGGGGAATGTTTCTGAACTGGTCTAAGCTCAGGCACTGTCCCTTTTAAGTGGGTTGTATTGCAGGACTAGTTAAGTACACACGAAGATCCAATGGTTACTGCAGTTTGCATTCTTCATCTGATTTTAAGAGTTGTGTATTTTGTGAAGCAAGCGCTTCAAAAGAAGCGTGCTGGCAATGTCCAGTGCATGCAAAGATTATCTTGTCACATTGGTGTATTTGTATGCTCCCGAAGCGAGGGAGCTGGTCCTGAACACACCACGTTTGTTTCGAGTGCTGTAATTAACGTACATAACCATCTACTAATCGTATAGTACGGAGTTCATCAACCTCGGGAAGAGTTAAAAGCAGATTCTGCCTCGTAGAGATTTGAACTTGTGACTTGTTAATCGGTACTTTGTTTTATGGGGCACATTCAACTGACTGCTGTGGTGCCATACTACTACTCCTGCATGAGCACTGCCGTTGGTTTAGGAATATGATCTGAAAATGATGCTGGCTGGCAGCCAGTCTTCTTTCAGAGCAGTGTGGCTGACAATCTTAAAATTGAACGCTTTTTTTTTTTTTTTTTTACAGTGCTTATTACAAATGAAGATGTCTATATTGTAGCTCTGCTGAAAGGGATAGCCTATATGCAGAATCTATTGGGCTGATGAAAATAATTTCATTTGTAAAAAGGCTTTTTTTACTGTCTGTCGTTTTTATTCGGATTCCATTTGGGTGACCAGAGAAAATACAATTTTCATCATGCCCTTGACATGTATTGTGGCAGTCTACATTTGTCTTAAAGTGGATGCCTACCTATACGCTGCCAGGGGCATTACAATTCACGCTGTTTGCTTAAACTAGGCTCTTAATTTTGCTGATATATATATATATATATATATATATATATATATATATATATATATATATATATATATATATATATATATATATATATATTTCAAGACTTGATAAGGAACCGTCCAAATTGGTAACTTACGATGACGTTTACAGATTGTGGAAATATATACATGAAATGATTTTCCAACAGCAATTGCTTATATCAAAATATTGATATCGTTTTCATTAATTTTGGGAGATGCTATTATGACGCATTGGTATTTCCTTTGCAAGTGGAGTACTATGTCTTTTATGTTTGATAGTCATCACTAGTCACATGGGGGTTAGGTGTCCTTTAAACTTATTGTAAAGACGCAGCGTGGTCATGTGATCAAGGCCACAGTACGTGGCCGAAACGCGTAATGGGCAGCACGAGCTTGAAATAAAATTGGATAGATCAGCACCAGCGTAATTGGAGTCGGTCTAATCTGTTTAGTGCATCACTTGCACATGGATTGTGTTTGTTGAGAGATGTATAATATTTAGGTCGAGCCTAGAGCGGCAGCGTGCATGCGCTGCTCGCTCTGCGAGGCATGCTGTTATGGAGTGGAAGCTCCGCCCACTCCCCCGCCCATCTTTTTCATTGGCTTGTCTTTGTCCTTTCTAAATGCTGCCTTCCGATTGGGTTATAGGCTGTTAGTCCCTCCTTGTGACGGCCATATCGTCATTTGTATCCTTCCATGGCTACTGGCCCCTTTACTTCGAGTGTTGCATGGTATGTGTTATTTAGATTGGGAGCACTATTTTCTTCCCTTACTTTCATAAAGGGGCTTTCAGCCACCTCTCTTCGCCGATTGGTCTGTTCTTGTCATTCTCATTTTGCTTCTATCCACTCCAGCATACAGCGTGAGGCAGTTGATCAAGGGAAGTTAGCCAGTGGCTGAAGTAGACTGGGCCGCATTTAGCCCTTTCACAAGTAGAATATTCGCACACATGGTAGTTCGCTTCAGTGCTAGTGTTTTAGTTTTTACTTTATTATTTTAGTGCTGCCTTTGTTTGTAGAGCCTGAAGTGGTGATAGAACGCTTTCTACCAGATGAGAGCACATTCCAGCTTTCAGTTCCGGTCTCCTGCCAATGCTGTGTAAATTCTTTGGAAGTGGCCTTTCTTTGTTTTTGACTGCTGCGTTTTCACACAATGCCAGCAGCTCACATGAACTCTGAATAAGCTCATGAGGATAATCTATGTTGGCAACCCTGTCATTTATGCTTAGTCATTCCTTTCGTTCCTTCTTTGTCCTTTCCTTCCTATTTCTTTAAAACTTGCCTTCCTCTTTGTTTATTTTATTTATTCTGGCTTTTCCATTTCTTTCCTAACTTGCATTCATTTCCATTCATTTTTTCTTTCTTGCCTTCCTATTTCTTTCCTTCTCTTTCTCTTTTTTTTTTTTTTTTTTTTTCTTATTTTCTTATTTTGTTTTTTCCTTTCTTTGTTTCCTTCCCGTTTCCTTCCCTTTCTCACCTTCTTTCCCAAAAGCAAGAGGCTGGCAGCTGATGCCAGACCAAATGGCTTTTTTCAAGCTGTTAGCCAAAACCTTTTGATTTTTTTAAATTAAAATTGTGTGCATAACATAGTTACTGATAGGGGTTGTCAGCCTGACTTCGTCCATTAGTTCAGTGGTGGCTGGTGAACATAAGTGGTGGGGCGCGTAATTTATCACACCTTCTAAGCGCGCCTATCAAACAAGTCTAAACTCTGCAGGAGGGGTTGATGAGGGTCTCCCCCAGACAAAATGTTTAATAATGGGGAAAAAGGGTGCATATTGCACCACAATTGCCAAACTTACTACAACACCATAGCTTTCGCATGCAATTCTGTGGACACTAAATCATAGAAAATTCTAAGTATAATGTTGCAAGGAAGCCTACCTCTCACAAGCTGCATCTGGGGCAACTGCAGACACATGCCTGGAAAGCAATTTGGGAACATCTGAGCCGAACAATAACATTTTGGTATAAGTGCCCCAAAACAGTGGCTAAAAAGCCACGGGTTGTATGGGTGGTTCATTTAACTTACGGAATTTGATATGGGCTCATATCATTTTTCTAAATATTGAAAGCAGCTCCCTTATCTCTTTAGATTTTACCCTTTCTGTTCCTTCCACAGATTACTTCTCATATAAAATGCGCGAGCATATTATTGAAGGCCCAAAATGGAAGCATAAAAGGTTACCAAGATTGCAAATCTCAAGTCCTGAGCAGCAGAGCTTTCCCTCGGATTAGAAAGATTTTACAATCTATCAGAAGAGGAATCACTCCAGTGCATATAATTAGACCTTAAGTAGCAATTATAAATAATGATAGCAAGATCATAAAAAGCTTCAGTATACATTTTGAATCTGTAGCAAATCAGGTTGGTGCTGTCTTACTTTGTGGCTAGACATGCACCTACAATTTGTTTGGGGGGGGCAATATATATGCTGGCTTTATATATCCCATACCACCAGAATTGATGGTCTCAAAATTAGCATTGTTGATCATTCAAATATCCATATGAAATATTTTCTAAATGTATTATTATTGCTCCAAATATCAGCTGTTTTTCTTTTGAGAAAAGCAGTGCATGCTTTCCTAAACACAAACCGATATTGCATAGGGCAGCAGCAAAACAAGCTTTCCTCACACAGAACGAGTTCACCAAAGGCAGCAGAAGTACACGCTTCAGTGATGCACCTATGCTCAGCACATGTAGCAATAGTGAAAGCTTGCATGACGCACAGAAGCCGTGCAGGCTGCATGAGCTTTAATTACACACAACGTAACTGACGCATCTCTTTATAACGAAATGAAATTCAGTACTCCGAAGAGCACAGTAGGCTCTGGTTTCGTGCAAGGTATAAATAAGGGTTGCTTGCTTACAAGAGCCACCCTACTTCCTTTAGCAAAGTCTCGCTAATTAAACAAAGTGTTCGCCTAAGTAGAAACAGCACTGTTTAGCATGCAGTGTTCATTTTATCCCTTAACATGCCACTTCCCTTCTTTTTAAGATTCAAATGATAAATCTCAAACTAGATTTCAACTTTTGTCCCTCTTGGCAGCAGTTAGTTTCATATAATTAGCAGTGGAACTTCACCAGAAATCTCAACGTGGAAATGAATTTTCTAATAACACAAAGAGAATATGTGGCTTACAATGCAATTAAATAGAAAAATGCATTATTTACTTTAGCTTCCTACCCAGCGATGCCTCACAAACTCACACGAAAAAAACACAACTCTCCTTGCAGTCGTTAACTCTTCCCCTGTGCCACCGGCTAAAATGTTATGACTTCGTTGGCAGGCCTGAGTTGAAATCCACGTGCAGGGGAAGAAGCGGTTTAGGAAGTGCCAGCGCTCATTTTATGTTAGCGTTACAGCTGTCTGAAACCCAGCCCCATCCTGTGAGGTGAGTAAAGGGTGTATCGGAGGAGGGGAAAAGGGTAATCTGCACCTGCCTCTTATATCTGAAAGAGACACGTTAGTGACAGATTCCTTACCTTAGAATATCCCCAGGCGTCAGGCTGGATCCGGAAAGTTTTGCGTAGCAGTACCCTTGCGCGTCGGTAGGCGGCGTCGTGCGGCTCCGCGTCCGTCGTCGGCGTCGTGATCGCCGGGATGACGTCGCGGGCAGTACTTAGGCGCCGCCCCTGCGCGCTGACGTCAGTTCTTCTTTTTCCGCGCCAGCAAGCGCAGATCCGGGAAGAGCAGTGCCCTGGTCATTTTTTGACCATACTTTTTGGTGATTTTTTTTCACTGTTGTTCCATCTTTCAAGGTGTCGTAGGGATGCCCGGCTTCAAGCGATGCGGCGCCTGTGCGCGGATGATGTCCGTCACCGACCCGCATTGGGAGTGTCTCTTCTGCCTCGGCCGAGGCCACGACACGGAGTCTTGTACCGACTGCCAGGCCCTCCACCCAAAAGCTTTGCGAGAGCGGTCTCGAAAGCTCCTCGAGGCCCGGCATTCGGCTCCGCGGAAGCCCCGGTCGCGTGAGAGGTCCAGGGGTCGATCGCGGAGTCCACACCGGTCGTCGGCGTCGAAGTCTTCTTCGTCCGGTAAGTCGAAGCACAAAAAGTCCAAAAAGCATCATCGCTCTAGGACTTCGCCTCGCCGGTCTCGCGACTCGGCTGAGGCCCCTCCCGGCACCGTCCGCGGCCCCGGACATGCCTGTGGAGTCGCCCCCGCCATACCCACCCTTCCCGGGTTCGGGGGCGGATCCGGCCAAGGTACAGGAATTCCTGTCGGCCATGGCCCGCCTTTTCGGGCCTTCAGGCCCCTCCGGTGCGCCTTCGGGCCCCGCGGGCCCTGATGGGGTTGCTCCGGCGTCGCCGACGGCCCCGGCGTCGCCCGTGCCTCCAGCCTCGATCCCGGCTCCACAACCCCCATCGACGCCGGTCGACCTAACTACACCTCCGCCGGCGCCGATGTCTCCGGTGCCGTTCTCGGCGCCGCCCTGGGCTCCGGGCGGCGTCGTCCCCCTGTTCCTTCCGGCTCCGGACATGGATCCGGACCGACGTCGCTCGACGCCGGCTCCGGCGCCGATGGGACCTTGGGTCCCAACTGTCCCTCCTCCTCATTTTGAACCAGAGGAGGACCAGTTGGACTGGGAGGGGTCTGATGACCCTCTGACACGACACTGTCAGTATGATCAGGACTGGACAGAGAGTCTAGGGGAGGCCAGTGGTCTGGATACTTCCCCTGACACTGGCATGCTGTCTCCTCCCGTGGCTACGGAGGAGGGAGCCAATTTTGGTACGGTGTTGCGTAGGGCAGCTGGGGCCTTACGTCTCCAACTTCCTACTTTGACGGTCAAGCCTAACATCTTGACAGAGGTGCTTCAGCCGGCAGCCTCCTCTGTGGAGACTGTGCTGCCGTTTAACGACGCCCTCACTGACGTTCTTTTGGGTGCCTGGTCCAAGCCCAACACAGGGGCTCCTGTGGATCGGAACGTGTCACGACGCCATCGCCCAGCTCCGGGCGACCCCCTGTTTCTCTCTGTCCACCCCACTCCTGAGAGCTTGGTTGTCCAAGCCTCCGCTTCCCAAACCGCCTTCCCTACCGCTCCTCCGGATAGGGAATCCAAACGCCTGGATCAGTTTGGGAAGAAGGGTTTTTCTTCCTCCAGTGCTGGCTTGCGGTCCGTTAACACCGCTTGTCTTTTGGGCCGATATACCCACTCCCTGTGGGATTCGGTGGCGGATGTTTTGCCCCAGTGTCCTGAGGAGGTCCAGACACTGCTTTCCCGCGCCATTGCGGAAGGAAGGGATGCGGCTAAATACACCATTCGTTGTGGCCTTGACACCGCCGACTCGCTGGGCAGGTCTATTGCAACGACGGTGGCGCTCAGACGCCACGCCTGGCTGAGAACCACTGGTTTTTCAGGGGATGTCCAGAATACTCTCATGGACATGCCCTTTGATGGAGTCGGTCTTTTTGGGTCCAAAGCAGATCATGCGTTGGAGCGCTTTGAGGACTCACGGGCTACTGCCAAGTCCCTGGGCCTTTCTGCTACACGCCCTCCGCTGACTTCTGCTTTTCGCCCCTATCGTGGCCACGGTAGGGGCGCCCTTCACGTCAGCAGCCCAGCCACCGGCCCGCGCAGCAGGCGTCTTCGCGTGGCCGAGGACGTGGATTCCGCCGTGGCGGATCGGGCAACCAGCGTGCGGGTCAGGCCACCACCTCCAACCCGTCCGCGGCCTCCAAGCCCTCCTAGTCCCTCCTTTCAGGTGCACAGCACGCCAGTAGGGGCAGGGTCCGCCATCACCTTCCCCACTGGCGCACCATCACCTCGGACAGGTGGGTCTTGGACATTGTCCGAAGGGCTACTCCCTCCCCTTCGAGACCACCCCCAGCCATGCCACCTCAATTCCACCGCATGTCAGGGGATCACTTGGTGCTTCTACGGAAGGAAGTCACGGCCCTCTTGACCAAAAGGGCCATCGAGCATGTTCCGACCCCAGAAGTAGGGCGTGGTTGCTACTCCCACTACTTTCTTGTGCCCAAAAGGACAAGGAGGACATGCGTCCTATCTTGGACCTCCGGAACGTCAATCGCTTCCTCCGGAAGGAGAAGTTCAAGATGCTCACCCTAGCTCAGGTCTTGACTGCCCTGGAGACTGGTTGGTAGCGTTGGACTTGCAGGACGCGTATTTCCACATCCCCGTCCTGCCGGCCCACCGGCGTTACCTTCGGTTCACGGTAGGCCACGAGCATTTTCAGTTCACCGTGCTCCCCTTTGGCCTTACAAGTGCCCCTCGGGTGTTCACGAAAGTGATGGCGGTGGTCGCAGCTCATCTGCGCCGGGCAGGGGTTTCAGTCTTCCCCTACCTCGACGACTGGCTGCTGAAGGCGGGCTCGTCCCAGGCAGTCGTCTCCCACCTCCAGACTACGGCCGAACTCCTGCACTCGCTGGGGTTCTCCATCAATGTGCCGAAGTCGCATCTGATTCCTTCTCCACAGCTCCTTTTCATCGGAGCAGTTCTGGATACGACGCAGTTTCGGGCCTATCCTCCCGAACGGCGAGTCCGGGATATTCAGGCTATGATTCCGATCTTTCGGCCTTTATCCTGGGTTTCGGTACGGATGACCCTGAGGCTGCTGGGCCTCATGGCCTCCTGCATCCTGCTGGTCACTCATGCCAGATGGCATATGCGGGCTCTGCAGTGGGACCTGAAGTTCCAGTGGGCGCAGCACCAGGGCAACCTGTCCGATCACGTCCAGATCTCGGAGGGGACTGCAAAACAGTTGCAGTGGTGGCTCTCGAACCGGCAATGGGTCATGGGCAGATCCCTCTCCCTTCCCCAGCCAGAGCATACAGTTGTGACGGACGCGTCCCTTCTGGGATGGGGCGGTCACATGGGAGAGGCGGAGATCAGAGGCCTCTGGTCTCCGGCGGAGTCCCGGCTCCATATCAACCTTCTGGAGCTCCGGGCGATCCGACTTGCACTCAAGGCATTCCTTCCCTCTGTCAAAGGGAAGGTAGTGCAGGTGTTCACAGACAACACCACCGCCATGTGGTACTGCAACAAACAGGGCGGGGTGGGGTCTTGGACCCTTTGTCAGGAGGCTCTGCGCCTCTGGACATGGCTGGAACATCAGGGCATGTTCCTGATGGTTCAACACCTGGCAGGTTCCCTGAACGCCAGGGCGGACGAACTCAGCCGCAGGTGCATGATGGATCACGAATGGCGTCTTCACTCGGAAGTGGCGCAAGGACTCTTTCTACAGTGGGGAGAGCCTTGGTTAGATCTATTCGCCACCGAAGAGAACGCGCAATGTCATCAGTTCTGCGCGTTGGAATTTCCAAGGCGGCACTCGCTCGGCGGCGCTTTTCGTCACGAGTGGAGTTGCGGTCTTTTGTACGCCTTTCCGCCTATACCACTTCTACCCAGAGTGTTGAAGAAGATTCGGCACGACCGGGCCCAAGTCATTCTTGTGGCTCCGGACTGGGCTCGAAGAGTTTGGTATCCCGAGCTACTCAATATGAGCATAGATCCCCCGATCCGTCTGCCTCTTCGGGAGGATCTTCTGTCGCAGCAGCAGGGGACGGTCCTCCACCCGAACCTGTCCAGTCTACACCTGCTTGCGTGGAGATTGAGCGGCGGCAGTTGATTCCTTTCGACTTGCCTCCCGAAGTTTGTGATGTGATTCTGGCAGCCAGGCGTCCCTCCACTAAGGTGGTATACGCCTGCAGGTGGAACAAATTTGTGGCATGGTGCACAGCAAAGGCTGTGAATCCCCTTTCTGCCCCTCTTTCTGAGGTCCTTCTGTTCCTTCTCTCTCTGGCCCAACAGGGTTCTGCCCTGGGTACCATCAAGGGTTATCTTTGTGCTATCTCGGCCTTCCTCAGGCTCCCTGATCAGCCCTCCCTTTTCAAGTCACCTGTTAACAGTTTCTTAAAAGGCATTACTCACCTCTTCCCTCCTGTTCCGTTTGTGATGCCTCAGTGGGACTTAAACTTGGTTCTTACCTTTTTAATGTGCGCTCCCTTTGAGCCTCTGCATAACTGTCTTCTGACTCTGAAGACAGCCTTTCTGGTGGCCATCACCTCCGCTCGGCGGGTGAGTGAGCTCCAGGCTCTATCTTGCAAACCTCCCTTTCTGTCTGTTCATCCAGACAAGGTTGTTCTTCGGACGCGTCCGTCCTTCTTGCCAAAGGTGGTTACTGCTTTCCACATTGGGCAGACCATCACTTTGCCCACCTTCTTTCCGCCTCCGCATCCTTCTAGAGAGGAAGAGAGGCTCCACCGTCTGGACCCAAAACGTGCGCTCTCCTTCTATATCGACCGCACAAAACACTTCCGGGTGGATGACCAGCTCTTTGTTGGCTACGTGGGCGCCAAAAAGGTCGGGCGGTGCACAAGAGGACCATCTCCCGCTGGGTTACCTTGTGCATCAAGACCTGCTATTCTTTGGCTAAGAAGGAGCCTCCTGTTGGGCTGCGTGCCCATTCCACCAGGGCAACGGCTGCTACCACGGCCTTGGGCCGCGGTGTTCCGCTGCCGGTTATCTGTCAGGCAGCTACGTGGGCCTCGCTGCACACGTTTACAAAGCATTACTGCCTTGACAGTCAGGTCCGGAGGGACGGCTTCTTTGGCCGTTCTGTCCTCCAGGACTTCCTTGTCTGATCTTTGTTCGCAGACCCACCACCGGGGTTGGTATTGCTGGGGTATCTATTCTAAGGTAAGGAATCTGTCACTAAAGTCTCTTTCAGATGCACAAGTTACTAACTTGTGTAACGATATATCTGTAAGAGACAGTAGTTAGTGACAGATTCCTTACCGCCCACCCATCCTCCCCGTTCTGCGAACTGATTTCTAGGGTTAAGGACATCCCTTTCAGGGCCCTAGTATTTTTTCAGACACCTATGTCAGCTTCTTGCATGGCTCTGCGTTCCTGGCGCGGAAAGTCGTGTACAGAACTGACGTCAGCGCGCAGGGGCGGCGCCTAAGTACTGCCCGTGACGTCATCCCGGCGATCACGACGCCGACGACTGACGCGGAGCCGCACGACGCCGCCTACCGACGCAAGGGTACTGCTACGCAAAACTTTCCGGATCCAGCCTGACGCCTGGGGATATTCTAAGGTAAGGAATCTGTCACTAACTACTGTCTCTTACAGATATATCGTTACACAAGTTAGTAACTTGTGCTTTAATCCCGGGCTGCGGCGTCCTGCGCCCGGTAAGGTTTAACATTGATAGCAATGGGTCCTGCTGCAGTTCAGTGGGAAACTCCAAGGGGCGCCACTGCCCTCCACAATAGACAATGGGTGGTTGACCATTATGTGCGCGCAGCGCATGTGCAGTTATCTGGAGAGAAACACTGAAACTCAGCTCAGGAAACTCGCACGGACCGAAAATCGAGAACATTTTCGTGCATGAGGAAATTGTTGTCTCTTGCACTAGCACGAAGCACAAGTGGGTGAGGAGGGGCGTGGCCCAAAAGCTCCTGGAAAGCAGCTGCCCCTGCATTAGTCTGTGGTTCTATTATTACCATTTTTCTTCCACCCACTCCAGCATGCAGGGGCAGTGTCCGATTACTTCAGCCATTGGCTTACTTCACTATAGTTGTGCTACGACTTGCTGCCCTTTCACAAGGTGCACATCAACATACAAAGTAGTTCGCTTCTGTATCCGGGAGTGCAGTGGCAATTTGTGCTTTTTTGAGACCAAAACACTTTTACCTGGGGTCAGTTTTTGTTCAGCTTGACGGGGGGGGGGGGCCAACAGCAGCAGCTTTCTGGACAGTAATGTTTTGCAATAACCAGAATTGCTCAAAGCTTAACGGCCAACACTAGCCCTCTTGGCTTGGTCAATGCTTGTGTGTGGGGCTTTTTGGGGGGGGGGAGGGGGGCTCCTTTCTTTTTAGCTACTCACTCATAGGGCATGTGTTCTAGCTCTTTCACTTGTGTGCTTGTCCCCCTGGCAAAAACCTGTCCCATGCTCTGTTGCTTTCTTGCATGCTTTTTCACCCTGCCAACCTCCCTCCCTCTGTGCTCACAATTATATTTTCGCCACCCGTCCCTGTGTTTTTTTGTTTTTATTTTTTTTTTGTGTGTGTGTGCTAGTTTCCCCCAAGCTTCTTTACCTATCCAGGGTGGAGAAGTGTGGCTCAATGGTTAGAGCGGCAGACCCTGATGCCGAGATCTGGCCCGGGACCAGGGTTCAATTCCCGCCTCGGCGGGTCTTGGGCTCAATTTCCTCGGACCTGATAATTCTCGCCTCGGTGCCTATTCTAATCATGGGTCCCACTCTGCAACTCTGGGCAATAGCTTGCTTAATCTCCACAACGGCCCCAACAGCGCTGGGATGCCTGGCTTCACCCTGGGGGTGCCCAGGAGTGGACATTTCACAGGGAAAAGCCAGGAAGGGTTCCACAGCGGTATGCGTACAGCGCCTGGACACCCCTTTGGGGGTATGGGTGCGCTTTACAAGTACAAATTTCATTTCAGGGTCCTTTCTTTTGATTTCATACTAAAGTGTGTGTGTATATATATTCTCCCCACAATTTTGGATCAGTAAATTAAAAAGTAAAGCTGCGTCTGTTCTGTGGGTTTGGTGATGCATTTACATACTTGCAGAATGATGCAACGCTGCCTTGCCATGGCTTGTTTTTTGCTTTGCGTGCCTTATACAAAACAGTGCCTGTTTTGTATAAGGCACGCTATTTCTCCATAGACTCAAAATATGTCCCTAGTTGTCCTTCTGTCGAGGAAATTGTCTTGAGGCACCTTGCACCCTAATTGTCTAAATGCCTTCTGCATCTTTGGGTCGGAGTGCTTTAGAGAACCCATTGTTTTGAAGTCTCCGATACTTTAAGAATTCTCTACGGTTAAAATGTAAGTTTCCAGCCTGTTTTATATGTGGCAGAATCGATGGCTATGTTTGAAATCTTGGCACCGGAGAGAGAGGCTGAGGCCTCCAAAAGGGATTAGTTTAAATGTATAGTTCAGCATATATTAAGATTTGTTGTAACGCTGCTATGAATTTCAGTTTATGTAACATTTAAATTCACTTTCTACAAATGGCAACATCTGTCTGAAAACTGTTTTATCTTGTACCAAAATGAATGTATGAACTAAAACATGCCTCTGCATTTATCAGATACTTATTTTTTGTTACTCTTATTCATTTTTTGTTTGTTTTGTTTCTAATTTAAGGTGGATAGCACCCGGTTTATTCACTGCAAAGAGCTGGTTGACCAACTCCTCCGTCCTCCTTCAACGAATGCCGTCTATATTTTTGATCCTGCCAGCAAGTACATAGGTGTCCGTTGCAAAGGTGGTCTACCATGCGCATATTCTCAAGTGAACTACCACAGGCCTATTACTGGTACTAGGAAAGTGGCGAGTGAGCCAGTCACCGCAACACTCCACTCTGCCACAGAGCGAATGCATGATGATGGCATGGAGATTGACGAATTCTATGATGGGTTTCACCATTTGTACAAGGAAGATGCCATTTTCGAAAGCGGAAGGATTGACGATTCTGGCACTTGCTGCAGGTTGAGGGAGGAGATTAGCAACTCCCCTTGCCCTCCATTACAAGCTCCTTCAATACAGTAGAAGCCTCATTTAACAAAAAGGAGGTGGTCAACTCAAGTTAAAATTCTTTCGTTCTGTAAAACTTCTTGTGTGTTCGAACAAAACCAAAAAAGAATTTCTTCCAAACAGTGTTTCATGCTGATGCAATGTTTGCTTTTAATTTTCTTTGTTTTATTCAAATATTTTCTTAAAGGAAACTGAATGTCTTGCACTCAGGGATCACTTTTTGACAGAACTGGGCAGCTATTATGTTTGTGCTCCAACAGACCTACTAAAAAAAAAATACAGAGGTTGAAGAGGAAACTAAATGTATCTTTTTAAGCATGACGAGCCTGTGACTTTGTTACTAGAAAGATTTTGTCCATCATGAGTTATTGGGTGAATTTTAGGTTTGGACCAAACTAAGTGATCAGTGAAACGTGCCATACCAAAAGCCTACACAATGGTGTAAGATTTTTTAATTTTTTATTATTTTTCCTTAAATGTGCAATTCACTTTGGTTTACACTTTAATGTTATTTAATATTGTATTTTATTATCTTTGTAATCTGTTTGTTATTTGCCTTAACTAACATCCACATCTTATTGTGCAGTATCAATCTTACTTTTTGTATTTTGACGGTTACTGTGCTTGCTCTTCTCGGCACGCTTGGCTGGCAGAAGGCCGTAGCCACGTCCGTTGCCAATATTCTGTTTATTTTGTACATCTTTTATAACAAATATTATATTGTGTAAGTGCAGGTGAATGAGCCTTTGAGATTGGAATTAATTTCATATTTTAAGCACTGTGGTCAAATTAAGCTTCCGTGTGCGAGTCGGATGTGTAAGACTCCACACCATGGTGCTAAAATTTCAGCAAAAAACTTAGTGTAACTGAAATATGTTTGTGAGCAATTAACCCTTAATGAAATGGGTTGTAGTCCACCACAAGCTGTGAATTTTGTGGGTCCGGTGTGTGCACTCTTATTTCTAATGTACTGCACCAGAAAGGTATTTTTCTAGGTACTACACCGGTGGCCAAACCATGTAGTCTTCTGTTCACCTGTGATCCTGCTTCGATCACAAGGGGACCAATTCAACGAGTGAATATAAAGTTTTTGTTGCAGTGTATAAGCTACACTAGAGTGGATGTCATCGGGTTAAATTGCATTGCCTTTACCTGATTAATGACATGTTAAACCTTCTTCCAGTAGTCCCTTTTGCTGTGTGCAAGAGCAGGAAGCTTTATTTGTTGCTTTTGTATTTCAGAAACGTTTGTTTTTATTTTTGTGAAAAGAAGCACTTTTACTTTAATCAACTGTGACTCGACTGCGTACTCTAGAAAATTGTTTTATTTGTTACAAGAAATGTAAGCATTATGTCAAACGCTGATCATTGTGTTTTGGATTTAATGTATATTAAATCTTTAATCTTAAATGGTGCAATTGTCTGGTTTCATCAAGGCTGTATTGTGCTGCGCTTATGGAATGAAATTGTGTGAGATTGTAGCTTGAGTGAACTAGCTACCAACCACTTCAAATGGTTCCAAAACCTCAGATTTCTTTATCTGCCACACGTCTATTTTAGGTCTCGCCTAGCGACGCAGCGCGAAGCGCTGTTGCTAGCGAGACTTGTCGTCGACTTGAGTTCGGAAGGGGGACAGGAGATGTGCACGCAGGACAGGAGATGTGCACGCGTACGGCTGGCGGCGTTTCAGCACAAGGCGCGCATGGCGCACTTTCACTTTCTTTTGTGTGGTCCCGGTCTCCCCCTGGCATCCGCAACCCCCACCGTGAGCCCCCCAGCAGTCCAAGAACAGTCTCCCCTGTTGCAAACATACTTGTCCCTGTAGCGGTGCAAGCAAAAGCGTTTGGCGGCCTCGGTTTCCGGTGCTTTCAAGCATTTGTAAGATCGCGTTTGAGTTATTGTTCCTTAACTTTGTGTAATTTGTGAACTTAATGTTTCCCTTGTCTTCGCTGCTTGTTTTTTGTTTGCGATAAAGTGTCACTGATAACTGTTGAATGCCACTGATACTTAAAGTGAAATTATTAAATGTCACCTACGCACTCTGAAACCTTGGCAGCTATGTATATTGCCGTTATTACAGGACTCCGGCTATTGTGCGCATGGCGCCAATCCCTTCATTCAGGTGGCGCTTCCTGCCGTGCCTGGTGGAGCAGCCCATCTTCTCCCCCCCCACACACCACCAGGTACAGACCAGATTTTGCCGGACCGCCCAATAGGGTATAGCCAGCTCCACCCTGTTCTCCTTATCTAAGAAATTCCTTTCCTCGGACGGCCCCCTATCTCTCCTCTCACCCTGTAACTGAAGCTGACGCTGCCTCTTTTCCAGCCGCCTAAGTTAGTGCCCCCTGCCGCTCCCCCTGGCGCGCTTTTGTCTCTCTCAAACCCTACTCCGTGTGTATGCGTTCGCTACCGTATTCCCCTTACTTCACCCCTGGACAAATGCCCCTTTTCCGTCCTATTCCGAAGACCATTTATTGCGCCCCAAGACCAACATATGGTGATCCCCCGAAACCGGAACCCCCTCCCCACTCCGCAAAGCCAACCAATTTGCACACAAAGCCAGTGCCTCCCCCGGGACCCCGACTCTGCCCACCACTACCCACAGCAACGTGCTCCTGATCCCCCCCCTTGCCATCCGCACCCTCCAACGTGAGCCTCCCGCAGTCCGGGAAACAATTTCCCTCCCTAAGCGGCACCCCTGTCCCCATACCTCCTGCTCTCTTCCCGTGCCGTGTGACCTTCCCCACATCGCTCATCCATCCAAATTAGCGCCCAGACCCTCCTCGTCCCCCCGCTCACCAGCATTCGCCCAAACCTGACCTGCGTTAACAATAGCCACCCTACACATTTTTATTCAAACCCTACCGTGCCTACCCTATGCAATCCCCCCGCACGCTGTTCCACTCTTGCTGCCGGCTGACCCTAGGGGGTGGTGGGTGGGGGGATGGGACCAAGGGAAGGTATGCTGCCCTCCATGCGTGCCGCTGCATTTTCCGCCAAATGGCACCTGTGCCAAGCGTCGGGTGCCTCCCCCACCCTCCACGGAACTGCCCATACTGTTTGTCCCAGTGTCCCCAGCTCCCCACACTGCACTTCATGCCCTGTCACCTTTGCAGGCGACCGTCTGCCCTGCGCCAACAACCCCCGGTCCTCCCTCGCCTTTTTTACCGCAATGACACCCCTCCCCAGACAGCGCCCAACCCCTCCCCCCGCGTGTCCGGAGCACCCGTAGGAATTGCCACCCATCCAACCTGCCTCAGAAGGATGAAAACTAAGGGCACAAAGACTGCATAACTTATGCCCATGTCCCCTTATGCCAGCCCTTTCAAGTCCTCTTCCCCCGCTGCCCCATGAGCACCGCTGCTTCCTGACTGTGTCCATACCCCACCCTTCGCCATGGCACCAAAAGGTTCCGTAGGGTGCCGACCGACCTCCCATGCAAGCCAGAGTAACTGTAATACCGATCCCCGAAACACCCCCTCTTGCTGGACAGAGGTCAAATGTTGGCCTGTCTTCTGACACGTTGCTGCTTCATCTTTCAACCTTGCGACGGTGCTCGCTTTTCTTTCCGGCTGTAAAGTGAGGGGAGTTTTTAAAGTGAAGGGTGGCAATCTAGCTGGAGTACCGGGAGTGTGAAAGGAAAGGCTGTACGATGTAGTGGTTTGTTCTAGCGCACAACATTTGACTACCTGCAAAATATATCTGCAGAAATGAAACGCATATCTTTGGAGCTCTGATAAGGGATGTAAAAGATTGTGATCTGATCATGACACATTGTGGTGTGCAAATGATGAATATTCACTGAAACTAGTTTCCCACACCGTTTGTGCGATACGTAGTTTGTATGATTAAAACTGTACGCCTGTGTAAACTTGGTGCCCATTTAAACCAGCATGTGCAATGCAATAGGTCTCGCATTTGCAATGCAATAGGTCTCGCATTTGCAAGAGTTTGAGCTATTGGCATTGTAAATGACTCTGCCTTTATTTATGTGTTTTGAAAACCTGCAAGCGGTGCGTAAACACGCACTTTGTACAGATAGTCCTTGCTTACGAGAAGCAAGACTGGCAGTAAAAGAGGAGCAGTTATTGCCAGCCTTGCTTCTCGTAAGCAAAGGCTATAAGTACAGAGTGCATGTTTACGCACCTCTTGCAAGTTTTCAAAACGGATAAATAAAAGGCATTGCCATTTATAATGCGAATAGCTCAAACTCTCGCAAAAGCGAGACCTATTGCATTGCAAATGCTTGTTTTAGTTTCTTGTGGGTATGTCTGACTTTCTATGCAGAAGATGTAAACTGTGCAAACGCAGAACAGATAAACGTTTCTGATGAATTGATTTTTCTGTATGACTGTAAATTTCTCAAGTCATAAGTGTCCAGCGAAGTCAGAGGGTAGTTGCTCACGCCACGTGAAGAGTAGTTAGGTTTATTAAGGGCACGTGCCCACATTTCCAGTATCTGCCCCGTGCTTTTGTGCACTTTAAACGTAAGCCTGGACAACCTTGGTTTAAGTCGTGCTGAGAGTTTAGCAGAGAACCTAGAACACTTTGGTCATTAAAACTCCAATTACCACGCATTTTCCCTGACCTTGTGGAGTTTATGCAGTGTATATATTTTGCATGAACTGTAACATACGGGTAAGCCAGGAATCTGAGATCACATATATCACATCATAGACTTTCCATAGTAGTTGCCCTTCATTCACATACTCTGCCAGCCACTCATGCGTGCTATCTGCATCTTAAGTGTCCAGTCCTGTCGGAGGCTTTTGTGATCACGGACTGGGCTCTAACCTCTTCAAAAGTACATCTGTGACCACCTTTTTGTGGCTTTGGCCCAGAATTAATAACCAGCATTGGCATATATAAGGTCCCAAAGGCGAGACCTATTGGCTAAGTGTTTAGCTATGCAACGGTTGACGTTGTTGCACCAAGAATATTGTGCTGGATAACTAAACACTTATAAGGTCCCAAAGGCGAGACCTATTGGCTATGCCAATGCTTGTTTTTCTATTTCCGTGTATTACGTACCCCCTTCCGTCAACACGGCGCACCATGTTTTCCTGAAGTGCACCAGTTGAGCTTCATCAAAGTTGCAGCTGCAGTGACTGATCAATGCAACTTTCTCTATATTAGTATTCTATACACCCACATGGCTAAACATGTTAACATCAAACAGGCTTGGGAAAAATACATCAGGGCCAAATGTAAGTTTGAGTTCTTCTGTATGTTTGATATACAAAGAGTAAAACGTGCGGTAGCATATAGATGCCTGTATAGCAGTGGCAGGGCCCCTTCGTTATACTCTAAAGAGAACTGAAATATTCCACAGAAGGAAACACGCACTGAATATGGAGAAGACCAGCCTCCCAAAACGGCGCAATAAAAGCCGCTCTCGCTATTTTAAAACACTCGTGGCTACCAGCTAGACTTTAGGCTACAGCACGGAAAACTCCCAAGTCCATTCTTTAGAGGGTGGTCTGGCACATGAAAAACAGCACTCCCTCTTTAGAAGATTCACGTTTAATGGGTTAGAAGGGCATCCAGGGTGCCTTGCATGCAGGCCGACAGGTGTGGAGACACGTTATATGCATTAACGCATAACAAAAGTGCTTCATAATCCAAGATTACAGTCAAACGGTAACTCTGCAGAAGGACCCCTTGGGGAAACTCAAACACCACAGAAAAGCCCAAAGACCTCAGTATGTTAAGCACTCATCGAGAATCATTAAAGAAGTCAATCTGCAATGGCTAGTTTCCTGGGCCTTTCTCGAACATTAAACGAGTAGTAAACAGCTGATGACGAGATGTTTAAATGCGATAACCTGCGCAATGAAACAAGCACACACCTCTGAATAAACACTGATAAATTAGATTCTGCTGGTGCAATGGCAGACAGTAGTACGAAAAGCAGTTACAGTACAAAAATGTCAGCCAAGTCACTGTGGTTTAAGAGGCCAGGTTCTGAATGTGTGTGGGTGTCCCTGCGGTGAGCACGGCAAGGGGACAGCGTTAGAAGATGTGATTAACTAGTGCTGCGGTCAGTATGGACTGAACACTGTCACTGAGTGGTGGATTGTAACTCCTACGGTTTCACACCGCGGAACACGTTCCTACATGCAGGGTAGTTATTAGAAGCGGCTGCCGCCAGTGCATTCCATAAAAGAGGCATAATCAGAACGAGAAAAAAAAAACATGACTCTGGGCAAGTTACCTGGAGTAACGGGAACGATTGTCAAAAGACAAGAGGAACTAAGGACTGAAATGAGTGGGAATGGTAGGGGTTGTGATTCTTAGTAGCAGAGGGTGTTTAAGTTAGAAGCTAGTGTGTCCAAAGTGAGGACAAAGCGGGGTTACTGGGAGGATTGAGACTTGAGATTTCTAGCTGCTAGATACGTACCTTAATGCAGTGTAGTTGCGGTTATAAGGGGCTGCAACCAGTGTGTGGCATAACGTAAAGGCTCTGGGATTTAAAAGTACTAGCCACACATGGGTTGCTAAGCATGATAGTTGAGAGACTAAAATCAGAGGAGCGGGTGAGGTGACCCAATTCGAAGTGAAGTGTGAGGCCCGAAGTTTAGCACGGCGTGGGCATAGCGACTAATGCGGTTTCTAACCACTAGATGTTCATCCACGTACAGGGTAACTTGTTAAAAGTAGCTGTACCAAATGTACGGATAAACCTATATGGATGAGGTAAGGCTGGAAAATCAGACGTACAAAAAGGACCGAAGCTGAAGGACCTTAGTTTCCCAGGGCAGAAAGTTCAAGTGAGGTTGGGTTGACAGTACGCCAGCAGTTCCTGGACTCTCCCACCGGCTGACACGCACCCAATACACCGACTGCTGAAACAAAAGGTTGGTTATTTGGATAAAGGTAGAGTAGGCTCGCACTTTAACTGGTCGCGTACCTGCAAAACTAGCGGTTTGGTGTTGAATGCCAGGGTGAGTAGCAACTGCATGCGCTCGCTGTCCTTGAGGTTGCGGAGCAGGAAGCTGCCCGAGTCCTTGGTTTCGGCGTACCTGTGCACCAGGCGGTCGAGCAAACGCTGAGAGGGGCAATGCACCAGGTCAGACCAACCTTCCACGGCTTGCGGGGTCAACAGTCTCACGTCGTTGTTAAGCTGTGCAAACTCGGTGCGGGGCATGGCCTGGATCAGATCGCATTGCGTACGGCTGCCGGTGGCGTGAACGTACACACTTTTTCAAGAAATATTTATAAAGTGAATGCTCGCGTATATATTTGGCTGTGTTCAGTTTTCCACTTTCCAGGAGTAAAAATTGTATTTCTTCGTGTGTTTTTAATCTTGAAATATGCATGTGAAATAGTACACATCAACATTTGTGTATAAATTATGTATCTGAAAGAGACATGTTAGTGATGGATTCCTTACCTTAGAATATCCCCAGGCGTCAGACTGGATCCAGAAAGTTTTCGTCAGCAGTACCCCTGCGCGTCGGTAGGCGTCGTAGTGCGGCTCCGCGTACGTCACTGGCGTCGTAGCCGCCGAGATGACGGAGCTACTTGGACGCGCCCACGCGCGCTGACATCAGTTCTTTCTTTTTCCGCGCCAGCAAGCGCCGATCCGAGAGCGGTACTCCTAGTTAATATTTTAACTTGGTTCTGAGAACTTGTTTCTCTTGTTTTGTCAAGTACTCTACCTCCTGGTGCAGGAGGGATGCCCGGGTTTAAGTCCTGTAGGGACTGCCGTCGGAACATGTCGGTAGCGGACCCGCATGATGTCTCTTCTGCTTGGGGCACGCCCATGACCCCGAGGCGTGCCCTGATTGTCGGGCCATGGCGCTGAAGGCTTTGCGGGAGCGTTCCCGAAAGTTGTTGGAGGCCCGGCAATCGGTTCCGCGCCGCTCGAGGTCCCGCTCCCGTGGGAGGTTGCGGGGCCAACACCATCGTTTGTCGGAATCGGGGACCGGTAAGTCACGGCGCCATAAGAAGTTGAAGAAGCGACGTCGCTCTTAGTCTACCCCTCGCGGGACGTGGTGGAGGGTGAGGGTGGTCACTCCCCCCGTGGCTCCGATGGAGCCTCCGTTGTTGCCTGCGGCCTACCCGCCTTTCCCGGGCCCGCACGCGACTCCGGAAGAAATACAGGTATTCCTGTCGGCCATGGGCCGTTTATTTGCCCCATCGTGTCCCAACGGAGCGCCTTCGGGCCCCGTGGACCCATTTGGTGGTTCTGCCCCCGTGCCGCCGCCTTTGGCCCCGGCTACGTGCGGCAAGATACCCTGCGGCGCCGTTGGCTCCGGCGTCAGGGCCGATCCCGGACACGATGCTGTTGCCTACTGGGCCGGACTACGTCGAGCCTGGATTGGTCTATTATCCTCCGATTCCGACTCCAGGTGGGGAGTTTTTTCCCCTTTCCCTGGGCACCTCGTCCTTACCAGCCTCTTAAACAGCCGGTGGACGAAGGGTCTGAGGACCCTTTCGCAGCTCAATGTGAGGATGAACCGGAGTAGGAGGGTGATATGGAAGGTCCAGGCGATCTGGATTTCTCTCCACACCCTGGTACACTGTCCCCTGCTTCCGTGGGTACGGAGGAGGTTAGGACTTTTTCTGTGGTGTTGCGTAGGGCGGCTGAGGCGCTTAACCTCGAGCTCCCATCTGTGCCCATCAGGACCAATCTCCTGACTGAGGTGCTGCAACCAGCGACCTCCTCTGCGGAGCCGCTATTGCCCTTTAACGACGTGCTTACAGACATTCTGTTGACCACCTGGACCAAGCCTAACACAGGGGTTCCTGTGGATAAGCGTGTGGCACGACGCCATCGCCCGGCCCCAGGCGACCCCAGTTTTCTCACCAAACGCCTGAGAGTCTGGTTGTCCAGGCCTCTACCTCTCCGAGCGCATTCCCTTCCGCACCTCCGGACAAGGAATCTAAAAAACTGGAGCAGTTTGGGAAAAAGATTTTCACCTCTGCCAGTTCCGGGTTGCGGGCGGTGAATACTGCGTGGCTGTTGGGCCGCTATTCCCGTTCTGTGTGGGACACCGTAGCACAGGTGCTGCCTCGGTGACCAGTGGAAGCTCGGGCGGTGCTCTCACAAGCCATTACCGAGGGGAGAGATGCTGCTAAATTCACTATCCGTTGTGGACTTGACACAGCCGACTCCCTCGGCAGGGCACTTTCCACAACAGTAGCGCTACGCCGTTACGCTTGGCTCCGAACTACTGGCTTCTCCGGGGAAGTCCAGAACACTTTGTTGGACATGCCTTTTGATGGCACACGCCTCTTTGGTGACAAGGCGGATAGCACTTTGGAGTGCTTTAAAGACTCCCGGGCTACGGCCCAGTCCTTGGATCTTGCCACCACACGCGCTCCCGTAGGGTCTGCTTTTCGCTCCTTTCGAGGTCCGGGTCGAGGCGCCCAAATGCGTTCCTTTCAGAGCCGCTGGCCTGCGCAGCTGCAGTCTCAGCGCAGCCGAGGTGGGGGGGGCCCGCCGAGGTGGGTCACGGGGCCAGCGGGCGGGTCAGTCCACCACTGCCCCTGCCACCACTGCCTCCAAACCTTCCTAGTCCGGTGTTTCAGGCCCACCAGATGCCAGTGGGCGGCAGGATTCGCCATCACCTCCCCCACTGGCGTACCATCACTTCGGACAGGTGGGATCTGCAGTTAGTCCGGCGGGGCTACTCCCTCCCCTTCCAGTCTACCCCTCCAGCCATGCCGCCTCAGTACCACCGCATGTCGGGGGATCACTTGGCCCTTCTCCAGCAGGAAGTTGCAGCCCTCTTGGCCAAGGGGGCCATCGAGCACGTTCTGACGCCAGAAGTAGGTCGTGGCCGTTACTCCCACTACTTCCTGGTTCCAAAGAAGGACAAGGGTCTGCGTCCTATCTTAGACCTCCGGCACGTCAATCGCTTCCTCCGGAAGGAGAAGTTCTAGATGCTCACGCTTGCTCAGGTCTTGTCTGCCCTAGACCCGCAAGACTGGATGGTTGCGTTGGACTTGCAGGATGCTTATTTTCATATCCCCATCCTGCTGGCCCACCGGCGTTGCCTACGGTTCACGGTAGGCCACGAGCACTTTCAGTTCACCGTGCTCCCTTTCGGCCTTACCAGCGCCCCTCGGGTGTTCACGAAAGTGATGGCGGTGGTCGCAGCTCATCTGCGCAGATCAGGGGTTTCAGTCTTCCCCTATCTCGACGACTGGCTGTTGAAGGCGGGCTCGCCCCAGGCAGTCGTCTCCCACCTCCAGACTACAGCCAACCTCCTGCATTCGCTGGGGTTTTCCATCAACGTGCCGAAGTCGCATCTGATTCCCTCTCAGAAGCTCCTCTTCATCGGAGCGGTTCTGGACACGGCGCAATTTCGGGTTTATCCTCCCGCACAGCGAGTCCGGGACGTTCGGGCTATGATTCCGATCTTTCAGCCCTGGTCCTGGGTTTCGGTCAGGAAGACCCTGAGGCTGCTGGGCCTCATGGCCTCCTGCATCCTGCTGATCAATCATGCCAGATGGCATATGTGGGCTCTGCAGTGGGACCTGAAGTTCCAGTGGACGCAGCATCGGGGAAACCTGTCCGACTACGTCCAGATCTCGGAGGGCACTGCACAGGACTTGCAGTGGTGGCTCACGGACCAGCGTTGGGTCAGCGGCAGATCCCTCTCCCTTCCCCAACCGGAGCACACAGTGGTGACGGATGCGTCTCTCCTGGGATGGGGCGGCCACATGGGAGAGGCGGAGATCAGAGGCCTCTGGTTTCCGGCAGAGTCAAAGCTCCATATCAACCTTTTGGAGCTCAGGGCGATCCTACTTGCACTGAAAGCATTCCTTCCCTCTGTCTAGGGGAGAGTAGTGCAGGTGTTCACAGACAACACCACCGCCATGTGGTACTGCAACAAGCAAGGCAGGGTGGGGTCGTGGACCCTATGTCGGGAAGCTCTGCGTCTCTGGACGTGGCTGAAACGTCAAGGCATTTCCTTGGTGGTTCAACACTTGGCAGGTTCCCTGAACGCCAGGGTGGACGAACTCTGCCGCAGGTGCATGTTGGATCACGAATGGCGTCTTCACTGAGGTGGCGCAAGGTCTCTTTCAACAGTGGGGAGAACCTTGGTTAGATCTATTCGCCACCGAAGAGAACGCGCAATATCAGCAGTTCTGCGCATTGGAGTTTCCAAGGCGGCACTCGCTCGGCGACGTTTTTCGTCGCGAGTGGAGTTCCGGTCTGTTTTACGCCTTTCCGCCGATACCACTTCTGCCCAGAGTGCTGAAGAAGATCAGGCGCGACCGGGCCCAAGTTATTCTTGTGGCACCGGACTGGGCTCGAAGAGTTTGGTATCCCGAGCTACTCGGTATGAGCGTGGATCCCCCGATCCGGCTGCCTCTTCAGGAGGATCTTCTGTCGCAGCAACAGGGGACGGTCCTCCACCCGAACCTGTCCAGCCTCCACCTCCTTGTGTGGAGATTGAGCGGCGACAGCTGATTCCATTTGACTTGCCTCCTGAAGTCTGTAATGTGATTCTGGCAGCCAGGCGTCCCTCAACTAAAACTGTATACGCCTGCCGGTGGAACAAATTTGTGGCATGGTGCACAGCGAAAGCTGTAGATCCCCTTTCTGCCCCTCTTTCTGAGGTCCTCTTGTTCCTTCTCTCTTTGGCCCAGCAGGGCTCTGCTCTGGGCACTATCAAGGGCTACCTTTCTGCTCTTTCAGCTTTTCTTAGGCTGCCTGATCAGCCCTCTCTTTTCAAGTCCCCTGTTGTCAATAGATTTCTCAAAGGCATTACTCCCCTTTTCCCTCCTATTCCTTTTGTGATGCCTCAGTGGGACTTGAACCTGGTTCTCACATACTTAATGTGCGCTCCCTTTGAGCCTCTTCATAACTGTCCTTTGCGGTTATTGACTTTGAAAACTGTCTTCCTGGTGGCCATCGCCTCCGCTAGGCGAGTGAGCTCCAGGCTCTTTCGTGTAAACCTCCTTTCATGGCGATTCATCCGGACAAGGTTGTGCTTCGGCCACGTCCCTCCTTTCTGCCAAAAGTAGTCTCTGCCTTTCATCTCGGGCAAACTGTCCCTCTGCCTACTTTCTTTCCGCCTCCGCACCCTTCCAGGGAGGAAGAGAGGCTCCACCGTATGGCCCCAAAACGTGTGCTTTCATTCTATCTCAAACGCACACAACAGTTCCGGGTGGATGACCAGCTCTTTGTTGGCTACGTGGGCGCCAAGAACGGCCGTGCTGTGCACAAGCGGACTATCTCCCGATGGGTTGTTTTGTGTATTAAAGCATGTTACTCTCTGGCTAAAAAGGAACCTCCGATAGGGCTGCGTGCCCATTCTACCAGGGCAACAGCTGCTACAGCATTGGGGCGCGGTGTCCCCCTGCAAGATATGTCAGGCAGCTACGTGGGCCTCGCTGCATACTTTCACTAAGCACTATTGCCTTGACAGTCAAGTCCGGAGAGACTGCTTCTTTGGCCGGTCGGTTCTCCGTGACTTTCTGGTGTGATTTCACTTCGCAGACCCACCACCGGGGATGGTATTGCTTGGGTATGTATTCTAAGGTAAGGAATCTATCACTAACGTGTCTCTTTCAGATGCACAAGTTACTTACTTGTGTAACGATATATCTGTAAGAGACATTAGTTAGTGATAGATTCCTTACCGCCCGCCCATCCTCCCCGTTCTGGCGAACTGTTCTCTAGGGTACTTGTCATCCCTTTCAGGGCCCTAGTTCTATTGCACCAGTAGTCGGTCTCTGGCATGGCTCTGCGTTCCTGGCATGGAAAAGTCGTGTACATAACTGACAGCGCGCGTCTAAGTAGCTCCGACGACGTCATCTCGGCGGCTACGACGCCAGCGACGTACGCGGAGCCGCACGACGCCGCCTACCGACGGAGCAAGGGTAGTGCTGACAAACTTTCCAGATCCAGTCTGACGCCTGGGGATATTCTAAGGTAAGGAATCTATCACTAACTAATGTCTCTTACAGATATATCGTTACACAAGTAAGTAACTTGTGCAACGTGTAGGCGCACGCGGCCACATTATTTAGTATGCTAAAAAAAAAAAAAATGCGCCCGCCATTGTTGCTCATTAGGAGCAGCCTGCCACGGTGCTTTATAAAAGCGGGTGCCTGCTGTGAAGGACAAGTAACCTGATGCTGGAATGCAGCCTGTGGTGCAGCTGGCACACTGCACGCCCGCTGATGACTGCGCTCGCTCCCGAGACACATAGGCTGTGGGAGGGGACATTTAAAGATAAGGCGGGACATACCTGAGCCTTTGGCCATTTGCGTACTTTCTTTTGTGGAAGCCTTACGCAATGGCCAATCAAATGCATAGCTGTGGAAAAAAAACAACACGAGGAAAAGCTCTGGGAGTTGGAAGTCCTTACAATAAGCCTCCCATAGAGCAGCGCATGTGCGCTGCGCTAGGCTCGACCTAAAAACATGCTTGTATACATGTTCCTCTGGAAAAATGTATTGCATTGTGGACCTAGTTGTGCCATTTGGGCGCAATTTAGATAATTTCCCTTGTTTTAACCAGTATTGTCTGAGGAGAATTTATTAACTGCGGGAGGAGATTGTGTGTTTTTTTTTTTTTTTTTTTTTTGTAGAATTGGCATGATGCTTTTCTTTGGGGTTTGGCACATACTGTTCTCGCTGGCTTCTGCTGTTTAGCTGGAAGACTGACCTTGGGTCTGGGGAAGAGTAGAGAAAGTCTTACAAAAGAGATTGGGTGAAAGGCGTACACATGGCAGCAAATGGTTGTTAAAGGGACACTTCAAATTTCATCCAGACATGAGCCTTTCAGTGCGCCCATGAGTTGACTACAATATGAATGAATCATGGTGTTAATGGTCAGTGTGGGGCTGCATATAGGTAACTGGAGAAAGGGAGCTACTTTCATCTCGCAGTCCTTCGGAATGATTTCTAAAACTGATTAATTTAACCTGTTTTTCATTGTGCTCTTAAGTGTCTGCTCTTTTAGCTGTTTGGTATTGACCGGAGTTAATCTGGGGCAGCAATACCTCTCTGCTCCAGTTGTAATCTGTTAAATTCGTGGAGGCCGACAATCCCAAGCTCTCCACTGCCCCTTGTAAAAACTCCCTAAAGATGACCCTTAGTAAACCAGTGTGGGTTTTTTTTCTCTTCTCTGTACCTTTTATTTACATGGTATTGTAGACTTGCTGTCATGTTCCTTCTATTGTTGTTTCCTCTCCTGAGTGGGAGGGTCCATTACTTGTTCACAGTAGTATGTATGACAATGTCTTTAGCCTGTAGTCTGACTGTCCTTAAAACTTCAAGAGAAGTTTTCTTAAGTGCTCCTCATGCAGCCATTTCTAATCTTTATCGAACTCTAGAATGTATGTGTTCGAGGCATGTGAGCTGTAGATCACATGCTTTGCATACTCCTAGTGTTTGGTCCGGATGTTTGCAAGTTGTTTTTGTTCGAAGCAGTCTTTCCAGTCACGAGGTAGGTGGTGACTCCTTTCGGTGATAGTGCACATGGGCATCGACTCCATTGTCAGATGTTTATTTTTTTCTGCCATCTGGTTCGGACGGGTATTGCTGCGCCCTGCTACAGAATCGATCCTCTGGTTGGCCACTCTGTGCGTAATCTCTCTACCTCGGCGGTATTGTTTTCGAAAGCGTGTTCTCTTTCCGCAATTCGAATTTCAAGAAGCTTTGACATTTCGACCGGAAGATCTGCGGATGGCCTTCTGGCCCATCCGCATCCGTTCGGCTCCTCATCGATGGAACGGACTCAATTTAAATTCAGTCCCCTTTGCCACACAAAATATGCGCATACAGACTCATCTGGTGGGGAATTTGTGCTTGTCCCCCTAGAACAAAGAGCAAGACTGCGACACGTGCCGCTCCTTCAGGTCAAAGAAAACTCTCTGTGATCGTCTGGCTTGATGTTGAGAGATGATGCGGCAGCAGTTGGATGTCACACCGGACCTCTTCGACGAAGACTCCGGACAAGAAGAGGTATCAGTGGCAGAGGAGGAGATGGCTTCAGCTGCGTCTGACTCCAGATCAGACTTGCAGATCGATCTCTAGGACGATGTGCTGCAGGAACAAGGATGTGAGTACCGAAGACACCTTCTCCCCTACCCCCGCTCCCCCCCCCCCCCTCTCCACCCACCCAGCATCCCTAAGAAATCTAAGGCTTCGGCACCACCTTTGCCTCAAGGCCAAGGTCTGCACCGAGAAGAGATTTCCAACGCTCCGCCTCATGGCTCGGGACAAACTCTCTGAATAGCTTTCCGGCTCGGGACCAAGTCGGCCAAAGCCCACTTCCGAGCCAAAAATCTTCCAGCTCGAAATCCAAGATAAGTTCTGAACTGAAACCTTTGGAACCGAAAATCAAGAAACATCCCTCGAAGTCGAAACCCTTGGCACTGCAAGGACATTCCGGCTCGACTCCGAAAACTTTGGTGCCAAAAAGCAAAGCCTTGCCTGCAACACAACCGGATCAAAACATAGACACTGTACCTTCTAAACTGGATCCAAAAACAGAAAAAGCTGTAGATTCACCCTGACACAGGGCATATCCATGCTAAAACACCATCTAAGCACAGCCTTTCTGAGGATGATAGCCCATGCAAAATTCCTCTCAAGAAAAAAAGTGTAGGCACTAGTCCCTTCCATACACTTCCATCTTCTCCCTCTCCACCACAACTTGATCATTACAGATTACAACTAGTCAGTCTCCTCTACCTCATTTTCACACAGGTGACGATGCACAATTACCAGATCCTTGGACGGACTACACAACTGATCCTCCACAGGACACAGACCCAGATCTTTATCCTGCCAGGCCATCGCCACCTGATGACAATCTGTCTTACCAACAGCATATTGCTAGAGCAGCCGAATACCATGGGGTGGAGCTACATAAAGAGTCTTTAGAGCAAGATTTTCTCTTTGACACTCTAGGATCCCATAAGTCCAGTCAGACACTGCCTATGCTCAAGAGTATGTTGTGGCATGCAGACGATATCGTCAAAGATCCGGTCTGTGACAGAATCCTTTCTCCTAGAGTAGATAAAAAATATAAATGTTCCCCCACAGATCCTATATTTATTAAGGGTCAGTTACCACTTGACTCATAAGTGGTATCAAATGCTAGAAAAAGGGCTAACTCTCAAGCATCTGGGAATGCCCCTCCCCCAGATAAAGAATCGAAGCTTATTGATGCTTCGGGTAAACGGGTGGCTGCGCAAGCAGATAAACAATGGCGTATCGCTAATACGCAGGGCTTACTAACAAGATACGATAGAGCACACTGGGACGAAATGTTACAATTACTTCAGTTTAGTTTCTCCCAGAGGAACATAAGGCAAAGGCTCAGAATTTAGTCCAGGAGGGCAAACTAATTTCTAATACCTCTATCAGATGTGCTCTAGATGCAGCTGACACCGCAGCTAGAGAAGTGAATACTAGCCTCTTACTACGATGAAACGCATGGTTGCGGATATCGGGGTTCAAACCTGAAGTCCAACAATCCATCCTGGCTATACCCTTTGATAAAAAAACATCTTTTTGGCCCTGAAGTCGATTTAGCACTTGAAAAAAGGACACCGATGTAGCAAAATCGATGGGAGTGCTTCAATCTCCCTTAAATAGAGGTTCCTTTCGGCGCTCTTTTTATGGGGGAGGGTCCAAGTCCACATGTACTGACCAGAACACTTCCTCCTACAAAGGCAATTCCCAATCCTCTTTTACAAGAGGATTTTTCAGAGGAGGTTATAGAGGTAGAGGTAAAAACAACACACCTCGCACTCCCCCCTTCCCTTCCTCAAGCAAACAGTGACTTCCCAACACTTCCCTCCGACTATTCCACACCTGTCGGAGGAAGACTTTCTCCCCATTTGGGAATCATTAACAGACAAATGGGTGCTTGTAATTATCCAACATGGTTATTGCCTGGAGCTTATCAACAATCCTCCAAACATTCCTCCTCCATCTCACAAGAGATCACCAGAGCACCAGCACTTGCTTAAATAAGAAGTGCAATCTTTTTTTACTCAAAGGGGCTATAGTCCCACTTCAGTGCCAAGGGTCAGAGGTTTATTCCCATAACTTTCTCAGTCCCAAAAAGAACGGCTCCTTGAGACCTATTCTAGATCTCGGAGAGTTCAACAAATACATATTGTCAGAGCACTTTCACATGGTAAGTCTTCAACAAGTACTTCCTCTCTTGCAGCAGGGCGACTTTTTGTCTACTCTAGAACTAAAGGACGCCTACTTTCATATTCCAATTCATACCGCTCATCGCAAATACCTCAGTTTTGTGATAGCAGGCAAACATTACCAGTTCAAGGTACTTCCATTTGGTGTCACCACAGCCCCCAGAGTGTTCACCAAATGTCTCGCAGTAGTATCTGCTCATCTGAGAAGACCATGTATACATGTCTTCCCCTTACCTGGATGACTGGCTTGTCAAAGCGGGCACTTACCAGAACTGTATACTACACACTCAAACAACAGTGCACCTACTTCACCAGTTAGATTTTACAAAAAATGCACAAAAGTCTCACCTGTGTCTGACACGTGCAATCTTATCTGGGAGCTTCCCTCTACACTCTCAAAGCTCTAGCCACTCCCAATGTAGTCAGAATTCACTATATTCAGGCCATACTATTACAATTCCAACCAATCATTAACAGACAAAGTCTTGATGCAACTGCTGGGAATGAAGGCATCCTGTAGTGCAATCGTACCTCATGCAACGCTTTACATGCGTCCTCTGCAAGAATGTCTAGTGCGTCAGTGGAATCAGTCACATGGTCTATTAACCAATCTAGTGTTGGTACACAGCCGCACTCATTGCTCTCTGCAGTGGTGGAACCCTCAACTTAGCAAAAGGGCGGCCTTTCATAGACCCGATTCCACAGACTATACTGACAACAGCCGCATCGTTAACAGGTTGGGGTGCCCATCTTCAACATTACACAGTACAGGGACTATGGTCGGACAATCACACACTTCACATCAACTACCTGGAACTTCTAGCAGTGTTCCTAGCACTCAAAGCTTTTCTCACCCAACTTATAGGCAAGACTCTTAGTTTGCACAGATAACATGACAGCAATGGGGCGACTCGCTCTCTCCAACTGTCGTGCCTTGCACAAAGAACTTGGAATTGGGCGATTCACCACAATATCGATCTCCTAGCAGAACACCTTCCAGGAGTAGACAATCTGATTGCAGACCTGCTCAGCAGACACAGGCAGCAATAACACAAGTGTGAACTTCACCCCCAAATTCTTCTTCCCTTCTTTCAAAAATGGGGTTTTCCACAGATAGATCTGTTTGCTACAGTACACAACACAAAATGCCCAAGCTTTGCATCCAGGTTCCCACACCCAGTATCCAAGGGCAATGCTCTATGGATGAATTGGTCCGTGTTAGATTTGGGGGTCTCTAGTTGGCAGAGGTAGGTACCTTTGTCCAAATAGGGACCCTTGAGTCTAGTCAGGGAAAGTAGGTACACTCCTGAAATAACCCCTGCTCACCCTCTTGGTAGCTTGGCACGAGCAGACAGGCTTAGTTCAGAGGCAGTGTGTAAAGCATTTGTGAACACATACAGTAATCAAGTGACAACACTACAAATGGACACCACACAGGTTATATATTTATAAAAATAGGTATACTTTATATAGATTTATCACAAGACCATAAACGACAAAAATAATCCACAATACTGTCAAGAATACTTAGTTCTGATCAAAAAGGCTTAATTCAAGGTTCTGTGCGAGTCGGTAGCCTGCTACGGCGGTGTCGAGAACAAACAGTCTAACAGATCCAGCTGACCGCGTCGAGACGGGCCAACACAGCGTAGACGGACTCGGTCACAGTACCTTTTACTTGAAGCGGCAGGCACGGGCGTGCGAGCCGGATGGCTGTTCGTCGCGGTGCAAAAATGGAAGTGTTGCAGGACGCGTTGTCCCTCGATGCGGTGCAGGCAGCGGCTCGTTGACGTCGTCGAGACTGAGTCGGTGAGACCAGGGCCGTGCGTTGCAGGGCGAGACGGTGCTTCGATGCGGTGCTGGCAGGTTGCGGTGCGGTGACGGAGCCGGATTCAGGAGCTGACGTCGATCAGTCCGGACAGCGGTGCGTCGCAAAGCGTGCGAGCGGTGCCCAACTCCGGTGCGGTCACAGGACTCTAACTCAGCAGCAGTGACCGTGTCGGTCGGACCAGTTCGATTCGGCGTAGCGAAGCGTTGCAGGACGCGTTGTCCCTCGATGCGGTGCAGGCAGCGGCTCGTTGACGGAGTCGGTGAGACCAGGGCCGTGCGTTGCAGGGCGAGACGGTGCTTCGATGCGGTGCTTACAGGACACCGAGTCGGTCGTGAGAGTCGGTCACAGCTCCCTACCTCTGTAGCCACTGAAACAGAGTTTCCAGCAGCAATTCACAAAGGGGGTGAAGTCCAATGGTCCTGGGACTTCGGTCAGGGGGCAAGCTCTCTTCCAAGCCCTTGGAGATCCTTCACAAGTTGATGAAAGTCACAGCAAAGCAAAAGTTCCTTTCTCTGGCAGTCAGGCAAACCACTGCAGGCCAATCCCCTAAGCAGCACTTCAGGCTTAGGGATAGTCTCTCCTCAGTTTCTTCTTGGTTCCGCTCCTCAGCAAAGGTTTCCTCTTGTTCCCAAAAGTGATCTAATTTTCCTGGGGTCTGGGTGCCCCTCTTATACCCTGATTCTCTTTGTTCTCTGGAGGCAGAGAGGCCTCTGCCTAGTCCAAAACCAGTTCTGGTCAGTCCTGGAGCACTTTGTTTTTCTGACTCCTTCTTTCCTTTCAGAATGTGGGGCAGAGTGCTCAGCCGCCCGGCAGGAGGTGGAGCCAGCATTGTGGAAGGCAGGCACAGCCCTATTCAGACCCAGGTGCAACTCCTCCCTCCACTCTGGATGCAGATCTTTCTATTCAGCCCTGCGCTGACTCACCCTGTCTCCTGTAGCCACCCCTATCACTCAATCTCCAGACAAGGAATACACAACCTAGCAGAGGCAGGCTTGGATAGTTAGGCAAGAAAATACCCACTTTCTAAAAGTGGTATTTTCAAACACAATGTTAAAACCAACTTCACTAAAAGATGTATTTTATCATCCTGAGTTCAGGTATACTAAATTCGTTTTTCTACCATGTTCCTGGGTCAGTTCTGACTATAAGGTGTAATAGTCAGTCTGCCCATTCTGGCCTATGGGGAGCAGGTAGCCTTGCAATAGTGAAAAACGAAAATGGCTGTAATTCACTATTAGGACATGCCACACACACCAGGGCATGTCCTACCTTATACCTACAATGCACCCTGCCCTAGGGCCTACTTTAGGGGTGACCAACATGCAGTAAAGGGAAGGTTTAGGGACTGGTAAGTGGGTGTACTCACCAAGTCGACATGGCAGCCCTAGGCTGCACACAGGCTCTGCGATGGCAGGACTGAGACACATTTTACCAGCCGCTTCTGTGGGTGGCACAACTAGTGCTGCAAGCCCACCAGCGGCATTGGATTTACAAGCCCTGGGCACACTGAGTGCACTGTACTAGGGACTGACAAGTAAACCAATCATCCAATCATGGAGTTACTAATACATATATCAATTAACGATAGGGAGCACTTGCACTTTGGCACTGATTAGCAGCGGCAAAGTGCCCATGAGCATCTAGTCCAGCAAAAACATATCCGCAACAGTGGAGGCATTACGAAAAAATGGAAGGGAGACCCACGCCAAGGATGCCAGGTCTAACACGTGTCCCCTCCAGCTGAAATGTGGGGAGAACTATCCTACCCCTAGGGAGTTCTCATCGCTAAGGCGGAAAAATCTGGACAGACCATCAGCATTGGCGTGTTCTGTACCAGGGCGGTGTTCCACCGTAAAGTCCATCCCCTGTAGGGAAATGGACCACCTCAACAGCTTTGGATTCTCACCCCTCATCTGCATCAACCATCTGAGGGGCCTGTGGTCTGTCTGAACCCGGAAGTGAGTCCCAAACAGGTATGGTCTCAGCTTCTTCAGTGCCCAGACCACAGCAAATGCCTCACGCTCGATAGCACTCCATCTCTGTTCCCGGGGAAGTAACCTCCTACTGATGAAGGCTACAGGTTGGTCTAGGCCCTCCTCATTGATCTGTGATAGAACAGCCCCTACACCATGCTCTGAAGCGTCGGTCTGAACAATGAACTCATTGGAGAAGTTGGGTGCCTGGAGCACAGGCGCCGTGCACATGGCAGTCTTCAAGGTGTCAAAAGCTTTCTGACAGGCGTCAGTCCAAATCACTTTCCTGGGCTGCTTCTTGGAAGTCAGCTCGGTCAAGGGGGCAACAATGCTGCCATACCCCTTGACGAATCTCCGGTAATACCCGGTGAGTCCTAGGAAGGCTCTCACCTCTGTCTGGGTCTTGGGGGCTCCCAAGCCAGAATGGTATCAATTTTCGGTTGGAGGGCGCCACCTGGCCGCTCCCAACCTGGTGTCCCAAGTACACCACAGAACCCTGCCCAATCTGGCACTTACTTGCCTTGATTGTGAGGCCTGCCCTCCGCAGCGCCATCAACACTTCCCAGAGGTGACGCAGATGTTCTTCCCAACTGGCACTGAACACTGCGATGTCATCCAGGTAGGCGGCACTGAAATCCTCCAGTCCAACCAACACCTGGTTGACCAACCTCTGAAAGGTGGCAGGGGCATTCTTCATCCCAAAGGGCATCACCCGGAACTGGTAGTGCCCATCTGGTGTGGAGAATGCTGACCTCTCTTTGCCCCATCAGTCAAGGCGATCTGCCAGTACCCAGACGTTAAGTCAAGCGTGCTGAGGTACCGCGCAGCCCCTAACCGATCTATGAGCTCATCAGCTCTGGGGATGGGGTGGGCGTCAGTCCTGGTGACGGAATTGAGTCCCCTGTAGTCCACACAGAACCGGAGTTCTGGTGTGGCACCAGGCGCGGCAGCCTTTGGAACCAAGACCACTGAGCTGGCCCAAGGGCTGTTAGAGGACTCAATCACCCCTAGCGCAAACATCTTGGAGACTTCCTCCTTGATGCAGGCTCTGACCCTGTCAGTCACCCTGTAAGCCTTGTGCTTCACAGGAAGACTGTCCCCAGTGTCCACATCATGGACGCACCAATGAGTGACACTGGGAACCAGGGAGAACAGGTCAGGGAACTGTCCCAACAGTTGGCGACAGTCACCCTGCTGCTCAGGTGTCAGGGAGGTAGAGAGGTTTACTCCCTCCACTGATCCATCTTGCTCTCAGGCTGACAGGAGGTCAGGAAGAGGCTCGGTCTCCTCCTCCATTCCATCATCTGTAGCTAAGAGCATGCCCACTTGGGACCTCTCCAAGTGGGGCTTCAGAGCCGGTTCACATGTAGGACCCGCAAGGGGTTCCTGGGAGACTGCAAGTCCACCAAATAGGTAACTGGACTCTTGCGCTCCACCACCATAAAAGGGCCGGTCCACCTGTCCTGGAGCGCACAGGGCTCCACAGGGGCCATGACGCACACTTTCTGACCAGGCTGAAGCTCTACCACAGTGGCATTCTGGTCGTACCACCGCTTCATCTCCTCCTGGCTGGCTTCCAGATTTGCCTCAGCAAGTTCTCTGAAACGCCTAGTCTGGTTCCTGAAGGCCAGCATGTAACTGTATACATCCTGGGGAGGTTTCCTGGGAGATTGCTCCCAGCCTTCCTTGACCAAACTCAGAGGTCCTCGCACCGGGTGTCCATAGAGGAGCTCAAAGGGACTGAACCCTAGAGACTTCTGTGGCACCTCCCGGTATGCAAACAGGCATGGTAAGAGGACGTCCCATTTACGCCTCATGGGTTCTTCCAGACCCATAATCATGCCCTTGAGGGTCCGGTTGAATCTCTCAACCAGCCCATTTCCTTGAGGGTGATAAGGAGTGGTGAACTTGTAAGTTACACCGCACTTCTGCCACAGGGACTTCATGTACTTGGACACGAAGTTGGTACCTCTGTCAGACACCACCTCTTGAGGGAATCCCACACGTGAGAAAATTCCCATCAGTGCCCGTCTCACCACGGGGGCCGTCACTGTCCTCAGAGGGATGGCTTCAGGGTACCGGGTGGCATGGTCCACCAAGACCAGGATAAACCTGTTGCCCATGGCTGTCTTGGGGTCCAGTGGCCCCACAATGTCAATACCCACCCGTTCAAAGGGGTGCTGACCACAGGGAATGGCTGGAGAGGAGCCTTGTGCTTCCTCCCACTCTTTCCACTTGCCTGGCAAGTCTGGCATGTCCTGCAGTGAGTGGCGGCACTCCTGCGCATCTGGGGCCAATAGAAATGGGTAACAAGCCTGTCAAAGGTCTTGTCCTGCCCCAGATGTCCTGCTAACGGTACATCATGAGCCAACCCCAGTAGGAAGGCTCTGAAGCGCTGGGGTACCACCAGCACACGGGCTGACCCAGGCTCAGCAACCTTAGGCTCTGACTACAGGAGACCATTCTCCCAGTAAATCCAATGTGATCCAGACTGATCACCTGCTGCCTGGTCTGTGGCCTGTTGCCTCAGACCCACGAGAGAAGGGCATGTGTTCTGCTCCTCGCAGAACTCTTCCCTGGAGGGTCCTCCTTCTTGCTGCCAATGGGTCAGCTCAGGTAGGTCCCCCAGTTCAGCTACCTGTTCCCCTGTAGGCTCCAGGGCATCCCCCTCAGGGTCTGCCTCCTCCTGGACCGTGGGAACTTCGGGGGCCGGTTTCCCACGCCCCCTGCCTCCTCTCTCTCCGGCAGGCACCTGGGCCTCCCTCTCAGGCTCCAGGTCCTCTTGAACACCTTTAGCTGCCATTGACCGGGTGGTCACACATGCCCAATCAGGCAAGCCCAACATTTCTAAATGCGCACTCCGCTCCACCTTAGCCCAAGGTGAGCGCTCCAAATCGTTGCCTAACAAACAGTCAACAGGCATGGCTGGCCTCACAGCTACTTGAAGAGTACCCGAGACCCCCCCACCCACTCAAAGGGAACCTGAGCCACCTTGCAGTGACTCTCTGTGTTGTCAGCGGCAACAACCGGATAGAATGCATCAGGGATAACCTGCTCCTTAGACACCAGGTGACACTTGACAGCTGTCACACTGGCTCCTGTGTCTCTCAGAGCCTCCACCCTATGGCCATTGATGGTCACCCACTGCCTGTATTTCTTAGTGTTCTCAGGCAGCGGGGTCCTAGGGACCATCTCAGAGTCTCCTAATGAGACAAGGGAAAACACTGTGGGATCCCCCACCTTGGGCACCCAACTCCTCCCCCAGGGCTACACTAGCCAACTGCCGGGGGACTGCACTTGTGGGTGCTGGTTTTCCATGCAAAGGGCAACGAGGATAGTTTGCCTTGTGGCCAGGGGCGCCACACTTGTAACATACCAGTGGTCCTTGGTGAACAGGGGGGCCTGTCAGGGCCACTGGCTTCTTCTCAGGGGAGGCTGGGAACCTTTCCCTTGGTTCCCTTGGGGTCTACTTTGGGGCCCTTTATGGAACTCCTTCTGTTTACCCTTGTCCCCCCACTCTTCTGCTGGGGACCCTGCCCACCCTTGGCGGAGTCTCCCACGTGACCCTTGTGGACCCGGGTACTCACCCAGCGGTCCGCCTCCTCAGCAAGCTGCCTAGGGTTAGTCAGCTTACTATCAATCAGGTGCTGGCGTAGCTCAGGAAAACAATTACCAGACAAGTGCTCCCAGGCAATCAAATCAAAGAGCGCCTGAAAATCAGTCGCTTTGCTACCCTTTACCCAACCATCCAAGGCTCTGCAAAAGAAGGTCACATATTCAACCCAGGTACTGCTTTCAATCTTACTACAGTTCCTGAACCTTTGCCTATAAAGCTCAGGGGTCAAACCATACCTAGTCATTAAGGCATCCTTCATGTGGCTGTACGAATTATAGACTTCAGAGGGTAAATCCAACAAGGTATCCCGCCCTTCACTGAGGAACCGTCCCCACAACCCCGCTCCCCAATCCTTCTCAGGGACCCGGTGGGAAGACATGGCTACCTCATAGGCTTTGAACCACTGCCCAATGTCATCATTTTTAAAAACTCCTTCACCACATCTTTGGGAATATACACCCTAGCTTCAACAGGCACAGGCGGTACACTGCCACCAGAGGGAGTAATCTCTAAGCTTTTGGCCTTCAATTCCAACTCCCTCAAAACTTTCTCATGTTCAAACTGCATTTTCTTTTCCTCTAGGGCTAATTTCCTAGTTTGCATTTTGAATTCTAACTGCCCATTCAGCTTGAGCTTAGTCAGCTCCATTTCGTGCATCCTACTCTCTTTCCTGTCCTCCAACTCCTCTGGAGACAGTCCTCTGGCAGAAACACTGCTACCTACTGGGGAAGGTGGTCTTCTAGCCCGTAGACCCAATAGCCCCTCCAGCTGCCCTTCTGCATTCTCAGCCCCCTCCACAGGGGCACTCCTTGATTCGACCCAGGCCCTAAGCGCCTTCTGGAGGTCCTCCTTCCTGGAGAGCCCGGTCATGGACACTTTAAACTTTTTGCAGAATTGCCTGAGCTGCTTAAGGGTGTAGCATTCTAGCCTCTCTTCTTCCCAATCACACTCAACAGAGGCTACTGATGCTGGTTTCTCCATAGTGACTGATCTTGGCATTTGCAAAAATAGGAAATCCCAGAAAAAATGCTATAAAAGTATGTGGTTGCGTTTTGGTCTGCACTCACTAAGTAGTGTTCACCAATCACTGTACATGAGTCACAAATGCAAGTCCAGAATCCTCACCGCTGACCACCAATGTTAGATTTGGGGGTCTCTAGTTGGCAGAGGTAGGTACCTTTGTCCAAATAGGAACCCTTGAGTCTAGTCAGGGAAAGTAGGTACACTCCTGAAAGAACCCCTGCTCACCCTCTTGGTAGCTTGGCACGAGCAGACAGGCTTAGTTCAGAGGCAGTGTGTAAAGCATTTGTGAACACATACAGTAATCAAGTGACAACACTACAAATGGACACCACACAGGTTATATATTTATAAAAATAGGTATACTTTATATAGATTTATCACAAGACCATAAACGACAAAAATAATCCACAATACTGTCAAGAATACTTAGTTCTGATCAAAAGGCTTAATTCAAGGTTCTGTGCGAGTCGGTAGCCTCCTCCGGCTACGGCGGTGTCGAGAACAAACAGAGTCTAACAGATCCAGCTGACCGCGTCGAGACGGGCCAACACAGCGTAGACAGACTCGGTCACAGTACCTTTTACTTGAAGCGGCAGGCACGGGCGTGCGAGCCGGATGGCTGTTCGTCGCGGTCGCGATGCAAAAATTGAAGCATTGCAGGACGCGTTGTCCCTCGATGCGGTGCAGGCAGTGGCTCATTGACGTCGTCGAGACGGAGTCGGTGAGACCAGGGCCGTGCGTTGCAGGGCGAGACGGTGCTTCGATGCGGTGCTGGCAGGTTGCGGTGCGGCGACGGAGCCGGATTCAGGAGCTGGCGTTGATCAGTCCGGACAGCGGTGCGAGTCGGGCGGTGCGTCGCAAAGCGTACGAGCGGTGCCCAACTCCGGTGCGGTCACAGGACTCTAACTCAGCAGCAGTGACCGTGTCGGTCGGACCAGTTCGATTCGGCGTAGCGAAGCGTTGCAGGACGCGTTGTCCCTCGATGCGGTGCAGGCAGCGGCTCGTTGACGGAGTCGGTGAGACCAGGGCCGTGCGTTGCAGGGCGAGACGGTGCTTCGATGCGTTGCTTACAGGACACCGAGTCGGTCGTGAGAGTCGGTCACAGCTCCCTACCTCTGTAGCCACTGAAACAGAGTTTCCAGCAGCAATTCACAAAGGGGTGAAGTCCAATGGTCCTGGGACTTCGGTCAGGGGGCAAGCTCTCTTCCAAGCCCTTGGAGATCCTTCACAAGTTGATGAAAGTCACAGCAAAGCAAAAGTTCCTTTCGCCTTTCTTTGGCAGTCAGGCAAACCACTGCAGGCCAATCCCCTAAGCAGCACTTCAGGCTTAGGGATAGTCTCTCCTCAGTTTCTTCTTGGTTCCGCTCCTCAGCAAAGGTTTCTTCTTGTTCCCAAAAGTGATCTAATTTTCCTGGGGTCTGGGTGCCCCTCTTATACCCTCATTCTCTTTGTTCTCTGGAGGCAGAGAGGCCTCCGCCTAGTCCAAAACCAGTTCTGGTCAGTCCTGGAGCACTTTGTTTTTCTGACTCCTTCTTTCCTTTCAGAATGTGGGGCAGAGTGCTCAGCCGCCCGGCAGGAGGTGGAGCCAGCATTGTGGAAGGCAGGCACAGCCCTATTCAGACCCAGGTGCAACTCCTCCCTCCACTCTGGATGCAGATCTTTCTATTCAGCCCTGCGCTGACTCACCCTGTCTCCTGTAGCCACCCCCAGCCCCTGTCACTCAATCTCCAGACAAGGAATACACAACCTAGCAGAGGCAGGCTTGGATAGTTAGGCAAGAAAATACCCACTTACTAAAAGTGGTATTTTCAAACACAGAATGTTAAAACCAACTTCACTAAAAGATGTATTTTATCATCCTGAGTTCAGGCATACTAAATTCGTTTTTCTACCATGTCCCTGGGTCAGTTCGGATTATAAGGTGTAATAGTCAGTCTGCCCATTCTGGCCTATGGGGAGCAGGTAGCCTTGCAATAGTGAAAAACGAAAATGGCTGTAATTCACTATTAGGACATGCCACACACACACCAGGGCATGTCCTACCTTATACTTACAATGCACCCTGCCCTAGGGCCTACTTTAGGGGTGACCAACATGCAGTAAAGGGAAGGTTTAGGGACTGGTAAGTGGGTGTACTCACCAAGTCGACATGGCAGCCCTAGGCTGCACACAGGCTCTGCGATGGCAGGACTGAGACACATTTTACCAGCCGCTTCTGTGGGTGGCACAACTAGTGCTGCAAGCCCACCAGCGGCATTGGATTTACAAGCCCTGGGCACACTGAGTGCACTGTACTAGGGACTGACAAGTAAACCAATCATGGAGTTACTAATACATATATCAATTAACGATAGGGAGCACTTGCACTTTGGCACTGATTAGCAGCGGCAAAGTGCCCATGAGCATCTAGTCCAGCAAAAACATATCGGCAACAGTGGAGGCATTATGAAAAAATGGAAGGGAGACCCACGCCAAGGATGCCAGGTCTAACAGTCAGGGATATTTGCTTACGCTTTTCCGCCTCTCCCACTAATGCCATTACTGGTTCGGAAGCTCAGACAAACGTCCCTCGCACTGATCTTAGTAGCCCCCACATGGGCTCGTCAACCTTGGTACACCATCCTGTTAGAACTCAGTGGTTCCACATCAAAAGCTACATCCCACACCCTGTCTCCTCACTCAGAGCCATGGAGAAATCAGATATCCAAATCCCAGAGAACTCAACCTAGCGATTTGGCTCCTGAAGTCATTGAGTTTGATTACTTATAACTGCCACCAGACTATATGAATATCCACAAAGAGGCTAGAAAGCCTACAACTAGAGCATGTTATGCAGCAAGATGGAAACGGTTTGTCTATTGTAACGACAACAACATCAATCCACTTGATGCTTCTGTACAGAACATCATTTGTTATCTGTTGTGTTTATAGCAATGTGGACTAGCTTACACATCTATTCGTTTACATCTAGCAGCCGTAGCTGCTTACTTGCAAAATAGACACATATCTCTGTTCAAAGTACCAGTGATTAAACCCTTCATGGAAGTATTAAAAAGGGTGATACCACCAAGAATTTCCCCTGCTCCAGAGTGGAACTTAAGCATTATCCTTACAAGGCTAATGGGTCCACCTTTTGAACCAATGCACAAATGTCAGTTACAATTCCTAGCATGGAAAGTTGCTTTCCTCATAGCGATAACCTCAATAAGGAGAGTTGTTGAACTTCAGGCATGAACTATACAAGAGCCTTTCTTTCAACTTCACACAGATAGTGGTTCTTTGCACCAATCCTAAATTTCTCCCTAAAGTAGTTTCTACTTTTTATATCAATCAGTTGAGTTACCTGTGTTCTTTCCTCAACTTGATTCTGTAGCAGAACGAGCCCTAAACACACTTTGTTAGGCGTGCTATACTTTACTACGTAGAAAGAACCAAAGATTTTAGGAAAACAAAGCAACTATTTGTTGCTTTTTCTCCCCCTCACAAGGCAATCCTATATCTAAGCACGTATTGCAAGATGGATTGTAAAATGTATCCAAACATGTTATGTTAAAGCAAAGAGAACTTTGTTAGTACCCCCTAGAGCGCACTCTACTCGCAAAATAGGGGCTACTATGGCCTTGGAAAATATTCCTTTAGCTGATATTTGTAAGGCAGCAACACAGTCTACACCGCACACATTCACCAAACACTATTGTGTAGATGTGTTAGCAAGACAACAGGCAAATGTAGGCCAAGCAGTACTTAAAACTCTATTTCAAACCACTACGGGTTAGCCACCGCTTTGGGAGTTTACTGCTATATGGTCTATGCAAAGCATGTGATCTACAGCTCACATGCCTCGAATGGATAATGTTACTTACCCAGTAAGCCTCTGTTCTTGGCATGTAGAGCTGTAGATTCACATGCGCCCACCCACCTCCCCGGTCTCCTGTAGTTCTAGTTCTTAATTCACATTCATACGCATGGACATCTCTATTCTACACATCCTAACTCCATTCCACCTCTGCGGGAAAACAATCTAACAATGGGGTCGATGCACACTATCACCGAAAGGAGGAGTTGCCTACCTCGCGACTGGAAAGACTTCTTCGAACAAAAACAACTTGCAAACATCCGGACCCAACACTAGATGGCAGGAGTATGCAAAGCATGTGAATCTACAGCTTTACATGCCAAGAACAGATGCTTACTGGGTAAGTAACATTATCCTTTTGTTTTCATTTAACACTAAAACGCCATCGGGAAATACTGCCATTCTCTGGTTAAGAGGGTGGGACCTCTGTGTATACACATGGAAAACCTCATCCTGGCTCTATGTAACATTGACTTTCTGGTCTTACCAGATGTCTTAGAGCTCTGTCCAATGGAGAGCCACCTAGCTGAAGGTACTGAAAAGTGACTTACCAAGAGCTTCAAGTCAGTATGGTTTGTCCTAGAAGTAATGAAGCAGCAAAGGATCGAGGGTTGCTGTACCCCATGTATGTTTATAAATCGATGTAGATGTAACATGAAAATGTGAGTCGTGTCATACCTGTGGTTTCTTGCATTCATTTTAAGGATTGTGATTTCTTTTCTGAGCTGAATTTGGCTATTTTATGTGATATGTTTAAGCCTGAAAATGTTCTTGTTGGGAGGTATTTTGCATTGCAAATTTAGGTTACTAATATACCAATTTTTAAAACTCAAATCTGCTTAGTGGTGGCAGACTTGTTTATTTAGAGTAGGTCTCGCCCATGCAGGCCAGTTAGCTGACTCAGACGAAGTCCAAGAACAATGTTCTGATTTAGAATTGCTCTCCCGTAAAAAAAAAAAAAACAAACAAGATTTGCATTGCAAACGCTTGTTTGTAAAAACGCCCATGCGGCGCTTTAACTTTAATGTCGGCTGCACCCCTTTCTTTAGACAAGAAGTGTCTTAAAGGGGCGTGGCCACCATTAAAGTAAAAGTGCGGTATGGGGAGCTTTTACAAAAAAAGCATTAGTTTGTCAAGTTGACAGACCATTTTTTAATTTTTTTTTTGTAAAAGCACCCAATACCGCGCTTTCACCTTAATGGCAGCCATGCCCCTTTCCTTAGACTCGGCTCATTTAAGAAAAGGGGTGTGACATGAGGCAATTTAAAAAAAAAAAAAATTGTAATCAATGGTAAAGAAAAAAAAAAAACATGAGGCTGCGTTTGGCGCAGCAGATAAGGCACAGGCGCCACCATCAGCGTGGCGTACTATGTTAAAAATAAAATAAAACGTTGCATGAGCGTGTCTTGCCTGCAACAGCAGGCATGTGAAAACCATTAAACGAAATAGTGCAGCAACAACACATGAAAATGGGGCTGTCCTCATGGGAGGTTATAAAATGAGACTAGGTGGTACTAAGGAGGGGCTACTAAGCCTATTGACCAATGAAAAAGCCACAGTTTCCAAAGGACAATGACACAAGCCAATAGAAAATAAGGGCGGAGAATGGGCAGAGCTTCAAGTCCATACCTGAATACAGCATGCCTTGCAGAACAGCGCATGCACTGCCCAGGCTCGACCTTAAAAAGGAAAGCACAGCACAAGAAAGAACGGTGTGGAAATTGTTTTCTAAAAGTGATGTAACGGTGCATCAACTTTGTGGGATTGGATTCCTCTGGGGGCTGTGTGTGATACTATGACTCATGGAGTATATGACCGAGGAATTGCACTGCCAATTGTATTGAAGTATTTCTAGGCATTCCACCTTGTGTTAATTAGTGACTGGGTGTTGTCATCACAAACAGGAGCCAGTAGACTTGCTTTTGGCAAGCTTGGCTACCTAGCAGCACTTTATGGTGCCACCTGAGAACATGCTGCCTAACCAAACCGCTACAATGGTGAAGGGTATGGAGATTAGACATGAAAATGGTGTTAGGAAAACAATATCTGGTTTTAACCCTCTATGGGCAAGTGTTGCAATGAGAGCGTTGCCAAGACAGCTTGTGTTAACTCTCTCAATCCACTGATGACCACCAGCGATCTATTGATGATAAACTGTTTTTTTTCTTCCCCCTTGGTTTTTCTCTTTGTCTACTTCCTTTCCTTCGGCATCTGTAGAGCCATGGCAGTTACTTCCAGGCCTGCGGAGGGGGGGAGGGGGTTGTTAGGGAAGACATCTATAGATGGTGACCACGCACAGGGGATTGCAGGTCTGGCATCTGACATCATGAGAGGGTTCGACAAGGCAACAAATGGTAAGATGTTGCCCAAAATAAATGGGGCTAAGAGAATTTTGGACCCAACCACTAGATCTCGGAAAAATGAGCATGTGAGTCCAGAAAATTCTTCAAGCAGCAAAACTACTCCTACCGGTAATTAACCATTTTGTTTTGGGGGCTGAGTGACAACGAAAGACCTCGAAGTGGATGAGCTTCAAGAGGATTTTCAGCCTGAAAATGCTTGAACACTAGAAAGAGCCCAAAAGGGACCAAAGAATCCTTCAGTGGGCTAGCCCTAAAAGAGGGATCCAAGCTGAAAAAGAATGTCTGCGGTGTGTTTGTCAAATGCCTTCCTTCTGCCAGCTCATCTGTATATTCATGTGCAACATTACTTGGCTGATAGCTGCCGTTGTACAAATTCTGCGGTCCACAACCAATGTGAAGATAGTCTCACAGAAAGTGTAAGTGCTTGATTCTGTGATGGCAAAAATTCACCCAACAGCAGAGCAGGTTTTGGCGTTTCAGAACTTCATTCCCCCTACCAGATGTGCCAGCTCTGGCGGAAAGGAAGTTGTTGGGAATGATGGAGTTACATATTTCTTTGGTTCCAACTTCATACGTGTGTGTTCCCCACAAGAGTACTCAGCAAACCATGGTCTTTGTGCGACTGTGGCCTGTGAGGGTTTGGTATGGCAGTGTTGCTTAAGATGCATCACATACTTCATGGGTACAACAAACCCAAGTTACTTCCGGACAGACTTTGTGGGCCCTCAGCCCCAGGCAGATGATTCACTGTTGGAGGGGTGCGCACATGCTACACCTAAAATTTCAGGACAAGTGGACATTGAAATAAGCAATGAGTTTTGCAGGACTGTTGGCATGGAGATAATGTTCACAAATACAACATTGTTTTATGTAATCTTAAACTGTTTTTCAACTTATATGGTATCGCCGTTTCATGTTAATTGATCCCTTGAATTTAACATTTTTATTTCTTGATTAACAAAATTATGCAGAAATATTTACATATGAGATTAGCGCTTATCTACTACTTTAATTACACTAAACTTATTTGACCAAAACGAAAATTCCACATTTCGATTTGTCATGCAAAAGCAAAATGAACATTGTACCATGCACTAATGTCTATAGGTCAGGAATATGAATTTCCGTACACAGATTAAGAAGACATTTCTCTGATGTGCAAGATAGCAGAGAAACACCTCAGTCAGACAGTTTAAAGACTGACCTTGCTTCACCTTCTATTAATTTGACCTTGCTTCACCTTCTATTAATTTGACCTTGCTTCACCTTCTATTAATTTGACCTTGCTTCACCTTCTATTAATTTCTACCTGCCGCTGCGTTAGTGGGATACGGTAATAATGTTGGAGGTGTCTGCGTCCCTTTTCTTGTAGTTGTCGGGTGACGTGTCCAGAGGTCTTACTGCATGCTCAAAGCAACGAAGACCCCAAGAAAACAAGCATTGGCATAGCCAATAGGTCTCGCCTTTGGGACCTTATAAGTGTTTAGCTATGCAGCACATTATCCTGGGTGCTGTGCCACCAGGGACTGAAGAGATATACAATTGCTACACACTGGATTATGTAGTCTGATTTTGGAATACATGCTTGCCTCAGGAAACATTCATTGACACATTCGCCATTCTCACCACCAGTGCACTGCACTCTGGATCTCACATGTACCACCAGCGCACTTCAGTCAGAGGTGTTGCAGGTGCCACCGCACACTGCACTCTGCACTCTGAGATCTCACATGTACAACCAATGCACTGCAGTCAGACAGGTCTCAGGCACCACTGTGCACTGTACTTAGAGATGTCCTGCTTTCAGAAATGTCAGACTGCACAACCTGTCCCAAAAATGCCCTGGTATGCAAATGCCATAAGGAGACATGACAAGATGGCTGACTGATTAAACGATCTCTGCTCGCATCTGCTTTACGTGTTTGGGAAGCCTTGGGCACTATGTAGGTCTCGTGTGTTACATGGCATGCACGGAATTCCCAGACAGTAGCTACTTGGATTGCATGGAAGCTGTGGGTAATAAGGTTAAAAATATTTTCTCCCAAATACGTTCACCTCCCTCGCAAAGCAATGGCCCTAAAATATGTAAAGATACACAATGTAAAAGGCTAATGAAGTTATAATTCAATGGGTTTGAAAAACATGAGTATGTTATATGCACACATTGTCTGAATTGTTTTTAAAAAAAAAAGTGGCAAGTTAGTGTGACAAAATGGTGCGCATGCAGTTTGTGTGATAATAGTGAGGGTAAGGGCAGACTGTTTAAATGCACCTTAACTGTGTGCTAATTACTAAAAATAAGATGGCGTCATGATTATTTATGCATTTGTATGGTGTAGAGTTTTCATGGGGTTATGTTATTAAATACCTGCCTTGCTTTCGAACATCCCCCAACTCTAAACAGAGAAGTAGTCCTTAAAACATGCACCTGATAAGTAGCTTATCTCAGATGCAGCACTCGTTTGACGTGCTGTTAACAAGACAGTATCTGTATCTTTTTATTGTAACTTTGAGTTTGGTATAGGATTGAGGGTGCTTGAAAAAGTGTATGTTTTGTTTATGTTCTGCTTCTTATGCGGCATAATAAGGAGAACGTGTTGGAGCTTTGTTGTGTATTTATATTGTAATTGTTTTATTCGGTGATAAGAGACAGGCTGCCAGCATGCAAGCTGTTTGGTAAGTGCTCACACCTTATTGTTTAGGCAGTGAAAAGGGTGTGACAAGGAGGGAGGGGGTAACTGAGGAGAGCTGAAAGGGCTCTGGTTAAGAACTGAAAGCAGAGGCATGGCTATAAAGATTGCTATCGCTCTTCCACACAACATATGGGTCTTGTTTGAATGCAGTGAAGTGTAAATGCCTTCAGCGTGCGTGCATAGTTTCAATGTACCAATGCAGCTAAGTCTTAATAAAGACATGGGAGAGGGAAAATGGAATAAGTGTCTGCCTCAAGGAGCAACAGTCAAAATCAACCCTGGCTTTCCGGTGACATGCCACCCTAAAATAAAAAAATAAAAAAAAACTTCACAAGTGAGGCGCTCTGCGTGTGTCACGGGACTGGGCGCTGGGATCCGTGCCCCGTTAAGCGAGGACAGCCGTGCACAGATGACAGGCCTAGTGATTAAAAGCGGTGCGCGTTTGTATTCGGTCTGGCCTACTGTGGGATTTTATTTGATGCAAATGGTAACAAGTTTTTAAAAAAATACACGTTGACAAGGGTCAGTAAAAATGGAATAACCCAAGTAAGAAACAAAAAAAAATAGTGACAAGTTTAAATAAAACACGTTAAGAAGGGAAAGCGAGGGCGAGACAGGCAGTGGAAAAACAAGAGCAGGCAAATGGAAACAGCTCTTTTCAAGTGCTTGTGCTGGCATCCACCTTGCGGGAGCGAGCAGCGGCGCGCGAGCCATCTGTTTTCAATTAGCGTGCGCACCGCTGCTAGCTCCCGCAATGTGGATGCCAGCACAAGCACGAGTGCTTGAAAAGAGCTGACCTCCCTCCACCCCCAAAAGTAAGTATAGAAAAGCACCATATAGGTCAAACCTAAAAATGTAAATATTCCCACCTCCAAGGAGGGCATCAATTATTTATATTAAAAAAGTAAGATCGGCCCAGTCACCTCCAGAGAGTGCTAAGGTCCACTATGCCTCTTAGTGGTTACAACGTGTAATGTGTCTCCGCCTCTGTGGAAACAAAGTCTATTCTGCATGTACCCTCTCCTTCCATGTGAACAATATGCGAGAAGAATGTTTTATAAGACAGAATTGGTCAAGGTATCAGAAGGTTTAGTGTTTGAGACTTGGAAGGTACCCTTCTTTCTGTTGCAGCTGTCAAAAAAGACTAAATACAACACATCTTTCTGAAGACCTCTGGCGTATCCCTCCACATTGAATGGCTTAAGCACAAACAAAATGTAGTGTTCAATGCGAACATGTTTTATCAGTGAAAATGACAACGACTAAGCTCTAAACATTGTCAAAAAGTACTGAATGTCAAAATCATCTTCCTTGGGTTAAGTAGCTTAGGATAAGTAACTTTCCTTCACCCTGAGATCTTCCACTGAAGAACTATAGGTGAGCGCCAAACTCTGCAGAACCATAGGAGCCCCAAACTCTGAAGAACGATAGGAGAGTGCCCCCCTTTCCCCCCAAAACTCTGCAGAATCAAATTAGAGCCCCAAGCTCTGTAGAACCAGACCGGGAGGCAGAACCCCGTGGCACTGAAACACCTTGGAATTAGCCACGGGGATAAAGGAACATTTCGTTACTCAAGAAGTAAATCCCTTGGGCGATGAGAGGTATTTATCACACATAGGTGAAGCTTGGACCTGTAACAAAAAGTGCCTAATATCCATGTGATGCCACCATATTTCAGGCGCTTTAAACCAACGGAAACAAAGCAACAGATCGGGCCCGCTCAGACAGGCAATCGTAGCTAATTGGGAATATTTCAGTAAAGACTTTTCAAGCCTTAGGAAAAAAACACTGTAATTACTTTCCTTGGACATCTCAACTCTTCTGTCGCCAGTGTGTTTAAAAAACGTAAACGTATTGTTTAAAGCCCAATGTTGTCAGAAGAGAGTAAGAGGGACGTGTGAAACGGTTTAGATGGGTCACTGAAAACGCGGGATAGTTCCGCTTAGTTTGAACTCGCCACTTTTACGATACCGTTAGAAACGTGGTCGACTGGAAAGAAAGTGCATAAAGATAAGCTCCGCGCGCGGCGCTGGAAGGACATTACAGGTTGTGCCGGTAGAGCCACCAGCTGCCGGTACCTCGAAGGAGGAGACATGACGCCACTGAATTTATTGCACAGTTGACGGGTAGGTCTGCACGCGCACACTCTGCGCGAGGTGGGATTAATACTTTAACGCTACTGTCAACGAAGTGTTGGTGGGTTTTAATGTATGTCAAACCAAAAGCAGCGCGCGCACTGTGTAGTGCAAACCAACACTAAACGTACACACTTGAGAGGTAAACAGGTGCAGGGCAGGCTCCCTCAGAGACAGGGGTACTTGGCAAATGGTAACAAGTTTTTAAAAAAATACACGTTGACAAGGGTCAGTGAAAATGGAATAACCCAAGTAAGAAACAAAAAAAAATAGTGACAAGTTTAAATAAAACACGTTAAGAAGGGAAAGCGAGGGCGAGACAGGCAGTGGAAAAACAAGAGCAGGCAAATGGAAACAGCTCTTTTCAAGCACTCGTGCTTGTGCTGGCATCCACCTTGCGGGAGCGAGCAGTGGCGTGCAAGCCATCTGTTTTCAATTAGCGCGCGCCGCTGCTCGCTCCCGCAAGGTGGATGCAAGCACGAGTGCTTGAAAAGAGCTGACCAATTTCTTAAGGTCATCTCCTAGAGCAACGCATGCGCGCTGCCTAGGCGAGACCTAAAAAAAAAAAGCATCAAAGGAATGGGTGGGAGGTGGTGTAAGGACTGCGAGTGAGCTGAGGCTAAACAAAACAAGCCTGAAAGACAGCAATGGGCGGGAGGTGGTGTAGGGGCGGCGAGCAAGCGGAGGCTAAACAAAACCAAAAATAAGCACTCGTGCTAAACACTCGTGCTTGTGCTAGCATACCCCTTGCGAGAGCGAGCAGCGGCGCGCGGACCATCTGTGTTTTTCAATTAGCGCGCGCGCCGCTGCTCGCTCCCGCAAGGTGGATGCCAGCACAAGCACGAGCGCTGAAAAAGGGCTGACCAATTTCTAAAGGTCATCTCCTAGAGCAGCGCATGCGCGCTGCCTAGGCGAGACCTAAAAAGTTGCATTGCTAGGAAAACACTAGATGGCAGGAGAGTACACCGTAAACCCACTGTTATAGGCAAGTACATTGTACTTTTTCGAGCTCTCGCTCCGTGGATGCACGGCTAAGAGCGATCGCTTTATTGCAGCGGTTCTTACCGTTTGACTTCTCGATACCCCCACTTAATTATTACTGGAAGCCCCCATTGAGTCGTTATTGCAATCTGGAGAACCCCCCCCCCTTTCCCTACACACACACTTAACTGAGTCACCGAGGACTTCGGCCTAAGCAAGGTAAAGTGATTTGAACCTCAAAAATACAGAAATAAGCATTCAGCAAATAAATTCACAAACAAAATTTTTATTTTATCCACAAGCAAATTTTTTTCATTTTAAAAACGAGATTTTAATGGGTAGGCCGGAGCTTCTTTAAATTCAACTGAGGCCATCTATCTACATACTATATTGTGTTTGATGTTCTTGCAGTGCTCTCACAAATCAATCTGAGAATAACTTAATTTTTAGGCTCCAGTTTCAAATTCCTTCACGTTTACGTAACGTTTTAAAATTTTACATTTGGTTCTTCATTTATATTTTATTAATCTGTTAATATTTAACTTTCTAAGAGGTCGTGGACCCCAGGTTAAGGGCCACAACTATATTACATATTTTGAGTAGAATTGTTTGCTATGTGAAAATCCTATATTGTATTTCGAAGATGAGGCAAAGCCCTAGACACTTGCGTCAATGAGCAGTAGTCATTTACAAGAACTGTGTACAGCTGGTAGAGGCCCAGGTAAAATGATAGGAGAAACTTAGGACACTGTTCAGTTCACATACATGCTGATAGATGAGAGTATCTCAGCTAATGCAGTTATCTGTGATGAAGTGGTTTAACACTGGGTTTTGAGTTTATTAGGGCACTGTAAGTGGTTCCTTTGTGGCCTTCTGCGGCAGAGTGGAAGTCATCCGTGTATTTGTTTCACTACATTGTGAGACTGACAGTTTGGTGACCTGCAAACTGTCTGCCTTCCACACCAGTAACCTGACAAGAATCGTGTTAAAAAATCGAACCATCGGGGCGTGGCCGGGGAAGATGGCCGGACAGACGTAGCTCGTCTCTGCTCCCGGTCCGTGCTGGTGTCCTCAGCATATAACGGCGGCAAATCGGCATTTCGATCGCCATGACGACCATCGCTGATCTAAAGGTGTGGAGCATGCAGTGAATACCTGGAAACTCCGCCAGCTGACTCCTGCGACCAGAAATGCAGCCCTACCAGGGAAGGCCCGACGCGCACCAAAAATGGCGGCCCTCGCTCCGTGGGTGACGCGGATCCTCGACCGCTGCTGAGGCGATCGCAGAGCTGCGGCGGCACCATCACCATCCGCGACTGGCGTCGACAGCCCTTGGCCGCAGCTTCACCAGGAGGCACACAATGGGGATGCGGCTGCATTGAAGAAGCCGTTACAACTGAACCCGCGACACCGTGCCGCAACTCAAGACCCCTCAGGTGCGTGGGCAGTGCGGCAGGGGGGATCGGAGCACAACTGGCAACTTGTCGGCAGAGCGGACTCCCCGGGAAGCCCCGATCTGCAATTTAGAGGCTGATCGAGCGCGCTGTTGCACGACCCCCACGTCCTGCCTGACCTTACTTGCGACCCAGCAGTGAACGCGGGCTACGGAGAGCGTCTCCTCACGGCTCCTGCACCTCGGCCTCAGTGTCTGCAGTCAGGAAGGCTGCTTAACGAGCGCAACCAGGGCTAACCAGGGCACGACCTCAGGGGCATATCGCTTGCTGCTGGCACTCCAGAGGCTGACCGATCGCACTGCTGCACAGCCCCCACATCCCGCCTGACATTAAAATGGTGGTCTAACGGTGAACTCGGGCTACAGCGAGCGCCCCTTCACGGCAACCCGCACAGCGGCCCCAGTGTCTGCAGCCAAGAAGAATACTCAACGAGTGAAACCAGTGCACGGCCTCAGGGGCACATCGCTCGCCGGGGCCCACACCCACATCGACTGCAATACTCACCGTAGGGAGACAGCAGGGGTCCAGGCAACCGGGGAACATAAAGCCGGCAGCAAAGGAAAGGTCAGACGCCTGGTCCCCCCCTAAAGCCTGATGGGCCTCTGTATTGGCATTGAGAGCAGCACTACCATGGAAATTCATTAGCCGCTGAACGCTCTAACGACCTCCCTCTCCCCAAGATAACCCTCCTCAGCCATGTCGGGATAGAGTCTCATAAGCCAGACTAGCTATCATATGGGTGGTGCACGTTGAGACTGACACTAACACGATCCACGTTCGGTTTGACTGCGGCACCTACCACACACCTACCGGGACAGAGAGAAGCAGACGCCGCCACCCAGCAACAACGCCCGACCAACAGCGAGGAGAGAATTATACCACAGCGGTTGCTGCGGCTGCCCACTTTGCCTGCCACAGTGACAAGGGGCCACCTGGGCCTGCCTCTATGCCACCGAAGAAGGCGATGGGTAAGGTGGCAAACAGAGTTTCAGATTTCTTCACGGCAACGGACAAACGCCCACCAACTACACAAGACGCTGGCGCAGAAACTATGGCCCTCACAAAAGATGACCTCCTGGCTACGCTACGGGACTTTAAAATGGAGCTCCGAAAAGAGCTGGGGCAGGACCTCAAGGCCTCGATCGATCAACTGAAATCAGATCTCACAGAACGAATGGCCTCCCTTCAACAAGATGTGGACTCGGTGGGCACGAGAGTGGTAGACCTGGAGGCACAAACGCAAGAACTTGATAAACACACCGCCGATATGCGGGAGGACATCCATACCCTCCAGGACCAACTACTCCAAACACAACTGAAGGCTGAGGACCTCGAAAATAGAGCACGAAGGGAGAACCTACGCATTAGAGACCTGGAAGAGGAAGCAGAAGGTTCAGATCTTGAGGCCTTCCTGGAGGGACTGTTCGCAGAAATCCTCAGTCCGCAGACACTCAAGATCAAATTAGAAAGAGTACACCGAGTTGGAGGCCTGGCGTCTGGTGAAAGGAAGCGACCGCGAGACGTGCTTGCTAAATTCCACTCCTACAAAGTAAAGGAAGCTGTCCTGCTCGCTGCCAGAAGAAAGGGGACAGTCTCCTTCCAGGACCATTCCTGCACCGTCTTTCAGGATCTGGCGCCGGCCACCCTGGCTAGGAGGCAACTATTCCGACCCATCACATCGAAACTGCGCAACGACAATATTAGATACCGATGGACGTACCCGTTTGGATTAGCCTTTGAATACAACAACAAACAGTGCCATCTCTCAGACTTGAAGGAAGGGATGGATCTCCTGGGCCTTTCTTCAGATGACCCTGAATTAGCTCGGGATACAACACAAGAAACAACGAAGAGTGGCCCATCTGTGTACCAATGGTCTACTGGCTCTCGGGGAAACCGTAAATAAGGTCCACCCAAGAGAAGCCTTGATATCGCCAGAGACACGGTAAGGCCCCTTGAAACAACCTCCGATCCTACTAGGCCATGTTGAGGCCGGGGACCGTTCGATAGAGTGGATGAGGACATATGGGCTGAACTGCTACCGTAGGTCATAAGATCATTTCCATTGCACTATGCCAGGCCCCTACCCAAAGGAAGTCCCACACAGCCGACTGCGGATAGGGGTATGGCCAACGGATACCTAGGAAGGAGCGCAACTTCATTTTAAGACAATAAGAGAAGCCTGGCTCCGACCAAGGGGCTCCTCGGGACAGGACTGTCCCCACACTAGGCCTGAGACCGCACTAGTCGGAAATTAGCTCCTCATCACTAGAATAAATTCAAGGCCGTTACAAAATGCTGTTGAACCGCTTGAGTCAGTTACCAGGCCTAACTGCAGGTCATAAGCCCGCGGAACACTATCTCAGGCCTTGTTAGGGAACTAAAGTGTTGAATTGATACCCCTAGAAATCAGACTTCTGTCAGACTGAATTTGGGCTGGACCGCTCTATAATGGCCTCACAAGAAGGCGAGTGATGCATAGCCGATTGACGTTTTAAAATCAGCTCGGGACAGGCGCGGACGGGGACCTCGGTCGTACCGTCCCCCCAACGCTCCCATTAGGACTTCTCAACCCCTTGTTGGGAAGTCGTCATCGACACAACATACGTTAGTATCGATAATGTTGGTTTTCAGTTTACTTTGTTTGTGGGGAGGGGGTGGGGGCGGGGGATGGTGGCGGCCTTTGACAGACATTTTATGTTGGTTCATTTCGCTCAGACAGGCTTTCATTCAACAAAAGCATGTGGGATCCTCATTGCTAGCGATCAGTTTAACACGACAGGGAGATGCGATACACGGCTACCAGAGGGGGGAGGGGGAGTCCATTCTAGATAGATGGTAATAGCTATCGGCTCTTGGAATGTGAAAGGTCTCAATTCTCCCCAAAAGCGCCAGAAGGTCTGGAAATATCTCATTGACTATCATCTCGACATAGTGGCGCTCCAGGAGACACATCTTTCTAGGGCTGAGGACACCCGCTTTCGCCATAAGCAATACTCTTTGAGTTACAAATCTTCCGCTGTCACTAAACACAGGGGAGTTGCACTTCTTTTCCACGCCTCTACAAAATTTCAACCCTCTGCCGTCCAGACAGATAAAGATGGACGACTAGTCATGGTAAAGGGCACCCTGAAAGGTAAACTCTGCACATTTATTGCAACATATGCCCCCAACACAGGCCAGGCAGCTTTTCTAGATACGTTGGTGGGGAAAATTCAGGACTTCGCAGAAGGCCCAACAATTCTACTGGGCGATTTTATTCTAACGTGGCACGCAGACCTAGATAGCACCCACCCTCACCGCTCGGACAATAGTACCTTTTCCGCAGAAGCTAAGCAACGGATACACGACCTCGGCCTTAGAGATGCCTGGCGCACCCTTTACCCTCAGACACGCGACTACACGTTTTATTCACATGTTCACCGCACATACTCCAGACTCGATTACATTTTTACTAGCTAGAATCTTATGGGAGCTCTGCGAGAGGCTAAGATCTTTCCTCTCTCAGTGTCCGACCACTGTCTTATATCTATCTGTCTAGCATGGGGTAACACCACATCTACAACTCCTAAATGGTACTTCCTGTCTGCTCTCACGAGGGATAGGGTGCTGTGCACTGAATTAAGAGAAACAATTACAGAATTTTTTAAACTGAACAATCCCGAAGACACCTCAGTGTATACGAACTGGGACGCGTTTAAAGCAGTCTTTCATGGGAAATGCATTGCCCTCAACTCCACCCTGAATAAACAACGATCCAAAGAGAGGGAAACCCTTGAGACTGAACTGGTCACAGCCGAAACTGCTCACACAACCAACCCCTCTAGAAACTCCCTGCGCACCCTTACCGCCCTACGGGGGAAACTTAGGGCTATTTGTAACAATAGGGCAGAATTAACCCTCCTAAAACTTCGCCACCTCTCATACTCACAGGGCAACAAGATAGGCAAACACCTCGCTCGACAGCTAAAGGAAAAACGGGAAAGGGAATATATAGAAGGCATAAGGAGGGAAGACGGAGAGCTGATGCATAAAGATGAGGACAAGTCCGATATCTTCGGTTCCTTTTATAAGTCCCTCTACACCGGGGAACTGCGAGACACGACCACGCAACTTAATTACCTCCAGACACTACAATTTCCCCAGGTTTCCCAGGAGTGGAATGATAAACTTACCTCTCCGATCTCCCCGGAGGAAGTGGGTACGGCCATAATAACACTTAAACTACATAAAGCCCCGGGACCTGATGGGTTCACAGCCCAATTCTTTAAAATTTTTGCCCCAGACCTTATACCACACTTAACCCGGCTTTTTAACACCATGGCGGAGAAAGGCGAGATCACCCGCTCGATGGCCGAAGCCATGGTCATCCCCAAACAGGGGAAGGACCCTCAACTGTGCTCCTCATATCGCCCCATTGCCCTTTTAAATCTAGATGCGAAGCTCTACTCTGCCATCCTAGCGACCCGACTAAATGACCTCATGCCAGATCTAATCCACCCTGATCAATCGGGATTTATTAAGGGCCGACAGACACACGACAACACCCGACGCATAATACATTTGATCGAGAAAGCTACCAAACGTCATATCCCCGCTGTGCTGGTCGGATTAGACGCCGAGAAGGCCTTCGACAGCGTAGACTGGTCATTTCTTTTTAACACACTCACAAGGTTCGGATTCGCAGCTAGATTTATTACTATGATTCGGGCTAATTATGTGCAACCGCGATCTAGAGTACAGGTCAATGGGGTGATGTCGGCTCCCTTTCATCATACAAGAGGCACTCGCCACGGGTGCCCGCTCTCGCCTCTTTTATTTGCACTTAGCATTGAACCGCTAGCAATGGCCATAAGGGCAAACCCAGAGATACGGGGACTTCCCTTTAGTGGTGACGCACACAAAATATCTCTCTTCGCCGACGATGTGCTTTTGTCCCTTGCCGACCCGTCACACTCCTTACCCCCCACTCCAAACCGAGCTAGCGAAATTCGAAGAAGTGGCGGGATTTAAGGTAAATCTGGGTAAATCATACATACTTAACCTCACCCTTCCGGAAGCTGAAGTCCAGGAATTGCAGAGACACACCCTGCTCCAATGGACTTCTAGCTCGCTCCAATATCTGGGAGTTCACCTGACGCCACGCGTGGCTGGGCTCTACCGAGCCAACTTCCCGCCCGCCCTCTGTCGCCTCCAGGCTGATCTTACGAGATGGAAACCACTTTTTATATCCTGGCTCGGCCGCATACATGCAGTTAAGATGACCGGACTCCCCAAGCTCTTATACCTTTTTCAAGCCCTACCCATAGAACTTGAGAAAGATTTCCTCCCCAAAGCCAAGCCTATGATTCTGCAATTTATCTGGCAGGGTGGACGAGCACGTTTTCCTCTTCAATATTGCGGAGGCCGCGGACTGAGGGAGGAGTGGGCCTGCCTGATTTTGGCTTATATTGCAAAGCAGCCCAGCTACGCGTGGTGACGGAGTGGTCCAAACGCGAGTCGGAGAAACACTGGCTCCACATGGACCGCTCCATAGCAGGAAGAACCATTTGGGATCTCATATGGCGCCCTAAGAAGGAAAGACCCAAAACGCTTACATTAGTACCCCCACTCGCACTACTTTGCAGGTATGGGACTCCATATCAGGAAACAACCAGTGGACCACCTTCCCCTCACCCTACACACCCCTCCATTTTAATCCGGCCTTCCCACCAGCTCTCCAGGAGGGACCTTTCGACGCCTGGCATGAAGGAGGTTGCCTAGCATTGACACACCTCTTCCACAATTCTGATCCCCTCACCTTTGAAAACTGTAAAAGGGATTACGGCCTGGAGACATCTGAACATTTCCACTATATCCAGCTGAAGCACTGGGCTCTTACTCCACGCATACGTGAAGCTGCCACACGCCCTCTCGCAAAATTTGAACTCTTTGTCCAACATGCAGACTCTATGAAAGGGGTGATCTCATTTCTATACAATTACCTACTCACTGCTACACACTCTCCACGGCCACGATATATGCACATGTGGGAGGAGATGATCCAACGCGATATTTCGGATAGGGAATGGTCTGGGCTGTGGTCCGACATCACGAAGTTCAACCACTCCATAGAACTCCGGGAAGCTCATCTTAAGACTATGATGGATTTGTATTTACACCCCGCTAAGCTTAAGAGGATCTTCCCGACCACTTCCGACAGATGCTGGAGAGGTTGTGGCCTTTTGGGTAGCTTCCAGCACATCTGGTGGGACTGCCCTACAATACGCCCTTTTTGGGAAGAGATTCTGGCGCACATTAAGGACATGCTAGGGTACCCCATCCCGACTACCATGGCGGAGGTCCTTCTAGGCCTCCGTGATCCAGCCCTTGAGCACCAAACTAAAACGGACAAAGCCATTATGTGGACGTGTATAGGAGCAGCGAAAGTGGCCATAGCGGCAGCTTGGAAGAAGAGGGAGGCTCCGGCGGTCTCCCTTTGGCACTCTCGATTATGGAAACTGCTCAGCCTCGAAAGAATGTCTGATATCTTTCGGGATGATTATAAAAAATTTGAGTACAAGTGGGGACCGCTGGTTACCTTTCTTACACGGGGATTACCACAGGCTGTTTGCCCGCCCTCCATTAGGGACATGCATCTCTTTCAATTCTAAACCGCCCGTGTCTGATCAGCCATGAGCGCACTTAGTTAATTTATGCCGCCACCATTACTTTGTGGGTGGGGGGAGGGCGGGGAATGGGTCTTTTTATTTCATTTGGGGGTTTGCTCAGGGGGTTTCTTTTTTCTTAGGAAATTCCTTCCCTGATGGAAGGTTTGGCACGACACCGTCACAAAAGAAAGATGGGTTGAGCCCGCAATGTCTTTTTCACCTCTTAGCATGACATGTTCTGAGCCTCTGTACATTAGAAACTGTACTTCTCACTTTTGATTACTACATGAGTCGACGGCTGGGACATGAACCTTGTATTACACCACTGCCCAGACCTCTTAATACTGCCTTACTGTAAACCCTTATCTTGATGTGGGACTTGATGCATTGTATAGCGGTTTAAACGAAATGCCAATAAAAATACGTTTGAGAAAAAAAAATCGAACCATCTCCAACCAAGAACTTCTCACCAGTTGCAAGCAAGAGAGTATGAGCCCCGTTATCAGCTTGCAGATCATTGAACACAGAAAAAGGGACTGCCCGAGGGGGGTCCTACGCGGATGATCTTGATCAGGGCTGAATGCCATTGCATCCTCAAATGTGACAGTACAAATACAGGATTGAACACCGTGGAGGAGTGTAATTCTGTAAGGCTACACAGTACTTCTGTAACAATTCTCTCTTTCCCCCGTTCTACTGATCATCTCTGACTACAGTTGTGTGATGTGTACAATTTTAAATCAATATGTTGTGAATTATTTTATTGACTTAATCGGTATGGTAATCTCATTTTTGGTGAACCTTAGAACACAAAAGCAGGGGCGTCTCCTCCGCTCAGGTGGAGGATGTCTCCCCACTGCTCTGTGAGCAGATGAAAAATAAAATGATAATGATGCATTGTTATTGTCACTTTATTATTACGTCGTTACTTGGCTGGTTAGGGGCGAGGCTGGGCGTTGTCAGAGGAGCTGGGGAGGAGTGGTGGCACTCTGTAAGTGCGCATGACAGTTTGGCCGGCCGTCTTGGGCCAGCCAAACCATATTGCCACACTTAGCATGTTGTCCATCGGGCTGTGTTGCACAGCCTGGGTGGAGAACATGCCCAGGCTCCCAGTCCCTCTCTGATCGCCGAACCATGGTGCTCAGACCAAGCAACGCTGCTATCAGCAGCATCGTGATTGGTTAGGAGGAGTCTTGAAGCCTGGGTGCTTCTTGTTCCTTCTTCCTGCCCCTGGAGTCCTGGAAGCGGCGAAGAGGACCGAGAGGCAACGTCTGACAGACAGGTAAGTGATTTTCTTGTTTTCTCTCATCACCCCCCCATTAAGTAGCAGCTGTCACTGCACAAAAGCAGAAATGTAATGCTGTCATTACCGAGTTCCTTTCATTTTAAGGTGTTTAGTACTTGATTATATTTTTGAAATCTCAATAGTACACTTCACCGTATCTAATTGGAACACGGACTGTATTAATCTTTGAGGGTATAACACAGTTAATATGAGATTCCATGTCCCTTGACTCCTACCAATCTGGTCTCCTGCAATCACTGGCCTTGTCTTGCCTGAATGTCCAGCAGGACATCCCAGCATGCATCTGTATCGTGGGTTTCATTTTAGGTTGCTCTTGTCTGCCGAGGTACCGCTGGTAGTCATTCATTGAATGTGGTTACACGGGCCACCAATAGTGTGGAACCCTATGGTCTGTACATGCTCATGAGTGGTGTTTCATAAATTATGGTGTCGGGTTAAGAACATAATCTAGTGCCTTAGTGTATAAACAAAAATGAAGCATGTCAATTTTTGACTATTACTAATGAAATGCATCATCTCTAAGTGCGGTCTGCACATGCTCCTTAATAGCGCTGACAAACTACGGTGTTGATGTGTGATCTTGACCCTTTGCCTTATTGTGTAAACGGAAATGGAACTTTTTGGTTACAGTCACTCGTGCGCCTTGTGCTATTCTATTGATCTTACACGGACTGTCACTTATGGAATGTGGTGTTTCTAATCCACGTCTCTTATGGAATGCAGTGTTTCTAACCCGCTTATGCGCACTTTGGCGCATCGCATTTAAATACATGACCGAGTGTGTTACTATATCAATAAAAAAGAAGCACGTTCATTGGTGTCAGGACGCTCAGGGGACTTTTCATGCTGCCTGCCTAATGGCTGGAAACAAGCAAAGTTAATACCATTATTACAGAAACCACTGGCCAATCAAATTATTCCTGCTAATTATCGCCCCCATCTCTCTGCTGCCAGCCTTCACCAAGATATTGGAGAAACTCATCAATAGACAGCTTTCTGCCTTTTTAGAGCACAATGAGTTACTCCACCAAGCTTCAGCTGAAAAGACCACTCTGTTGGAGGTAGCAGATGCAATCAGGCTAGTGCCCGGGGAAACGGGTTTCACTGGTTCTTCTTGATCTATCCGCAGCTTTTGATACGGTATCGCACCTCATTCTTCTGGAGCATCTTGGTGCTATAGGTGTGTGTGGTTCGGCCATGGCGTGGTTGAGTTCCTTTCTGGCAGAGAGGTCTCAATCAATGTAGATTGCCCTTTAAACCTCAGAGCCTAAAGCATTGGGTTTTGGTGTTTCCCCAGGACTCGGCATTGAGCCCTACATTATTTAATGTGTATATGACTCCCCTGGCTACGCTGATTGAGTCGTTTGGCGTTCACATTGTCTTGTACTCCGACGATACACAACTTTTACCTACACTAGGTCACGAATCTCCCAATGTCATCAGCAATTTAAAGGCTGGTCTGTCTGCTGTATTTCAATGAATGTGTGATAGCAGTCTCCAAAGTAATGTTTGACCGACCGACATTCTGCTTTTCGCCGACCCCCCCTTGCCTGGAACAATGATCTGTGAGCACAGGAAGTTCCTCCCCCACCCCGTCCAGCTGTGGTATTGCGTAATCCAGGGGTGAAGTTTGATAATTCTGTCTCTTTTTGCGTCTCAGGTGGCTGGGGTAGAAGGTACCTGTTTTGGCCTGCTAAAGTTGTTTAAAAAGTTCATGTACTTGCTACCTCTTAAGCAGCAAAAAAAGATGATACAGGCACTAATCACTTCCAGGCTGGGCTACACCAACTCACTTCACTGAGGGTTGCCTGCCTATCTCCTCAGGAGATTGTAATTAGTACAGAACACTGCTGCCCGACTTGTTGCATCTCCCCACGAGAGCTCCTATTCAGCCAGCCCTAAAATATCTACATTGGTTACCTGTGAAAGATTGTGTCAGGCTCAAAGGCTTAGTCCTTACTCTGAGCTTTCCATCATAAGGGCCCTCAATATCTGTTCAACAGACTCACTGCATATCATCTGACCAGATCTCTTCGGTCCTCAAATTCTTTCTTAGTTGTCACTCTGCTCTTCAAAAGGAAAATTTGGGATTTGTTGATATTCCTTTGAGAGCGCTCTCCTGGCTGGAGGGCCCGCATTCCGGCAGACCCTGCTGTATTGGGGTTTACCTGTGCACTTAGAGAATCTGTATCTTCTGTGCCTGGGACTTTTTACGGAACTGAACTGTCCATTAGCAACTTTGTCAATGTGGTCAGGCACAGCAATGCTTCTCCCCAATTTGTATTGCTATACATTGTATGTTCGAACTTGGATCTGCTGATCACTGTGCTTCTTATACTGTTGGTTTTTTGAAAATGCCAATAAACATATGTTTTACAAAAAAAAAAAGGAAAATTTGGGGCGGCAGCTATTCTTCCTAACTGGTCACCAAGGAGTGGATTGCTCTCCTCCCCCCTTCCCCCCCTCCCCCTCAATTACGGGCCACTGAGGACATCTCGCTTTTTAACAAAACGCCTTAAAACTTTTTTTTGGTGTCTACTTTCTAAGTGTTTCTTCTTTGGGTCTCGATTTCCCTTCTAGCGCTGGGACACTCTTTGGAGTAGCTGTTGCGCTCTATCAACCCTTTAATGATAATAGTTGGTTATTTTTGGGGGGTGATTACAGTAGCATGGTTGTCATAAGCCTTTGGTTCTTTTTATATTTATTTTAGGATCCAGTTTCACATCACTCGGGTGACAAAGATTAAAACATTCCAACGTAGTACACTTTCCTGCTGTAAAGTGCCACACGTTTGGGTTTGTAAAACCCTCAGGGATTCCACCCTCTGGCTGTGTGTACTTGGTCTGTGGAAGAAGTCCCAAGAGGTTACTTTATCCTTTATAGGTTAATATCCTTATCTTGATTTGTGTATGATGTAGCACCGGTTGCTAGTGAGGAAGCAGATGTGGTATTGGCTGTAGTCTGTGGGGTTAGGTGCAGCTGCATGTGCTGGTACAGCTACAGATGCAAGTTCTGGAGCATGTGCTTGTGATGGTACAGATACCGATGCAAGTTCTAAAGCAGGTGCTTGGGATGGTACAGATACTGATGCAAGTTCTGGAGCAGGTGCTTGGGATGGTACAGATACTGATGCAAGTTCTAAAGCAGGTGCTTGTGATGGTACAGATACTGATGCAAGTTCTGGAGCAGGTGCTTGTGATGGTACAGATACTGATGCAAGTTCTGGAGCAGGTGCTTGTGATGGTACAGACACTGATGCAAGTTCTGGAGCATGTGCTTGTGATGGTACAGATACTGATGCAAGTTCTGGAGCAGGTGCTTGTGATGGTACAGACACTGATGCAAGTTCTAAAGCAGGTGCTTGGGATGGTACAGATACCGATGCAAGTTCTGGAGCAGGTGCTTGTGATGGGACAGATACCGATGCAAGTTCTGGAGCAGGTGCTTGTGATGGTACAGACACTGATGCAAGTTCTGGAGCAGGTGCTTGGGATGGTACAGACACTGATGCAAGTTCTGGAGCAGGTGCTTGGGATGGTACAGATGGCGATGCAAGTTCTGGAGCAGGTGCTTGTGATGGTACAGATACTGATGCAAGTTCTGGAGCAGGTGCTTGTGATGGTACAGATACTGATGCAAGTTCTGGAGCAGGTGCTTGGGATGGTACAGATACCGATGCAAGTTCTAAAGCAGGTGCTTGGGATGGTACAGATATTGATGCAAGTTCTGGAGCAGGTGCTTGTGATGGTACAGACACTGATGCAAGTTCTGGAGCAGGTGCTTGGGATGGTACAGACACTGATGCAAGTTCTGGAGCAGGTGCTTGGGATGGTACAGACACTGATGCAAGTTCTGGAGCAGGTGCTTGGGATGGTACAGATACTGATGCAAGTTCTGGAGCAGGTGCTTGTGATGGTACAGATACCGATGCAAGTTCTGGAGCAGGTGCTTGGGATGGTACAGATACCGATGCAAGTTCTAAAGCAGGTGCTTGGGATGGTACAGATACCGATGCAAGTTCTGGAGCAGGTGCTTGTGATGGTACAGATACTGATGCACGTTCTGGAGCAGGTGCTTGGGATGGTACAGACACTGATGCAAGTTCTGGAGCAGGTGCTTGGGATGGTACAGACACTGATGCAAGTTCTGGAGCAGGTGCTTGGGATGGTACAGACACTGATGCAAGTTCTGGAGCAGGTGCTTGGGATGGAACAGACACTGATGCAAGTTCTGGAGCAGGTGCCTGGGATGGTACAGATACTGATGCAAGTTCTGGAGCAGGTGCTTGTGATGGTAATGAGGCATATTTGGAGTAGGTGTCAATGTAGGTTGAAGTGTCAGTGCTGGCACTGTGCATGTGCTAATAAAAATATGGGTGTGAAGGTGCTTGCTGGTGCCGTTGACAATAGTGGATGTGTTTCAGAGCTTGGTTTGAGAATTGAGCTCCTGTACTGTGTGCGTGGTTTGCACATTAGCATGCTTGTGTGTGGTTGTCACAGGGGTATTGAAAGAAAAGCCATGTGTTTAGGCTATTTGGAACACGTAGTGGCCTGAGGTTTTCTGGATGCAGCGAAGCAAGAGCTCGCAGAAGCTCATACCTAGAAGAACCTTTATCATATCATCTTCTTACACAAAGTTCTTTATATGCACTTCATTGTGTTCTGAAGTTGAATCTTTGGAAGATTTTGAGCAAGGAAAGCATGCCCAGGGCCGGCATGTGTGGGGTTTTGTTTTTACATGCAGTAAACCTATAAGGGGGGGGGGGGAGCGGTTCTTGCCTTCTGGATGAGTTGTAGTCCTTGTTCTAGGGAGGTTGTAAAGTCTATAAAATGCCCATTAATGGTGCAGTACACAAACGACCTATACATAGACCTTCTGTAGCTCAGCTAGATAAAAAAAAATGCTCCCCAGCACTTGACTACCTGTGGGAGCACCTTGCTTTGTCCTATCGCTGTTGGCCAAGGGAGAGTTGGTGTTGAGGTACAGGAGAATCTACAGCTCAGAATTCCCGTTTTGTTGGAACTCATGTCTTGACTGATGTAAATAAATGATTTTTGGCTATTGAGTAGGTCCTTGGGGGTTTATCATATTAAAGATTTTGTGCATGTTGTCACTGTGATAGTAGATAGTGAATCATGGTGGATGTGAGGGTGTTGGAGTCATCTATGTGTTGAAGAAGAGGACTGAGATTGTGAATCTCTATGTGACTAAACCGTTGGTGTGTGATGGGAGGAGATGAAGTTACAGATCCGTATAATTCCACAATGGAATGGTGGTGGTAATTGAGATGTCGAATCTTATTTTGAATAGAGTAGTTTACTTACAAATGCTTCTGAGAAGCCAAGAAGGGCCATGGATCCTACGCCATTGTCTAATTTCTAAAGCCCCAGTGTAATATGCTTTTAGTGCTGTGACCTAGCCTGAGGTCAATCTTCACTTGATTCAACAGACTGATTGTGTGCATACAGTGGTCTCTAGCTTTGCTGAGTGGGAGATCTTGTGAGCACATGTAAATCATACTTGTACTTGACAAAGTCAGTCCTCACCAAGCACTAATCTTAAATAGAGAGAATTTGTAAATGTGTCTCTAGTTAGGCAGAACTGCGAAGTGTGCTTGGACATGTTTGTCATTGTTGCTTTAGTGTGCTATTTCTCAAACTGGGAGAGAGAGAGAGAGCTCCTCTTCCTCTTCCTCCTCCTCCTCCTCTTCCTCTTCCTCTTCCTCTTCTTCTTCTTCTTCTTCTTCTTCTTCTTCTTCTTCTTCCTCCTCCTCTTCCTCTTCTTCCTCTTCTTCCTCCTCCTCTTCTTCCTCTTCCCTAAACAGGACTAATTTAATGCTGAGGTAAGGGACTCTTGCCGGGACGAGGATGGGATGCGTAGTGTGAGCTTTTTCAAAGACCTTTAGTGTCCCAACACTAAATGGCAGCGTGTGTAAGTCTGTTGATCCAAGGGAAATCATGATCATTGGGACTTATAATTACAAAGTATAGTAAACTGCATCTTTTTTCATGGTTCTCCCATTTTTTTTTTTTATTGGATTTTGCTGGCATGATTTTCTGCTAACCAGCCTCCCAGTGCACGCACTGTGACCCCTAAACATGGGAAATAATTACTAAGCGCAATTGGCATATGACACTTGGGTAAAGCCACAGTACGTTGGAGCAGGAAGTGCATCCACAGCTATCTTGGAATGTGAAAGGAGTGAACAGGCGCACGAGATGGGCACCACCAACGGCTAGCAGGAATTGTCAAAGAAGCATGATTTTTCAAATATTTTTTCATTGTGTTTATGCTGTGCAAAACATGAAATCAATGAACCAAAAGTACTGAAACAATATACATGCAAGGCAGGACACCCCTCGAGGACTGCATGCATAATATCGTTGCGGTGACCATACATGAAGGAGAATATTGTTCACAAGTGGACGTTCTCCCACCCAACAGGCACAAGGTGGTTCATGCGCGACACAAACCTTAAGTAAGATTTATAAAGCCATGCAAAGACACTTTGCATGGCCCCGAGTGGCTTCATGAATCTTGAGTAACGCAGCGTAAATCGATTTGTTGCGTTACTTTGCCACCCATGCAACGCCCATGGATTTTGACGCATTCCCAGATTTACCAGTACTGGATAAACCTGCGAATGTGCCAAAAAGTTACACCTTCCCAGGGGAGGCGTAACGAGGAGAAATATCTCTAATTCTCCTCGTTTCTTCCTCTCTATCTGTGCTGCAGATGCATTCAGCAGCACACATAGAAAGAGGGATATGCCTCCCAGGATTGTTTTTGTGCAGGAAGGTGCCCCTTCCTGCACAAAACCAATCCTGCATGCAACACAGGAACCCTTGCACCATGGTGCAAGGGTGCCTGCGTCGGTGCTAGCCTCCCAAAAGGGGGTCCAGCTCATGGGAAAGGACAGGAATGTTCTGTATTGCCTTAAATACAGAGCATTCCTGCCCTTTCACGCAGTGCAGCAAGGTAACTTACTGCACTTCAAGACCTTTTCATAAATAGGCCCCTTAGTGACGGGAGTTGGGTGTGCGCCGCCTCCATGCCGTCACATCTGGCTCTGTCTAGCCCTCATCTCTGTGTGTCCTCCTGGGCATGCCAGTAATCCCATACTTTAGCAAACTTCCTGGAACAGCTTTGAGCCTCATACACCATCTCCTCCACCCTTGTGCACCACTCCATGGTAGTCTCCCAGAGGTTTAAGGTAGGAGCTGATACACCCCACCAATATAGGATAAAAACACATCTCACCATTGGTAGCACCACATTACACAGAAGGACTGCGTACTTGTTTCAGGTTTGTGCTCCCCATTTTTCCAGAGCCACCAACTGTGGGGTGAGGACCAGATCCTCCCACATTGCCGAGAACAGTTTTCGTGTGACCGCCCGCCAGTATGCCTGTATCCGGGGGCACCGCCAGAGGGTGTGTAGTAGTGTCCCTTTCTGGTTGCAGCCCAGCAGACAGAGCTCATTATTGGTCCTCCCTGGCATGTCTTGTCCCATGTAACCCCCTCTAGGGTCCCCAAGTTCCGTTCCCACTTCTCTCTCAGATTGTTCAGCGGGGAACGCTGTCTGATAGGGTGCAATCTGGGATATGGTGTGTTTAGGCAGGGGAGCCCCAGGTCTTTATATCCTGAGTCTTCTGCTATGTCCTGCAGTAGATCTGCATGTAGGGTATGCCAAATCTCTCTCGGTCAGGAAAGGAAATAGACCGTTCATAGTCTCCCAACTTAGAAATGCAGAGGAAATCCCACTTTCTGTGGCCCTTCACTTTCTGACGGTCTCTCGGGAGTTCAGACTACCACAGAGGGGTCTCCACGTTCACTCTATCCCTTCAGCCCACCCGTCTCACTGCTGTTCTCCAAATGTGGACGACTACAGCCGTCGGACTTTGGAGTCTTGTCAATTGGTTCCTTCCATACAGTAATCATACCAGGGGCGAAAGTTCCTGCTGCAGGACAAAGGCCCCGTCCTTTCCTGATCCATGTAGACAAGGCTATTCTCGCGGCCCCCTCATCCCACAGCATTATTATCACTCCGTCTAACAACTGGACGAAGCAATCAGGAATCTGAAATGGACAGCTCTGCAGGATATATAAAAACTTGGGCAGATATATCATTTTATAGAGAGCTGTCCTGCCCAATAAAGACAGGGGCGGGCACCTCCTGTGGCCCACATCCCTCTTGTATTCCTCCAGTATTTTCTATAGGCTGCTGCTGCTGTAAAACAATGCTTGATTGGCAATCACAAATACCCTTCAGAAAAGTAAATCCCATCAGTTCCCTGCGTCAGAGGGCATTCCCGGTCAGGTGCAGGCCTCCACTCCATCAAGGTCTATAAGACCGATTTATGTCCATTAATATGTACCCTGGAGTATTCGGCGAACAACCCCCGGATTTCAAAAACCTTTTGGATGGAACGCTCTGGGCCAGCCAGATACAATAACATAACATTTTGTTTGCGTACAGGGATATAACGTCTTCCTAATCTGGATCCCACAGCAGACCCTGGATCAGGGTGGTGCATCTCACCCTAGCAGCTAGTGGCTCCCTTGCCACTGCGAAGAGCAAAGGGGACAGCAGGCATCCTTACCGCATCCTAATTGAAATGCTTCTGAGAGGGTACCATTACCTGTGACCCTGGCTATCAGCTGGTTGTACAATAACTTCACCCACATTAGAAAGCAGGGGGCCAAAGCCCAACTTCCCCAGAAGCGCCCTAAGGTATGGCCACTTAAGGGAGTCGAATGCTAGAGCCATCAACACTTCTGGTTCTCGCAGGAGGTCCCTGCGGGCCAGGCAGGCAAATAATCATCGGAGATTGTGCCTAGTTGCCCTAGCCTGTTTGGTCTGGTTCTCTAAGGGTATCCAATATTTAACCCAGGAGGTTGACCAGGACTTTCACCAAAACCTTCTTCTCCACCATGAGTAGCAAAATCAGCTGTATGAGGCTCAGTCCTCTGGCATTTTCCCTCTTTTGTGCATGAGTATGCTTGCCTGCCAGAGATCCCTGGGAAGGATTCCTTCGACTCTGGCATTGTAAAACAACGTCCTTTGGAATCCCACTATGTAGCTTTTCATGCATTTGAAAAACTCAGGGGGGAATCTATTCAGGCCCAGATATTTCCTGCTTCGCAGCTGCTGTAAGGCCTCCGAGATCTCTGCTTCTTTCCAGCATGGCCGGGCATCTTTCTCTAGGGTGGGAGTCGTGAGATGTCTGATAAAACTATCTAGGTTACTGCCTTCAAGCAAACATCCTGCAGGCATACAGGTCATCCAGGTAGCATACAAAGACACATGCAATATATCAGCCAAATGGACCACTCTATCCCCCTCTATGGTCACTGATTCCACCCATCTATGTCCCTCCTCTCTGCAGGACAGCCATGCCAGCAGTTTCCCTGCCTTGTTCTCCACTTCATACAGTCTACTCTGTTGTATTCAGTATTGGGCCCTAGCCTCCTGCGTCACGTGACGTCTGTAGTCCTCCTCTGCCATTTCCATTCAAGCATCTATTTCAGCAGTTGGGGACCGCACCTATTCGGCATCCCAATCCACCAGTCTCTGTCCCATCTTGCTTTTCTTATCATTCCCCCTCCTTTTCCTAGTGATGTGCGCTATTGGTTGTCCCCTGAGCACTGCCCTGTTATCTTCCTACAAGTCAACCCCTGATGTGACTGACACGTTGTTCTCCCCATAATAGAGGTCTGTTGTCTCCAGGATGAGCTTTCTTGTGGCCAAGTCAGTCAAATTCCATGGGTCTAATCGCCATTCAGGGCGGAATTGTAGTGCTGGCTTCCTGAGATATTTTTCAATGGGGGAGTACAACAAGACGATGGACGGAGTGCTGAAACCTTTCAAACACTCACAGATCTGGGTTAAATCCATCATTCTTTTGCTCACCATGCCACCCCAGTTTGGACCCAGCCATTTGCAAATCAGTCTTGACCCTGCTGCCTATGGGAACAGTCCAGCCTGAAATGGCAGACCAGGTCCTCCCTGAACCGGAAACAAGCATCCTGGGACCGGTTTCAGGAGTAGGGCCAAGGCTGATTTGCACATGGCTGGGTCCAAACTGGGGTGACGTGGCGAGAAAAGTAACAATGGATTAAAATGAGATCTGTGACTGGGGAGTGAGTGTTTGAAAAGTTTCAACACTCCGTCCATCATTTTATTTTGTGATGTTGATATGTGTACCCTAAGTGGCTAAGGATATGCCCAGGCAGGGGTCCCTTGCTCGCTGTGCCACTGAATTCAAGCTATTCTGGCTGATGAGGGGTGATAGAGCAAAAATCTGTGGGCAACCTCAAGGGGTTCATGCACTTTCAAGCTCTTCTACTAACACATGACCCATCGTTAATCTTCCCACGCCTTCAAGAGAGTCTGGTTCATAGTTATAAATAATGACTACCAGAAGTGGTAAAGGGAGGTTGGATGCAGTGTCTCTTTGGTTACCGTTCCTTTTTTTTTTCTCCTCCCGCTCCATGTTGTAGCCCGATGTTTGTTTCTAGCTCTGGACCATGGAAAGACTCAGCGCCAGGTTGGTATGCACAAATGAGTACGGATAGAACAAACCCTGTTACATATACTTCAGACTTAAGACACTTAGTATCACCCGCAAGACTTATTTATACAAATGCCTGGCAGGCCCAAAAAGGCTGTGCCTACACTACCTTCCTCCCATTAACATTTGTTCCACCTCTCAACATACGAGTTCACGGGAAACAGCCATTGCAACACGGTCATAACCACACATGACCATTACCACGTATTCTTTACAATGAACATGCCTTTACCACACATGTCCGTTACCACTAATCATTTACCACAAACATGCCTTTACCACACATGTCCGTTACCATGAATGCGTGGTAAAGGCATGCTCGTTGTAAAGGACGCATGGTTATGACTGCCTTGTAGTGGATGCCGAGGTGCAACGGGAGCAAAGTGCACATAGACTGAAGTAGGATAAAGAGCTTCAAGCGAGGGGCTAATTTTAAAATAGAGGCAGCCGTAGTGTCTGCCCAGTGTGGAACTCCCAAGGATGGACAGGCGTTATTCTATGCATGGGGCTGGTGCCCACTGCACTTTTAGGGTGCTGGGCATGGGGAGCGGCGGGGGTGGTTTTAGGGCTCAGGGCCAAGAAAAGGGCCAGTTTTGGTTTTAGGGCTAGGGAAGACAAATATCGGCAACTTTTGATTCGCCTCATGTGACACCCGCGGGCCATAAAATCACAGCAGGGGGCTGTGCAGGGCAGAGACAGAGGACACCTGCGAGGAGCACTGACACAGAAAAACGCAGTATGCAGTGAGAGCAGTGACCGGGGCAGTGTGCAGCGACCAGCAATCTTTCCATCTGTATAGAGGGAAGAGAACCGCCCAGAGAGTGCGCCATGGTTGTATGATGGAAAAAGGGGCTGGATTAGGGCTGGGGGCGGTTTTAGGGCGCGGGCCTAGGGGAAGGATTTTAGGATTCAGTGTTCTACCACACCTGCAAGAGAAAGCTGGCCAACCATGGCAGCACCACCGAATCAATGCCCGCTCCAGCTACAACATAATCAAAAAATAATGAATACAGCACTCGGTTGTGGAAATTGATTTTTCATTTTAGGATGGAGCCCAATTCATATTTTCCTCTTCAAATGAATGTCTGACTTCATGTTGGCCCCAGTGCACTGAATTGTTGGAACCTTTCAGAGTGAAGGGCATGGACCAGGCAAAAGTGCGGCAGTGCGTTCCAACTGCACCCATGCCATTATCAAGCATAGGCCTTTAACACACATGCCAAATTTTTAAAACGCATATGTTTTTATTAACTATGTCTTTACAACAAAATTTACATGGTAAAGGCATGCATGGTAAAAATATTTGTTGTAAATGCATGCGTGGTAATGATGCATGCGTTGTACAGCTGGCAAGGTAAAGGCATGCGTGGTAGTTGCACGAGTTGTTCCATCATACAACCGAGTCCACAATGTCCATTCAAATATCTACAATACGACGACTGATCCTTAGCTGTATTAGGCCCAAAACTGTTGTATGCCACGGACCTCAAAATCAGAGCCAAACTACTTCTGAACTAGGAAGCTTCTTAAAACTGAACTGTTCAAAAAATAATTTGTGTGAATCCCCCCTTTGGATCAAATTTGAAGAATGTGGTTTATGGTCCTCTCCACATCCAGATGGACTTCAAGATCTCATAGACGATGTCTACTGTTGCCATATGTTAATATCTGTATTAATAGAGCTGTCAAGGTACCACAAGTTGACCACGAGCGTTCTAAAAACACTTACATAAATAAGAGCAACACAGTATTCACCTCTCACAATGAGGGGCATATTTAAGAGATGGTTTAGTTCACTATTGCACCACACAACGTGGTACATGCATGACGCAAACCTTAAGTAAGATTTATGAACCTACACAAGCCCACTTTGTGTGGCCCTGAGTGGCTCCATAAATCTAGAGTAAGACAACGCAGCGCAAATCACTGTTTTGCATTACTCTGCCCTGGGGAGGCGGTCCATAGGCGTTGGGTGGGTGCTTCCACACAACTCCCACAGTTTTTGACGTGTTCCCAGATTTACCAGAACTGGTGGCCCTGGGAATATGCCAAAAAGATACGCCTGACCAGGAGAGGCGTAACAAGGAGAAATATCTTTATTTATCCTCGTAACTTCCTCTTTCTACGTGTGCTGCATTCTGCAGCACACGTAGAAAGAGGAAAATGCCTCTCAAGATTGGTTTTGTGCAGGAAGATGCCCCTTCCTGTACAAACACAATCCTGCTTGTAACGCAGGCACCCTTGCACCATGGTGCAAAGGTGCCTGCGTTGGCGCTAGGCTGCCAAAAGGACTCTGGCGCAGGGGAAAAGGCAGGAATGCACCATATTGCCTTAAATATCGCTTATTCCTGCCCTTTCCCGGTCATGCAGCGCAGCAAGGTGAGTTGCTGCGCTGCGTGACCTTTTCATAAACAGGCCCCTTCATTTTTTCTTCACTTCCACGAGAATGCTGCAGATGATTTTGTTAATATCCTGCCAAAACAGTAGTTATGTTGAATAACCTCCTCCATGCTTCTCACTAACAAGAGAAACGAAAAAACAAGCATGTAGGATGCCAAGATTGTTTGTTCTACTTTGGCAAATATTTAATTTTGTTGAAGAATGGCTGGACTAGAGCCGATCATGTGTGTCCCGGAGGCAGAGGCCTGCAGTACAAGCCTCCTGGCGTGTATTGATGACTCGCCTGGTAAATATTTCTGATGCATACAGTTCAGGAGGGAGGAGTCCGTTCAATGACAAGCCTCAGCGGTAGCTCCTGCGTCTTCCTTGACAAGTTCAAACACTTCCTTTCACTCCACACTTCATAGTAAGAAGCGAAACAGTTTGAAGAAATATGTTTAGATAAAAAGAATTGAATAAGAATATATGATCACTTTTGAGGACTCCCTAATTCCCAAAGGCAGGCTCTTGTGCCGGGGATGGTGACACGCATGGCTATCAAAGGGCTATTTATTTTTTATTACACAGGCTAAACTTTTCGGTCATTCATTAGACATATTGGTCCTAATTCACGAATGTCAGAAAAAACAAAAAGCAGAAATTGGCTACGGTAAGATTACTTCTATATTGGAGGTTCATTTTCGTCTTCTAAAGGACTCTCCGTATTTCCTAGAACATTTGCAGGATTCCAATTTGAAAAATTTCCCCATGCATGAATATTAACCAGATAGAAAGTTCTGAATGTGTAAATGTGATGCAAAGGTGTAAAAGCAAATGTAACTTTTTTCCACACACCCCCAAGCAAAAAAAATGAAACCTCCCACATTCCTACCAATATGGGAAACCCGCACAGTTCAGTTGATACTCATAAAACTGATTAGTTTCCCCCTACTTCCGCAGGTTACCCAGCTCGGGACTCCCAGATCCAGACTGTAACTTTACAAGAGGCAAACGAGGCTATTCTAATGTACTGGTAGAATGTATGCATTCGTAAATCCACCAATCCTGGTTCAGCCCATCAGGACTATAATTACCCATTATCAAAGTGCATGTTTACCATATCTACACACAGCCCAAGGTTTGCTTCTATGATTTATCTAAGCAACCTTCATCATGACGTGTTATTACTCAGCTGTGCATGTGAGATATATTCCTTAGCAATGCTGCTGCACCTTTTCCTGGTATGCAGTTGGTGTGACTGCTACCAGGAAGTTCTGAAAACGTCCGGTCCCAGCCTGCCCGACAAACCAAGACGGGACAGATTGTTTCTATAAAGAGCAGAGGGCGGAGTTTCGGGAAAATGATATAACAGCAGGAGAATGCAGATTCAGAAACACCTGCAGCCAACCTGACACGTTCTTATCATACCACCTGAAAAGGACATTGACAAAAGGGAACTCAATAATACCCTCTTGAGCTCCAGTCCTATATTAGGAAGTAACATAGATTCAGCCTCTACCAATTTTGTTTATTGGATTGACTCCATACCCAGGATTTGTACTTGTTTATCTTTTATTTTGACACACTCCGACATTTATTAACTGATATTTTAACTTGTATTTTAAATGGACATAAGTGTATACGCACGGAACGTTTAGTGAATTTGACTGGAATTGGGACTCTACGTTAATTGTTGTTGTTTATGTATTTTTGTTTTATGTACTTTTATGATCTTAATTGGATAAAGATCGAATAAAGTTTCTAAAGAAAGACTACATAGTCACCTCACTGACCCCCGAAAAAACTGTAATTAATCGTCTGGCCCCGGGTACTCACCGTAACTAAAAAAAAAAAACTCAAACAAAAATTTAGACATCAGGAACACAGGTGGAGGAAAGATTACTGCCCTGAAGAAAAAAGTCAAATACAAATCTCTCCTTAATAATTATAAATCTTTAATTATCTCTGAAAAATCGAGATATTTCACAGACAGAATCAATACGGCAAAAGACTCTACCAAGACGTTTTTTAAAACAGTAAAAATCTTATCCAATTATAACAATAATAATGTAATCTGTCCTGATCAATCCTTATGCAACAAGCTAGCAGACTTCTTTCAGTCAGTCTAAGGTAAATCTCATCTTTCAGGATTTTACCTCTAATCACAATGTGTCATCCACGGATGCTCATATCCAAATTGCCATATCCTCAGAAGTCTGGGAAGCTAATATAGGCATTGCTCCCAACGTTCTAGCTAAGTTCACCCCCTCTCTGAGGAGAAAGTATCAAAACTTATTGAATCCACCAAATCTGGTGTGCCTTCCGACACTTCCCCTCCCCTTGTTTTACATGGGGTTTCCAACACAGTGTTGGACTGCTGAATAAAATATTAATCTCAGGACAATTCCCGACAGCATGTAAAAAAAGGTCTTGGTACTGCCACTGCTAATAATAATTTTTAAAAAAACCTTCTCTCGACCCCCAAGATGTGAAGAGCTATCAGCCCATTTCACATCTTCCCCTGCTGGCCAAGATATTGCAAACAGCAATGAATGAGGAGATCATGTCCTTTCTGGATGATAACTATCTTTTAGACTCCTCACAATATGGTTTTAAATCATTGCACTGAGTCAGCTTTAGAGGCTGCCACTTGAGGACATAAGAAAGATAGATGACAAGGGAGGGAAAGCTGCACTGATTCTTCTCGACTTGCGAGCCGTGTTTGATATGGTCGACCACTCACTACTTATCAACCAGCTCGAGAGCATTGGCATTAAAGACTCAGCACTTGCCCTCCTCAGTTCCTTTCTGCATGACAGAGAGCAAGTGGTTGCTCTTGAAGACCTCATCTCGGAACTCTTCCCTCTCCAGTGTAGGGTACCCCAAGATTCCTCCCTGAGCTCTACGCTTTTCAATGCCTATGTCACCCCTTTGGCCAACTTGATCCGCACTTGCTGTTTGTCTGTTATTTCCTACGTTGACGACACACAAATTGTAGTGTCGGACTCATCCAATGTTGAGGCGGTGGCCAAAAAGTTAAAAAATTGCCTGGCGCAATTAGTGAATTAGATGCTGAGAAACTATCATAAATTGAACTCAGACAAGACTGAGGTGTTACTATTTGGAAATACCACTACCTTTTGGAACACCTCCAAGTAGCCTTCCTACCTAGGCCCACTTCCTCCACCAGCGCAGAAAGCCAGGAATTTAGGAGTTGTGTTTGATGGAAAGCTCTGCTTTTCTGATCAAATTAATCAAATCACTTCCTCCTGTTTCTTTTTGCTGAGAACGATAAAAGATCCTTCCCTTTATCCCTCCTGATTTGCAGGGAATGGTCATCGTGGCAGTCATCATTTCAGAGATCGACTACTGCAACGCTCTGTACATTGCGATTCAGAAGCTTCTGGTGCAAAAACTTCAATCTCTTCAAAATGAAGCAGCTCGACTGCTCATGAAAATTCCTAAATCACTTCAGTTTCCCAAACCCTTTTTAGCCTCCACTGGCTCCCAGTCGGGGAGAGGATAACATTCAAAGCACTTTGCCTGGTCCATAAAGCTTGTTATGAGCTCTTTATAGAATATTCTCAAAAGATCTTTTGCTGGCATGTCCCCCGCTGTAATCTTCGGTCAAGCTCAGATAATCTAGTGGCCATATCCAGAATCAATAAAGCCTGCTGGGGTGGCAGGAGTTTCTCCTACTCTGCCTGTAAACTTTGGAACTCCCTACCCTTTCAACTGAGATCCCAGTGTAATTTACTTCAGTTCAGGAAATTGCTAAAAAAAAAAAAAAAACTGTCTTTATCTACTGGCTTTTAAATACGTTTCTGTTTTGTTGGCTCCTTTAAGGATGCAAGCGCCAAGATGCCCCCAGGCATTTGCACGCTTTACAAGCTTTTACTTACATACAGGCACTGAGTCTTCATTCCTATTATGGCATGTGTGCAAAATAGTAACCGAGGTCCTGTAGATGGCTGCATTGTGTGGAGGCATGTGCATACTCAAGGGTCCAGGAAGAGTCAAGACCCATTCCACGCAGGATTCAAATAGATGTGAGCATACCCACGTCTGTTCCTCAACTGTGATGAACAAGTTACTTGTTTTAGCTTTCAGGAAACCTGACTAGTCAGTAAAGTTTGTGGGGCCTGGGTCAGAACCTGCATCTGGGGTCCCTTCCTGATACTTCATCAAAGCAGAATCCTTTTACATTGTTGCAATGACGATCCAAGCCTTCAGAAAGACATGACAAATTAACCCAGTGCACGCTGGAACGTATAGTCTCACTTTTCCCACTTCACTGGCCATCTAAAATACAATTCTACAATAAATAGTAGTAACAGGTGCAATTTAAAGTCCGTTGGGCTCGTCACTTCTAAACTCCTAGGATCTACAGCAATTCAAAAGAGGTGGGGTTCACCCCAAAGGGATTTTAGAGTAAACAAGTGAAACGAGGTTCCTTTGACAGAGCAACAGGCTCTAATGTCCAAACATTGATTTTTCAGGAAAGTTTAGGGGGCATCTCAGTTAATTCTGGGATAATCACTGGCAAATGTGTATTCATTTTAGAGCATATTTGTGAAATGCATAACTGAAAACTGCCATAGTAACTTGTATCTCCACAGTAAGGTGGTATCTCACTTAGTCATTTCAAATACCTCTTGGTGAATGGTGATACCTCTGCAAAAACCTACCATAATTTTGAAGTGAAGGGGCTTTTGGTCACCACAAATGGTGAAGTGCCTGTCCTTCTTAGGTGAGACTTTGGTAAGAAAGATTATTTAAAATAATGATCTACAAATACACTTAGGAAAATATGGAGATTTCCAAGCAGTCCAATAAATCTAGAAGGCGGATACAAATGGGGCAGGTTCAGTCAAATGCTTGGCACGTGATGAAGAGCAGGCAGCCCTCTGCAAACCAGTCCACCCCTGCAACTAGAACATATTGCTATATGCCTCCTGTACCGTCTCTCAACATTTGCAGATACCCATGTCAGACAGAAAATTTTTGTTCCACTCCATTTAAATGAATCAACCTTTTTCTGTCATGGAGGAGGCAAGGACTTTACATCTTTCGTCCACTTAAGTGTGTGACAAGGGTATAACGAACTGACCAGGACTTGAAGATGCTGCTGATCACCAAAAACAGTTGCAGTCACCCGTTTAACACTGTAAGGATAGGCTCTGTGTACCAATGGCAAAATAAAAAGCCATCTCTTACAACTTATGCTGAAGCAATCTATACATAGCAACGAACGTTATGCAGGACCTTACACAGTTCAATTGCAGAGAATGAAGGCAGACATTACCACCTCATCCCTCTTCCTCATCACAGCCCTCCTCTATGAAGGGTAATCCATCCACCTCCTAGGGACAAAACACCTAAACCCCATATCTTCAGTAAAAACTCCTTCCCCAAAAAGTTATTACAGGATTACTCCTTCGCTCCAACTCCTGTTTTGTTCCTGTTGTTTGAAGGGACAGATGCCTGGTGCTGCAGAGCCTGCCCAGGTAGGGTAATGTTTTACTTATGGTATGTTTCTTTTTTTCCCTCTTTGGGGGATCCTGCCATGTGGAATTTATTATCTACTAGACCATTTGGGGTGCTGAGGACACTGCTGTGCAAACCGTTCCTCTTATCATTTATATGGTATGGTTTAAGTCTTCTAATAGTTTGATATGCTTTCTGGATTTATTTCTAGAACGTGGCACCAAAATGGGTTCTTCAGACCCTCTGGTACCGATGGTTTAATGAACGTGCCAACCTGAGACAGGGAACACAATGGACTGCAACCACCCTGCAACCCAGTGAGCATTACAGGAGTGAAGTGCGTTCTAGATAACAATGATACCTGTGAGATTTCACAGTGATAGTTAGGGGAATACGAACCCTCTTTCTTCATGGAAAGGCACACGCAAGAACATTAGGAAACCAAGAATATATTTTCAAGATTTATTTAAATTGTATCCTAGTGCATACAATATGAATAATGACTATTATAAAAAAAACAAGCAAAATGGTATCAACGATACTTATGAGAGTGAATAATAAAAAATATTGGAACATTGTGATGATATCATAAAACTTTTATATCAATACATCCAACCCCACCTTCCTCTCAGCTAATTAAACAAAACATAGCACGAAAAGGGGCCTACTTCGAGTTTTAGAGCTGGTTTACGCTCACATACCTCTTCTGAACAATAGAACCAATGTTCAGAAAAGAAACATCACCTACTATTCTGCTCTGCAGGCAGGCAGACAAGCCCACCTAGTGAAGACTGGTTGTACCATCCCTGTATTCTTCAGCAAAGGAAGGCTGCAGGCCCCATGGTCTCGAGTACCTGGTATGAAATTCCTCTCTATCTCCTTATACTCTGACCTTAGTTTGTATATTGTATCTGAACCTTGTTAAACATTTTCAAAATAAACAACAGTAAAGCCCTTACATTCTGTGAAACCTTCCCTATGATTTAATAACAATAAATGAGACGTGAAGTTATCAGTTTCTATGAAAGCTTGTTCGTTATCCATTATCCATACAGAAGATGGACATATTCAGCAAACATAATTATCACGTTGCAATGAATAATGACGAATACATGTCCATTTATATTTGAAACCTATACTTAAATAAATCACACATATAATTCATGAAGGAGGATTCTTAAAAGAGAAAATATACAATGAACATAATAAGCTAAAAGCTGCCTCCTTGTTATGCTTCCTTGTTGCATGACTGCTGCTTCACACAGGAAGTGTGCACCTAGCCACTTGAGGATCTGGCAGGGTGCCCATAGATTGAAGGTTTTATCTATCCAAGACCCCAATACTGTTTAAGGGATGAGTAGCTTTTACTGGTCATTACTAAGATACTCTTTGCTAATGGTTTTTGCTTTCCTTTGCCTATAAGGAATGGTAGGGAGCCCTGAACCCTCCCTCCCCCCCCACCTACCCCCTAAGAGGAGCCATCATACCCAGGAAAAGGAGTACTTCCCTACTGCCAGTCATGAGCACTTGAGACACAGACATATTGATAGATCCTCTTCTGCCCGTAAATGTGTCTTCTAATTGTACGGTGCTTCAACCTAGTCTTATAGACCTTTCTGCTTTGAAAACTATGATTGAAGAAACTGTGGAATCAGTGTTGAGTAAAAGATTTCCTGCCTCCACTGATTGCACCAGCTGAGGATAATTCACCAACACCAACCACTACTCCTAAGCCCATAGGTAACATTGGGAATATATCGGGAGGTGATTCGATGGATGCTGAATACTTTGTTTCTTGCATGGAGGAAAGGTATGGTCCTGTCAGAGGCAAAAGTAAAATATAGTACAAATGAAGTCAGAGGTCATTGAGCATCTGCACACCCATTTAGCATTCCCAGACTCAGACGTTCCATGTGCTTCAGAGAATGGAAAACCAAACCTGTTTGAATGATATCCTCCAGCGGAGGCTCCAGCATTTCTCCACACCAGGGATTTTAAAACATTTTACTTTATGGTTTAAATCTGTGTTATCACAACTTCAGTACAGGTTGCTTTGCACATCTTCAGTCTTAGAGGAAACTCTGCAAGCATCAGTACAAGCGTGACTTACTTTTCAATGACTGAAAAAGAACAATAAACCCCCACACAACATCCCCCCCCTCCCCGGTACCAATAACTGTGCAATGATCAATGTCTTGGGTTCTACGTGTGTCATTCATTGGGTGCCCTCTTTTCTCTCATCCTGGGATGAGTCAAACAAACATTTTACTTTAGGAATGGAAGGAAGCAGAAAAGTTTTCCATGCCATATTTCTGGGCTAAGTTATGTCTGTTACAGAACTTTCCCAAAGACATTCCTGAGTTATTAAAAGTTGATTCCCTGCTTCCATGTCTGTCAGGACCTATTGATGGCCTCAGAAGATGCCTCACCTACAAATCCAGGAGACAAGCAGGCAGAACATACTGTTAAACTAGAACATTTGGCCTCTGTTTTTGTCATTTGAGTACAAACGTATGCATCCTCTTGGTCGCAATCCCAGATAAAGGATTTTCTGGACCTCTCATCAGCCCTGGAAAATGGCTTGGATTGTATATCAGTTATTGACATTATACAGAAGCAACAACAATTCATCTCAGGCATTGCTTTAGATACTCTGAAAGCTTCCTCTATCGGCACAATTTCAGTTGTGGCATCTTCGATTTTTGTGCACTTGGAAGGAAGATCCTGCCAGAAATCTCTTTGCCTAAAACCCCCTTTCCTAGGAAAGTATCTTTTTGGTTAGTAAGCAGGCAGCTGAAGAGAAGTTGGCCATTACTTTTAATCCATGTCCTCCTTCTTCACCATGGCAGACGCCTTCACCTAAGTACCCTCTTACTCATCCTACAGCCCCTCGCAGTCGTCCTTTCCGGGGAAAATCAAGTGCTAGAGGTTCTGGATCTCTCAAGGTCACTACGCCCCCTCTTCAGATTCACAGCATTCCTTGAATGTTCTCCCAAATAGTCAGAACCAGAAACCTTCCAGGTAGAGGCCAGTTGTTTTTTTTATAGAAAGTTGGCTCCAAGATGTTTTAGACCAGTGGGTCCTCTATGTGGTGTGTCAAGGACATACAACAGAATTTGTCAAGACTCATGCTACATTCCGGATAACCAAATGGCCAAGAAAGAGGTGATTCAGACCCAGGTACAGGATTTGCTCAAGAAAGGCGCTGTGGTAACTGTTCCACCTGGCAAACAGTTCCTTGTGCCAAAACCACCAGGAAACATTTGACCTATAATAAGCAAGAATATGTAAAGTCATGTGTTTCAGGATAGACACTATTCAGCTCATAATCCCTTTGGTATTTCAGGGGATTTTCTAACATCAATAGACATGACTGACGCATACTTTCACATCCACATTTATCACTCACATCAACAATACTTTAGGTTTGGTTTGCCAAAAGGGATTTCCCAATTTCAAGTTCCTCCTTTCGAGTCAAAGTCAGCTCCACATGTATTCATTAACTGCATGACTTCCCTGGAAGGAATTCTTCCTGGGAGAAAGCAAAAACACCTTACCATATTTAGATTATTAAATGGTACATGCTCCTTCCCTGCAGATGGCAAAACAACACACAGAGAGTGTCTAAAACCTACTACTTTCTCAGGGAGGCACCATAAATGTAGAATAATCTGAGCTAGATCCTAGTCAGAATCTCAAATTTATAGAATTCCGACACCTCAGTGAGAACGGTTTTCAGGTCGAAGCATCCCAGACAGGGCAGCTGTCTGGCTTGGTAACAACATCTTGGGGACATTCAGAAAGCTTCCCTGGGAATGCATTCCGCCCATCGCTTACTATTGGGTTTGTAACTCACATTTTCTTGATTTCTATTTGCGGGCTTTATTTGTTTTAGTCTGTCCATCTTGAGTTTGTCCCTTCCATTGTCCAAACCTTATTTATAGTATCCTTCCGAGTGCTGACTTTCTGTTAACAGGCCTTTCAATCTTGTTTTTATCCTGTGACATTTGCTGCGCATTCAAAGGCAGAGGTCAAATGTCAGGCTTTGTCTTCCAGGGAGCTTGGTGTTAACTTTTCTTTCTCTGACTTCAAAGTGAGAGGACTTCCATGACAATCATGCTGGCTACTGAGGTTAATTCTGGTAATTCTGAAGTGTGGTGGAAACAAATATTTTCATACCAGTAAAACAAATCAATACACTAGATGATGACATCTCATGCATTATCGTTTGTGCGCTGTATACTTTTATCAGTAAAACTGGATATCTGTGCAAATGTAATGGTCATTTTAATTGAAGATGTGTTGTCTGTAATGGCAGTGCGCTACCACACCATGCATACTCCACTTTACTCCATTCCACTGTACTCTGCACCACTCCACACCACTGCACTCTACTCTGCACCACTCCACACTATGCCACTGCACTCAAAGCCACCTGCACTGCTTCACTGAACTTTATTCTATGCCACTTCACTCTACGCCTCTCTACTCTGCATCCCTTTATTCTATGCCAATGTACTCTACACTACTGTACCCTATGCACCACTGCCCTCTACGCCACTCCACTCTATGCCACTCTCCTCCACTCTGCGCAACATCGCGCCTCTGTAATCTGCGCTGCGCCACTCCATTCTGCACCATTCTATTCTACACCAAAGCACTCTACACCACTTTACTCAAAACCAATGCACTCTATGCCACACGCACTATGCCAATCTACTCTGCACCACTGTTCTTTACGCCATTTCACTCTAGGCCACTCTACCCCACACTACAACACCCAACTCGGACGCTCTACTTCATTAAACTCTACACCACTCTAGGACACTCCACTCTATGCCACTCTATGACACTACTCCACTCCATGCCACTTTACTCCACTCTATTCTATGGCATACTACTCCAATCTAATCGACTCTAAGCCACTCCACTCTATGACACTTTATGCCACTCCACTCTACTCCAATGCATCATTCCATTCTACTACACTACTCCACTCTCTGCCACTCCACTCTATAACAATCTACTCCACTCTATGCAACACCCTCTACACCACTCCACTCTGCTTTACACCACCCCACTCTATGACACTCTACGCCCTTCCACTCTACTCCCTCCACAACACTATATATCACTCCACTCTACACCACTCCATGACACTCCACTTCACTCCAATCCAGCCAGTTGGTACACCCCAGAGCTCAGAACCACCAAACGCAACTGCTACCGACTCGATGGCGCGCTTCCAATGACCCCTCCGACAGAGCCGCCCAAAAAGCAGCCCTTAGCGATTAACACAGGCACATCAAGGAAGCCAAGAGATCAGCCGTCACCAACCGCATTGACTGCACAGCCAATTACACAAAGGAACTATTCAAGATTGTCAAGAAATTTGCCAAGCCTCCAGCCACAGAGAACACCATATACCCCTCTCAAGAACTCTGCAACTCCATCTTGGACTACTTTCACAGCAAGATAGCCACTATCTACGACAACTTCGACCTCCAACCCACCACTCCCAGCCTGGACAACCTCAAGCAACAATCACCAGCCGAATGCTAACCACCTGGTCTCCACTCACTGCGCAGACCACCTCTACCATCATGTCGTCCATCCACTCTGGGGCACCCACCAACCCCTGCCCCCATCATCTGGTCAACCTTAAAGCCAACCCAATCAACACAGAGCTCACCAGTAACCTCAACCCCTCCATCTCTACAGCAACCTTTCCAGATGGATGGAAACACGTGGAGGTCAGACCCCTCCTAAAGAACCCCTCGGCCGACCCCAGCGACCTCAAAAATTACCGACCAATCTTCTTGCTCCCCTTCCTCGCCAAAGTACTCGAGAAAGCCATCAACCAACAGCTCACCGAATACCTGGAACTCAACCACCTACTCGACACCTCACAATCAGGATTCCGTGCCAACCCCAGCACTGAGACCGCGATGATCACCTCCACAGACATCAGATCTTCCTCGACTGCAGAGAAACTGTGGCTCTGATCCTCCTTGACCTTTCCGCTGTGTTTGAAATTGTCTGCCATGCATCCTCATTGACAGACTCCACATCGCTGGCATATAGCAAAACGCCCTCAAGTGAATCAATTCTTTCCTCTTAGGACGCACACAGAGCATCCGACTGCCTCCCTTCATCTCCGCACCAAAGGACGTCACCTGAGGCGTACCCCAAGGATCATCCCTCATCCCCACCCTGTTCAACATTTACTTGACCTCCCTCGCAGACGTCATATCCCACGGCTTTAACATAACCACATACGCTGACGACACTCAACTCATCCTCTCCCTCACCAAGAACCCTACAGACGCCAAAACCAACTTCCGCAGTGCCATGATAGACATAGCCAAATGGATGAGAGACAGCTGCCTCAAGCTCAACTCCGACAAAACAGAAATTCTGATCTTCGGTAAGAACACCTCCGAATGGGACCACAGCTGGTGGCCAGCAGAACTCGGACCAACGCCCATACCAACAGACCACGCCTGCAACCTGTGCATCATCCTCGACAGCCAACTGACAATGATATGGAACATCAACGCAGTTGCCTCCTCATGCTTCCACACCCTCCGCATGCTCCGCAGAATCTTCAACACCAGAAAGACAGTCACGCAGGCCCTCGTCACCAGCCACTTCGACTACGGCAGCACTCTCTAAGCTGGAATTTCCACCCAACTCCTCAAAATACTCCTGACCATACAGAACACCACAGCCCGACTCATCCTAGACCTCCCCAAACTGACCCACATCACCCCTCACCTCAGAAATCTCGACTGGCTCCCCATCCAGAAGAGATGCCAGTTCAAGATCCTCATGCACGCCTACAAAGCTCTACACAACCAAGGACCATCCTGCATCAACCATTGACTGAATATTCATCTGCCCGCAAGACACCTGCGCTCCACCTCACTCGCCCTCTCAAACTCCCCCGCATTCATTGTAGCCACAGCGAGGGCGGCTCCTTCTCCGACATCACCGCCAAGACCTGGAACAACCTATCCCTCCACCTCTGAACAGCACCTTCCCTGGCAGACTTCAAAAACAAGTTTTTCGACAGAGACTCAGCAATGTCAGCACCCAGATGCACCCTGGGGTGACAGTGTGCGCTCTACAAATGCTGATTGATGGATGCAACTCTACACCACATCTTTCTACACCACCCCATACCACTCCACTGTACTCTACTCCACGACACTCCACTTAACGGTGCTTTGCTCCGCTCCACTCCGCTCTGCTCCACTCTCCTTTATGCCACTAACTTTTAGCCATGTTGAACAGCAGACAAAGTGGTGTACAACATGGCTAAAACATATTGGCAAAGTCAATAGCTCTTGCATAGGCGAGACCTATTGGCTTTGACAATGCTCATCTTCCTTTACTATGGATTCAGAAATTCCAGACTCACCTTGACAAAATCCTAGGACAAACAAGGTCAGATCTCCAGTGACTCGAGGTCCAAAGCAACGTGGTTGCCTTATACTCATCTTCATTATGGTTCAGCTTTGGCATTCATACATTTCAGTAAAATGAGCTGCCTCTCCTCATCGTGGACCGATGATTACCCCTATGACAAGGAGAGGCAGCTCTTCTACATATAATTATCATAAATGAAGGGTCAACAGCCTCAGGAGAATCAAATAATCTCAAATTATAAAGTCACATGCAACATAAACATAATGACCCATTGATCGATATATTAAGGGACCATAGTGTGTTGTCAATTATAACTTAAATTGTGAAATATAGAAGCTCTGTAACCGCTTGTATATAAGTTTACAATAAGTATACAGATTCCATCACAAATTAGGGCGAATTATGACAAACCAAAAAAATAACAAATGGTGAACTAGCATCTTGAAACAGAGAGCCAATGAAATTTGGAACAGAGATCTAATATAAGTGCTTGTTGGGGAATATTGAAATAAGTATACAAAAAGTGACTCCATTGTAAATATTTTTAGGCATTATGATTGTGAATGTTGCTTAGTCCTGAAGAAGGTGGAAATAGCTATAAAAAAAAAACAGTGAAACACCACGTCAACTTTGGAAAAACCACAGCAGATACTATGTACATGATATTGATGGTGATATAATCACATATTGTACATTGATACAGAAAAATAGGGTCTAAACAGGAAGTGTGTGTTTATGAGTTGTATGATAGTGTGAGTCTGGTGAACAGCTTTATACAAACATGTAACAGATTATGATTTTGTTCCCATTAATTTGTGAATAAAGTTTAAGATTTAATAAATGTTTTATTTTATATATAATATAAACAATTAATGATTTATGAATTACTAGTGGTTATGTTAAGAATTTGATTTTATACATGAAGACACCCAGCATGGTAGTATTTGAAGACTGGTATCATGATATAAGCATTCCCAAACTAAACTTGGGCACTTTTTGAAATGCAACAAAGAGGAACTTACCTTGCTGGGTTTTTAATTTTTTGGACATTAGAAGTTGAAACATCAAATGCCATTCAGCTTGCCCTTGGTTTGTGCCTGGTTAAAGTTGGTGTTAGAATTCCACACAAACACAAGTTGTGCTACTTTGTTATGTTATGTTACTGTATGCAGATTTGTAGAGCGTGACATCACCATGGAGGATATCCTGACAGTTACAGGAGTGATTCTGGTCGGGCCTAGGGCCTAGTGGGACTAGTTGAAAAACCAGGTCTTCAGCTTCTTGCAGAATTCAAGCAGTGAGCAGGAGACTCTTCTGTGTAGTGGCAGGTTGTTCCACGCTTTAGGAGCAATGTAGGAGAAGGCTTGCCACTGGATCTGGTTTTCCATGTGCGTGGATTTGTGCAGGTAGGAATCCGGATGAGCAGAGGGGTCTGGAAGGTTTTTGGAAGCAGATGAGACTGTTGAACTATGCTGGGCCAGTGTTATGTTGTGCCTTGAAAGTGTGGTTTAGGAGTTTCAATTGTGCTTGTTTGTGAATGTGGAGCCGCTGGAGCTCCTTCTGGTGCCGTGTGATGTGATGTGACTGCAGCATGGGAGGTTGAAAGCGATTCTAGCCACCGAATCCTGAATGGTCTGCAGCCTTCTGGTGAGTTCTTTGTTGATCCCGGCATAGAGGGTGCTCCCGTAGTCCAGCTTGCTTGTGACCAGGGTGTGCATGATGGGTTTCCAGGTGATGATTGAAAGCCATTTGAAAATCTTCATCATTATCTTCAGGGTATAGAAGCATGAGGACGTGATGGCATTGACTTGGCGGGCATGTTGAGTATGCTGTCAATGATGATCCCAAGGTTCTTGGCATAGGTGGTAGGGGGTGGATGTCGGTCCTAGCTCTGTTGGCCACCAGATGGACTCTCAGGGTGATGTGCTCTTCCTGAAGACCACAATTTCAGTATTGTTTGCGTTCTGCTTAAGACAGTTGGTCTTTTTCCAGTGGGTGATTTCAGTCATGCAGGCACTGAACCTGATCACAGTACTGGGTGTCCTGTCGTGAGGGAGAGAATGAGTGAGTTGTCATCGGCGTAGGAGAGGATGTTGATGTCATGACAGTGGATGATGCTGGCTAGAGAGATCATGTATGCATTGAAGAGGGTCCCTCACGGAGTATCCTTGCGGAATTCTGCAGATTAGGTCACAGCATCCGAGGTGTACAGTGCCAGGCTGACGACTGGGTCCTTTCAGTCAGGATGTAGCAGATCCATCTGAGTGCGTGTCCTTGGATTCCGATGTCGTCTAGGCGTTGGATGAGGATGGGGTGCGAGACTGTGTTGAATGCTGCGGAGAGGTCCAGGATGATGCAGGCCGCCATCTCTGCTCTCTCAAGACTCATGCAGATGTCATCAGTGGCAGCGATGAGGGCAGTTTATATGCTGTGGTTGATTTACCCATCCATGGGCTGGGTAAATCAGAGCCTACCGAGCCATATCATGCTATCTACCCTGGACACACGCTTTAGATTTCTTAGGTAAACAGAAACAGAAGTAAACCCGTGGACCCAGCTGAGACCGGGTAAGTATTATAAAAATAGAACAACGTCTCAACTGGTATATCATGTAGGGGGTACTGTTCATAGAAAGTGCGACAATCACATAGCACAGGGAAAAAGGGGACGAGGGAGACCAAATAAGAGTGAAAGGGTTGTTATTTGCATATAGAAGCACTACAATACAACTAAATTGCAGTAACCATAACAACCAATTGTGCACTGGAAGTGTTGCAGTGAGTAAACGGCGCAGTGACACAAGTGATTAAGGAACAACGTGAGGCGGCGGAGAAAACAATGTGAAACAATAACATAGGTCAAACAAAAGTATTTACAATTACAGGTACAATTTCATTGTTTGTAAATGACCCTTTTGGGTGCCACGAATGACGTTGGGAAGTCGGCGGCGTTTCGACCTAGTTAGATTAAGGTCATCATCAGGACGATGGTTACATAGTTCTTGAAAAGTGCTCTGCTGGCACTGTAACTGAGGAGCAGAGAATCCAGGAGGGGAAGGGCAGGAGTCCGTAACTCAGGAACTGCTGTAGAGGCGTCACTGAATGGGGGCAGCCTCAAGAATGGCTGGGCTGCGGTCTAGGGCTTCAATTCCACATCTATTGGAGGCAGCATGTGCAAGGCTGGGCTGTGGGCTTAGGGGTGAATCCAAACGGTAGTACAGGAGCCGATGTCCGGAGGAAGGAGTGAATACTTCTGCAATGCTACGTGTCCCGCGTATCCGGGTTTAGTCCGGCGGGGGGACGAGTAAAGCTTTACCCGGACATCGGCTCCCGTACTACCATTTGGATTCACCCCTAAGCCTCCTGCCCTTCCCCTCCTGGATTCTCTGCTCCTCAGTTACAGTGCCAGCGGAGCACTTTTCAAGAATTATGTAACCGTCGTCCTGATTATGACCTTAATCTAACTAGGTCGAAACGCCGTCGACTTCCCAACGTCATTCGCGGCACCCAAAAGGGTCATTTACAAACAATGAAATTGTACCTGTAATTGTAAATACTTTTGTTTGACCTACGTTATTGTTTCACATTGTTTTCTCCGCCGCCTCACGTTGTTCCTTAATCACTTGTGTCACTGCGCCGTTTACTCACTGCAACACTTCCAGTGCACAATTGGTTGTTATGGTTACTGCAATTTAGTTGTATTGTAGTGCTTCTATATGCAAATAACAACCCTTTCACTCTTATTTGGTCTCCCTCGTCCCCTTTTTCCCTGTGCTATGTGATTGACGCACTTTCTATGAACAGTCCCCCCTACATGATATACCAGTTGAGACGTTGTTCTATTTTTATTAGATTTCTTAGAGCACAAACCCTCAACAATAAACAGAACCTTGTACACAACAATAATGAGTCAAGAGGCCCTTTTATGGTGCTAAGCACATAATTTGTACGGTTTGCAGAATTTCAAGAAATCAGTGGAATAGTGCAGTATTGAAAATGAAATTTAATTTGCAAACAAGTTATAAGCCGATCACTTTAGTTAACAACCTATGACAATAGTATTGTTCCAGCTACTGTTGTGGGAATAAAGGGCTAGTGCAGGGCATGGATTGTGTATCTGGGGTCTGAGTGAAGCTCCTCAACATTACCCAGGAGCCCCAGAGGTCCTGCAGGTCTGTTGCACTGCCTTTATACTGTGCAAGAGGTGGCTGGGCGCCAGCTTCCCTGATTATTACCAGTGACCCAGATAAACTATGCAGGGGCAAACATCCCCACATCACACATAGGATAGGGTTTTTAGGGCGGCACTTGGGGGTCATGCCAGAGTCCAGTTGGCCAATCACAGTGCCTCTGCTCAGTAAACAGTGACATTGTGATTAGCAAGCTTGCTAGAATCCCACACTCACTTTCACATTGTGGGCTGACCGCGAAGAGCTGCAACACAAGCTCTTCACTATGCTGGGTACTGTAAGCTTTGGGTTGAGATGGAAAAAGCGCTTTTGCTCTTTCATTTCCCTCCACCCTCATCTAACCAGCTGGTAAAGTCCGGCATCTGCAGCAAAGGAGAAGCAGACGCCATCAGTCCACCACAAACAGGGAAGGGGGACTGGAGTAAGAAAATGCCTGAATGTGCGCGAGTGCATGCATGCATCATGTGTATGGGTGGGACATACCTGTACACGTGCTGGGAATGATTGCCCGATGTTGCATACCCTGGCATGTGATGGCATCGAGTGGTAGAATGGGAATACCTAGGCACACGGTGCTCTCAATTTACCTACGGAACATATTTGGGCGTAGGATGGCATTGCCTGGCAGTGTGATATATCCATGTATGTGTATAGGCACTAGGTGGCTTCCCAGACCTGTTTATGCGGGAGGGAGGGCATTCAGCCCACGGCAACAGCATAAAATGCATACCTGTTAGATATAAAAGATTCTGGGGCCCTCGTCATATTTTGCAGGCGGGGTCCCATAATTTTGCGTTACGCCACTGGAAACTGCGTGGTAATCATCTTATCCGCTTTCATTAATAAGGTCAAGGCAACAATAGATTTAATTATTAGATAAACTAGGAATTACATCGATTCACCTTTGGCCTAGGTATTACAGAGGCGGTGACCCTCAACCTATGTTGTCAGATCCGCAGAGTTACGCTAACAAGTCACATTGGTTGCCCTGTAGGCCGAAGCCAGTGAGTGAACGTCCTGAAGAAGTGCAGATCAGGGAATAGATAGCGTCGCAGGAGTGTTCCGACTTCCCACGCCACGATTCAAGCAGGTTGTCCGAGGCATCGGTGAAGTGCAGTGTGTAAGAGTAAAAGAAGACCGAAAACAACCCATTGGTCACAGACCCTTATCGAGCTGGCTGGAGGACCAGGTTCGCCCATCACCTCCCTATCTGTGTTGACAAGTTGAAGTTTTCATCCGTTTATTTTGGGGCCATTAAGTACTTTAGATTAATCGTGTGATATTAATCTCTAATTGGGGGTCAATATCCGTTTCATTTGTGTGCATTAACACTGTATTAAACTCTTCATTTTAAACTGATTATTTTGTTTCTATTTTCTTTTTTTCCGAACTTCATTTTTTTAACCTGCAGGTGGCAGTGTTGCGCCATGTCCACATATTTTCCTGTCTATTTACATTTTGAGTGATGTGTGGGTTTACAGATATTTTTATCTGGAACTTAATTAAAATTAATTCAATTCCCTGTCATAACACCTTAAACCTTTCATTATATTTCATTTCTGTAACCCTAATCTTAGTCCCGAATGCTGACCTCCAATTTCGCATTGTTTTTTTCTTTATTTTTGATTTCTCTATTTAATTACCCAACAAGTATTGTGCAAGTCCAAAGGTAATTAAACAGAGGTAAACACGTCACGTGCTGACTATACATACCGGAAAAGCCACGCTGCAATTAAATTAATTATAATGTTGTTAAACAAGAGAAAACTTTAGTTGAAGTGTTTATCCGACAGATAAATATAGTCGTAGGACTTTGCCCATTAACAATGTTAAAACTGCACCCAAATGCCATGCCAAATTATTTTATTTACAAACCTTGTGACTCTTCAATCTTTCTAATGTTGACGTGGCAGCTTCACTGGAAAACAAGTATGGGCTTCTGCCCAGCAAGAGAAGAGAAGACCAGCAGCGCACAACTGTCTCCTCACAGAGGTGATAACACATTTACCAACCCACATAAACCGTTATATTCAGCCTCTAACTGCTTTTCGCGTGTCCCTGAGCAGATAAACTGGCAATTTATGTGCGTTGGAGCCTGAGCTTTCAGGCACGGAGGACGGGTTTTCGGAGGAGTTCTTTAAGGTGAAGTGGACGCGGCCTACAGAGGAGAGGAGTGTGCTTGCTTCAATTTAAATGCATGTGAAAACTTAAAGTGAGAGGATACTGTCAGCGCGGTATTTCCTCCTGTAGCTGCTAAGGAGAAATGTTATCTATTTCACACGGTAAACTGAGGAAAATGAATTAACATGTTTAGGCCACAAACTGCTATTACTGTGACCAACGTAGCCAAATGGATAAGAGCCAACATCCTCCAGCTCAACTCTGACAAAACTGAAGTACTGATCTTTGGGAAGAACACTTCTGCATGGAACCACAGTTGGTGGCCAGCAGAACTCGGACCTACACTCACACCGACTGACCATGCACGCAACCTCGGCATCATCCCCGACAGCCAACTGACCATGAAACAAGTCAACGCAGTCACCTCCTCTTGCTTCCACACCCTTGGCATGCTCTGTAGAACCTTCAGATGAATCCCACCCGAAAGACCGTCACTAAGGCCCTTATCACCAGCCGCCTCAACTACGGCAATGACCTCTATGCCAGCATCTCCACCCTGCTCCTACGAAGACTCCAGACCATACAGAACACTGCAGCCAGACTCATCCTGGAGCTGCCCAAACAAATCCACATCGCCCACCCACCTGAGACACCTCCACTGGCTCTCCATTCAGAAGAGATGCCAGCTCAAGAACCTCACGCATGCCTAGAAAGCCCTCTATGACCTAGGACCTGCCTACATCAACCATCGACTCAACTTCCAACAACCCTCTAGACACCTGTGCTCCTCTTCCCTCGCACACCCCCGCATCCGTGGTCGCAGCCAAGACGTGGAATGACCTTCCCTTACAGCTCCGTACAGTCCCTTTGCTGGCAGACTTCAGAAAGAGACTCAAGACCTGGCTATTCAATGGAGATAAAGCACCCAGATACCCCTAGTGGCGACAGTGTTGCGCATTACAAATGTTGTTTTATTGATTGATTGACTAACACCAGTTTTGTGCAACTGAAATTGCATGCATAGCCTTTTGCAGCATGCTCTGAACAGGCCAAGTCAGTGCCCAGTCCCTTCCCAGCCCAATGCCTCCTAACGCGCTGTGCATCACCTTTGGCTGCGAGCAAAAATTGTGGGCACATCGCCTGGCCTGCAACCATAGCATGCGCTTGACCTCTTGTATTGGTGCACGCTGCACACAGCCTTTGACCATGCACAGCAGTGTGCTGACCATGGTCTTTGGCCATGCAAAGAATGCTCTGAGTGCCTGGGCCTGGATATGGCCAAGCCAGGTGTCATGCAACTGCCCCTGTACCTCACAGGATGTTGCATATGGCTCTGACCACTAGCAATGGGCCATGGGAGGAGGACGACGAGAACCAGGCCTAACCCAGGCTCAACCGTAGCAGTAGCAGGCCCAGGGCAAAGGGCTCACCTGCTGTCAGGCCCTGCACCCTCCTCTTGTGCATGTGAGTACAGTACACCTTAGACCACATGCAGTGGGCTTTGGGCACAACGCTTGGGTGCAGGCCAGACCCTGTACCAGCCTCTGTGCCATCAAACATCGAAATTGATGTGCATGGCCTCTTACCACAGGATGGCCACTGAGCCTGCGGCACATCGTTTTTGGCTGTGTGCAGCAAGCTCTGGGTTCAGGACCTGGGCTGCACCGGGTCCCGTGCAGACCTCCATGTCGACAGAGAGGGCCAGCTTTAGCTCTGGTGGCGCCCGGTGCAACAATGTTTGTTGGCACCACCCAATGATCTTCTCCACAGATTACCTCACTACCACCCTTTAACAGTGCCCTTCAACTCTCCATAACCACTCTCTCTCTCACATGCATGTCTTTTGTTCTATAGCTCCACTCATACCAGTGAAGGGTGTCAGAGCACTTTACATCACACGCATATTACACAGAGACAATGAATTAGAAGTGTGTAAATCAGTGTATAGGCAATGTTACAAAAGACAATGATGATTAGAAGGTGTAGGAGCCACGTGTCATCCAAACTGGTAGACAGTATATTTTAAGAGTGCTTGGTTCGGAGAAGCACAAACTCCGAATTTAAAGCGTAACACCATGGTTGGAGGTTGTCTTGACTAATGAGAATTGATTTCTACCCAAATGAACCATTTTTGCAACATTAGGATAGTGAAAGACTGGGGAAAAAATCATAACGCTCTAAACTATACCTTGCAGTTTGCACGCAGCTCTTTGTTGAAAGTTAATAGCTCACTGTGCTAAATTAGGATTTAAACTTATGAACTGCAAGTAACAAAAGGATCTCTCTGACAGAAGCAGTAACCCACTGAACTATTTACATTATATGCACTTTGTGGTCTGCATGGTACATGTGCTTTCCAGCAGGCATTTTAACCCTCTGTGCTACTATATGATTAGTCAAAACTTACACTAGACAAAACTTCGATCTCTCTTCAGCAGGTCCATTAATCACCAGAGTTATCTTAATATGTTTATTGTTGCCAGAAAATTGCTGGAGGCAAGGAACCCTGCAGCAGGTGCTTCTAATGCTATAGTATACTTGAAAACACGAAGCCCCCGAAGTCAGCGACCAGTGCGGCGGCACCGGTCGCACTGCCCATGAGCCGGCCCTGTCCACAGATTTCACGACATACAGTCAATGTTTTGATGCCTGACATCCTGTAATAGCCTCTGCAACTAACATTTTCAGTGGCAGCTAGCCAATCATATTGTCTGGATTCTGCATTGGGTGACGTGATAAAATGTCCTCTTGCCCAATTGGGTTTGGTTTTCAAATATAGATCCTCAAACTGTCCTCAAGCGAAGAACTGTGGACTGTCCACATGTAAGACATGCAATTCATTTAACCCTTCATAGCCTGCCCAATACTGTGAAATGCAAACATCTAAAACTATAAAACAGATTTACGCCAAACCACAAAAAGGCCCTGTCAGAACCCGTTTCAGAGGGTCACGGGGCACGCAGGGGTTACTGAGCCCAACTGTGGTGGTTGAGGTCTTTTACTCCTGCTGTCCTGGGGCCCGACCTACTGTGGATCCTAAGCAAGTGGGCCAAATACCCCTTTTGCACTTGACTCTCAGTGATAGCTATAGCCTTGCAGTCAAAGGCTCCCGGGGAAGGTATGTACAGGTTAGTGAAGACAACTCATAACTCAAAGAGCACAAAGCAATGTCAATAAATCAATGTCCAATCAAATACTTCCTTTCATATTAAAAAGAAGTCTTTTACTTCTAACTCGAAGCATTCAAAGAAGTATTACGACATTCATAAGCAATGATACAATCCCCTTGAGGTCGGGGCTCTAGTATTTCACTGGCAAATCCCTGTACCACCTGCTCCTCATAATGTGGTTGTAACGCTCCAAATCCCCAGGGGCCCAGTAGGCCTGTAACAAGTTTCACCCGCTCCAGCAGCGAGGAAGCATTCAGCATCTCATTGAGGACCGCTGGCATTTGCAATGCTCCAGTCCTGCTTGCTCGAGACAGGCAGCACCACAGGATGCCCGGCAGCACCAGACAGGCGCAGGCTGTCCCTGAGCATGCACGACTGGCTCCAGTAGCAATCAGAGGTGCTCTGGTGCTTCCGTCAGCAAGCTAAGTTCAGCGTTCCCCAATGTGGCAGGGGGGTTGATCTTGGTGTTCCCAATCAGGTCATAGCAATGTGGCGATACACACTTGGCTTCCTCTTCAGTCAATGGGACAGGTCGGGGCAGTCCTCAATGCTTGTTTCGATCTACGGATTGTGGGGTTTCAATTCTATAGGCGGCCACTCGAACTTCACAGCTCACTTGGTACTTGCAGCCCCTCCTGGCATTCAGGGTTGCCGCGGTACCTGCAAACAATGCACAGGTCTCTTCTGCACGACATTCTATACCACTGTGGCCCTCTCCTGGCATACGGAGTTGCGCTATGGCTCACACAGGTCTTGTCACTTGTCGGCAGCACTAACTTCCACAGCGGCAACCCCTGGCATACGGGGGGTCGCTGCCACGATGTGGTACGGGTTTCACTATCTCCGCACAGCATACAGTTCCTGGCTATCTTCATGGCAGCCATCTCCTGGCATACGGCGGTCACCAACCTGATTCTGCACATGGACAAGGGCCCCTTTGGTGCAGCAACCATCTCCTCACATTTTGTACCTGGAGTTCTTCTTGTCAGGGCTCCCCAGTGCACCTCGTGCGCTACAACACCCTCCTCTTCCTCATAGGGCACACTGGTCTTGGCAAGCATGTAGACGCTGGTGCTCCAGAGCAGGTATTCTTGGTTTTCCTGGACGATGTCCACTTACCCACCAGGGAGACTAGCAGGACTTGGCCCCCCAGTCCTTAACACAGGCACAAGTCTTGCAGAGCTTCCCCTCCTCACAAAATCCATCTGGCTGCTTGGCAGATGACACATTTTTGGGGTCTCAACCTCACCCTTCTTATAGTCCATTTCCAGACACCAAATATGATTTAGGGTCTGGGTCTTTGAAGTTTTATGTTGGGAATCTGCTTCTTTTGAAGTGTTCACTTTTCCTCTTCCTCTTCCCCCTTGAAAGTCTATCACAGCAGGAGAGACTTCAAAGCTGATGGTCCCACAACACAGGCCTTGGGATTTACTAGAGTTTCCTCCTGGATCAGCCACAGTGATATGTGCATCAAAAGGTTAATCCCGTGCTCCCAGCTCTATGCTTTATGATTCCCTTATCAGCCCCATCTCCTTTCTGAGATGTGTCCAGGCCCTTTCCTTGTGACCTCTCACTGAATTAAAGAGCACCCTTGAAGTGTACAGGGGAAGTCTCTCTCTCCCTTCTCCAGTGTGTCCCACCCAGCTCACAGGAATGCAGCAATACACAAATCTGTCTCAGGAGATTTCTCTACTCCTCATAACTTTACCATTCAGGCCTGGGTCTCCAAAAATGGAACCCAGTGGCCTCCATATCATGTTCCATTACAGGCACACTCAGTGTACATACACAGCACACATACTGTCCAGCACTGTGACCTCCACGTATTTTGACACCCCAGGTGCACATACATTCAGATTGGAAAGTCGCTACAAATGGAAAGGTGCACCAGAAAGCAATTTGTAGTCCAAAGACGCATCTAGAAAAATATATATATTTCAAATGTGGTGTTTATTCTTTTCTTTCTTTATCCAATTTATACAACATCCAGCCAACGCGTTTCATTCCAATTACATTTGGAACTTCATCAGGGCTGAAAATAACATACAAAACACATTAAGAATACAACATAAAAATACAAAGTATGCAATACAGGACATAAGTAGACAACAAAAAAATATATAAACAAATAAAATAAAATTTAAGGTAGAATTACAACTGAAATGTAAACTGGCACAAATAATATGTCAACATCGACATAATAAACATAGCACAAAACACATCCTGAAGTTTGTCCTGACCCTAAACGGGTCACTTACATAGTCAATAGATAACTATTAACTGTGTTGATGAATATGAATAGATCCCTATTTTAAGGATGCGATATATTTATTGGCATATACAGAGCTTTTTCATATTGTTTGGCTTGACCACTCTCGGTTATGGATCTGCAGTACTCAGTGGGTGTGCAATGGCTTTTTTGACTTTACGTTTACACGTAGAACACAGTTGAAGTATGTCTCATTGTTGCCCTTCACTAAGTATAGGGTCTAGTTTTATTGTTATGGTGCTATGTTTATTATGTCAGTATTGACCTATATTGTTTATGTGCCAGTTTACCTGTCAGTTGTAATTCTACCTTAAATTTTATTGTATATGTTTACATATGTATATTTCTTTGTCTATTTATGTCCTTTATTGTGTACTTTGTCTTTTTATGTATTATTCTTTATGTGTTTTGTATGTTATTTTTCGCCCTGAAGTTCCAAATGTGATTGGAACGAAACGCGTTGGCTGGATGGTGTATAAATTGGATAAAGAAAGAAAAAAATAAACACCACATGTGGAATAAATATATTTTTCTGGATGCGTCCTTGGACTACAAATTGCTTTCTGGTGCACCTTTGCATTTATAGTGACTTTTTAATCTGTTGGTCAGTGGTACTGAACAACGGCGGGTACCAGAGAAGTAGTGCATGGGACTACATACTTTAATTATGTACTTTGAGTGAGGTGCGGTCTCTACAGTCCGCCGTTGTTTCAAGTGTATTTTAGATTGCACCTACATTCAGCACACACAATCACTCAGTGCGAGCGGCTCAGTACTGTTTCCTTTCTGTATTGTGCCATGGCGAACTACATGAAAACACACCCACTGCTAGTACACACATTCACCATGTGCGCACTACACAACCCTTCATGTGTTGTACTTTTTGCAAGTACGTGCACACATACTTGCAGCACATGCTTTCACTGTGCACTCACTGCACAGCACTACATCTCATGTAATGTATTCCTCTCTGGTCTACATAAACCCAGTCCAGTACACACACTCACCATGCATACAATCCACAGCACTGCTCTATCCCTGTACTGTACCCTTTCCAGGCACACATATCATGTGCAGTCACTACTCCTGCGCTGCACAGCACTTTATATCTAACTGATGGAGGCCAAGAGTGAGTTAAGCAGAAAGCAGCTGAACTTAAAAAAGGTGAGTGAGCCTGGAGGCGTCACTCCAGTGACCGATGTTAAAAAGGACCTGCTCATGCCTACTGATCTCGGTATGCTGCCATGGTTCATGCTGCTTAACTCTTGGTGAAGGCAGCAGCCTTCCACCACTGAGGGTAGCACTTTGGCCGCCTTTCCCAGTCCAACTAGACCGCAATCCATGAGACAGGCCTATGCCATGGCGTACACGCATGATCCGTTTTTGCCTAGGACAACAAAAATCAGTCATAGGGATCCAGACAACAGTACAGCTTTTCCGTCCCAACAGGCCCTATTTGAGTAAATTTCTTGATTCCTGACAAGTTTGGTGTAATTTCATTCAGATATTTTTTGATGTAGTAGAGAGCTAAAATTCCTACAGGATCAAGAACAATACCAATTTTTTGACACCCTTTGCCATTTCTAGTACCCCAGATAAATCTGTATGAAAGATGACATGCCAAAGATGCTAGTTGACAAATTTCATGCAGATTCATCAAACTGTGCCAAAAGTTATTAGCAAACCAAATATGCTTTTTCACTGGAAAGTGAGACTCCAATAACTACACACTCACCATCGATAACTGTGGAATAAGTACATTTCAAGACTAAGGGCCTGATTTAGAAGTTGGCGGGGACACCACCAGCCAACGGCGGCGGTTGGAAAACTCCAACAAGCAGGCGGGATCACATCCGCCAGATTATGACTTCACCGGCTGGCTGGCAGTGTGCCTGCAACGGTCTTGCGGTGGCATGCTTTGGCTCATCTACAGAGCCAGAAGGCAATGTTGCTGCACTGCAGCGCCTTCAATGTTGTGCGCGCACTGTTGCCATGCACCATGTCGTGCATGGCGCACAGAGTGCGATTAACAGTGGAAGCCTTGGGGGGCACAATATGTGCCCCTAGCCACTATACCCACTGGGCTGAATCGCCTTGGGGCCCCTTACCTTTCTTCCCGCCAACCTTTTCATGGCGGGGTACCAGTCATGAAAAGGTCTGCAGGAAGGAAGATCGTAATCCCCATGGTGATGCTGATGCCGGCACTGCCTCTCTACACCGCCGTTTTGCCCACCACCGCCGCCAGGGGACCCAAGAGCCTGGCGGTGGCAGTGGTTTTGCGGTAGTGTTACGGCGGTCTCACCGCTCGCATCCTAATTCGGTGGTCGGACTGCCAGTTATGCGGGCGGTCGGACCACCAAAAAGCAACAACGGTCCCAGGACCGCCAACTCTTAAATCAGGCCCTGAGATTTTACTCAAAAGGCAAATAATAAATTACTACTTGCATAGCAATGACGGAAACCACTATACTGATGGATCATTTATTATATGCTTAAACTTAGATTAGCCATCTGCAACGTTTTGCCTGAGTAAACAGATATATTCAGCTGCCTATATTGTTGCATTTAGTAATCTAAATTAGTTTTGAAATAAAATCTTTTATTTAATCCAAACTGATGTTGGCATTGTAATATTTACATGGACTAATTTATAAGTAGAGATTTAAAGTGCTCTCTTTTTAGACTATCATGTCATCCTAAACACTATTACATAAGCAATTCGTTTTACCAACTTAAGACTTTTTCCCTCAGAATAATCTTCAGGTGCAGACATTAATTCGAATCATACAGAACTTTACTAGGCCGATGCAATACGCTTGTTAACTCCTAGGTTACTACCAAATGACTCATAATTATCGGTCTGCATTTGGGTTGTGGGACACATCATCAGTTTCCATGAGTTCAAGGACTTATTGCGCTATGACAGACGCATACCCATCTCCTGTTACCAGAGTAGTGTTAAACTACGTCTCCCTGGGGCCAAGCTAGACAGATCCAACAACTTCCATAGCCCTTAAGTTACCCCTTCTGCCTCTATCCAAAGTCCACACCCCAAACACATTTGATCCAGTGTTGCTCAACGAGCTGAAAGCAATGGACTTCTCTTCTCCTTTATGTCCTACAATGAAATCTATAGGCTTCCCTCCAAGCACATCTCTTTCACTGATTCCCCACATAAATGTTTGCCAAAAACATCAATTTTCCCCTTCTATACTCTTAAAAAAACGAAGCTTTGGCTATCGAGTTTCCATCTAAAAATTGCTGACCACACACTTGGACTGTAGCAACATCATTTTTGCCTGTGGGCCCCAAACTACACTCCATCTCCTCAAAGCTCCTTTACACTCCACAGCAAGACTCCTATCTTCAGTTAGAAAGTTCAACCATATTACTATCAATCCTTTCCAGCTTAAAATGTCAACCTAGAAAATTACACCTAAACACAACTACATACTTGGCCAATATGCTTAATCTCTTGGGCAGGTGATTTTTTTAAAGCAGGAACTCCTTGAAAACAAGGAAGTACTAGAAGTACCATCACTAATGAAATAACACGATGACACAAGAACTGCTTAGACTTCAAGCAAATGTCAGTTGTGAAAAATCCTGGACATTTACGAAGGAAATCAGAATAGTCCAAAAGCAATTACCTGAGAGAAGCATTAATAGATTATTCTTGAAGAAGGACAAGGGCTCTCTTAGAATTTCCCTGAAAAAAACCTATTTATGGAGGTATATGAAATATTCAAATAACTTAATAATGAAAGTTAGAAAGGCAGTCTGCTATTGCTAGTCTATTGATCATAATGCCTTGTGTTTCCTAAGAAAAAGGGGGTGTTGGATTGCTGTCACATCTCAGAACCTCAGCTGATATCATCAAAAAACGAACATTCTGGAATGCCCATTGTTTGTGATGAAGCACTGGGAGAATATATATATTTTCTCTTGTACATTGGATTGTGCATTTAACATTTGCAATGCTTAGCCTTGGAACATTATTCACTAGCGCCTTCACAGGGTTCCATGCGGGTTTCCACACTGGTGGCAATCACTTTAGGTTTGTTGGCATGTTGCTGAGTGTTTGCCTTCCACAAGGAGCCATTAGATCTCTGTATCCTGTTGTACAACTTCTGGGCAGATGTGCTCATGTTTAAGAGCAATAAAACCTATTGCTGGTGTTGGGCCTTCAGGAAAAAGAATAAGTGTCCCTTTTAAATCCCTCGCCACGCAATCATATCCAGATGGTAAACATTTAAGTGAAAGGGGTACACAGTAGGGTGCGTCATGTTTACACCTGATGATGCTGTTCTGTTCATGGAAGTTTTCATAGCAAGGCATATTAGGCTGACCATATTATCTCAATGTTACCTATGCTATATTAGCATAAATGAATACTTGTTTTGGAAGCAATTTGAAAACTAGTATTGAGTGTTTAATAAGAAATGCTACTCTATTCAAGGGAGATTTTATTTGTTAGACTGACCACATCATCCTAATGGTTACCTATGCTATCTTATTGCAGCATGTATGAATACCTATTTTGAAAACTGGAGACTAAAGTTTAAAGATTCTCTTAATTGGTGGACTAATTGCCCCAATCAGTTGGTATGTATCAGACACATACTTTTTCAGTCACTACAATTTTATGATGAATGCTCACCCAAAAGGAGTGTCTAATGTAATTTGTTTGCTTACTTATAGGTGTCCTATATATTTCTGTGTCCTGACGATGAGCCCGTTTTAAATAATCTAAGTCCAGGTGTCGAAACGTAGTCAAAAACATTATTTGTGGACTGTTTTTCAAGAAACTGATGGTGGCTATCAACACGCGCTTAGCGGGGGTTGATCACTAACACTCTATTATCCCTATCAGCCACATGTATATATTTTTGTACATAGCACCTATGCACTTTTAGTCACTTTCACTGCGCCGTCACCCCCCTTTTTTTGGAGCACTTTGTGTTCGATAGAGCACATATAAGTTTTACTTCTCACTGTCAACAATCAAAGAAAACGTTGTTAAAATAAAATAAAAAGATAAATATGAAATGCTAAGCTATTTGTGTTAGAGGTGTTTGTATCCCCTTCTTGACATTTTGCCGTGAATGTCAAGGGCTACACTTCCCCCATCGGGACCACCTTTTTGTTAAAAATTATCTATGCACACTAGGCTTATGCACTTTTAGAGACAGATTATTTCTACTCTGATCTGACAACTGGTCATGAACAACCACCATTTGTAGCTACAACTAACGTACAAGAACTCCCAATTCTCAGAAGTGCTGTGGCGTCTTGAACGAATGCTCAGAAAAGTGATATTAGAGTGAAGGAATAGATTTAAATCTTAAGCATGGATTTGGCGACCCTTGGAATTATACTGTGAGAACATGAATCAAACGCTGTAGACTTGTGTGCAGTATTAGTTAGCAGTGTGGGTAGGGAAGCTTGCAGAATACATCTAGCTGTAATGCGGAAGGGTTAGTCAGTTCAGTGAGCAGCCTGTTGTGTTCTTTCCGTGAAATTAAGCAACAGGCCATGCTGACATGCATTACTCTGTGCTAAAATAAATATAACGAGCAGCCACAATATTAGAAACATGTTATCTTGCGCTAGAGCAGATGTTATGTTTCTCCAAATTGTTCTGTAAATAAAATGTTCCCTAGGAGGTCTGTATGATAATCCAAAGGTCGAGAATGCGTGAACGGCATCTGTGCTGTAAGGCGAACTAGTCAGAGGGGTCTCCAGTACACACCAAACGCCAGTCTCTCATTCCCTGTTCTTTCAACTGTGCAGTTGAACAAGTAACTTACCTTTAGCAACGCTATTTTTTTAGAATACTCTATCCATCCATATATTCCTCATCTTCTGAATCCTCCCAGGTGCCAGACTGGATTTAGAAACCTGTAACAGCTACTATGAGCTGACAGATGGCGCTATCAGACTCCACGTCAACTCCACACCAACTTTGGATGTGACAAAATGGAGTCACATATAGGCACCACCCATGTGCTTACGTCAGTATCACTATTGTTTTCCACGACCTTAGATGCAGAGTGACTGACAAAGATTGACAGTGTGACAAATCTAAATTGGAACCTTTTTAACATGAAAAGTCCACTTTAAAGAGTGTGGGGGGGCACGGAAGGTGGCTGGGAAGCACTCTGCAGTTAGATAGAGTATCCACCACCAACAGCATTACGAAGGTGAATAACATTTTCTTCTGATGGATACTTCTAACAGCAGATTCCTCACCATGTGAATAGATACCAAAGCAGCACCTCCCAAAAGCGTGGATGGTCTGAGGAGGAGAGTATACACTCCTGCAGTACTGTGTGGACAAAATGGCCGCCCCTCCAAAACTAAGAGTCAAGGCAGTAGTGATTTGGGAAAATTTAGACGAACGCCCATGTCGCAGCCTGGCAGATGTCCAATATAATAACATCTCCAGCCATGGCCATACTAGCATCCTTGGCTCTGGTGGAATGAGCGAGAAGATCGTCAGGAAGCTCCTTCCAGGCCAAAGCATAGTAGATCTTCATGGTCCATTTCTGTACTGCCTTCACTTTCTTTGCAATGGTAAACTGAAAGAAAAGGTGATCCAACCAGTGCAGGGTCTCTTCCTCCATGAGTGATATGGAGGAGAGAAAAATATGGGGAAATTGATATTCTGCCCCACATGGAAGGGTTACACTATCTTCAGGAGAAAGGAGGAGTCTGGACATGAATTATCAAGGTAGACCATAGCGTTTGGTGGTTACACCGAAAGCGTCTGCAGCTCACCGACACGTTGCATGGAAATGTTTGAAATAAGAAAAAAGGTGGTTTAATTGTGCAACTATGCATGGGTTCAAAGGGCCTGCACATCAAAAAAGTAACTACCAAATGAATATAACAGTGCTCACAGCAAGGCATTGCCACGTCAACGATATAACAGACAAAAGAACATCAAATAATTTAGCCTTAAAAGGGCCAGTGGTTTGGTCCTCGCAGCAGGCCACAAACAGCCCAGCCGTTAGAGTAGATGGTCTCTGTCAAAAGATGACAAGCTGCCATAATCGCGTCCACAACTTATGGTGGCATATCAAAACCACTCAGTTGGAAGTGTTCAATCTGGCAAAAATAGTGGATTTCAGGTGTAGAACCCTGCTCAGCTACTTGGGAAGCAGTTCCTCCTGAAGAGGAAGCCGAAGTGGAAGTCACAGGTTCAAGTTCTAATGGGAAGACTATCAGACTCTTTGGGTCCAATCTGGGGCTTTCAGGATGATCTGTGCTTGGTCTCTTTTGACCTTCTTCCGAACCCATGGAATCAATGTTAGTGATGGGAATGCGTTCAGGAGGCCAGAGTCCCACTCAAGGCAGAACACGTCTTGTAGAGAACTTCAACGAGGAAACTCTAGGTCACAGAAGGCCTGACAATGTGTGTTCTTAGAGGTAGCAAAATGATCTGACACAGGCATGCCCCACTGGGCCTAGATGCCCTGCGCCACCTTTGAATGCAGATGCCACTCTTGGTCAGCAAGAGGATGCCGGCTGAGTTTGACCACCTTCATGGTGAAAGAGCCCACCAGGTGTTTGACTATCATGGAAATCATGTGAAGGACCAGCCACAGCTGAAGAGCCTCCAAACAGAGCGCACAAGACTCCACATCACTGAGCTTTTTGCAGTACTGCATTGTGTTGTCCATAAAGACATGGAGGGAAAGCATAAATACCTTAAGGAAAAGGTGAATGGCTCACAGCTCTGGAAAATTGATTTGCTGAAGCTGTTACATCAGCTTCTGATCTCCACACCATCCAGGTGACCTCCCCAATACAGAGACATGCATCTGTGTCAACTGTGATCTCTGGTAGGGGTGAGGCCTCAGAGCCACTGGGCTAGAAGAAGGGCTCATCCCAGAATCATAGCAGAGGTGGAAAAGTCACATATACTAGTGTGTCCAGGATGGCCCCTTTGAAGGGGATCCACTGCACGGGCTGAAGGAGAGACTTCAGTTTGTTGATGGATAAGCCCAGGGAGGAAGCAAGGAAACCATAACCTGCAGCCCAGCCAGTCATCAATGTACGGAAACACATGTATTCTGCCTGCTAACATGGTCAGTGATCACTGATACCACTTTCAAAAACACCTGGGTGGCAGAGGTAAATGTTGAATTGATAATACTGTGTCCCAGTCATGAACCAGAGGTAACCCCTGCGGGACTGCAGGATTGTCAGCATGAAACTACGTGACCTGTAAGTCAAGGACAATCATACAGTCTCTGGGGTCCAAGGTTAACAGAATCTAGGCCAACATCAGCATTTTGAACATGTCCTTTCCCAGTAAGATGTTCAGAAGCCTGGGGTCCAAGATAGGGCTCAATCTCCCATTCTTCTTGGGGACCAGGAAATAAAATGAGCAACAACACCTTTTGGAACAAGGACTGAACCCCAATTGATTGGAGAGTGGCATGGTCTGCTGTCACGGTTGGGAGGGATGGACAGATGAGTGGAAAAAAGAGGTACGAAGTAGCTAACATGAACAATGTGATGGACCCGACTGATCCAAATAAATGGCACACCTGGTGGACAAACATAAATGAACCCTGATCCCTACCGGCCTCATGTGACTCGATGAGGGGGAACTAAAAAACCTGCAGGGGGTGAAGACTAGCACTTGTTGCTAGTTATGACCTCTGCCCCTGGCCCTGGATGTGAGAAAGGGCTGCACAGACTGCTGGACAGGCTGTGAGGGTTGCCTCTGACAATAGGCAAGGTCTGTGTTAAAGGCCTGCAATTTCCTATATTGGTGGCAGTACAAGAGAGCTGGGAAAGCAGCCCTACAAGATGAGCGATTGCCCTTCTGTCTTAAGTGGTCCAGCATAGAATCCACTTTGTCCCCAGACTCTGGCTCCATCAAAGGGCATGTCCATCAAGGAGGCGTAGGCATTTCCAAAAATCCAGTCATACTCATCAAGGCATTCTGCCAGATAACCACTCTGGTGCCCACAGTGCAGGCAACGTGCCTGGAGAGTGAAGGCCAGTCCTCAAAACCTTACAACTGGGCTCTCATGCTCGGAAGTTGAGCGGTGATAAAGTGGGTGACCCTTTTTGGACTTGTTATGCTTTTGCCACAACTCTGTTTTAGATTTACCTGATGACGGAAATGAGACCAGGATTGCAAACAACCTTTGGCGTTCAAGTGCGACCAGCCTATCTTCTTGTGTTCTGCAATCACAGCTTGTTCTCCTGCTCCCTGATGGCATTCGGGTGCTCCAGGGAGAATTTATTGCATGACTGAGAATTGTGGTTGGTGCCAAGGCACTAAAGACAGATGTCATGTAAATCCACGACTGACATCTGCTTGCGGCAGCCACAGCATAGCATGAAACCTGTTGTCTTCAGTGGAGCCATCTTGTAAGCACACTGTATCCTAAATTGTGGGAGTTGGCAACTAAACCAAAAAGTTGGGAGCAGAGATCTGGATCCGCACAGAAGGGCGTGAAAAAGACGAACTTACATCAGCACGCATGGGTGGTGCTGATATGTGGCTTTATGTCCTCGCATCTAGAGGCGGTGTGGAGTTGACACGGAGTATGTAGGAGCTATTGCAAGATTCTGGATCCAGTCTTGCACCTGGAAGGGTTTACAAGGTGAAGAATCTTCAGTTAGAAGTATCCAACAGAAACAGGATTTATACACCCACTTTTATTAGAAAATATTGCTGATGTTTTGAATCTCTTGTTGAATAATAGTGGATTTACGCATTGGTGTGTGTGTATGCTTCCTTACCCAGTGTCACTTATTGAACTGCATCTGAATAGAACTTTAGGGATGTTGTTGACCATCAGTCCAATACAATTGGTTACGTATACTTTATGTGCCTTTAATGTCCTTAAGTAAATGAAAAAAAAAAAAATATTTATTTTTGTGTCATCTGAGAGTCACTATAAACATTTCAAAAGTAATAACAAAATATGCTGGGAGAGAGGGAATTAACTGATCGAAGGGCAGGGCATAACCAAGGTAGGCTTTTACATGCTTTACTCATTGCTTTATATTAAAGAAAATGTAGGAACACGTGAAAAGATCTTACAAATAGTTCTACAAAGGAGGAAAGGTTGTTTGAGAGTGTGGGATGAACCATCAACTTTGAATAGCCATCCATAGGCTAAAGTGCATCAGGATGTGGAACAGGTAATGGGCCGCTATACCTGCATTCTTGTCTAGGATATGGAGAAGGACCGTTTCTGTTGCATGATCTGAAACTAGATTGTGTAGAGAAGATGCCAGGAAACCAAGAGGGTCTGAAGTTGTATCACCAGATAATAGTTAATTGTTTTGGAAATGATGCACATTAAAAAAGCGATTTATGTCCAACAAATGAAACAAACATATGCATATCTGATTTGTCCTTTCACTCATCTTACAACATGATGGTCCATCCAGTTGACAGTCATCAACCCACCTACCATCACAGCAAATAAATGGGAATGTCCACACACATATGGTCCACAACAGTCCTTTTATTCACAAAAAATATCTGTCAAAGCACAACACATCTTTCAAGATGAGACAATGGACACAAATTATGGATTTGTTGTACAAACAGTACACAACTTTAGAGGCACACCAAAGTGTGCAGTGGTCACATATTAGACATTACTTTCAGTGAAACATCAGCCATTCCATATTGCAAACCAAGAGTGATATTCTTTCGTTAAGCAGCACTTAGATACCTGTTTCTATGGACGCGGGTACTTTATGTCAAGGTCTATATCATTATGGCTATGAAGAGTTGACCAACAGGCTAATTGTAGGCATGTCTGAGTATGATAACCAGCATCTAAAGCAATCACAGAGTTTAAGACAATATTTTTGTTGCCTCTTTGGGACATTTTGCTGAGGACCTCTCACTACCCACACTCATGTAAAAATGACACGCCCAGCTACCTATTTTTTCCTTCAGTGTACCCACAAGCAGGCTTAAAAGTGCTCATTCCTGTGTGCTGTATTTACCTCTGATCCTGCTTTGCTGGTCTCCAATCCTGTCAGGAAGGGAGAAGGTGTCCCATCAAGCCTAGTTGGTAAGTTTTGAGTGCCCTATCCTAGGGAACCAGCTCTGAAAGTCTGCAGAGTCCCTACCACAAAAGACTCTTGATGCCAACAGTCATGTCTATGATAGGCTTTTGAGGTGTGTGTCACCCAGAGGACAGAACGCATGCTGCTTACAGAGTGATCACTCTAAGTTGTTTATTGTGTCATTTTTTTCTTGATCTACTTGGATATTCCCTTCTCAAAGGTCGAAGGACGTGCCACAGGAAAGTGGGCATGATTTTAAATAAAATCACCACTTTGAACTTAAGTTTGACATCTTTGGAACTAAAGTGGCTCACATGAATTGGCCATGCATTGAGAGCCTTTCCTGTCTATGTGCACAGATTCAGTCCTGAGCTCTGGTAGTGAGTGCTCCATGTAAATATAGAAAAAGGGATAGGGTGTTAGTGGTCTCAGTCCAGCTCAAAATGTATGTACTATAATAGGGATATTCCATGCCAAGGGTTCTGAGTAACATCAAATAGACAATGAAAGTGAAGCTCGAGTTGCTTATGATGTCAAGCAGAGCCCAGAAGTGAAAAACATCCTTTATTCACTTTTTACCCATGTACAATTTTGTGCTGTGTATGGCCTGCAAAATCATCTGCCCCTGCTCTGAAGTGCTATGCAGAGGAGTAAAGGGTACGGGGTGGCGCCTCCTCCCTATCCCCAATTATTACAACAAAAAAAACCTGGCTATCTGCCACCTACCCCACCACTATTTGTGCCTCCACTGCCCCTCCAAACTATGCTCTCTTCTCTCCATCAGAACAGAGAGCCACCACACTGACATGCTCTCATAAAGCCCTGACAGAGCAGCCTGGAATTTCTTTATGACGTAGAAACAGTTCCCACTCTTGTTCTATCATAGCAATATATAACCAGATTTAGAATCTGTTATTCACACTAGTGCCTTTAAACGAGAGCATTTTATTCCCCCTCTTGGGCTCCCCAACGACACTGGCAAGAACGAGATTCTGGTCGAGCAGAAGGGTTGGCAAGTTGAATTGTGTAATGTTTGCCTTTCATGTTGACAATCAAATAAGTTGCTGATCACGAGAGCCTTCTACAGGCAAGTATTCGATAGCCTTCTTGGAGGGATGACCTGTGCATTGGCTGACATGTATGTGAGAGAGGCGACCCATCAGATGCCCCACTGAATTATATTATTGGACTCTTAACTCACAGGAACACTTGGATTTGAGTCAAAATCGTAAAAATCTTTCTTCCTGAAGATTCCCCTGGAGCGTCTGATGAAGCATGGATGAAATGAATCTGAGGTCTGGTAGAACGCGAAGGGTGCCAAGCACAAAGCACAAGACAGAAACATGGAAGTAAGGGTAAGCACCTTTGACTGTGCCACTTTACCTTCATTCAGGACCTTTAGTGCAGTTGTCAAGGTATTACGATCCGATGGCGGTCAACAATGCTGCACTTCATATTACACTTGAAGTCACACAAAAGAATGTATGTCTACAACCCCATTATGGTGCCAGGGTAACTGTGAGCAATATGTATCACTAACAAGAGTACTGAGATGTATCCAGTTATAGGGCACACATTCCACATGTGTGGTCATCTCCTGCCTATGGTACAGACTAATGCTAGTCCATATAAATCGGGTAGAAATAATTCCTCAATCAAAAATCGCCTTTTTAAGAGTTAGCGTGAGCTTGATGTAGCATGGCTAGCCAAAGACCGCTGTCACATGAATTATAAGGGATACGCCCCATAAAACCCTCGCCTGTCACTGCCATGGCAACAACTTGGTTGTAGAGTTTTGTAATTCAGTTTCGTTCTACTTTTCATCCAGTGGCAGAGAAGGTCAAGAAATGGTCCTACCAGAGTTTTCTGTGGAGCAGCCGGTTTTGGAATAGGTTGATCAGGCTGAATGGGTTGTGCCTAATATTTAAATACAAACAATTTCAGCAAGCTGCTCTACTGCAGGAATGGCGACCAATGCTTGAAGAACGGAGAGAATTGCAGACTGTTCACGCTAGGTTTATGAATGTGGGATCCATTGTACATTGGAGAAGTGGGCAGTGGGGCAAGGGAAATAACTGATAAAGGCCCAGCAAAGAAATGTCCTAGGGCAGTTGTGCAGGCAGAAAGGCTGATAAAGATATACCGCTAAGGAAGCTTGTAAGACCCACACCACCGTAAAGTGAAGCACATGCACAAATGTTGCACTGATAAACCCCAGTGGGTGGGAAGTAGGCACGGTAAAGGGGCCTTACTTTGGGTTGCATGATCCAAACATTCCAAGGGAAAGGGAATTCTAATTCTCTGGTGAATTTGGTTGCACGGTTGCCTTGAGGGCAGATGATGTACAGGTCAAATTCATCCAAGGTCCTAGTTCTATTGAGGAATGGCATTTAGGTGAACAACTGAGGAGCACTTAGTGCCACCAATTTAGTGAAGACCCATCACCCAAACTGTTTTAGGCACGTTAACTGATGAAAGACACTCTCTCCTCTGTAGAACAGGAAAATGAAGTCTACCTTGGTAACAATCGAAACAACACAGTTTTCAATGGATTTAGGCCTGCTTCAGACAAACCCTCATATGAGCAATGTGGGAGGGGCGTAAATTGACACTTTAAATGCCATACTGAAGTCTTACATGTGGATTATTCGAGTTGGCGGAGGAGATTGATGACAAAAAAGGGGAAATATTGGTTGTTTCACAACCAATGTAAAGGAATACCTTGCCTAATTCATGGAATTCTCTTCCCATCCATTCCCCTTGGTGTTCTAAAAAGCACTTGGTATTTCCTTGCCACAAACAGTCTGCAACAAGGTATGACCTCTAATGCCCCCCCATCTCAAATGCATCTCTTACTCCCAGAAATTGACCAGACTGTAGGGCCTCCAGAGTTGTCGCTACAACAAGAGGGGCAGTTGGTGTTGTGTAAATGCGTTCAATCATTCGACTTTCACAGTTATCCTGTGGAGGACTCATCTTGAAATCTCAATTGGTGCTTCAATCCTAGTTCAGCACATGAAGAACAGTAAGGAAAAAGAATATTTGAAGATTAGAATAGTTTTCAGCTGTAAAGGTGATGGGATCCGTGAGGTCCAAAATGGCTCACCCATGCCATTTTCTATACCTCATTTCATTAAGGTCTGGACCGAAGATGTGACCAACATTGGCATCCAAGCTCGGTCTGGTTTAGTAAAGTACATAGAATCAGAAGCAGAGAGACCCTGGTTCACTGGCAACCACCAGGTAGATTTCCCTACTTCCTGTACATGCAATTATATGCAGGCATAGAATTCCAACACAGGAAGAAAGCCTAGGGGTACAATGGTGCCCATGACTCCTCAAACAAATACTTTCAGAGACAAAAGCCAGGGTAGAAAAAACTGCCAGAAAACCAATTTGATTAAGGGAGTATAGAAATGGCGGAAAACTGAAAAGTGTGAGCCGAATTGTTTGAGCTCTAACCAGTCGTCTAAATAAGACTACATAGGAAATCACCTAACGACACAAGAAGAGTTGCTGCTTCTGTCCAAACTCCGGTGACAATCCTCAAGATGCACCGAGACTGAACAGGCACGTTCTTTGTTGGCAATGCTTCCTTCTCCATAAAAGACAAAAAACATTCCATACCTCCCTCACATGCCAGGTAAATAGGCTCCTTATCAAGCAACAGAGACCTGCAGACCCCTTCTAATCAATTAGTGGGCGCTTGGATCATCATTGTGACCTTGTGCAATAATGAGAATTGGATGAAATAGAAAAAAAGATATTGCAAATTACTAGTCTTCTGGTAACATGAAATATCACAAGTAGAAGTCCTGACACTAACATCACAGGAAGTGTCCTTGATGCTTAATGTCAGAAGGTTACAACCTTCTTCGAGATCCCCGCAGTATTCCAGACTAGAGCAGACATTAGGGAGGTCAAGGAATAGTACTAAAACACACAACACTATACAGGTGGATTCCTCTGCTCAAAGGCTGTCTTTTTACCAAACGAGCAAATCTAGTGTGTAGATTTAGAACAATTTTACAAAAAAACTTTTAATAGCAACAATCAAAGATGGATTATTTAAAAAATAAAATGTTTTGAAGACTTGACTGTGTTGCTAAACCATTGAAATCTGTCCTAATGAGCGAGAAGGGCTGTAAACCACTTTAGTCGCGTTTGTACAGTAAAAGATGACTTAGTGAACTAAAAGCAGTAAAAGCAATCTGCTTCACCTGAAGGTGCGACCCCATGGAACTTGTCAAAAGCAGTAGCAATAGCATGCTGGCTTGTCGTTCACATGGGTATCTACAGCCACATAATAAACATGAACTGCCTCTTGACTGCAGCAGGGAGCCCTCGGGGTGGCTTGTGGTTAAACAGATGTGGATATCTTGTTAGGGTAACTCCAGATGTCCCACAGTATTACCAGATCTCACGTGTTTTAGGGCACAGGGTTGGCATGTTTAATATGTGCAGCCTCATACTGTAGTGTACTGCGCACAACCTGGGAACGTTGTGGAGCTGTAATTGAAGAAAGAAAACTTTGCTCAATTAGGTGCAATCTGTCTACAGGGATGAGTTTGTCTCGTAATTTTCAGTGCAGTGACCTAATGTATTTTGGGAATATCCATCAAGTCCATTAAGTATTTTAAAAGAACACATCTCACTTTATTCAGGTAAAGGTGTTATTTCACTCTTGTATAGGGTACAGACTTACCCGCAGGCAGGCCATACAGGTTAGGGATGTGAATGGTGTTTAACCACAAGTTTAAAGTTTTAAAAGTCTATTATTTAAATGTTTTCCACTGCATTTCCTTTCACTAAGGAGCTCCTGCAATCAAGAGAATCGATGTCGCAAATGTTAAAAAAACAACAACAAAAAAAACCTGTAAAGATTACATCTAAAAATTCTGTCTTTAGGGGATTTAACTTTTCATATTACATACCACACGATATAAAATGTGTAAATATCAGACCACTTTAAGTGTAATGACTAAACAGTAAGACTAAGGTTATACATTTAATCTTGTGTAAATGTTTCACGTGTAGATAAGTCTAGCATTTTTTATTCACTCCACACAACACATTAATACTGTACTGCCATGACTTGCCATACACAGAAGTACCTAAAATGTTTTCCCGCACCACTCACAACAAAATGACTTCTCTATCAATATTTAGAAGACAGTCTGGCTTATTGCTAGAGTAAAATTCAATGTGCAAGATAATCAGATTAACACAGATGTGATGAATTATTTAACATTAGGCACATGGATATGGTAGCCGCGGAGAATGGAGCGAACACCCTTTGTCCTACAGTATATTGCTGCGTAAAATCTATATGAAATGGTAGCCTGCTTTGCTACATATTTCTGCTTAAACATATACATTCAAATGAGGCACACTTATTTCCGACCACCACTCCAAAAAGCACCAATAAACAGTTATTAATACGTTGGAGGGAAGAACAATGAGAATTAATCTGATAATGTAATATCTGTGTCTGAAACAGTCACATGGTTAGATATGGCTGGCGTATTGCCTATCTGCTACAGCACATGGCGCCTGTTTCTAAGATGTTCAGCGGATGAAGGAACTCTTCCTTAGAAACATATAGCAAGCATAAGCTTAAGTTTACAACTCACTTTGGTACAAATTGTAGAATCCACAGAGGACACCTCGTCAGACATATTTGCACAGAACCAAACAACAAATTGCATTAGCTCTTGGCACACTATTATCTCTTTTGCATAATAAATATTTGGAAGCACAGGGTGAACGCGCCAATTCTTCTGCATGTGACGTTTTGACTTTTAAAGGTCTTCTAATTTGTGTGTCTTCCTGATGCTAAGGAGCACGCACTGGGAAGACTAAAGAAGCTGAAGAGAACAAGAGAGTCAGTCAATGGCGGATACATTCACATCAATGCTTGAGAAATCAGAATGTCTAACTATGCCCGCTTCTAGATCAAAAATCAAAAGGTTCTTAACACAATGTGTACGAGCAGGTACTAGTAAAGCATTCTCTACATAGATAGTACATCATGGACACTAAAGAAGACACTCATTATCAACTCACGCAGACTCATCCGACTGGACAAGGGATGAACAGATATTGGTAAACACACAACAGTTGGTCTGACGCGCACAACAGGCAATCACCACCAAATCAAAAGACTGCCAGTGATTTAACCAATATGCATAGTCTCCTTAGAATACAGCACAAAGGCACTTGCACATGTTCTTGCTTCACCATAATATATGTTACACTGAGTCTTCAACACACTTTTTTAGTTTAAGTAAATTGATATGAAATTGGGTGCAGAGCATATGTGGACAAGTGTATATGCATGTAAAGACATGCACAATCATATGTCTTCACGAAAATCCTAAATTGAGCCATTCAGTGACTGTAGAATTGCTTTGGCTTGTACATGTGCATACACTGGAGATTTCATCATTTTAAAAACTTTCACCATGTGGGTCTAGCAAGGACAGCCACCTCTGCTTTTCTTCACTGACCCGAGTGTGAGGATTGGCCTGGTGTGTGGTCCAAAGAGATGCACTTGAAAGTTTGCTGTATTAGGAAAATTTACACATTAGACCCTGGCCGTTTGTGATTGTTTTGGCATCTATGGACAGTGCCTAGAGAGTTGTTCAAATTCACAGAATAGCATCCATCATCTCTGGAAATGTATCAGAAAAAAAGAGGCTTTATGAATTGTTACATAGTGATGTGGTCTAATGATCAAGCTACTTACTTTGAAAAAAGGGAAGTGGGTTCTAATCCTAATTTGGCATTAAACCTCTAAAAACATTTGATACAAATATCTAACGGTAATGTAAATCTGTAGACCCAACGGTCAAGTGTGCTGTTCCTATAACAATTGTGCGCCCTTGCAATAATTTCTTTCATTGTTGCCCTTTAATCAACCAAGTATTTATAACTTGTTTCTGACCAAAAACAATTTTCTAACAATGTTTTAATAATTTTTTTACAAAAAGTGGAGTTTACAATTTAAGCAGCTGTGAGTTAGAGTAAATTGCACACGAAAATCATATCCGTATTCAACACTGTACAGTCTCCCGTCTCCCACAAATAGGATATTCTGTTTGATTGATCAAGTATTATCTTACTGCCTAGAAGTAGCAGAATGAGGAGGGAGAACTGCTATAAATGTAGAACAGCAATCATGTTGGAGTGGTTGTTAATGCTCTTTGTAAACATAGCTGCTGCCATTTTATTTGTCTTCATTATAGTTACAATTTATACCATGAGCATAGTGTTTTGATTTTAAGGGGAATCTTTTAAAATGCATCCCTTGTGTTCTAGTGTTCTTGAGTGTGTTACTCCTTAATGAAAGAGGGTTTGTGGTTCCGCTAACTATCCCTGTAATGTCTCATGAGACTGATTATACCTGAAACACATCTCACTCAAATATTGCTCAGTGGGTTGTGGGGTGGTTGCAGTACAACTGATTTTCTGAATCGGGAATGGCACACTGACCGAGTCCTTTGTGTGAAAGGGTCTATAAAACTGAACTCTAGTTTTCTAGAAAATGAATATTTGGCGCCCAATGTGGGCACAACTTTTCTAGATCTGCAAGTAATTTTGGATGGTTCGGTCAAGATACAAAGCATTACAGTAGGTATTTCCTATTTGCTGTAGGTGGGTCAGGCATTTGACTTAAAAAGGTTATTCCCCAGTCTGATTTAAGTTTTTTTCAATCTCATTTTATTGCAGATATTTCTTGAAAATGACGCACGCTTCTGTTTCAAGAGGGGTAAACTTCAGGGCACAGCCATAAAATATCTTGCTAGAGCTGCCTCAAATACGGAGGGGTGAAATGACATTTGTCGTAAATGCACATGCTGCATATCTGTTAAAAAGTAATAATAATGACAGGATGCCTTGTAAGTAGAAGTCCTGTTTATTTGGCCATCCACTTTCCAAACTGCCCTCAGCTGTCAACATTCTATTGACAGCTCCCAGGGGAAGAAACCAAGTAACTGTAAAGGAAGGGGTGCGCGGAAGGTACCATTCGGAACGTGGTAAAATTACAACACACCTCCCTCCCTATACAACATAACGTATGCATTATAGATACCCAATCACTTGAACATGTGGGATTTTACAACTTTGTCACAACTCCACCATTGCCCGTTGTCAAGTTTCACTACATTGTTGAAAGCCTTTACAATGCGACAAGGGGGGTAGAACTTACTTTGGCTGTGGGGATCCTTCACACATCTCTTGATCTGCACCACATCATCTACCTTCCACATGGAAGCTTTGACCCCATGCTTTCCATCGTACCATTCTTTGTACTTGGCTTGATGCAGTTCTACCTTCCTCCCCACCTCCTCATGATTTGTGTTCACCGCCCTACCTCCACCCAACCAACCAGGGTTAAGTTTTGTGCATGGTTCTCTCCCCCTGAGTGAGACAAAAGGGGAGATTCCTGTTACCAGGTTGGGCGTGGTGTGATATGCCCACAAGCAGTCGCGTATGGATGTTTCCAGCTCGTGGCCATTGGCAATCGCCAGTTGGATGTGTTCTTTAATCAACCTGTTTGTCCTCTCCACCAGGCCGTTGGCCTTTGGACAATATAGGGCCGTCAATTCATGTTTAATGCTCAAGTTCTCTAGGAAATCCTTCATTGTTTGGGACGTAAACTGTACCCCATTGTCGGTGACCAAAATTAAGGGTATGCCCTCCTTTGAGAACACATCTTTGAGGAAATCTAGTACCGTGTCAGTGTTTACGCGATGAACAAATTTCTGAGTAACCCAATGTGAGGTGTAGTCGATTAGGACCAACATGAACCTCTTCTGGACACCTAGGTTATCCATGGGCCCAATTATGTCCATGGCCAGTTTAGTCCATGGTTTACAAGGCACAACAACAGGGGACAGCGGGGCCTTACGTAATGACTTGGATTTATCGCTTCTGGCACAGCTGACGCAGTCTTTCACTAGCTGCTCCGCCATGGCGTCCATCCTGGGGAACCAAAAGTTAGCGCGTACTCTACTCTTGGTTAGGCTCCGTCCTAAATGTCCTTCGTGTGCCAGTTCCATTATTCTTCTTCTGAGGCCCTCTGGTGGTATTACTCTGCTCTGACGATAGACTCTGTCCTTAATGATGCTCAACTCATTCCTGACCTCCCAGTAGTCTCTGAGTTCTGGTTGTAGATCGCTGCATTTGTTAGGCCACCCTTCTCTCAGTACAACCTTTAGTCTGTCCATCTCCTTGTCTTCCTCCATGTATTTCTTCCATTCTTCCTCTGTGATGGCGGGGTTGGCTACCACCATGATGGGGCTGTCCAGCATTTCCTCGGGCTGTTCCACATCCAAGGGTGATCTGGATAAAAAGTCTGCAATCTTGTTATCCTCTCCAGGAACGTATTCCACCTTGAAATTATAATTCTCTAAACCCAGAATCCACCTTCCTATACGTGGAGTACAATTTTCCATGCCCTTCACCGTGAAAATAGAAGTGAGAGGCTTGTGGTCCGTACGAATGGTGAAGTTCAGCCCCCACAGGAAGAATTTAAAATGCTTCACTGCCCAGAAGCACGCCAGGGCCTCCTTTTCAATTACGGAGTAATTCTTTTCTGCGCTTGTAAGGCATCGGGATGCGAAGGCAATTATCCTTTCTTCCTTCCCGTTTCTTTGAGACAGGGTTGCCCCCAACCCTTTGTTTGATGCGTCTGTAGTGAGGATGGTCTTATTCAGAGGTTCAAATGTTCCTAAAGCCAGCGAACTCAATAGCTCTTCTTTGAGAGTATCCACTACACATTTGTGTTGCTCCTCCCATACAAACTCCTTGTTCTTCTTTAAAAGTTCTCGCACCGGTTCACACTTGGATGAAAAGTTTTTAATATACTTGGCCATATATTCCATCAATCCTAAGAACGACCTGAGTTCCTCCTTGTTTCTTGGATACGGAGCGTCTTTCACCGCACCGAGAAGGCTGCTTTTCGGTGTAAACCCTTCTTCGGAGATAGCATGCCCCAGGTAGTCGACAGACGTCACTCCTATCTTGCACTTGGACTTCTGTACTGTCAACCCTGCATCCATGAGCCTTTTGAACACAAGTCTAAGGGTATTGTCATGGTCCTCCACGTTGCGACCATACACCAAGATGTCATCCTGGAAACATATAGTGCAGTTGACTCCTTCCAATATTTGCTGCATGGCCTTCTGGAAAACTGCAGCTGCGGACGCTAATCCAAACGGCATTCTCCTGAACATGTATGCACCTTTGGGGGTTATGAATGTAGTGAGTGGCCTAGATTCCGGGTGTAGGTCCACCTGATGATAGGCCATCGATAGGTCGATTACGCTGAAATATTTCGCTTGGGACATGGTGCTGAGCATCTCGTTTATATTTGGCAGTGGGTGTCTCTCAATCCAGATACTCTCATTGAGGCCCCTCAAATCTACACATAGGCGGATGCCTTCACCATTGGCCTTGGCTGCGATCACCACTGGTGCCACCCATTCAGAACATTCCACTGGTTGTATGATTCCCATATTGCACAGCTTGTTAAGCTCTTTCTCCAAAGGCTCTCTCATTTGTTGTGGCACGGGGCGTAGTTTATGTACTACTGGTTTGGCGTTGGTCTTGAGTTTTATTTTATGCTGGAAATCATGCAAAAGGCCCAGCTCTTCACGGAAAAGACCTGGGAACTCCTCACAAATGCTTCCACCTTCCACTTTGTCTGCCATAAGTAGCACCTGTTCTTCCTTGTTGGGGTCTAGAATGATGCCCAGTTCCTTCTGGTGCTGCCACCCCAACAGGTTGGACCCCGACTCCACAATGTATACCTTCCCATATGTATTTCTGCCCTTGAATTCGATACGCATCTCCTTCATACCTAGTAGGGGAATGGGCTCTCTGTTGTAGGCTGTGGGTGAAATGTCAGCATTCTGTAATGTGTCCCCGCTATTTACTCTACAACATTCAAAATCTTTCTTATTTAACAACATAAAAGGGGAACATGAGTCAGCATACATGGTTACAGTATTGTTATTCAAGGATACATCACACTTAGGATAAATAATGTTGACACTTCCTGAGCAATCCTTGACTTGTAAAACAAACTTACTTTCAATTGGCAGTTCACATTTCACCTCTTTGCCCCGTGATCCTTCTACGCCCCCACCCTCCTTGACTTGGGGATCATTCTCCCTGCACACCCTCGCAAAATGTCCCCTTCTATTACATTTTTTACAGGTAACACTCCTAGCTGGGCAATAGAAGTTATTAGCCAGGTGATTGCTACTGCCACACCTGTAGCACCTTAGACCTCTTTCACTACCAGGGCTTTTATTGTACATCTTTTCTTTACTCATCACTTTTAACACTTCACTATTCTCTTCTTCTTCCCGCACACTGGCCTCTACTTCAGTTGCGCTCCTCATTTCTTTTACGCACTTTGCGGTATGTTCCACTGATTTAGCTATAGCCAGAGCTTCTCTTAGATTGGGGTTTTTAGCCAACAGTTTTTCTTGGATGCGCACGTTGTTAGTGCACCGCACCAACTGGTCTCTTATTAGTGAATCGGTGAGATTGCCAGAATTCGCACAGTTGGGTTAGTCCTCTAAGTGCAGCAATATAATTGGTCACTGATTCCTGTTTTCCTTGTACTCTACCAAAGAACTTGTGACGCTCCAGTACTACATTTATTTTGTCCCCAAAGTGAGTCTCTAGTTTGGCCATTGTGCTTTCAAAAATATCCATCCCTTCAACAGCTTCACCTCCTTCACCCTCCGGTTCAGGCAAAGTCTCGTATATCTTGCGCCCATACACCCCCAAATTGTGAAGGAGGATGTGCTGCTTACGCATGGAAGTGAACCGCTCTCCTCCTATGGCAATAAGGTAGGACTCGAATAGTTTTACCCACTCTTTCCAGCTTATCTCAGGCTCTCCCACCTCATTTAAAAAGGACGGAGGTTGGCTCATGCTGGCTGCAGCCATCATGGTGGTTAAAAGGTGTTGCCAGCGGAACTTTTAAATATAATCTGAGAATGTTCAACAGGGGATAAAGGGATGTACCGTTTGCCCTTGTTCCCCCAAAGATAAAAGGACGTAGAAAATTAAGAGTAACAGGCTCTAAATAGGGTAAATCAGTGGCAGTTATAACTCTTGCAATAAGGTCTATGACGAACACCAGCCAAGATAATAATGTTCTGCCGGACTTAGGGACTGATGTATGTCAGTAGAGAAACAACGACGGGCTGACAGAAAGTATTTATCTGGTTCCTTTTTACTCACAATGCACTTGGACCAACGCCTTAGGGCTGACAAGGCTGAGTTCCCTTGTCGACTTTCACCTCTGAAACTGACACACAGGCATGTCATCTTGCACGCTCATCGCTTTGACTGGAATGTGCGCACTCAATTTTACCACAGAAGCTGACACGCAGGCAGGTCAGCTTGCGCGCTCCAGCGCTCTGACTGGAAGTGCGCACGTTCGGGAGAGCAGTGTCTCTGCTCCTCACGCCCCAGAATTGCTGACAGAATGGGGCAGAAGAAACACTGCACGTCGGACAGGCAGAGATACTACGCTGGGGTGTGGAAATAAAGACTCCCTTCTCCGCTTTCCCACACAGAACACTCCCAATCTCCTCATGCGAACAGCGCTCTCCTTCTCTAGCTCCCGACGCGATGACTGCACTACATCGATTCCTCCAGAAGTTTCACTTCGGATCCTCCCCAATCTTGTCTGGCGCTTCCCTTCACTCGACAGGCAAAGGCAGGCGTACAACCATAATTCGATTCCTGGCCCGGTGACAGCTCACTGTCGAACATTCATCCTGAGTGCCCGTTACCTTCACTTCTCTGTCCGCTGACCTCCACTGCAGGATGTGCTTCCCAGACAGAAACACAGCGCTGGGCACAGCCGGCACAACACCACGCACCCTCCGATCTCAGGATGACAACTGCATAAACCGTGTCCTCTACTCGCTGGACTCCGTCTCTCCTTTACTATCTTCTGACCAAGTAGTTGCATAAACATCGGATACCAGGTGAGTTCCTTTCTTTGTTTTTTTTTTCTTTACGAAACTGAATACTTGCAACTGGAGAGAGCACACAGAGGGGAGATGGCCAAAACTGCCCCCTTCGCAGATATTCGTCGCCAGTGTTAAAAAGTAATAATAATGACAGGATGCCTTGTAAGTAGAAGTCCTGTTTATTTGGCCATCCACTCTCCAAACTGCCCTCAGCTGTCAACATTCTATTGACAGCTCCCAGGGGAAGAAACCAAGTAACTGTAAAGGAAGGGGGGCGCGGAAGGTACCATTCGGAACGTGGTAAAATTACAACAATATCCTTTTGAAATATTCTACTCAACGGTGGAGTGTGATGCGGTAGATGCAAATACTGTGCATTTTCCTACATACAAATATTGCGCAATACCACCTTATTATCTACTATATCAAGACTTGGAAGTCCAGTTATGATATCAAGAACACCAAGCCTGGCTTGGTGGTCAACTATCATGGGTAGTACAAAACATTAAAATGGGTCCTCCAAGTAAAGACGGGGACACATAGCCCATATTGGCTGGGTATACACCACATCCTGACTGAAAAAATTTGCCAGTTGCAGAATTAAGATAGTTACTGCATCAGTTATTGGTTGTCTATTGATGACTTTCAGAGTTCTTCTTACAAACAACTGCTACAGGAGTAGTTGCACCTGGACCCGCATAACATGTGTATGCCGCAATACAGGCAATCAGTCCACAGACTATTAGCACCAGTGGCAAAGCATCCACAAAACAAGATGAAATTCCATTCTGGATAACTTGCAAGACCAATCAACTAGAAGTAATCTATCCTCATACAATACCCCAGGATAGGCATAGAATCCAGACTATATGTTTCCCCTTGGGATGGTTCCACCTTTAGAGCACTGTAACACATGGGGAACAGCATCACATGTTTTTATACCACTACTTATGGCACATCCGCATTGGCATTGCTACTAGAGATGTTGAAACAAGCACAAAAGAATGGAGCTGTAGCTCCTCTTGATTTAGGGATGAAACTGATGGGCAATTTTGAGATAGGTTCCTCAACAATTCTGAGTAACGTTTGCGTAGAAGCTGCAGGTATGGCAGGATGCCAGTGGCTGGCAGCAGTTCCTCTCCAGGATCATCAAAGGAAACTTCCAAAAATTATTTCAGAAGTTTACACTCTGTGGGCCATGATACCTTAGGTTCACTGACCATAAAACCAAATCTCAAAGCAAAAAAATGAGAGGGTTCCATTAAGGAAAAAGCTGTGCCACAGACCAAGAAAAAGCAGAAAGCAAAAACAAAAACATAGACTGGATCTCTCTCAAGACAGGAGTCCAGCAGGAGTGATACAATTTGAGGGATCCTGACAAACTTAAAAATCCAGATTAGTATCAGTATTCTGATAACTGTTCTTCCAGTTCTTTTCAGGACTCTGCTGGGGACATAAAAGGGCAGAGAGAAGTGGACAACTGCAAAAAAGGATGACTACATCAAACAGAAAAGGGAATCAGGATGGAAAGTGGAGGTTGGGGTGAAGACAGAAGAGAAAGGCTCAGACTCAAAGACTCACTTTAAGAATAAGAAAGTGGCAGGTATAGCAAAGAAACATGCCTTATGGATACTTCTGTGGACAGTGCAGTGGAAGTGACAATAGTTCACCAGCCCCTCAAGGAGCATCTGGTGGAGATTCTAACTAACGAATACATACAGGTTGAGACACTTGGTGTACATGTAAACCCTCCAGATAGGGTTTAAAATGTAGAAATACAGATTGAGGGGGACAGACCACGCAGTATAAAAGCTATATTCTATTCTCATTTATAGGATACTTATGACATAATTCTTGCAGAGAATGACTGGCCTCTGGCCTTTGTAAAGGATGCACGTCGAGGTGAGGAGGTTGTATGCAAGTATATTTCTCCTTAATACCAAAAGAACTCGGGAAAAATATGTACGAGTGGGCTTTAAAACAGGCTCCAGCGTTGTACAGAACCAAGCGAGGTGGGACAAAGGATCTGTTCACCATGAAATTCCCTTAAGAGTGAGCCCCAAATGCAGGCTCAACATTCTTTGAAGCCAGAGGCTCAGCACAATACAAGAGCTATTTTAGATCAGCTACAATATCAACATATAATAGTGTCTTGTATTTCCACAATGAGCCTCCTTCTTTTTCCAGTATGGTAGCCTGATAACGAGTACAGAATAGTTTTAGATGAATGAAATGTAAATGCACACGTTAGTACTGGACTAATGATGAATTTAGTAAGAAACAAATATAAAACAAATTTGGATATGTCCAATGGCTTCTTTAGCCAAAATACAGCACTTGAATCGCAGTGTCTAATCGCTTTTTCCTTTGGTGGTTTTCAATATTCAATATTCCTAATTCCTAATTCAAATTGTCTATGAGGTATAATAATAGTCCTCAGCAAGAATCATGGAGATCTAACAGGAAGATGGGCACCTGACGTCTATAGAAGTACAGACGTGTGCTACTTTACATGCTCTGAAGACACTGAGACAGTTACAAACTCTGATAGGGTTTCTCAACTTTGGCAGAGCTTACTTGCAGCATTATGCTGATCGAGTGAAGCCCTTGTATGATTTATTCACTCCACGTTTTCTGAAAAACACTGGATGAAAATACACACAGCTATCTAACATGGACTGCAAGCAGGCATGATAGAGAATAAATATTTACAGACTTGAGATAATAGAACAAACCTGGTTGTTAAGAGTTATTTCTAGTGCCTCAGGCTACATATACGTACTTTACAATGAAGAACATACCACATTGCATACAGATCACATCTTTTCTCCTTTGTTAAGAAATGCTTCATTCCCACTGAGTAGAGACTCACTGAAGTGCAGAAAGCCATAATGAAGGAGTGCCCTTTGGTGCAGGGGAAACTGATTATAGTCTTTCCTATTCCTACATTAGAAGCAGTAGCAAAAGCAAGTACTCCTAATGCTTGTGCCTTACACCTACACTGGTGCACTGGGCCTCTTCTCTGAATGCCACTAATGTAAAATTTGAGTATGACCCTCCAGTCCACATGGCAAGAATCTTTTAAATACACACAGAATATACCACAAACTCCAAATGTTTTACAGAAATGAATATAAGAGCGTGTTCTTCGCAGATGGCTCTGAACAGCTAGTGGATGGTACCAATCAAAAATACTCTGCAGCTTAAGCTGCAGTGCAGGGAATTTTTGAAGATGGTGAGTTCCAGGAGCACACTAACGTTCTAGGTGATTCAACTGCAGAGCTAGCAGAAATACATGTCCTGATGCTTGCCCTACAAAAGGCTGCTTTGTCCGTCCCTACAATTATTGTGTTGGAATTAACATTTTGCATCCAAGGATGTGAAGTGGATTTTCCACCCTGGTGCTTGAAAGGATACAGAGATTCAAAGGGGAAGTCAATAAAAAGTAAGCAACGTTTGGGGAAAGGTAGCTATGATACAGGATAAACTTCCTTTGGTCCATGACAGCACACCATGGCCCATAAAAGTAAAGTGATTCATGTTAAAGGCAACTCTGCAGCAGATATGGCTGTGAAAACAGCAGTGCAAAGCTTTAAGGTTGCTGCTGTAAATCCGATCTCAAACCAAGATCAATGCACACATTTTGGTAGCAATATAGGCAACTATAAAAGGAGAAAATCCCCCTAATGGTTCTCCTCCTAAATACTCCTACACCCACACTAAAGAGAACATTCCTGTGGTTTTTATCCCTGGAGTCAGAGATAGACATGTTCCGAATGAGCAAGCTAGTTTAGATTTAATCAGGGAAGCTCACAAGGTGGTATAAGTGCTACTGTATCAATGCAACAGAAACAATATTGATGGCCATATTAGACACAGCTTACAAAAAATATGTTTAGCAACGCACTATTTGCTAATAGACAACACTCTTCTGTTGCAAAACCAGCACAGATTCCCCTTTGAAGTAATCTTCTTTGACCACAATGGGGCCAATCCAGAGTGTAAACTGTTATACATATATATTGGGTGCTGTCTGTGAATTCTCTATATTTCTTTGGGTTTGGCCACAAAAGACTGCACTGCTCGAGCAACCATGAAATACTTATAGAGACTAGTAGCAATGAGAGCACTTAATACATTCCTTTCAGACAGTGGTCCAGCGTTCACCGCTAAGTTTATGGATGCTGCATCTGCTCTGGGAGTACGACTGCTATATATATTTGCACCCTTACTGACCAGAAAGTAACAGAACACACCAATGGTACACTTAAACAAGCCTTGACCACTAGATTATTGGATACAAGATTGAGCTAGCTACATACTCTGTATGGGGTTCAGAGAACATTAAATAATAACGCACAAAGAGGAGTAGCGAAAAGTGATTAAAAAGGTGGCACATGCTATGTGTAGAAATACTGCCCTCACAGCTTCAGAGTAATCCATGGAAACTGGTACCGGTTGTAAAGCTGGAGACATACCAGACTCCTCAGTACCCAGAAAGGGACGTAGGACTTCACGGCTATACTCTCATAGGGATAACTCTTGCAGAGTACAGAGAGGGGGTGCTGTTATTCTCTTGTGGCACTTTGGCATTAGTTGAGGTCTGCTGAACCGAATCGGCCAAATAGTGCTTTTTAATGTGTTTGATTGACATCTTTCTGTTTTTTCTTTGTGTCAGGCAATGGCGGCAAGATTTGTGTTCAAGTGCCCTCTACCCCCAAGAACTGGAACAGGTAGTCTGTAAAATTGTCTGAAACATGTTCTTCAGGGATCATTTCTTGCACTAGCTCTCCCACTGTGGGGAACCACCCATCAGCAGCTTTAAAAATCTTATCTTCGTAAGTGGCAGAGTCACGGTGATTTCATTAGATAATTTAATTCTAGATTTGAAAGTTCTGTAATAGAGTCAGATGGAGCAAAGGATCAAGTGCCACCTTTCCAGGGACATCAAAATTAGGCACGTACTTTGGTACTCTGAACAGAATTTCATACAAGGTGTTACGACCTAATACTCCTATTATTATTTAATGTTTCCACACGCTATGAAGGGGTAAGAGGCTACATTTCTCTACTCCGGCCTCCCCAATCACGTAACTATAAAACCAAGAGGAGCACCGAAAAGTGATTAAAAAGGTGGCACATTCTATGTGTAGAAATACTGACCTCACTCACAAAATTGTGACATGCTTCATCATTGGGCTTGCTTACAATACACCCCTGCGCAGACCAACGCCTGGGGTGGAGCAAAAGGGAGGGGAAGACAATACACACATAAAAAAGAAATTATATCTCAATATGCATTGGGATCACCGAAAGAAAAGTGCAGCAAAGGTATAAAACTAGCTCGGTGGTGCCTCTGTGCAACAATTTATTCCTGGACCCACCGACTAGGTCTAAAACGTGAAGGATGGTGGTGATCGGAGAGATTTAAGAGTCCCTTCACCCCTCCTTACTGCCAGAGTGTCGACATGTTTCAGCCGTGCTAAAAGTGCCCACAGTGTTGGGTCACACCGGCATTCTTCAGGACCAATCGGATCCCAAGTTTTATATTTACCCTCTGTACCAGAGTGGGTTGCCTTTGGAATCTGTAATTTCCAAGAGGAGGGTATCCCTAAGTAACGTACATTCGTTTATCTGTAGGGGAAAGCACAAAAAAAATAGGTGTAGGATTAATCATGCTGGGGTAGCTCATGTGTGATTGCGTTCAGACACTCATGGTTCCCTCTCATAGTGCTCAACATGCAATGTTTCTAAAATACCACCTAGGTATATTCCATAACTCAATCGGTTTATCGTGAATATCAATATGTCCAAAATTGAACGTGCCATATAGTAATGGGATAATTTATCTGTAGACTTACGCAGAAAATCACACTTTCCTGGACCGAAGTCAAATGTACTATCGTTGCGCGCACACGTTGCGCAGTGGAAAAACAACTCACCGAGTTTCATCAAAAGCAATGCTTAAAATGGCGAGTTAATGGAGAGACCCCCCTGTTGTCAAACTCTGGGGAGACAAATGGAGACATAGATAAGATTAAATAGCAGCATATACTCTCGTGATGATAAGCGAGACACAGTGGTGTGTAGCGATGCAGATTGGAACAGTTTAAAAACAATTTAAAACAAATGTCTAAATGAGGCTCTGTGTGATGTAAAACAGCCTCATTAATTTACCAAACCAAAATTTGGACCGTGGTGTGTCCCTACCGCTACATTAACCACTTGTTTGGACTTGCAAGTGCCCCTTGCGGTACCTGTGAGCAGTTGTAATTAGAGTAAGTAACCCCCGTGGACCTGCGATCTCTTGTTTCAATGCCCGCTTATCAGAGCATTTTCCATCACGTCGTGGCGCAGCCCCGTCCCGCGGACCTGCCCCCCACCCATCTCCTTACTTCATCAAGGTAGGTACTCTGCCTGGGATAATTTCCAGAACTCGCCGGGAAGGTGGTGAGATGCAGAATTGCTTGCTCCTCTCATAGCGAGAGGATTTCCGGACACGTGACGTGCCGTGCGGCCGTGTCATGTGATCATGACGTATAGTATCGTCCCTCCGTTGCTAGGAGACCAGCGCGTCTTCTCTAGTCGCGAGGGATGGGAAACTATTTTTTCCTACCAAATGTGTGCACTCATCGAATTTATCACAACTGGATTGCTCAAAGTTGTTTCCCTTAAAAAAGACTGTAGGTAGAGCGGTGGTAATAAAACTATAAAAATAGAACTGACAGCAGGGCATGATATTTAATTCAAATTCTGAAAACTTTATCAAACACTATGATGTTTGCCATCTTTGTGACCTCCAGGGGCTGACCCAGAGTGAATATACTATGTACAATGTCTACCCTTCGTTCAGTCACCTTACAGCAGGGCATGATATTTAATTCAAATTGTGAAAACTTGATTAAACACTGTGATGTTTGCCATGTTTGGGACATCCTGGCGCTGACCCAGAGTGAATATACTATGTACAATGTCTACCCTTCGTTCAGTCACCTTACAGCAGGGCATGATATTTAATTCAAATTGTGAAAACTTGATTAAACACTGTGATGTTTGCCATGTTTGGGACATCCTGGCGCTGACCCGGAGTGAATATACAATGTGCAATGTCCACCCCTCGTTCAGTCACCTCAGCGTATTTTTTGTTATCTAATTAGCGGACTAGCCATACAGTACGTCGGATACGTGGAGAGACCCAGGAACTATCGTTATGCGGAACTAGATAATCTATTGCTATGTCCAAATTGTTAGTGGTGTACATGTCCTCCCTCTTCCCTTAGCGATTTACTGTAGTACGAGAAGCCTGAATGTACAATGTTGGGAGTGGGCAACTCCTGTGGATTAGCGATCGCGCTTATATACGCAGTGTATTACGAGCAGGTCTTTGTTAGGCATAAACGTAGTGGAAGTCAGAGAAGGACCCCAGTATATATTGGGTCCTATCTATTCAGTGTATTCCACGGGATTTCGTCATTCAACACAATTTCGTGGCTTTTTAGTCTATATACCCATTTTTGTTCTCTTTTTATCGCCCGTGTTAGAGTTAAATCTCGGTTTGTCCAGCACAGTCCATGCTAGATAGTTTGCTGTGTGTTGTTTTTCCAGGTAATGTGTCGTGAGTTTGGTATTGGATTTACGACAGCTAATGGTGCTTCTATGCTCCATAAAACGTATTTTTACTTTCCTCGTGGTCATGCCTATATATTGCTTCCTGCAAGGGCATATGATCAGGTAAATAACGTATTCAGAGTTGCAATTGGTGTGTGTCCTTTGTTCCCAAGGGTATTGAAGACCCACATCCATGCTTTTTGTATTTTTTGTCAAGTGACATACATCACATGAACCACATCTCGTGTGTCCAGTAATGGGGGGCAGTGCCCTTGGATCTTGCGTGTTGGTTGGTTTAGCAACAATGGGTCTTGTGTGCACCAGGATGTCTCTCAAATTGGCGCTTCTCTTGAAGGAGGACAAGGGTTTTTCTACGGCGAGTCCATTTGAATTCAGTATGCGCCAGTTCTTTAGTATTAGCTGTTTTATCTGGTGTAAAGCTGTATTAAAAAGTAGTGACACAAACTGGTTTAGTCATAGGAAGTTTTTCTGCCTTCTCCAGTAGATTGTCCCCGTTGGTATTGATGGCTCTTTTCTTTGCTTTTTTGACCACCCTATCTGGGTATCCTCTTCTGCATAGTTTTACCGCCAGGAGCTCCGCTTCATTGTGAAAAGTGGTTCTGTCCGTGCAGTTCCGCATAAGTCGGAAGAATTGCCACACCGGTAGGTTCTCCCTCAGGGATTTGGGATGGAAACTATCAAAACAAAGTGGGGAATTTTTGTCTGTAGGTTTGTGGTAAACCCGGGTGACAAGCTTCCCGTTTTTCGGTTCTATCACCAAATCAAGGAATGGTAATTCTGTGTTTGTCACAGTGGATGTGAAATGTAGTAGAGGGTTGCGACTGTTCAACCACTCTAAAAATCTCTGGACCGACTCCACATCTCCTCTCCAAATAACGAGGACGTCATCTATGAATCTTCTCCAAAGCCTGATGTTATCTGACCATGGGTTCCCCTCATTGTAGATGTTGGCGTTTTCAAATGCTCCTACGTATAAACCTGCTAGACTTGGGGCGAAAGTACTGCCCATGGAAGTCCCATGGGTCTGTAGATATAAAGTGCCCTCAAACTCGAAGAAGTTCCTGGTCAGGGCGATCTCCGCCAAATTGAGGATGAATGCTCTAGGGGTTTGGTATAGCCATTCCCCTTCAAACAAAATATCTTCCAAAACCCTCTAGTCTAGCAGGTTTATATGTAGGAGCATTTGAAAACACCAACATCTACAATGAGGGGAACCAATGGTCAGATAACATCAGGCTTTGGAGAAGATTCATAGAGGACATCCTCACACCACAGCTTCACACCAGATAAAACAGCTAATACTAAAGAACTGGCGCACACTGAATTCAAATGGACTCGCCGTAGAAAAACCCTTGTTCTCCTTCAAGAGAAGCGCAAATTTGAGAGATATCCTGGTGCACACAAGACCCAATGTTGCTAAACCAACCAACACGCAAGATCCAAGGGCACTGCCCTCCATTACTGGACACACAAGATGTGGTTCATGTGATGTATGTCACTTTACAAAAAATACAAAAAGCGTAGATGTGGGTCTTCAATACCCTTGGGAACAAAGGACACACCAACTGCAACTCTGAATACGTTATTTACCTGATCACATGCCCTTGCAGGAAGCAATATATGGGCATGACCACGAGGAAAGTAAAAATATATATTATGGAGCATAGAAGCACCATTAGATGACGTAAATCTAATACCAAACTCACGACATTACTCGGAAAAACAACACACAGCAAACGATCTAGCATGGACTGTGCTGGACAAACGGAGATTTAACTAACACGGGCGATAAAAAGAGACCGCTCCTGACTAGAGAACAAAAATGGGTATATAGACTAAAAAGCCACGAAATTGGGTTGAATGACGAAATCCCATGGAATACACTGAATAGATAGGACCCAGTATATACTGGGGTCCTTCTGTCTTCCACTACGTTTATGCCTAACAAAGAGCTGCTCGCAATACACTGCACATATAAGCGCGATCGCTAATCCACAGGAGTTGCCCACTCCCAACCTTGTACATTCAGGCTTCTCATACTACAGTAAATCGTTATGGGAAGAGGGAGGACATGTACACCACTAACAATTTGGACATAGTAATAGATTATCTAGTTCCGCATAACGATAGTTCCTGAGTCTCTCCACGTTTCTGACGTACTTTATGGCTAGTCAGCTAATTAGATAACAAAAAATACGCTGAGGTGACTGAACGAGGGGTGGACATTGCACGTTGTATATTCACTCGGGAACGGCGCCAGGATGTCCCAAACATGGCAAACATCACAGTGTTTAATAAAGTTTTCACAATTTGAATTAAATATCATGTCCTGCTGTAAGGTGACTGAACGAGGGGTAGATATTGTACATAGTATATTCACTCTGGGTCAGCCCCTGGAGGTTACAAACATGGCAAATATAGTGTTTGATAAAGTTTTCACAATTTGAATTAAATATCATGCCCTGCGGTCAGTTCGATTTTTATAGTTTTATTGCCACCGCTCTACCTACAGTCTTTTTTAAGGGAAACGGCTTTGAGCAATCCAGTTGTGGTAAATTCGAGGAGTGCACACATTTGGTAGGAAAAAATAGAGTTTCCCATCCCTTGCTACTAGAGAAGAAGCGCTGGTCTCCTAGCAACGGAGGGACGATACTATAAGTCATGATCACATGACACGTCACGTGTCCGGAAATCCTCTCGCTATGAGAGGAGCAAGCAATTCTGCATCTCGCCACCTTCACGGCGAGTTCTAGAAATTATACCGGGCAGAGTACCTACCTTGATGAAGTAATGAGATGGGTGGGGGGCAGCTCCGCGGGACAGGGCTGCGCCACGACGTGATGGAAAACTGCCCGATAAGCAGGCATTGAAACAAGAGATCGCAGGTCCACGGGGGGTACTTACTCTAATTACAACTGCTCACAGGTACCGCAAGGGGCAATTGCAAGTCTAAACAAGTGGTTAATAGAGCGGTAGGGACACACCACGGTCCAAATAGTTTGGTGAATTAATGAGAGGCTGTTTTACATCACAGAGAGCCTCATATAGACATTTGTTTTAAATTGTTTTTAAACTGTGCCAACCCACATCTGCATCGTTACACACCACTGTGTCCCGCTTATCACAACAGTACATGCTACTATTTAATCTTATCTATGTCTCCATTTGTCTCGACAGTTTGACAACAGGGGGTCTCTCCAATTAACTCGCCATTTTAAGCATTGCTCTTGATGAAACTCGGTGAGTTGTTTTTCCACAGCATGTGTGTGTGCAACAATAGTACATTTGACTTCAGTCCAGCAAAGTGCGTTTTTCTGCGCAAGTCTACAGATAAATTATCCCATTACTATATGGCACGTTCAATTTTGGACGTATTGATATGCACGATAAACCGATTGAGTTATGGAATATACCTAGGTGGTATTTTAGAAACATTGCGTGTTGAGTACTATGAGAGGGAACCATGAGTGTCTGAACGCAATCACACATGATCTACCCCAGAACGATTAATCCTACGCCTATTTTTTTTGTGCTTTCCCTACAGATAAACGAATGTACTTTACTTAGGGATACCCTCCTCTTGGAAATTACAGATTCCAAAGATAACCCACTCTGGTACAGAGAGTAAATATAAAACTTGGGATCCGATTGGTCCTGAAGAATGCCGGTGTGACCCAATACTGTGGGCACTTTTAGCACGGCTGAAACATGTTGACACTTTGGCAGTAAGGAGGGGTGAAGGGACTCTTAAATCTCTCCTATCACCACCATCCTTCACGTTTTTAGACCTAGATGGTGGGTCCAGGAATAAATTGTTGCACAGAGACACAACCGAGCTAGTTTTATACCTTTGCTGCACTTTTCTTTCGGTGATCCCAATGCATATTGAGATATGTTTTCTTTTTTATGTGTGTATTGTCTTTCCCTCCCTTTTGCTCCACCCCAGGCATTGGGTCTGCGCAGGGGTGTATTGTAAGCAAGCCCAATGATGAAGCATGTCACAATTTTGTGAGTGAGGGCAGTATTTCTACACATAGAATGTGCCACCTTTTTAATCACTTTTCGGTACTCCTCTTGGTTTTATAGTTACGGGATTGGGGAGGCCGGAGTAGAGAAATGTAGCCTCTTACCCCTTCATAGCGTGTGGAAACATTAAATAATAATAGGAGTATTAGGTGGTAACACCTTGTATGAAATTCTGTTCAGAGTACCAAAGTACGTGCCTGATTTTGATGTCCCTGGAAAGGTGGCACTTGATCCTTTGCTCCATCTGACTATTACAGAACTTTCAAATCTAGAATTAAATTATCTAATGAAATCACCGTGACTCTGCCACTTACGAAGATAAGATTTTTAAAGCTGCTGATGGGTGGTTCCCCACAGTGGGAGAGCTAGTGCAAGAAATGATCCCTGAAGAACATGTTTCAGACAATTTTACAGACTACCTGTTCCAGTTCTTGGGGGTAGAGGGCACTTGAACACAAATCTTGCCGCCATTGCCTGACACAAAGAAAAAACAGAAAGATGTCAATCAAACACATTAAAAGCACTATTTGGCCGATTCGGTTCAGCAGACCTCAACTAATGCCAAAGTGCCACAAGAGAATAACAGCACCCCCTCTCTGTACTCTGCAAGAGTTATCCCTATGAGAGTATAGCCGTGAAGTCCTACGTCCCTTACTGGGTACTGAGGAGTCTGCTATGTCTCCAGCTTTACAACCGGTACCAGTTTCCATGGATTACTCTGAAGCTGTGATTTTAACAATCCCAGCTATTAAAACTACTCCTGTGGTTTACTATGAGCCACCGACAGAGCAGACATCACTTGAAATGATTCAGTTACAAGAAATTGTACTGTATGTGAATCATTCTGTTGCAGATTTTGAAAAAGAATAAATAATAAATCTGTATTCAGTCAACCAATGCTTTAGATGGCTTCCTGTTTTCTGTTGTTGTTCTCAGGACAGATACTTTCTAATCACTGGTCATACATCTGGATTGTCATTAGATTCTTCTTCCTTTTAATGAGGATTATAAAGCTGAATATAATTTTGTTTCTGGAGCACGGAAAATATATTGCTGATAAGATAGCGCTGTTTCCTGTGGTTCAGGAATTGCAACTGCATTCTTTTCACAGACCACATCGGGATTATCATGCTATGAACATCACTGCATAGCCTGTGTCGAGCAGAGTTGTTTGGGAAAAAGTTCCATATCAGATTATGGGTCTGACAGAAATGATACTAACTGTATACGCTTTAAACGTTTTTTTAGATGATGTTACAATTCCTGTCTCCTTTGCAAATTCAAGGGACATAAATGTTGTTAAACAATTGATAGCCGATGTGCCCTTTACATTCTAGATAACGAAGATCCCTATTTAAATGCTAAAAATCACCAAGAGTGGTTTTGTTTTCATTATTATGGGCATCACTACATTTTTACTACAAGCATTCCCCAATATTTATATAATTATACACAGTGGGAGCATTGTAGGACCACACCCATAAATAGTCGCAGAAATTTCCAGAAAAGGATCCCTTTTGTAACAGCAATGACAGGTCTGGTCCATCTGCTTTTTGTTATTCACAAAAACCAGAAAGACTTCAGAAAAATCCGATTACCAAACACAGGTTCATATACTCTGCACAATTTATTGAAACATTTGCTGTCCAAGGTTAAATATTGGAGAGAAACCTGATTGAAACAAGTATTTGGGGTGCTAAGTTCTGGCAGATCAGAGGTACAGAAGCTTTATTTAGAGCACGCATGCTGCCAAGAGGAAAGATATTTCTGTACAAGATGATCCAGTAGACAATATGCATGGGGTTTGTGTCGACTAGAGATCTCAAGACACCATCCATGGCAAAAGTTATTTTGACACAATTTGCAGGTTGGCAATGGAAATAATACATTACTGATGCTAAGTTGAATACCATGATTCAGAATGGGACATTTAATTTGACCGCATTTGATTCAAATGGAATTTCCTGATGGCCAATAGATACTGATGTGTGCATGAACAGGTTCGTTTCTAAAGCTGCTGGTCCCTTACCAAACAGACCAGATCCCCGATAAGCATATATTCCTCCACAAAAAACCCACATATATTGTGGGTACCAGCGGTGGCTAGCACATACCAGTTTAAATGCTGTGAAAGAACACCTGTCCAAGATGAGTAAGGACATGGATTTACATGATTTCCTCCTGGGCCTCCATCTGGTAAAAAGTAAATGATTCACGTCTACTTTAACACATGCCATTATCAAAGAAGAGCAGGCATATTCAGGAAGGGAAGCTGCAGAAAGAATTTGGGAAACTGGTAGAAATGAGAACATTTAAGGTCATCAATAATTCCTTTCAGACACACTCAAAACAGGTTTACACAATTTCCACTATAATTCCATCAGCTCTCAATGTTCAGAAAAAAGGGCAGGCTCGGATGTGAGCAATACCACAATTAAATTGGGCATTACAAACCTTAAAGGTCAGTAAAGTGCTATGGCAGCTTATAAATGAATGTGCAGCATTTGACCCTTCTAATTTGACCTCAACACAGACAATAATGGCTAAAAAAGAAGCATTATCAACACATTTAAGTACTAAGGAAATAGAAAGCACATAGTCAGTCATATTTATTGCATAGTTAATAAAAACCTTTACAAATAGAAGCAGATACTAAAGTGCAAACGTCTGTTAAAAAGTCATGTAATTAACCCATGATAAAACAAGGTAAAATGAGCAGTCGTCGCGTCGCTTGGGACCCTGAAGGATAACAACCATGTGCAAATTTGCAGAGATCGATCCGAGAGTTGGCAATATAAAGAAAGTTAGCGGATAACTTACTTGAAGCTTGCCCGGATCGTTTCAGGGTACTCAGGCACACCAGCATAAAAGTGCAATCAGTGCATAGAGTCGTGCATGTTAAATAGTTTCAGGCTGTCCGTTATGGGAGAGTGAGATGTAAGGATAAGTAACTAGTTCCGTTGCTCCAGCCTGGCCCGGTGCATTCGGTTAGAGCTTTTTGAGTTTGTTGGTCAGGAGCATGCCTGCTTGAAGGTGCGAGCAGTGCTTGAGATCTGAGGGTGTCGAGTCTAGCAGTATTCCCTCAATTTTAGTGCGTGATACACGCTTCACGGCCACTTGCTGTACTTGCTATGCCTATTTTGATGGCTACTATCCTAAGAAATTTGATAGTTTTGATATTTAATTGAAAATTTAGCGGTTTCAGGTCGGAGATTACTGCCTGCTGGCATGTCCGCACACCTAGGCAGATAAAGTCAGCACGGAAAAGTTATTTCCTTTGCGGCAGTAACTGAGGACAGATACATAGAATATGAATTAGAGTTTATTTCCCATGACCGCATAGGTGGCAGCTTGTGTCATAGTTGGCAGAGTGGCGCCAAGCCGGGAGGTGATCTAAGAAATTACAATCGCCCATTCTTAGAACCACAAGCCGGACTTTAATCCAAATTGGATAGGTGCAGGCTATATAGTACTGTTGCTTTGTTGAAGAGTACGAGTTCATCACTGACCACGCATGGGCGCGTTTGCACAGAGCTGCCTTGTCTTCTAATGTCGACATATTTTTGGCCGTGGAGGATGTCAGTTTCTTGAATACTTGCTCGGAAAGATGTTTGCTCCAGGCTTTGGTTAGTGAAAAGTCCCTCAGTATGATGCCTAGTTGGTCTCTGTATGATGATCGCTGTCTGGGTTGCACCAGTTTGGTCCAAATTAGAGCATGCTTGGATTCAGGTCGCCAGTCTGAGCCGGTGGCAGAAGTTAAGAACACAACAGCCACTGGCCCAGCGCTGCTTTGTGATGTTGTAGTCTAATCTCACTTGAGCAGGAGGTGCTTTTTTTGGAAGGCGCAGGGTGGTTTTGTAGATTCTTGTGAACAGTTTGTCCACAGGCCAAACTTCCTTCCCTAGAGTGATTTCTCTTCCGTAGGTTAGAGATGGGCCAATTTTTGCCTTCATTACCTTGAGAAGCGGGTCGAGGCAGGGGCCTTGTAACTTCGGCGTAATGGACGTAAGAGCAAACATTAGACTAGTGCCCTTGGTGTTTATGGAGCGAACGTGGGGCGTGAGTGACCATTTGCTATCTAGAACAATTTCCAAGTACTTGTAATCTTTACTATGTTGGAGTTCAACACCATTAAGATGCCACCTATTAGCTAAGCTGGATTTTAGGCTGAAGGCAACCGTCTTGGTTTTAGATTGGTTGATCTCAAGCATATTTCCTGTTGTGCAGTCTTGAAGAGTTGAAAGTAACTGTTGCAGGCCTATCTTTGTCTGGCTGAAGAGTACCAGGTCTGCGTATAGCAGATGCATCATTCTTTGGCCTCCTAGCTTTGGGGGGTACTGGGGGCTGGCAGTTTACTTCATCAAGATGGTTAGACATGTCTGCAATATAAAGATTGAAGAGCAGAGGTGCCAGCACACAGCCTTGCTTCAGCCCAGAGCTTGTATGGATCCTCCTTGAGACGCAGCAGCCATCACCCAGTTTGGTCTGCACCAAGGTGTTTGTATATCGTTCCATTATTGCCCTCAGCCGGATGTCTGGCAGACCCCAGTCCTGTAGCTTGCACCATAGCCGACCTCTAGGAATACTGTTGAACGTGGCCTTAAATGGAAGTTTCTATTTGAATCATGTTGATGGGCAAAAAACAAGCCAGCATTCATAAGCACATCTGCATGGACCAATCCTTTGGGACTCTCACTCCTCTGTCACTCTGCATGGAGCCGGTAAACCTTTCACACAAGGTTTTGCTTGAAAATTGCTGTAAACACCTGCTCTAGGAAAAGGTCCATATTTAATAAGGACAAATGATAGCTGTTGTGGGATGACACCCCACCCGCCCGGGTCACCACCTACTTAACTGCTCAAATAACTGAAATGTTGTGGTATTACATTACATTCTCCTCCAAGAAAATGTTTGAAAGTTTTCTATGGCTGAAAATAGACATGACATGTTCACTTTCACCTCTGTGGTAGAAACGTTTGCGTTTCAAACAGCCCGTTATGCATCTGAAGTTCAAAGACTCCTCGAGACAGTTTCTAACCCATTTTGCGGACTTACTGCATACCATCCTCCACTCACTAAACACAACAGGCACAACAAGTTTTCAAAAAATTGGATTAGGCTTATTGAATGATTTTAAAGCTATCTTCAGACGGAGTCTTCCATTCTTCAGTTCACTATTTTCAAGCCAGTTTGGTGGATTTTCAAATACACTATTGATAGTTTGTTGTGGAACTCACTTTTTTCTAGTCAGAAATAAAGTCAACATTAATTTTGGAATTGACATCTCTCCAACAGTGCAGCAATTCAGAGTGAATATGACTTTCTACTTTGGGGGAGAATTACTGAATGCAATAAGTACTATTTGGACCCTATCATTCCACAGGTTTGAAAAAGGTTGCTAATGCACGTCTTATTTATTTTATTTATGAGTCTTGGAATGCGAACAGCTACCCAGTAGAGTTTTCTGGCGTTGTTGTTGTTGGTCAAAAGAACACAGAGTCACATAGAATGAAAATAAGTAAAGGAAATCATGCCCCTCTGTTAATTATTTGAACTAAGTTTCAACAACAACAAATGACCATATTAAAAGCCAAGCACAAAGAGTGAGGGGTTAGAGGCGAATCTTAACAGCAGGTGACAACGGGAGAGGCAAAGCGTAATCTTCTATTGAAGGCTACTGGGAAGGGATGCACTTAGCCTTCACTTATCAGTGCAGCTGGCCTCATACAAAAAGAATAGCAGGCCTTGCTGTTTTATTAAACATAAGCCCTTAGACCGGTAAGCAGGTCTGCACCATCTCTGACACTCGAAATAGGTTTTTATTTTTTGCTGTGTTAGAATTAGTAGAATGGGGGGGGGGGGCAACTGCTATAAATATACAGCATGTACAGCAATCATGTTGGAGTAGTTATTATTTATGCTTTTAGTAAATGTTGCTGGTGCCATTTTGTTTGTCTTTTTTATTATAGTTACAATTCATATTGCGTGCACTGGACTAAGGTTTTGATTTTAAAACAAATCCTAAAGCGTATCGCTCATGTTCCAGTGTTCTTGAGTGTGTTATTCCATAATGAAAGAGGGTTTGGGGCTTCACTAACTATCCTTGTAGTGTCTCATGGGATTGATTGTTACCTGAAACACATATCACACAAATATTGCTCTTTGGGTTGTGCGGTGGTTGCAGTACAACTGGGTTTTCTGATTCGGGTTGACACATTGCCGGAGTCCTTAGTGCCAGGAGGTCTAAAAACCAAACTCTGCTTCTAGAAAAATCTAGAGAACGTATCTGTGAGAAAGACAAAAATCATGCAGAAGAGTTGCTGTCAAGAACTACTCTTATGAACTGAATTTTCTGGATTGGTATCTACAATTATTTTAATTGATGGGAAAAACTAGCTTATTCAAAAGGGTGATTCTTAGCCACATGTTTTGCCCTAGTAAACATGGCAAGCGGTCCTTAAGAAACCAGTCATCTAGGCAAGGGTGAATATGAAGACTCTGATAATGCAAGTGGGCAATCACCAAACCATTATCTTTGTAACTCACTTTGGGCTGAAGCAAGCTCAAACGACAGGGGAGGAAAGTGTATACAACCTTCCCAAACCATTGGATTTCCTTGAAAACAATACTAACTGGAATGTGGAGTTGCCATCCTTAAGGTCTAGCAAAACCCACCAATCCTGCTAGTGTAAAGCCTCCTGAATTCTTGAAGTGGCACCATTTTGTCTTTTTCTTTATTTAGAAAAAAAATGTGGCGGAAGCAAGGGTTAACATCGACCGCAACCATCTCTCACTTCTTGGGCTTAGGAAAGTACTTGGATTCACAATCTACAGTCCTCTCTTGTTCCCTCTCAGGGCAAAGATTGGCTCTCTTTCATCAAGATGGTTATATGTGGGGGCGGCGGCAAGGAGGATTGGGGGTGGAAGCTTTTTTTTTTTTAAAAGAAACACTATTTCAAGACCCAGTGGTCTCCAGTGATGCTCTCTCACATTCAAAGGAGAGTGCAATCATCCAGAGTCGAGAATCATGATTCTGTTGAACCAGGCACCTTTAGAGATTCTGTTGCTATCAGAACAGGTGAACAAGATGATGCTGCATACACTCGTTTCCTCTACTGATTCCTCTTCCTTTGTAAGGGAAAATAATGATAAGCAGGTTGCTGGTTCTGTTGCTTCGGTCTGTTTAATTAGAGACTTATTTTGCCATTCCTATGGACAACTGAATTTTCTTGAAAAGGAAGCTAATCACATAGCTTTTGTAGTAGTTCTACTCTACTTAAATCTCCCAAGATAGTGTTTGCCTCTCTCTCTCTGAATGGTTTCTAGTCATCAAAGTGCATGTTGAGCAACTTGGCCTGAACACCCTCCAAACGACCTGTAGACTTCATACAGGCATGGCACCTACAGTCTATCCTGAAGTTCAGAATATGTACTATGGCATCAATTATGATCACACCTATCTGCGGGGGGGGTCTACCTGGCTTTGCTCCATCTGCGGCCAACCATCAAAGGAAACTGTGCACCTGTTCTGGTAGATTAGGAAAAGCAATGGCATCCCTCACCCACAAAGCATGGCTGTGCCTTGCCAACAGGCAATATACACTACAAGCTCTTATAGCTAGATTCCCAATGCAAAACTCCTGTGTATAGAGTGTCCAATTGCTTAGATTCTGTGTCCAGTGGAGCAGTTGGGAAGGTAAATTAGGCATATAAAGTCAACACTACTACAGTAGAGTGAGTGGATTAAAAAAAAAGGCTCTGCTGGGATGATCTAGATTTCCTCACAGGACCCCTGGAACAGCAGGTGCAGATCAGGGTTTTTCCCAAGTTGTTCAGGTTTTGTTAATAAAGGTCTCATTAAAGAGCAAGATTGTATCAGCAATCTGTTTGTCTGACATAATTTCAGTGAACAATTTTGTTTCAAGTTGATCCTGTGTGGAGAGGAATGGCTAACTTTCTGATGCTTTCTTAGCTAATGCAGTAAAGCTGGCCTGCTCTGCTCAAGCTGGACTTTCTGGAATGGGTACTCTCCATCGACAAAGTATTTATTACTGCATGTAAAGTCTCAGGAGGCACACGGCCGACTACCTTACTGTCGTCATCCTAATCTCTGTCTTGCTTTAGCTACCAGAATATGAGGGCATCAGAATCTGACCCAAAATATATTGAAACCTAGTAATTTTCTTCTTGTCAGGCACCTCTTTTTATGCAAGTAGTCAGCTCACCTTGGTGGTTTTAACCAGCTTTCAAAAAATAGGATCAGTCCTATAAGTCTTCTCAAAGGTCTTACTCCATTAGTAATGATTAGCACCACAGCCAGCATCGAAATCTGTGCTCTCAGCATGGTCCTTGAAATTGTTGTTGCTATATTCAGACTGCTTCTATGGCCTTCACCATTTCAGGTGTGATGATAGGTTTTTAAAAACAGTGGGCAGAACCGCGTGCACAGACTACTGCAGCTTGCACAGCTGATGTCTCGGATATAGTGCGGACTCCACAGGGTGCACTAATCGGTACAGTCATTTGCAGCAAAGACAGATAGCATAGTTTCCAGGAGGCCTGACGTGGTCAGGGAATTTAGAGGCAAACCAAGACGGACAATATAGTGCTTTTAAAATGTCCTGATTCAATGAACTGCCTGATAATGGTTCACAAAATAAGCATCTGTTAGCAGTATGTTTTGGGAAAAGAAAATGATGCTAACCTACTGCAAAGTCCTTAAATCTTAAGGGTGCAGCAATGGCTTATTACCTTAGTGTGAAAATTACATGCTCAAGAAGAATTGAGCCTAGCAATAATTATCATTCTCCTTCACTCAAAAAAAAGAATATACTATTTTATTTGTGCCTTACTGGTATATGACGCCCTATGACTTACCAGAGGGAAATTAGGATTCTCCTGAAAAGCATCACATTAAACCCAAGACCTCATGGGAAGATCCGATGATCTAGGTTAACACTCACACAGTTCACCTTCACTCTTTAGCCTACAACAGTGTTAACTGGGTGAAATTATCTAGCTTTGCACAAACAGGTGTGGCATGTGACTTCCAAAGACTAACATTATTCATTACAGAGCAGCCCAGAATGTCAGACAACCAAACAATGTCAAATCCTAACTTGGAAGCATGCGGTCCTAGAAAGCATTTCTTGCTCTAACAGGACGCTTGACACAATTTTTTCACTGAAACTGTTGTTCATTAATGAAATGTAAATACAAATATATATTATTTTGTCACAGAAAAACAGTTACTGCTGTTTTTAAGGTCTTTGACTCATTTATATCACCAAAGTTATTTTTTGCAATGCTCTTTTACAAGACACGTAATTCACCTATCATGTAGAGATTTTTGAAGTATGCTCTAAATTTCATTTATGGTTTTACCTATTGTCCTTAGGAAAGAAAACTCCTTGCCACGTTTCCTTCAAAAGATGAAAGTGTTTCTACTAAGAAAACATATTTTTCTTTCTTCCACTGGCACGTGCTGTTTTTTTTCAGCTCACAAGGATTGGCTTGGCATGACCATGCATCTAGTTTCTATTTGTCTATCTTTCTTAGTATTCTTTATGTCTATATAATGTATAACATTTTCAGATCATTGAATATTAGCTTAAAAATTTGCCAATACCTAGCAATGTTGGTTTTTAACATTTAATAAAATAAAGGACTCTTGCACATGCTTAGTTATATAACCTATACTGATTAGTTGGAGTACATCGTTAAAGCTATGTTATTCATAGACAGCTTATACATGTAACTAAAATACTTATACAAAAGGTGAATGAGTGAAACAAAACAACACTATATGTGAAATAAATGTGAGATTTTAATATAAGAAAAATAAGAATGGCCAATGATTAAAACATTCAATGAAGTATCAATCACAACAACATGAAAGGAAATGAGGGAACGAATGACTGGAGCAGTTTGTAAGTAGTGTATTAAACGTTCACATACTAATTTCATACAAGCTAAAACTATCATCTTCCACCATCCATTTGATAAATTATTTTGGGTATGCAACAGAGAAGACCTCTCACATTATATTACAGCCTCAAAGTACAGTTTAGATCACTAGGAAATGAATTTACTTTTTCAACAAAATGTAATGGATGACTGTAAAACAACCGAGTACAATAGAGTGATTAATCCCAGATTTCTCATTATGTGCTCCTTTTTCCTAAATGTTTGATGAAATTCCTTCATAGCTACACCCAGAGCAATAACTGATATTTCAAAAGTAATGTTCCTCCGAGACAAAGGCCAAGCCAGTTGTCTAGCAGTCTGTTTGGCAGCCAAGTAGGAACCAGCATGCCAACATCAAAAGTTTAATCCTAACTCATAGTCAGTTCTCTCATCCCTCTCTAACAGCACCACAATACACTATATAGCTTTGTAACCTGCTGCCAAGGGGTATAGTGGTTGTTAAAGGCCCTGAATTGGAGCGCATTTAACAACTGGTGTAGCCCAAGGCAGAAGGGCTATACGCCTATTAGATCATTCTACCCATTAAGGGTAAAATATCTCAAATTAAAAAGGGAGAAACATGAAGACAAAAATTGGAATGTTGGCGCTCCGAGCTTATACCAACCATTATAAGCCTGGAGCTACTCCATTGTCTTCAACATTCTTCAACAGCTCTCAACATTCCAATGTTCTAATATAGACTTACAGCCCGCCGTAGCAAGCTATACCGGCCATTAAAGGCCCACTACAGCGTTTAACAAGGGAGCAGGACTTTAATGTTGGTATAGCCCAGCTAAGGAGGGCTACTAGGCTATTAAAACATTCCGCCACTAAGGGCAGAATGTTCTAACAAATAAAACAAAGGCCTCACGGAGCCCGAGGGCCTTTGTTTGCATCAATAGCTGTGAACAACAACTTTGGAATGTTAGACCTCCGTGCTTCTACCGGCCATTAGAAGCCCGGGAGCACTCCACTGTTTTCAATAGAGCTCCCAATATTCCAATGTTCTAATACATCATAGACTACAAAGTGAAAATGATGTCTTTCGAGTGATGAGTTCCAAAGGAAATGACAATAGATCCACTGTTTAAAGGATACAAACCTTAATCCATACAGGGTGGCATAAACTTTATCATAAGCCTGCTCATCACCAAAGGTATGATCCGCATCTTAAGCTTTTAATGGAGTGTTTTTTTAATGAGAACAGAACAGCAAGTTTCTGACAAAGGAGCTGTACAAGTGTGCGAGGGGCAGAAACATGTCGACCAATGCTATGAAATAAAGGGTTGCAATGACCCCCTTATTTTTAACACTATGTAGGGAGGTGACAAAGATCATATTACCTCCCAAAATATATTTTCTAAAAGTCAGATATCTGCTTTCTGATTACTACATTCAGCCATTCTACTCTCATAAAAAAGACTTCAATAAGAGCTCAAAGAGATCCGCAATAGATGTGGGATCGTGTTATGGTGAAGAGAAGTCGGATGAAGAATTATTGCATCTTATCCAAATTATTGCATCTTATCCAAGGGGACGTTTGCATCCTCTTTCTGTCTTTTTCTAGAGTAGATGCACTGTCATCTCCTTTGGGGCACAACAATCAAAAAAGATGCATCTTCCTTGTAGTATATATAGACAAGGACTAGTAAAATGTTCTGTTTTCTAACAATTTGGTGGGAGAGTTTACCACATTCTGTTAAAGAGTTGTCTCGGATTCCTTCATCCTTCGTGATGTAGAATCCAGGTTTACATTTGTAACTGCCATTGGTATGAGGCAAAAACAAGAAGAGGAAGTCCATATGTCCCACTAAAGGACTTGCTAAGTCATATGCAATGCATTTTGGGATGCAGAATTGAATGAACTATGATTTGATGGTCCAAGACTGGATATAATTGTGTTTTCACTATAAACATCACAAATAGGAGAATTACATTTCCCCTTGATGTAAACAACATGTTCATGAGAAGGCATGTACACTGGAGAACAGAGCATCCTACACGATCAAGACATCTGTTGTCTTAAGCACTCAGTATATCACACAATGCAACAACCCCATTTTTATACCTGAATGCTAGAGTTCCAGGGGAATCAGGATTTCTGGAAACCCTGGTTCCTATGGAACTCTAGCAGTCTGGTATAAAAATGGGGTTGTTGCATTGTGTATGATATATTGTACTGACAGGGAGGCTGTGCGATGACTCCTTTCCTTTCACTCTGGTCTGGGTGGAATAACTGTTAAGCATGCATTCTATTTATTTGGGAGAGAAATGACCGAATAAAGTACCATGAGATGAAATACTCACCACACCAGAGGTGGAATTGATGCCTTTAATTGTTAAATAAAGTAGAGTCAGTATTTATGGACAAAAAAAAACAATCTGATGATCCCAAACTATAGTACCCAAGAAAGTAAATGACCCAAACCATGTTTCAGTTTGTACAAACATAACCTGATGATGAATACATTAAAGATGAAAACAAAAATTGTAATACACTACATAACATAAATGTGAAAAGAATACATGCACACACCGCACTCTTATTTCTCACAGTGCACTGGAAACTGCAGGAGGAAATATATTCTCAACTCCCTCCAAATAGGCTTACATTTCATCAATTAACTGACAGCACAATTCATCTATCAATATGTATCATTTAATTTAACAAAGTGAACCAACATAAATGTTGAAATGTAACTCTGGATTAAAGTTGTGAATTCCTGCTAGTATGTAGGTTGTTTTCTGGTCAGGACATCTGACCTGCCGTATGAAAAATATGACCCTGAAAAACACTCAACACTCTTTGGCTTTGGAAAAATATATCTTATGTCAACAATAAAAATAAAGTACATTCATCCAATTTTGGATCCGCAGTAATCTATCTTTGTCCGAAAAAGACGTGAGTAACTGTTTCTCTCAATGTGCCTTTTTGTCTTATTTCTTCAATGTAAATACAAGTTAGAGGTGCACGAATGTATCAGTCTTTGGTTTAAGCAAAAAATATAATTAAGTTAGGAAAAAGTAAAAGACCAACTTTATGCACTTCCCTAACAAAATGTTGAGCTCTGTAAAAAACAAGCAATTTATATATTTAAACATTTACCTTTTACCAAGTAGTTACGTTTTGAGAAGCTCAGCCTTAAAATGTGTAGTCTAACACTATATTAATAGATGGTATCAACTAGTCACTTCAAGACAATAAAAAAGGAAACTGACATCCTGCTTTAAACGCAGTGACAAGTAAAGTTCAATCTTCGTGTGCATACATTTCCGCTTATGTCCAATCAATTTTTAGGTAATATAGGCTACTGTCTTTATGTTAAAATGTCAAACAGCCAAAAAGGTGTAATTTTAATCCTAAAGTATAGCATCACATATTGTTTGCAAGAATCCTAGTAATGTTTATAGACCAACTGAACTGAATCCTGGTTCAATTAAAAACATATGCCTATTCACCATACATGTAAGACAAAGTCTCTGATACCAACCATTAAACAGTAAAATCAATTATCCACAACAAGTAGGCTGCCTTACTGCATACAGGGTGAATTTGAAGTAGTACTGTGAGTAAGAGGAGCCCAGGGAACACATCCTAAAAATGCAACCTGATTTACCGATATCTGGTGGTGATATAAAGCCAGCACTTGACCCTCAAAGAAGAACTCACCCAAGTGCAGCCACTAGCCTCCATTGAGTCACATTTGAAAACACATCTTATGTCTACCACAGTATTTAGTAATTATGCTCATGGACAACCAGAGGGATTATGCAGAACTGAAAAGAATTCTTTAGATTGTTGTGTATGTGACTTATCCAATAAACAAATGCATCATCATCTCAATTGTGAAGTTTATCTTCATGCTACACTTTTGTTGTTTAAAAGACTGATTTAGTCTGTCCTGGCGTATAAAAACTAGTACCACCTTGATCAAACCTGCTTGGCTTCGATATTAAATAGTTTTATCAAAGTAATGCAAAAACATCAAATTAACATCACTAATGTTTTCTGATAATTCTTTGGTTTCAGATTTAAAGTTGGACAGTAAAACTGAAGGTCTCATGATTTGTAAACCTATCAGACTGTTATTAACTTGCCTCCATATAGATGAGAAAATATGTTTTCAAATTAAAGATAAGACTTTTTCACAAGAAACCTATGTTTCTTCAAATTTAAATGTGCAACCATGTGATCAAATGATATTCACGAGTTGACTTGAGAGTCTAGAAACAACATCATTGGTGAAGAATGCTGTTTTTCATGTTATAAGATGGAGTTATTCTATTTAGAACAAAATATTTTCACACATCTACATTAGTAGTAATGCAGTCTTCTAATCAAACGCTTGTTGGGTCCATGATATTTGAAATAGTTTTAGGGGTGAAAGTCTCAATTATTATCTATGAACTGAGGCAGATTCAATAGATCGTGATGGATACTGAACATTTGTCTCTTCAGATTACCAATATATTTTTCCTTTAAGTGCTACGAGTACAATAACATATCTAACTGGGATTGCATAACTGAAAAATACAGGAATTAACTAAAGAGCACTTTGGAAAATAAACATGCAAGTTGCAACAGGAAATTCTCTAGTGTGCAGTTCCATGATTATACACAAATGTCTATTTTAGCTGTAAAGAAATTCAAAACATTGTCGCAAAGGGCTTCATAACCCTACTATTAATATATACTTTATATGACACTGAAAAGGTTCATAAAAATTCTGCTTAAAATAACAAGACTTATGCAACTGGAGTGTGAATTGAAGAGCTTACAAAAATGTGCCACCTTAAGTTAAACAATTTAAAGTGTGCAATAAAGTTTACACTATTCACATAAAGCTTCTTATCTGTTTTTTCAAAGGTTCTGGGTGGGTGAGTTTTACAATATGATATTAAATGATACCCTAGTGAAAGAAGGGTGTTTACAAGACAATATTGTGAAGGTTTAATTATATATTTTTTAAAAGTATAGAGAAAGTACTCCAGTCCAAGTTATGGCATATCCGCAGCGGCAATCAAAACATATTTCACTATAAGGAAACACATGCAGGAATACTGCAGACACTTCACAGCAACCCTTAGTTGCAAAACAGGAAGATGGACTGGCTAATCGATGAAAGATTAGATTGACAGATTGCAACACACATCCGTCGCGATGATCTGGCCGCGAGATACATGATGTTCAACTAGTAAGAGTGATGTTGATACATCGAACAAATGATACACAAATGTGACCCAGCAGTCTAGCATTTGATCAAAATGGTGACATCCTAGCAGAAGATAAAATAAACATCAGAAGTGGAATAGAAGGGACAAGGGAATGCCTTTTTGGCAAATATGTGACCGTATCAGACATATCAGGGTAAATATTTAGATTAGGGCAAACAAAGGTATATAGTACGGTATACAGGAGGAAAGGAGCATTTACAGTCCTGAAAATGAAAGGCAGGGTGATTTGTTAGTCTAACTTAGGATGAATAAATTGAGTGCCCAACACCAGGAGTGAGAACTGCCACTCAGTCCATCTGACTTTTAAGCTCACGACTCCACTGCTTTACTGATCAGCCATTTTGGCTAAGGGAGAAAAAAAGCAAAGGAGACAAGACCTCAAGCTTCTTCATAACCAGCTTCCATCACCGTCATCATGACCATAAAAAGGGACTACTGGGACTATCCAGTTGGAATGTACTTGTGTATAAATCACCAAATTTTTGATGATTTACTATGGATGTTACAGGAAAAGGGAAATATAAATTAAGAAATGAAAAAAGAGTACAATGCAATGACCTGATGCTCTTTAGATTTTATGTGCCTTCTGTACATGAGAATATTGTTGATTATATTTATCAGAAGACACTGTTTAAAATCAATACCATGGTGAAAGGGGGAGGGAGATTGTCATTATTCAGATTTTTTTCAGTAAAAAAACCCACAGTATTTATAAAGTTAAAACTGAAATCTACCTAATTATGTGGATGTGCCTATATTATGCTCACAATACTTACATACACATACGTACATATGCACACATATTCATATATGTATACATCTTTGCATAGAACCTTAAAAAGTGTAACCAGCCAGGCACTGGTTAAAAATAAAACAGGTTCCCTGTGTGGAATAAAATAAAACAATGTTACATTGTAAACACTGAGGAATCCTTATTTTTTCTTTGCTTTGGTCCGCTCACAGAATAATATGACAGAAGGATCTCAAGATGACGATAATTCATGCAAATAAAGACATGAAAGCATAAAGTCCACTCTTGGCATGTAACTCTGCGTGATTTAACTGAAAAATAAAACATAGAAATAAAGATTAAAATTATGGAATGAAAAACAGCAAAACAAAAATGAAAATTAAGATTGAGAAATGCTTCACAGTTCAACTGATATCTAATAAATGAAATGAATGAGGCCGCAACAAAGCATATCCTCGCCTAACATATGTTATTCATTTTGACATGTGGCAAGACACAAGAGGTGACTTAGTGTCCATATTATCATTCTCACTGTTGAATTCTTTGCTGAAAGAGACTTTGAAAATTAGATCGAATCAGGTAAGGACACAGCTAAATAAAATGTAGGGTTAAGGTTATTTTATGGAATAAAGATGGCATTTATGAACAAATAAATACCCGCATAGTCTTATCATATCCAACTCTAGTAAAAATTTAAGACTGAAATAAAGTGACCTTATTCAAGTAATAATATAAGCACTCTCAAGGCACACTAACTACAGTTTGCTCCAGAGAAATGGCATTGCAATAACAAAGTATAAATCTTTTAATTCAAAGTGGCGCTTCTAATGAACAAAATAACTAAGTGCCACCTTTTAAGTCACCGATCTATAGACTATGTAATGTGGACTGATAAATTGTGTGCTTCAGCCTCACAGAGCTGCTCCAGTCATTCTAGGGGACACCCATTTCCTGTGCTGTTGTATTATATCGATTGTCATGCTGCGACTGACAACTTGGTACCCAACTGACATAACTCTGATAGAAGTTACTCTAATTGTTGTGTCATTCAGTCCAACAAAAACATAACTTATCATCTAATTCGCACTGCAGATAGGGAGGGACACTTTTTCATGGGTGATGACTGACCCAACCCAAAGCTGCATCTACTGCTTAGCACTGAATGTAGTGTCTAGGGATTCCAATTTGGAATGGAGTAGCTACAAGCAACTTTTCTCAAGGAGCAGGGGTTCAATACAATGCCAATGGCAGCACATCAATGAGAGTTGTGGGGGCAAATTTTGGAGGGCACATGGCAAGCTATTGTGATAGCAACTGCTCTGCATTCTACTTCAATCTGATGTGCAAGGGAATCCTGCAGAACTCCAAGAAGAATATTGGGCCCTTTATTATATTTATTATATACTGCTGTGGAAATGATTTGAGTGAGGAAAGAGAACTTGATTAAAGACAAATTTGTTTCAGGATATACTGTGTTGCATTAAAGAAAAGAATGACAAAACAATATATGAAAAAATGAAGCAAAGTATAATCGAATATATCTGTAGTTATCCAGAAAAAATCTTCAAAAATAATCATACAAATTATATATGAATCACTACTTGTAATAGATGAGCCCTCAAACAACATGCAGAGGTCGCATTGTGTCAAAGTTGATTTTGAGCCATTGTACAATCAACATCTTATTTGAACTTCTGCAATGTTACTTTTGCCTTTCTGACCTAAAGAAGAAGGCTTCACTCTGTTGGCTGGATCCATAAATTTATATTAAATAAATATCAGCAACTGCTTTAAGCACAGTCATTGTGCATTACAGGCTGTAACCTTGAATGAAGCAATGAAACCAGCCCCTAAAACAAAAAACTGTTAAAAAAACAAATTTGGAAACTGAACTTTACCTACATTCTGGCCAATAAGAGTTAAAATTATTCCACAGAGATTAATTCCTCATTTCAGAAAACTGTGGCAAATAAAAATCACTGAAACATTGATGTATGAAAAAGACAAGAAGTGGACATGGCTTGGCTGGCCACAATGGCAGATGTGTGAGCCGAGATCTCTCAGCCCGTTGCTCTCGAATCTGCCTTATTACTCTGGCATCGGGTGACTTTTGCGCTAGTCACAGCGTGGCGGGAGCGGAGGAGCCCTATGAGACAGGAGGAAGCCGCTCCGATCCAACAGGGGATGACACTGCAATGGGCGAGGGCCGGCCGTGCTTCTTCTGAACAACTTTTCCTCACATCTGCACAAGAGGGGCAGCATCAACTGGGCAGGTAAGTGGGGACATCTACTGGAGGCCCAACTGCAGGTCTCACATCGGACAGAGGGTAGTAGATCCCAGACAATGGCCTCTGACTTGGGTCATCCTGAAGGCACTGGCGTGGCCCTGACCAAATCACTGAACTGCAGACCGGAGCCCATGAGAGACAGGCTTGCCTTCTCCTTTCCCACTGTGATAGCTTTGCACACTTGCCACTCTACTGGGGGCCCTATGGGTCTCAGCCATGCATGTAAAAAGGCTGTTAGGTTGAGACCACAACCACTACTGGTGCTCCCAGCCATGCTGGAGGGCTCCTGGTAGGGCCCAAAGAGGACTTGTGCGGCCCCCACTCTTTTTTTTTTGACTGACCATGGCCCGCCTCTCAGCCCTGAGGGGACTCCCCTTCCCACTTGCTCCATAGGATCCCCAGCCTTGAGGGGGGTTCAGGTTCTGCACCCTGGGATTCATCAGCGTTATAGAGAAACATTGGGGGCTTACCTGGAGGCCCATTTGAGAGACCTTTACCCACCGAGCAGCACCGGGCGCACCAGCAACCCCTGCAAGCAACAGAGTCTAGCCTTGCTCTAGGGGCCCCATCGGGGTCTGAATTGTCTCCCTGAACCGGGGGACCAGAGAAATGCTTGGTGAAATCTAAACTGTCCTGGACTCAAGATCCCTATCTTAGGCAGTGAATAACGTATGACTCGGGGGTCCTAGGCTGCTTGCTATACGCTGCCACGGGGCAGATCACATAAGCATTGGCCTGCATGCTGGCCTGTATACCCCTGCTTCACCACTCCCAGAGCCAACTTATCACAAGAGGATGCACCAAAACCCTTAGAACCGGAACCCAATCTCCATGATCATCGAAATATATCACCTTGCCCAGGGCCTCCTCATAAGACCCGGATAAACTCAAAGCTATCCTAAAAGCAATTAAGCCATCTCAAATCTCTCTGAAGGCTAAAGTGGACGCAGTATTGACTGATGTAAATCTGCTGTGATATGACCATTTGAAATTAACTTACCAGGTCACTCAGTCAGAAAAAACACTTGCCATCTTGCAGCCCGAAACAGCTGATCTCCAACAGCAACTCTGGGACTTAATCGAGGGATTTAGATTCCTGGGGGGCCGCTCCAGCCGCAGCAACCAACGTACACGTGGTAGATCTCCCAGAAGGCTGTGAAGGACACAGTCTTGTGGATTTTCTGGAATTGTGGCTCGAGGATCTGCTCCCCCTGCAAGATTTAACATCCTACTTTTCTATAGAGAAAGCCTACCGGGTACCCGTGCTCTGCCACCCTCCAGACGCCCCTCCACACTCTTCCCAGATTACACACTGGTCATCAAGCACCAAAGGGCCTCTTTTCTGGGAGTAAAACGGAAGCTGCAAAAGATGGGAAACAGGTTTGCTTTCCTCTTCCACCGCAAAACTCAAAATTATTGTGGATCAAAAGGCCCATTTCTTTTCAGATCTTTCAAATGCTTGGGACTGGGCAGAGGGCTGGGGCATGTCCACCCAGACTGATACAGCCCAGAGGCAACTGCGTCACCCATCCAGACATCATCACTGCTGCTCATAGAGAGGACCTGAAATAGCTCCTACCTCCTCTATGATTTTGTCCGAGGACCAGGCAACAAAACCTCTTTTCTACTACAGGATGCTGGATCCCACATCCCCAGTGACTCCACAGATGGCCGATGACGTTCTCGAACTTATTCTTCAGCTGTTTTCTCCTGCAGGCCTGGTTTTCACTTTGCCTGATCTCCCCCTGCTTGTAGCAGGAACCCCTTACCTCTTCCTTGGTGGAAAGCTGGAGGAAAGAGATTATTGACTCCCCATGCCCCCATGGTGGGAGCTTGCGGGTGACCTCTCCTGAGGTTCTCTGGCCATCTCCTGCTTCAGGGACCCAATCCGAAGGATGGTTGGCCCTCCTTTGGGTTTCTCATCCACATGTTGTACCCACTGCAGGCCCATTTGGCTTTCTTCGAAGATTCCTCAACAACGAGCTTTTTCTCCCTACTTGGGCACCTCTTCCATCCTGTTTTGATCCTTCATTCCTGAAAGCCACACAGTTGCCTGACCATGTCACCATCTCCCTGTGGGTATTTTCTTGACTGGTTCAGACAGTCGGCAACTGGCTTGCTGTATATTTTATTTACATTGAGTTCTGTAATGTTCATAACTTTCCCAGTTATCATTACCCTGTGGCTAACAACTCTGCTCCCTTTCTCTGTCCAACCCACTCTGGGGACCCTAGAACCCAACCGAATACTGGGCCCAGTCCCCCGCATGGAATTCAGCTCATGTATCCCAGGTTCGACAAGGACTCTTATTCAGACACACCAAATAATGTCCTGGAACATGATGCAGACACTGTCTAAGCAGTATGAAATCCAATCTTTTCTCAAACGCAAAGGGACCCAGATTGCGCTACTATAAGAATCCCACATTATGCAATTCGAGGGTAATAGGGTCCAGAAGAGGTGGATGGGTCAGGTCTACAGTACTAAAAATTCTGTTTATTCTAGGTTAGGTGGGAACCCCTCTAAGTGTTCTACTGCAAGAATTGACCTGTACGTTCGGTTAGTTTTACTTGAGACTAGATTAGATGGTTCACCTCTTATAATAGGGAGCATATATGCCCCTAACTCAGACCAGCTCACCTTTCTACATCACCTCTCTTCTCACTTGGCTAAATGGGCACATATTGAGTGGGTTATTGGGGGCGATTTTAATTGTGTCAGGACACCTCTCTAGACCACTCACACCCCCTCTCCAGCGCTCCCACTGTGTTTAATTCTTGCAGGCTTGTCTCGTGGCTCAACCAACGGTCCCTACCAGATGCTTGGCGACACCATAATGCAGAAGTCAAATTCTAATCTCTTCACTCCCCTGTCCCAACTTGTATTTCCAGTTGGATGGAATTATATGCTCGACTCTGCTCTGCCCCTTCATTTCCTTCCCTGATTACCTTGGTAGGGAACTGCAGGATCATAACACCCCTACTATTGAACAATCCTATATAGACACTGAAAGTTGACAACCAGTGGCCATATTACAGAACGTGCCCCATTGGCGCAACAGGCTTGTTCGCCCGCTTTGCGCACCGCCAGGGCATGTTGGTATAACAGAAGGGGTTGCAGACACTTGTGCAGCCCTTTCTGTAAGACTGAAAATGCTGGTGCACATGTAGCACCAGCGCTTCCTCAAGAGGGCATTCCCTCATTTGCATGGGGGCGTTTCCCCATGCAAGCGAGGGAATCCCTTAGACTCAGCACCCGTGCAGTTTTATAGACGAGGGCGCACATGCAAAGAGGCTGTCAAGAAGCACCCTGACAGTGCGCCCCCTAAAAGGTGGTGCTCTGTCGGGGAGCCCCCTGATGGCAGCCCTCTGGATGAGCGAAGGGGATCCTTTGGACCTCCCAGACATCCCCTTGCAGTCGGGTGCAGTCACTCACTGCACCGGCCTGCAAGGGGATCTCAAATCCCTTTTAAAAGTGCAGGCGGGTTGCCGCCTGCACAGAGAAACACGGAACAGGATTTAAACAGCTACTCCATATTTCTTTTGAATGCGCCGCCCCGGAGGCAACGCGAGTTCGTAGCTGCCCGAGGGCAGCGCATTCTACATGATAGGGTGCACTTTTCCTGTTTGCACCCGGCGCACCTGCTTAAAGGTGCACCGTGGCGCAAACAGGAAAAGTGCGCTCTATCTATAATAGGGGCCCTGGCGCTCAAATCTTGCCCGTTTCAGTTGTGCAAGAAGGAGGCCAGGTTGGTGAAAGACCTGCATTGCTTAGATTAACCAGCCTACATAACCATAACACATTTACAGGGTGATAAATCCATCCGGCCTGGTTGTTTAACAGAGAGCACAGATAGCCTCAAGTAACGACACTCCACCATCCTGACGGCACAATGCTTTATTCCCAATGTGCCATCCACAAGGCCTTTGTAACATTTTAAAAACTCTTATATCATACTCCACATGATGTTCCACAGGTTGATATCCAGTATTTCCTTGATGTCATTCCCCTTCCGAGACAGCCTTCATTAGAATGCGGAAAGATAGATGCACCTATTAACGCCCAAGACACTAAGGAAGTAATTACCGAACTGGCAGCTGGAAAAACTCCCAGGACCGATGGCCTCATCAGAATTTTCTAAATCTTTTGGTGGCTCCTTGGCACCAAAGTTGGTCAAGCTATATACGCCACGCAAGAAACCAGACACCTTCCCACCAACCTACGCGAGCCATCACTGGTGTCTCTGCTAAAACCTGGAAGGGTCCCCATAAACCCAGCATCCCACTGCCCAATAGCTATCTTAAACATGAACTATAAAATTCTGAGTAAGATCTTAGCCAATCGTATTCAGCAGAACTTCCTCTCCTAATACATGCTGACCAAAGTGGATAAGTCCACAGCAGAAATACTTCCTCAAATATCCAACAGCTATATAGAATTATGAAAAATGCACAAGCATGCTGCCCTCATTCTAGACCTAGAGAAGTCATTTGATTCTGTAGGCTGGGCTTAACTGTTTAGCATCTACACCCAATTTGGCTTTGGAACTTGCACCCATCATGTTGGTCCAACTACTGTACTCCGACTCCACCATCAGAGTCCGATCTGGGAGTTTGATTTTAGCATTGATAATGGTTGGAAGAGGTACCACACAAGGTTGACCTCTTTCCCCTCTTCTAAATAGCAATGGAACCTCTAGCAGGTGACGCACGCCTCTATGGGATCGAATGGGGCATCCCCTTACAGGAGAGGACTCAAGCAATTTCACTAAACTGAGATGACGTGCTATTCTACCTTAAAGATTTGCATGATTACCTCTCCACTATTGCACATCTCTTAACTACTTCTGGAGCAATATCAGGTTTGCAAGTTAGTTGGCCGGTTCCCCCTAACACCTACTGCTGCTCCGGTACAATTAGATCTATGGTATAGTCTAGTGACGTAGGGAATAGGTCATTCCAATATTTGAGAATTTGGATATTTCAAGCCGAACAGGTTCCCCTAGATGTTAACCTTACTGCCGTGGTGGCATCCCACCAAGATCAAGTTGCCTTCTAGTGATCCCTTCTCTTACCAGTTATGGGCTAAATCGCAAACTGGAAGATGGTGATGCTCCCGTGGCTTCTCTACCATTTCGTAAACCTCTCAACAGTACCCCATCAAGACGCTTTTGGGACCTCGATAAATTGCTCTGCAAGCTCATCTGGCTACCACCGGGTAGCATTACCTAAATTGCAGCTCCCTCCCACTCAGGGAGACCTGGGAGCTCCCAATTTTGAGTTCTGTTATTTTTCAGCCCAGCCCAGCTGCAATGGCTATCCTGCTGACGGTCAAAGAATTTCTACACATGCGCCCTCAACCCCCACCTTAACCTGCTGCTATTTGATGGCCTCAGGCGCCAGCCCTGTGATCGACCATTCCCGCCTATTACAGGTGACTTGAAGTGATTTGCTGGAGGTTGCTCGATTAGTAGGAGTCTCCCTGTCATGCCCCTACTATACCTGTCCTGGAACTCGCTAAAGAGCTCGGATGTAAAGGGCTCAGATGTAAAGGGCTCAGATGTAAAGGGCTCAGATGTAAAGGGCTCAGATGTAAAGGGCTCAGATGTAAAGGGCTCAGATGTAAAGGGCTCAGATGTAAAGGGCTCAGATGTAAAGGGCTCAGATGTAAAGGGCTCAGATGTAAAGGGCTCAGATGCCTCACTGGGCATGAGTAGTGGCTCTGGGACTAACCTGGAATCTACACCCTGGAGGATCTCTTGCAGGGCAGTCGACTCCTGTCTTTTGAGGCTCTCATGTAACAATTTGACCTTCATGGTGGTCAGTTTCTTGTATAAGGCACTTTAGGTTGCATCCTCCGGGTCACATGGGAGGTAGATGACGGAGTAAGCCATTCACCAACTCAAATTCCTTACATACAATGGGGAGCTGCCGAAGAATTGTCAATTGGTTTTCCAGGGTGCTCATTACTCAAGCACAGATCTCGTTACAACCCCTGATGGACATCTGGGTGGTATAGTTCAGCAGAACCCTGCACGATAGGGAGTGGGCGAGAGCTCTTGAGTACCCCTGTAAGATTTCTCACAATGCTAGTCTAAAGCTATCTTCCACACAGGGCTCATCTCTCCCCCAAACTGATTCATAGAATCTATCCCAATGCCTCGAAATCCTGTGCCAGGTGTGCTACCCCGGCCGCAGACCTTAAACATATGTTGTGGTATTGCTCTTACCTGCAATCATACTGGGTTAGAGTGACGCAGAAGATATTGGTACTTATAGGCTTAAAAGGAGTCAATTCATGGGAAGCTGGGGCAGTGGGCATTTATAAAAGGCCTAATAAACACAAGACTCACTTCCTGGATCTGGCCCTAATCCTCGCGAATCGTGCTATTACAATGAAATGGAAAAATCTGTCACCCCCCACTAGTGAAGTCTGGCGGCAAATGCTGGGAGTGTGTTCTAAGGCTGAGGCCTTTACTTTAAAAAGAGAAGAAGCTCAGGGCCTCTGCCGTCGCCCATAAGCTCAGTGGGAACGGCTCCTGTCGAAGCCTATGGAAACATACAATGAGAGTGCCTCTTTCTCATGAGCCCCTCGTCTCTGTTCCTCCCCTCCCTCCTCACCTTACCAGATTACCTAGGCCCCACTACTCTCACCTGCATAGTCATATTACGATGGGAGGGCCATGTTTCCACCACTTTCTTCTCTTTATGACACCTCTGCCCATTTACTTCACCCCAGTACCCGCCTCCTCCATCACGGGAACCCCAGTTTGATAGCTTTCCCACCTCGTCATACAGATCATAGGTTTCTCCCTCCCATCCTGAACGCTAGGCTTCTAGAGCCATCCCTGCTCACCAGCGTACCCCATGTCCTCCCTTTCCTACCCAGTTTGTTATACATTCTCATACTTTGACAGGTTTGCAGCCTCACATACCCCTCTATGTTTTACCATTTTACGATGCTTTGGCTTATTCCATCATGGTTTTTCATATGATGCTTTCACACACATTTTGGTTGTGGAGGGTATCCGGTTTTCCATCTAATGGTATTTCTTTCCCTCTGATTTGATGTTATCCTACCAACTACACTCAGTAGTAACTGACACTGCACTGTGAACTACTGCAGCTAAAATCAAATCTACAAAAAAATAATTTTAAAAATGACGTAGGATACAAGATGGTGTAGTATGCAACACATGCAGTCCTATGTCTGTATGGCAGTGCATTTGTAATGCAGATTATATGAAGACAACAGAAATGTATGTAAGGCATACTGCTGGTCAATCTGCGACAAAGTTATTTTGGGGTCTTCGGGTCTGCAGTTATTGGTTTGTGAATGCATCTGTGCACAGTGGCTTAGAGCGCTGTGGTAAACGGTGGAGCATGAGTGTTACTTGGGAGTCATAAAGGTATTTTGGGCAGTGTACAGGCAAAATGGAACATATGCAAAGTGAAGGTCAAACAGATTATGTTGTGAGCTGTGCACTGTGCTTTCACAAGAAAGCCGCAAAATATTTTTTTTGCGGCATCTTAGACTTCAACACACTACAACTTCAGTGTGCTGAAATATTCAGAAATAAAAGAGGGGCTTGACAGAACAGTCGACAGGGAAAGAGACAGAGTTCAGTCGAGTGAGGAGAGCACCAGTATCGACATTCTTGATAGCGGACTCAGAGTACGGCTGCTTTCTTGACTTCAGTTTTAAGCAGCTCCCTAAAATGCAGCAGGTTTGGTGCAGCTCTAAGTGCAGAACCCATCACTCTCAGAGACTCGCGCCTCTTTTTTTTTTCTTGAAAGGATACTATGGGATCAGGTGCAAAGATATTTTATGAGGCTCTGCTTGGCACCACATGAGGGGAGATGAAGGGATATGAAGGAAAAGTCTGTCCAAATCAGAGGTTGAATCTGAATATTATCATGTTCAATGTTACTGGAGAAAAGAACATCAAGATCTTGATCTGATATCTGTGTGGGACCATTAACAATTTGAGTGAATCCCAGCGCATACAAAGTTCTGTTGCAGGTTTGTTGTTGGGTCCATCTGCCCACATGTAACAGCTGTCAATTAACACAATTTTAGGTGCAAAGTTTTGCAGGTATAAGGTCACACTGAGCATTTTATCCAAGAATTTGTGTTTGAATCAACTGGGATATTATGTTTTAGCAAAGATGAAGGTGCTTTTTCAGATAATTGTGCGCCTTGCAGCCGAGCTTCAAGGGAAGAAGAGGTTGAGATGTGTGGTTTTATATACAGATGAAACTGATCATATAGATCCAACAAGCACAGTTTGAATGGGTGTACAACGCTGAGCAGGTTGCTTTGGTAGACAGGTGTGGCCTGGAAACATCACTCATAGCCAGGACAACTGGAATTATGCGATTGTGTGGCCGCTGCAATCTTTGCATGATTATACAATTACTGCATTTGCACAAAATCCATCATCTGCTGCATAATCTGCAGATTTGAACAAAAATAGAATTTTGTTTCCAGCTCAAACTGTTCGTAAGTTACCAAAAATGTGGTAGGCCCTTTGCAAAGCTGGATTGGTCGCCTTTCTCTTGCTTATTGCTATATTTGGGTATTAAACTGGTACCAATGACGTGCAATCAATACCCAGACAGTGTTACCAAGTTTTAAAACGACGAACTAATGAAGTAATACTATTACAAAATATGCTGCATAATTTGCCTTTTCTTGCTGCATGAATTATTCAACCCTGTCACATAATTTGTCCCTCTCCTGCCACATAATTCCAGTGGCCCTTCTCATAGATCTCCAGAGCATTGTAAACTAGTGTTCCAAAGACAAAAGTAGTCCTGCATCATTATTAACAGTATGAATGACAATTCAGGCATTAATTATGCTTGCGCAGTCACCCACAATACACATGTATAATAATGAATAGGTATTGAAAATTATTTATTAGTGGTTCTCTAGCTACACAGTTAAGGTTAAAGAGCAGACTAGATAGGCCTTGCAAGCCTTATCTTAACATTAGATTGTATGGCCACAGTGATCTAATTAATGAGACAAATTTACTTAACAAGGTTTCCTCTCTAAATCGAGTATTAAAAACCTGGCCTTTTTTAAGCTGAGCTAAGAATCCCAATCAGCTCTATTTTAAACAAACATAGTTATGGTAGAATTTTCGAGACACGGGGGTACCTGGTGAATGAGAAAGACTCCAGCTGAGCCGTGCAGTGAATGAAGTATTACTCTTAAGTATTCTTGTAGGGGGTGGTGAGTGTTCTCTGTCCTGACCATAATTGCCATTCCTCGACCTTACGATCAACGAACAATTCTATAAAACTACGCATAGAAAGAACCTATTACAATTCTAACGCTTTAATTCACATTCATGAAGGGAAAATCTTCCTGTGGGGCAATATCTACATCTCACACGCAATTTCTCAAACAAAGGAACACTCGAGAAACATGCCATGAAACTTATGGAGAAGCTGAAGAAAAATATTATCCAGTTTGAATTAGTAAGAAAGCTCAAAAGGGCAGCTAATAACAATAGAGAACAACTATCAACTCAGGAAAAAGAAAATGATATGGAAAAACTGATCTGTGTAACTACATTTTGTTTGTCCTAACTCCCATGAGTTGAAAACAGTCATCAATAAACACTGAAGCACACTGAACTCAGGTGGTTTTCAGTTTGAAAAGCCTATGTTCTCTATCCGGCGAGGACACAGTCTTCATGACACATTGGTCCTCACTCGACCAAAGAAACCAATTAATACCACACAACCATTGACGCTTTGGGACAACTCCCCTGTTAGAGGGCATTTTCCCTGTGGCACCTGTGGGGTCTGTCAATTCACAAACAAAAATACACAACTGAAGTAGGGCCTTGAAACAACTTGGCAACTCAAGGGGTTTACTAACCGCAGGCCTACTAACGTGATTTACATGATTAAGTGTCCGTGCAGTCTGATTTATAGCGGTATGACCTCAGGGAAAGTAAAAACTTGGATAAATGAGCACCGGAGTACGATCGGATGCAAAAAGAACAATACTAAATTAACCAAAGACTACCCTGATATGGAACATTGTGCTGATGACATAGAATGGTCAATAATTGAGAAATTGCAAAGATCCTACTTTGATAGGACTGTAATCCTTCTCCGGTTTGAACAACATTGGATATACGGATTATGGACTAACAAATTTGGTTGGAATGATGACATCCCTTGGTCACCGCTTAAACAAAGCTGGCTCTTGATTCTTCAGTCTCAACAGCCATAATGTGATAGGACCTGTATAACAGTCATATAGCTTTGCAGAACTGCTGAAGGGCCTACTGTATTAGCTTGGAGAATAGGTAGCCTGACACCATCTGACTATGGGAGGATTAAGCTATAAAATTATCCAGGGCCAATCCCTCTATCCCCATTACCCCTCTGTTGCCAGGTGTACATTATAATCATTGACTGATGATAGTTTTGGACCACATTGGTTGTCTCTTTCCTAACACTGCTCTTCTTTCTATTATTTAGTGGTACTACTTGGCACTGAGTTCCTATTCTTCCTGGTGACAGACATCACTATTTTATCCCTCAGTGTATGGTATTTTTTATAAATACATGAAGATTGACACGGACATGTCCTAGGTATGAACCGATGTCTCAGACCTTACCATGCTTACAAATAAAAAATCATCTGCTTCTTGGCTCATATTAATTCTTACCCTTCATTGTCAAGATTAAACAATGTAGTTTGTCAACAAACTCTCCCCTTTATTTTGAGACTGAAATACTGGGACGCGGATTGCAATAACTACATTTCCCATGATATCTTTGGAGCGATGAGCCAATAAACAGAGTACAAATCTCCCGCGGTTCCCGCATGCGCCAACATTTACACAGCAACTCCTCCTAAACATGGCAGCTCACTCTTTATTTACCGGGCACCACCCGTGATAGGTAAGAGTTCGGCTCTCCATGGAGACAAATAGGTAACTGGAGATGTTTTTTGAAGTTTCTTTATTTTATTGCAAAAAAGCGCGATTGTTTGCTACTGCTTTCAGCATCACACTAGGAATTAGTGATGGGACAATAATAGGTTTAACTAAAGTAGGCTAGCGTTTTCTTGTGAGAGGCCTTTTAAGTAGCACGACTTCCCGCAATAGAATTTTAGCATTACTCTAAGTATTAATTACACGCTTCTGATTGCATTATCAATAAGAGAACCTACCATAAATATAAATGCTTTCAGTAGTTAATTGATATAATTACACTAATACCCATAACTCCGACCTAAGAGCAACCGCCAATATTTTTAACTGCCATCCTTGAGAATAGACGATGTTAAACACTGCCCTCAGGAGTGTAAGTTTATATGCATGATTGTGTGCACGTTTTTTTGTCTCCTCACAGCTTCGCATATTCACATGTGCTATTCGGCCTTGTGGTTGCAGCGATATACCACGGACCACGCTGTGCTGACAGTATGTTTTACACTAAAAAGATGACATTGTGCAATCAAAACAATGCAATCTCAAATTCCTTGATTGATTTATCTGTTCCTAGGTATATACAATTCTTTAGGTGAAGGTAGGAAATCCCAATCTCACCTACATGAAGTTTTGTGTAGCTAGATAGGAATCGCCAGCCCCGATGAATGCCCTTCACGCCCACATTGGCAATGAACTGGGCAGAAAGATGTTGACAAACTAGTGGATGGGACGGCCATAGTACCTATAACATCCCCATATAATCTTTTAATCATACCTAGGATACCTAAAAATAAAGGGATATCCTTCAGGTTTACCCCAAGGTATTTTGACCTCTGATATCTAGATTCTTGAATTATCCAGGAGAATATTTCTTATCAGGTACTCCCTCTTTTGCCCACCCTAGTAGCATCATCTTACCAGGGTGTGGTGAGGAAGCCTATGATGAAGCATGACACATTACGTGGGTGAGGCTTCCCCATCCAGAAACACTGGATTCCAATTCAGGCCTTGGGGACCTTTATTTCCCTTTTCCCGGGGCTTGTGGGACACACCTGCCCCAAGTACACTTGTTTTATCTCATACCCTTTGTGTTATTGATCTGTCTTTCCCTGGAGACTGTATGAGACTTTTTCTGTCCTGGCCAGCTAAGACCGTCTTCTCTTCTATAACGCCTACTAAAACATGGCTATTTCTGCATCACTGCCCATTTCGCCTACAGGCTGGGTTGCAGTTGAATGGGTTATGGGTCATCTGCAATGCCCCCATTCAGTCTTCAGTGAAAAAAAAGCATACTATTGACATTTTTACGTACTTGCTTACTCCTCAATTCGCTGCATTAAAAGCACTTACAGCCCTATTAGGGAGTCATTGTTTCAATTTTTCAAGTTTCCTTTTGTCTAACACATTGCTTCAAAATACTCACCTCAAGAGTGAACCTGGGTTTAATCCATAGCCACAAATAGAGTAACTTTGCACTTGATGCTTTAAAATTAATCCAGTTAAAAATGGAATACACTACACTGACACCTTCACAATCAACGCACTGAGTGACTTATGGACCATAAAGATAATGAACATTTTCGTGTCAAAGCCCAAAATCAATGTTTACGAATTTATTTTGTCACCGAAACTACGAGGTTGTAGGCCTTTTAATTACAAGAACTCGTCCATTAATTGCCTTCTGGTACGTGTTTTCTTCAAGCATAAAATATTTTGTTTTGAGCAGCAGTAACTATGACCGTATACTATTTGCTAATCTGCACCAAAAAGAGGAGAATTTCACAATTTTGTGCATGTTACCGTTTGCCAATAAGCGTAATTATAAGTTTTAGTGAAGAGATTAATTTTTTAAGTTGTTGTTTTGAGAACATTAGTGATATTGCACTATTAATAACCAGGCTTGGCTGGCGAGTACAGATAGTGGACGTTACACGGCCAGTATTGACTGCAGATGTATTTAGAAGAATAAAAACAAAATGCTAAAAAAATTCAGGGGAAATAAAATAAGAAAAATTAAGGTTAGTGAGAAAAACAGAAGGGAGTAAATAAAATGCTTACTTTTTCTTGTCTTTGTCCTTCTTTAGAGGCTGCTGTGAAGTTGCTTGCAGAGTTTGCGATTGCAAGGTTTCCATTGCAACTTTCCTTCTGTTGAATGCATTCATTTCTTCCTCCTGTTCCCGCCTCTTCTCTTCCACCTTCCTCTTCTCTTCTTGATGCATCCTCTTTAAATGTTCAAACTTTTCTTGAAGCTAAACAGGGAGCACACAACCAGTTAGCATCGCAGCATGCCTCCTTGCCTGTGTTTCTAGCACTTTGCACCTCCGCAGGCCTATCGTACAATCTACCATGCAGGCAGAACAGCAAGCGGTCATTTGGTTGCAGCCGGAACTGCAGCATGCCTACCTGCTTGTCTTTTTTAAAGAACGTACTGCAGCAGTCTTACCAGATCACCTTTCCTGCAGGTAGAACTTTAGCAAGTCTGCCTAACAACCTTTCTTGCAAACCGCACTGCTGCAGGCACACCTGCACGCTAAGGCAGGCCTACCTAAGGGTTGTGCCTGTATTGCAGTTATAACAACACTTTGGCTACTTTTGGCTTTCTTGCAGTTACTGCTGCAGTGGGCTTATCTGCCTGTAGGAGTTTTAATTATTTAAGATAGGATTGCAAGGAACTCACATAGTTGTCTTTTGTGTATGCAGTGCTGCAGCAAGGTAAAATGCCTAGCGTTTGTATGGTTATCACTGCAACACGCTAGCCCACAGGACTTTCTTGGGGTCAGCATTGAGATATCCCTTCCTGCCACTTTGGGTCATTTACCTTCCTTTTGAACTGTGCTGCAGAAAAAGACCACAGATCTCGAAAGCTAAGCTCTTACAAGACATTGCATTTCCCTGCCTTCGAAAGCTGCAGTACATATTTCAAAGTGACGTGTAGTGTTAACTATTTTACCAAAATACGTGTCAATATAAAACAGCATTCAGCTGGGCTTTGAAATACCAAAAAATATGGCATCAAAGGATAGCAACAGTGCAAGTAAGTGATGCAAGGGACTCACACAAACACGCACGGTCTATCCGACTTGTTAAAGAGACAGAAGACAACTGAGAAATACAATAGACCATTAGAGTATCATGGACATGTCTTCTTTGTCCTCCAATCACTTTCCTGATCACCTTTGCTGCTTCTATCTCAACCTTCCTTCTTATCGACCGCTTTGTTCCAGCTTTTGCCCTTTTTAGTAGATAAACCATATAAAAAGACTCCAATAAATAAATTAGCTTTCCCATGTAGAGCTGAAAAGATGCAACCAAGTTTGTCATTTATTCAGTTTTGCTGCTACTGCATAGGATCACACCCAGCGTTGCAGCATTTGAACGTAGAAGCACCAGAGTTGTTCCAATTTACCCCCACCGTGCTAACCACGTGCATTTCTGTGGTATACAAAGAAGGAATGTCTGTTTCAAATACTTTTGCAGCTACAAGCACAGGCAACTGGAAACAGACTGCTACACGCAGGGACATTTGTTGCAAAACAGTTGTGTGCACAAGACAGTTAGATAGGTAAAGTGGGTAAGTGTCCCAGGCTGGTTCCACCAGATTCCAAGAGACAACAAGCATTGGCATTGCCAATAGGTCTCGCTTTTGGGACCTTATAAGTATTTAGTTATGCAGCACAATATCCTTGGTGCAACAACATCAACTGTTGCATGGCTAAACACTTATAAGGTCCTAAAGGCGAGACCTATTGGCTATGGCTATTGGCTATGCATGAAGGATACAGTGGCATATCTATGGGGTTAGTAATCAAGTAGCTAGAAGTGCAAAATTTAGAATTCACCACTACCTAACTGTATTTACCTTTTTGTTTGTATGCCAGCTAAAATAGTTACATTTTGCTGTCATAACCTTGGTCTGTGCTCTAAATTGGAAGTTCAAGAGACGTTTTCAGTGTCCCCGTGGTTTGGGATGTGGTGGTGAAAAGGATTGCGGGTGCAAAGCTCTGTTTGGTCTGAGATTTGATAAGGATATTAAATGTGTGCTTACCTTTTTAGCTATTTTGATATGAAGATTAAAGATATCCCAACAGTGGAAGAGCCCTATACAGCCGGATGTCAAATTGTAGGCACAGTTAGTACTCGACATCTGCAATTTCCAAATGCAAAGACATTTGGTGAAACCTAAGAGGAGATTTAGAGAAGTTTGGGGATATAAACAAATGCATCCGTTGGTTGAGGGGAGGTGAACACTTAACGGGGTAATGGAGTGGGAATGAGGACGAACTATTATTATTTTGTACCGTGTCTACCTTGTTCTGTCTTTTCTTTTTTTCCCTTCCTAAATATTTTTATTTTTAAATCAGAGGAGATGCTGAAAAGAATGACAGAGGGAATACTGAAGAGAGTTGTTTCTGAAAAGAAAGATATAAATATTGCTTGAAAGAAAGACGAGGGACATTGGTAAAATAAGTCGGAGAGTGCTGATAAATAATTCGGAGAGTGCTGTTAAATGCATAGAGAATGTGAAAAAGGAGACTTGTATCTGGAATGAAGAAAGGAGGAAGTGCTGAAAGTAAAAACTTCTTGATTACTCACTGCCTCCTACTTGTCAGTGAGCAGTGTAGGTTTGTACATGACATCATGTTTACCTAGCTTCCAGGCTCGGTATAATAGCCAATGATATATTGTCGTTTAAAATTAAGCAAAATGTATTCCAGGGTGGTGCTGACTCTTGCTGTTGTGGTGCTGATTGGTGCTGTGGAGCGATAGAGAGAAAATGTGTAGATAGAATAAAGGGTGTAGCGAGAGAGGAGATAGAAAAAAATTGAGAGGGTGGAGAGAGAGAAAGAGAGAGTAAGGGTGCCCATAGGTGCAGTGGGAGAGGTGTGTGCGGATTAATGCAGAATTGGTGTTGATTGATGCTCTGCTGGTGATGAATGAGGCTTTAGTGGTGCTGACTGATGCTGTGGTGGTGCTGAGTGATGCTTTAGTGGTGAGTGATGCAGTGGTGGTATGAATGATGCTGTGTTGGTGCTGAATGACATCGTTGTGCAGCTTAAGGGGCATATCATAGGTGCAGTGTTAGAGATGTGTGCATATTCATTCTGTATTGATGCTGAATGATGGTGCTGAATCAAGCGAGGGTGGTGCTGACTCTTGCTGGTGTGGTGCTGCCGAGCGATAGATGGAAAATGTGTAGATAGAATAAAGGGTGTAGTGAGAGACGAGAAAGAAAAAAACAGAGGGTGGAGAGAGAGAAAGAGAGAGTAAGGGTGTCCATAGGTGCAGTGGGAGAGGTGTGTGCGGATTAATGCATAATTGGTGCGGAGTGATGCTCTGCTGGTGATCAATGAGGCTGTAGTGGTGCAGACTGATGCTGTGGTGGTGCTGTTTGATGCTGTGGTGTGCTGAATGATGCTCTAGTGGTATTGAGTGATGCAGTGGTGGTATGAATGATACTGTGTTGGTGCTGAATGACATCTGTGTGCAGCTTAAAGGGCATATCATAGGTGCAGTGGTAGAGATGTGTGCGTATTCATTCAGTATTGGTGCTGGTTGATGCTGTTCTGGTGCAGAATCAAGCGAGGGTGGTGTTGACTCTTGCTGGTATGGTGCTGATTGGTGCTGTGGAGTGAGAGAAAATGTGTGGGTGGCAGGTAATCTGTGTAAGACTGACTGCATCATTACTGACCGCATTTTAAACTCCCGGCGCAATTTGCACATTTAGATCTTTGGCACTGATTTTATATACTTGTTTTAACTTGAAGTACTGAAATTGAAATACCTGGCATTATATGGGCTGCTAAAAGTGGGCTTCCTGCTCGACCCCCGCGGCACCCGGATGTTAAACGGGACCGCATTGCACAGGGGTTGACGCTCTAGCTTTCTTCTCTCCTCCTCCACTATTTAAATCGCGCTGGAGTGATCGCGCAGCGTGAGGGTGGCAGGTAATCTGTGTAAGACTGACTGCATCATTACTGACCGCATTTTAAACTCCCGGCGCTATTTGCACATTTAGATCTTTGGCACTGATTTTATATACTTGTCTTAACTTGAAGTACTGAAATTGAAATACCTGGCATTATATGGGCTGCTACAAGTGGGCTTCCTGCTCGTCCCCCGCGGCACCCGGATGTTAAACGGGACCGCATTGCACAGGGGTTGACGCTCTAGCTTTCTTCTCTCCTCCTCCACTATTTAAATCGCGCTGGAGCGATCGCGCAGCGTGTGGGTGGCAGGTAATCTGTGTAAGACTGACTGCATCATTACTGACCGCATTTTAAACTCCCGGCGCTATTTGCACATTTAGATCTTTGGCACTGATTTTATATACTTGTTTTAACTTGAAGTACTGAAATTGAAATACCTGGCATTATATGGGCTGCTACAAGTGGGCTTCCTGCTCGACCCCCGCGGCACCCGGATGTTAAACGGGACCGCATTGCACAGGGGTTGACGCTCTAGCTTTCTTCTCTCCTCCTCCACTATTTAAATCGCGCTGGAGCGATCGCGCAGCGGGCGCGCCATAGGCGTGCCGAAGGCGCGCCAAAGGCAAGCCCGTCTGCGCCCGTAGCGCGACCAGCGCCAGGACCCCTGGTCGAATAATGTCCCATTCATACGGTAGGGACCAACTGTTTGATTTGGGAAGAGGCATATGCAACCCACATAATATATCTCCCCATAATCTACACGGGAAAGAGGCCCGTTGTCCTAGCTGCTCCTTTTGGATCCACCCTGACCCCTATAATTATCCTAGGCTCACTAATAGGACAGAGAAAGGGTTAGAAACTAGAAAGCCTGTGGTTCATAGAGATAGAGAAAGTGGGCGTAGGGACAATAACATAAATAGGCCTACTAGAGTTCTAAAGGCAACACAAAAGGCGTTTGTTGAGTGTCTTTTGTTAAATACCCGCTCAGTGGTAAAACATAAATACCAGCTGGAAGATCTAATTCAACTTTCTACCCCAGACATAGTCTTTGTGACTGAAACCTGGACAGACAGTATGTCATGTCCTGACTGGAATATTGCTTTACCAACAGGCTATGCTGTCCTCTCACAAGATAGGGAGAAAGGTAAAGGGGGGGGGGGGTATAGCTATAATTTATCGAGACTATTTAAATGTACGGGTAGAAGTTATCTCCACTCTATCTGCCGAAGCAATGCACTTTGGGTAAAGCTAAACAATCTTACGACTTTTCAGGGGATACTAATATACCGCCCGCCTGGGCCCAAAGCAATATTCTCCCAATCACTTTTAACGCTTATGGAGTCATATACTGATCCTCACTCCCTTACAATCCTGGGTGATTTTAATTATCATCTAGAACTAAAAACGACTCAGACACAGCTAGATTGCTAGATAATCTTGAGGCTTTTAACTTGAATCAACTTATAACTGAATCCACCCACCAGGCGGGACACACGTTAGATGGCATTTTTACTAACAATCCTGATATTAATCTAAATAAGATAGTGGCCCTGCCGTGGACAGATCATAAGGCTGTTCACTTTAACATTAAAGTTACTCACCCATATCATCATACACAGACTAAGCCATCCAAGGTACAAATTAGGCGCTGGAATAAAGTAAAAGGCAGTGACCTAGAGGCTGCCCTTGACCACTTCCCTGCCCCGTTAGATAAGGACAATAATGAAGCAGCCATGCAGTTCAACGGCTGGCTACTGGTAGCAGCTGAGTGTGTTGCACCTAAAAAATTGATGACGGTAAAGAGAGTTAAGATACCGTCACCTTGGTACACCCCAGAGCTTAAGTGCCTAAAAGTAAATTGTAGAAGAGCTGAGCGCCTCTGGAGACAAGATTATAGTAATCAAATGAAATTATTGTATAATCTTGCTATCCAAAATATAAGGAAGCAATTACTGTCGCAAAAAGTCTTTTTTCACAATGAAAATAAAGGTGGCAGGAAACTCTACCAAGGAACTTTTTAAATCCGTTAATCTGCTGGTTAAATCGCAACAAGAAAATGCGTTTAAACCTGATCAAGCTATGTGTAACAAACTTGCCCTATTTTTCCAGGATAAGGTGCAAGGAATCTATAATGGCCTCCTGAGCTCTTCGGGGTCTCAGGATGAAAAAGAGCAACCAATATGTCCAAACCAGTGTAGATTATCCTGTTTCCAGACAGTCTCAAATGATGAAGTACAAAAACTTCTTCTCTCAATAAAATCTGGCTCACCTACAGATCCCTGTCCCCCTACTATTATGCATTTGGCTGCCCAGACAATTTGTAATAATCTTACACCTCTTATTAACCAAGTTCTGGAATCAGGCTACTATCCAGAAACTTGGAAAAAAGTATCTATTAGACCTCTTTTAAAAAAAAAAAAACCTGGACCCAACCGAACTAAAAATTATCGTCCCATTGCAGGTCTACCAATAGTGGCAAAAATTCTGGAAAAATCACTAAACATAGCGCTGACTGACTATTTAGATACAAATAATCTATTGGATACAACACAGCATGGCTTTCGGTCATGCCATTCCACTGAATCAGCCCTGATCACTGCAACTGAGGAGATCCGCAGGGTGGTGGATGGGGGGAGGGCGGTCCTCTTGCTCCTGGATCTATCGGCCGCTTTCGACACCGTGAATCATGCGGTGTTAGTTCAGCGGCTGAGGGATGTGGGGGTGGAGGCTTCCGCCCTGGCCCTCTTATCCTCCTTCCTGGAGGCAAGGGAGCAGAGGCTGTTTTGGGATGGACTGCAATCGGATAGTTTCCAACTTCCATGCGGTGTCCCGCAGGGATCAGCCCTATCCCCGACAATGTTCAACATCTATGTCACCCCGTTGGCTAGACTTATCAGGAGGCATGGTTTTGCCCTGGTCTCTTATGCTGATGATTCTCAACTTATCATCTCTATTACTAATCAGCCTGAGAATACAGCTACCAGGTTTCATGTTTGTCTCACCGAGATCATGACCTGGATGAACCATAGCTTCCTGAAAATGAACACCGACAAGACGGAGGTGATGGAGTTTGGTCCGGGCCCCCCCTTATGGAACAAGTCCTGGAGGCCAACCGAGGCTGGTGAATGCCCATGCCCTGTCCCCAAGGCCAAGAACCTTGGGGTCATCTTTGATGATCAATTAAATTTCTCTGCCCAGGTAAATAGCCTCACTTCCTCCTGTTTTTTTCTATTAAAAACTTTGAGGAAAATCTTTCCATTCATTTCACAAAAGCTGCAAAAGACGGTGATGGTAGCACTTTTCTTGTCTAAGTTGGACTATTGCAATGCCCTATTCTTGGGCATTGACAAGTCCCAGATGAGAAAATTACAATCCCTACAGCATGCTGCAGCAAGACTACTTCTGGGTATTCCCAGAGGACAGTTAACTACAGCAGGAATCAAATCACTACATTGGCTTCCTGTTCAGCAGCGGGTGGAATTTAAGTCTTTGTGCCTTGTGCATAAGGCACTATACGGTGGCGGTGCCGAGGACATTAAAAGACTGTTTCCACCCTACATCCCCCCACGCGCTCTTAGATCTGCAGTCTAGGTCTTATAAGGACCACTAAGACAAGACTGGCAAGATGGGGTGGCAGGGCGATATCACAGTGTGCTGCAAAGCTATGGAATAAAATGCCTACGGCCATGAAACTTCAACCCAACCTGCAGCTTTTTAGGAAAGGATTAAAAACATGGTTGTTTACTTCCGCCTAAGTCCTCGGTTAACATAGTACACTGATCCTGTCCATACACTCTAGCGCCAAGACGCCACGGCAATCGAGCACTATATAAACATATAAACATAAGGGTGTAGCAAGAGAGGAGTGATAAAAAAGAGAGGGTGGAGAGAGAGAAAGTGAGAAAGGGTGGAGAGAGAGAAAAACGGTGTAGTGTAAGAGGATAGAGGAAGAAATAAAGTAGGGTGGATAGAGAGAAATAGTGTGAAAGTGTGTACAGAAAAGAAAGGGTGTAGCGAGAAAGTAAAGAGGCAAATTCAGAGAGGGTTTAAAATGGCCTCATGTTTCCCTAGTTCCCAGGCTCTGTATAATACCCAATGATATGTTGTCGTTTCAAATGAAGCAAACTATATTCCAGGGTGGTGCTGACTCTTGCTGTTGTGGTGCTGATTGGTGCTGTGTAGCGATAGAGAGAAAATGTGTAGATAGAATAAAGGGTGTAGCGAGAGAGGAGAGAGAAAAAAATAGAGAGGGTGGAGAGAGAGAAAGTGAGAAAGGGTGTACAGCAAAGAAAGGGTGTAGCGAGAAAGTAACGAGGCAAATTCAGAGGGTTTAAAATTTGAACTAAAGTGTACATATTTAAAAAGTTAGAGCGGGATACAGAGAGAGAAAGAAGTGGAATGGGAGGGAATTCAGGGTTTTGAAAGCAAATCAGATAAAGGGGTGAGAGAGAAAGAAAGCCTCCTAAATAGTAAAAGAGGAGAGTTATTTAAGTATAGCGAGAATTAGAGAGGGAAGAGGGAGAAGAAGGAGAGAGACAATAAGGTAGTGGAGTGTGTGATGTTTTAAATTAGTGACAGAATAACGCCGCATGCAGCTTAAGCGGCATATCATCGGTGCAGTGGTAGAGATGTGTGCGTATTCATTCAGTATTGGTGCTAACTGATGCTATTCTGGTACAGAATCAAGCGAGGGTGGTGTTGACTCTTGCTGGTATGGTGCTGATTGGTGCTGTGGAGTGAGAGAGAAAATGTGTACATAGAATAAAGGGTGTAGCAAGAGAGGAGAGAGAAAAAAAAAGAGAGGGTGGAGAGAGAGAAAGTGAGAAAGGGTGTACAGAGAAAAACGGTGTAGTGTAAGAGTATATAGGAAGAAATAAAGTAGGGTGGATAGAGAGAAAGAGTGTGAAAGGGTGTACAGCAAAGAAAGGGTGTAGCGAGAAAATAACGAGGCAAATACAGAGAGGGTTTAAAATTTGAACTAAAGTGTACATATTTAAAAAGTTAGAGCGGGATACAGAGAGAGAAAGAAGTGGAATGGGAGGGAATTCAGGGTTTTGAAAGCAAATCAGATAAAGGGGTGAGAGAGAAAGAAAGCCTCCTAAATAGTAAAAGAGGAGAGTTATTTAAGTATAGCGAGAATTAGAGAGGGGAGAAGGAGAGAGACAATAAGGTAGTGGAGTGTGTGATGTTTTAAATCAGTGACAGAATAACGCTGCATGCAGCTTAAGGGGCATATCATCGGTGCAGTGGTAGAGATGTGTGCGTATTCATTCAGTATTGGTGCTAACTGATGCTGTTCTGGTGCAGAATTAAGCGAGGGTGGTGTTGAGTCTTGCTGGTATGGTGCTGATTGGTGCTGCGGAGTGAGAGAGAGAAAATGTGTACATAGAATAAAGGGTGTAGCAAGAGAGGAGAGAGAAAAAAAAAGAGGGTGGAGAGAGAGAAAGTGAGAAAGGGTGTACAGAGAGAAAAACGGTGTAGTGTAAGAGTATATAGGAAGAAATAAAGTAGGGTGGATAGAGAGAAAGAGTGTGAAAGGGTGTACAGCAAAGAAAGGGTGTAGCGAGAAAGTAACGAGGCAAATTCAGAGAGGGTTTAAAATTTGAACTAAAGTGTACATATTTAAAAAGTTAGAGCGGGATACAGAGAGAAAGAAGTGGAATGGGAGGGAATTCAGGGTTTTGAAAGCAAATCAGATAAAGGGGTGAGAGAGAAAGAAAGCCTCCTAAATAGTAAAAGAGGAGAGTTATTTAAGTATAGCGAGAATTAGAGAGGGAAGAGAGAGAAGGAGAGAGACAATAAGGTAGTGGAGTGTGTGAGGTTTTAAATCAGTGACAGAATAACGCCGCATGCAGCTTAAGGGGCATATCATCGGTGCAGTGGTAGAGATGTGTGCGTATTCATTCAGTATTGGTGCTAACTGATGCTGTTCTGGTGCAGAATCAAGCAAGGGTGGTGTTGACTCTTGCTGGTATGGTGCTGATTGGTGCTGTGGAGTGAGAGAGAAAATGTGTACATAGAATAAAGGGTGTAGCAAGAGAGGAGAGAGAAAAAAAAAAAAGAGGGTGGAGAGAGAGAAAGTGAGAAAGGGTGTACAGAGAGAAAAACGGTGTAGTGTAAGAGTATATAGGAAGAAATAAAGTAGGGTGGATAGAGAGAAATAGTGTGAAAGTGTGTACAGAAAAGAAAGGGTGTAGCGAGAAAGTAAAGAGGCAAATTCAGAGAGTGTTTAAAATAGCATCATGTTTACCTAGTTCCCAGGCTCTGTATAATACCCAATGATATATTGTCTTTTTAAATGAAGCAAAATGTATTCCAGGGTGGTGCTGACTCTTGCTGTTGTGGTGCTGATTGGTGCTGTGTAGTGAGAGAGAGAAAAGGCAGCTTTGTCTCCAGCTGACACATGGTGAAGCAAAAACCCGGTAATGTTTGTTTAAGAACGAAACCACTTAAACATTACCGGGTTGTTGTTTCAAAATATATAGAGCGCGTGCATTTTTCAATTTAGATTGCATCGTCTAAAGTGAATTCTGTGGCATGACGTACTTTTTCACGAAAGGCAGTTTTGTCTCCAACTGACACATGGTGAAACAACAACCCGGTAATGTTTGTTTAAGAACGAAACCATGTGTAAGCTGGAGACAAGGCTGACTTTCGGGAAAAATTACGTCACGCCACAGAATTCTGTCCAGGAGTTGCAATGTAAGAAATTGTGTGACTTGTGGCCAAGACTGTCTTTAGGGAAATCGAACATAGTTTCAATTTTTTAGACAATAAAGTCTACCCTGAAGCTAACAAGAAAGAAAGGGGAGAAGGGAGGGGGTAGTGATAGCAGAGAGGAAGGAGCTGGAGAAGCAGGATTCACGCACTGCCATGGGAGAAGGGAGGGGGTACGAAGAGCAGACAACAAGGGGGTTGAGGAGCATAATTCACGCGCAGGAAGGGTTAATTAGCCAGGATTCACGCGCTGCCATAAAGCTTACAAGGAGGGAGGGGGTAGTGAGAGCAGAGAGAGAGAGGGGGGGGGGGTGGAGGAGCATTGTAAGGCTTAATGAGCCATTACAAAAGCCAGATGGCAGCTTTGCATGCACGTTCACGCGCGCGTAACCGCAAGCTTTAGGCCACAAGCAAAAGCTTGTGGTCGCATTTCTGAAACCCACTCACTAAATGTCTCGCCAGACCAGCGCATGCGCTGGCTCAGGCGAGACCTAAAAATATGTTACTGGACTGCAGCCATCTGGTCTCACTGCGAGTCGAAGAACAAGGCACAGAGGAGGTACCACACCTAGGCCAAGTCTAATACTTAGCATGTTACAAACATGGCTACTAATTGGTTAAACTGTTTCTTAAATCAAGCAGTTGAGTGGCCACTGGAGATTGTCACTCTGTGATGTGCCTAGATTTCCAGTGCAAAGTATAGTGCCCTTCATGCATTAATAGCGGAAATGAGTGCTACCAATGGTCAATTTTTAGCCATCTCCAATAAGCCCTGCACACGCTGAATACTTGACAGAATACAGCTCCACGTATAATAACCCATGAGCCACTAAGCAACTAGAATTTGTCAAGAGATAGAGTTTTTGCTTCAAACACATTACACACATACCTCCCTCTCTCTTTCTTTCAACTCTCCTTCGGTCTCTTTGACTTTGTTTACGAACATTTGTCTCATCTCCTCCTCTTTCCTCTGCAGTTCACCAAGAAACTCTTTCCTCTTCGCCTCGTACGTTTCCTGAAGACTGAAGACACAGAGTAATGCAATCACATTTTGAAGAATGAAGCTTGTAGCCCACAAACAGCCACCAAATGAGAAACCACCTACTACCAAGGACAATAAAAAGGGCAACTTTAAAAAACATACTGCTGACTCTACTTAGGGCATGACATTGGACACACTATATTGTCTTTTCCAGGTAAACCCACATGCAGACATTTGCCAGTCCTTCAGACTTTTTGGACATCTGCAGAACTGCACAATGCCTGTGTTTGGTGAGTTGGTCGTTTGTACAGTATTTCATTGCTCTGCAGGGCCCATTTTCTAGGAATTCACCAACACATTTTGATCAACTACCCCATAAAACTATATGGATGTTTGAATCCTTCTAGGAAAGAGCAAATGCCCAAAACGTTGGGGCATGGGAAAGAAATGTACTTCAATATAGAATTCAAAAACCTAGACTCTTACTTTTCTTGTTGTAGAAAGTACAAGTAATTCAAAACTGTCAGGTCACGAGTGCAGAAATAATTTCCATCTGAAGTAAAACTGAGTTGGCGGTCTGCATCCAGCACTATCCAGTGATGGAAATAATAGGGAATCAGCCGGATCCTGATCTGGCAGCTATTATTCTGCTGGATCGGGCATCTGTTTGGCCCCGTGAAATATGCTGAATTGGTCCTGGCGTAATTTGCCAACACCAAGACACAATTCAGCAGGGCCCGCACGTGGTCTGCTTTCTGTTAGGAGCAGCAAGGTGCAAGTGGTGAAGGAGCTTTTTTATTTTAATTTCCAGCTTAGGCGCAAAACAGAGGGCGAATTTAATGGACCATCCACCCTCCCCTTTTGTCCGAGTATAATCCTGCTGGGAGTTATCTGCACCTTAACTCCTAGATGCCAATGCAATGGGGAAACAAAGGCGCACATATTATCGCTTCACAAGTACTTAAGAGAAACTACGATTTGGAGGCAGGTTTTTGACTTTGTTCAACACCTATATGTAAGAGGTATGCATGCACTGCAAGAATGTCAGATGTATAAGTATGTACAGGTATTTAAACGAAAAACAATTAAAATAACACTTGCTAATTTGTTTATTTAATACTTTTATAGTGCTGCTCAGCCCGCTACAGGGTGTCAGAGCGCCAAACATCACGCACACATTACACATTCACAATAAATCATACAAGTGTGTAGTGTAAATCAATGTACATGATGTTACATAAATCAAACAGAGTTTCAAGGTGTAGGAGTCCCACATTGTCTTTACAGGTAGGGATTATATGCTATGATGGTATGGCTGGGAAAAACACAGTCAGGATTTAAAATGTAACCCAGTGCTTGAAGCTTGTCTTTTTTTTACTACTCAAAGACACCCTTTTTAGCAGCATTATAATAATGGGTTGGGCAAAAAATTAAGGTTCTAAACCCATGTCTTGCAGTTTGCTTGTAGGTTCTTGATGCTGGTTTATAGCTTACTGTGCTATATTAGAAGGATTTCAATTTATGAACTGCAAGTAATGAAAGGATCTCTGTGTCTAAAGCAGTGACCCACTTACCGAGCAACATACCCAAATAATCTGTCATAAACATGCTACACACCGCGCTTTGCAGGAGACACATTAATCCCCATGCTAGTTTGTGAGTCAAAACTGACTAAACAAAACACAGATATCGCCAGCAAATGCTTTGACCACCAGAGTTATCTTACCATTAATATTATTCCCTGAGATTTACTGGGTACACAAGCTCTCTGCAGAAGGTGCTTTTAACCACTTACGATATTTTTAAATGCAGCCTTTGCAAACGATTAAGCCAGAACAGATTTATTGTGATGTTTCTCCTTGGTGCTAATTTCTTTGTGACAGGTTTTTAAAAAATAAATGTAGACGCTGTCAGACTGCTTTTGATGACTCCACGCCCTGTGAATTCACCCCCTTTTTGTTGCCATTCTTGACCCCCAATTTATGGCTTTTCAGAGTAAAGTTTTTCCAATTTCAGCTCTGGCACTAACTCCTCAATTGTCCTCCATACACAAAATCACAACTAATACAATTTGGTGCTCATTTTGGGAGACACTGCTGGGTGCTAAGGTCTGAATGTGTTTAGAAAAGAATGGATAGTTACAGGGGCTTGAAATGGAAATTTAGAATAGCAGGTACTTACTATACAAGAGAACTTGCTTACTACTGAGAAGTGCTAGTAGTCTCCCATTAAAAGAATTGCACTCCTTCTCAGAAGTGCGAGTACTCATCCTTTCAAATTTAAGAAGTGCAGGTACTGAGGACCATACACTACTTGCCCATTTAAAGCACTGATAGTTACCCAATCCCTCTTTTATTATTACTTTTCCGGCGCTCTGCTGCCACCAATTAGTGTGAACCGACCCTCACGGCAAAACTGGAAACTGATCGCTAAATATATATACAATTTTTATTTAGCCACAGTGAGTAACGCGTCTGCTTATCCCTCCCACAGGGTTGGCACTCCTAGCCTTTCTATGTGCTCTGCCTGGCAGTGGCAATGAAGCTCTTACCAGAAAAGTGTCGAGTGGCTGCCGAACACAAGATGCTATTATGAAAGCATAGGGCGAAATAAACTTTCAACCTCACTGATTATGAAGATGAGCATGGCCACGCGGAGTATCTACTCTGGAAGAAGCATCCAACAATAATGCTTTCTGAAGGAAGCATCCCACAATGCCACACTCGCAAAGTCTTTTAGGCACATATACCTCTGAGAAGTGAAAACAACTGTAGTGGCTCAGGTGGATTTACATAAGAACAGTGGTCCCAGAAAGCGACCAAAAGACACAAGGTATTTTGTTGCTCCTAGTGTTTAATTCACACTGAGCATTAGTCTATTATTGACATAGTTCATATTATATACAATGATATCCCTAGGTGGGAAAAGGGAAAGTGGAGTGAAGGTAATTGAAGTGAGGTAAGGGTAGTGACTTCAGAAGTATAGTTCAAATCAAAACAAAACAATTTAATATTCAAAAGACATGTGGCTCCTTGATTGAGCCTATTAATCAAAATATACACAAAACAACTTGTATCGCCATGATAATAATTAACACAGTACTAAATCTCTGGTGTTAAAACTGGCTTGATAAAAAAATGTCGACGTTTCGACCCCAATATATCCGTAGGCTATTCAAATCCTTATGCCGGGGTCTTCATCAGGGCTGTGGTGTGAGGGTGGGTGAGGGGATCATAGACCGCCCTAGAAGGCGGGAGTTATGCTAGGGCCTACGTGGCTCCTAATGACCGGGAGAGAAAAAACAGCACTGATAGTGTGGAAATCACTGTTGAGAGCCTAATTAAATCGGCTGAAGGCATATATAATATTCTTTATTAGAAATAATGGCTGGAACTTTCAAGTTTCCAACGTGCCGCAGTTCTGTTGAAATGAATCCTTACGAACGGGCGACTCAGGTGGATTTATGCACAGAAAGTTAGCTTACCAGGAACAACACGTTAAATCTCCTTGATGTCGTAGCAGACCCTGGGAGATTTAGCTTTAAAGGTATAATATCGGATGCGTTTTTTTAATAAAGAGAACAGAGGTTATCTGAATTCCTAATTTCCGCATCTGGCCTAGATGTGCAATTGGGAGAAGACACTGGTACTATTGGTTGTTCCATTTATACCCAGACATCAAGCACTATTGTGAAAATGCTAGGCTCTAGATTAAAGAGGAAAGTGTGTTTTAGCGTTTTCGTTTTTTTCCAGAAATTACATTACAACTCTTCTGCATTAATCTAATAAATAAGTCATGAATAAATTAAACTCCAGGAGTCCCCCTTCTGTCTAAAAAATAAAAAAAATAAAAAGTTGTTGAAAAGAATTTGTACAAGATAGGAGTGAAGACTTCATGTGCATGTACCTCCGATGGGTTCAGCCTTGAACTAAAATTTTTTACTTTTTTCCATCACACCAAGCATAGATATTTTAAGTTTTCCATTGAATTTAACCTAATAACAGTAATCAGCCGGTGAACAGAAATCTCATGTTTACGTACGTATCGTGAAACTTCTACTGTACTGATATCTTGTGTTAGTAAAGGTGTAGCTCTCCGACATGCCAACCCCAAACAATACTTTTCCCAGGCCAATTTCACTAGGTTACCTGAATGGCTGACTTTCCGGGTCTGTGTCTTTGAAGCCCATTTCTTCTAATTTACAACGCCTGTACAACTCGTAGTGACGGGTGTGAGTTTGTTCCCGGAGGTCCTCCATGTTGACGCGAATCAACATTTCCCGCAGTTTCACAAAGTCACAGTGGCTCTCGTTTTCAACTGTAGAAGCAGAAAGCATGAAGTCAGAACTAACCATTTGCAATACCAATCAGAAACATTGTAACATGGAATCGAGGGAGGCATTACCCATAACGGAAGACAAAGTTCCAAAATTGGTTATTTTGTTTCCGAAATTCTGCACTTTTTATATTTAATACACAGTTGACTAAAGAAACTAGGGTGTCTTTTAAAAGGACAGCTTTAAAATAAAAGCATTAGACCTTTTCCCTCTCTGTTCGCATGCTGTCACACTGGAGGAGTTGAAAGTCAATCTGCAACCATTCCTCCCAGCCAGCCACATCCTCCTATTTTAGGAGTGTTTTCCATCCTCACTAACAAAAGAGTTACACTCCTTGATGACGTACTGAAGCTGCTGTGCGTGAGTCTTGCACTAGACACACATATTATGAACAAGCATTGATATATGTCAGTAGGTGGCATGGTGCACACAGAGCTCTTCCATAACTGAATAAGACACAAATGATGACTGACCCAGAATTGGAGTAAATAACTGGGGATTTTCCTCTAATCCCCGCTTCCCACATGCATGGCCACATTTTTGGATAACGCCCATTCTGTATATTATTGAGACCTCCTATCATGACCCACACCGAGAATAGTGAACGCCATCTGGCCCATCAAACGAGGACTTGTCCACGGACTGATGATCTGATGTGAAAATGCCCCGCAAAATCTCTTCAAAACGGGAAATGCTTTTTAGTCATTCATCTCATTTTCATGTTGCAATCAGCATTTGTCAAGAATACCTGCTCCATTATAAAGGCAATAACAACTGGTATCGAATTTATAGCCTGGCTATAGACATGGTAACACTGTTTTCATCACCTGAACATCCAGGAAACTTGCATCATTTATCCAAGTTGCGGCATGTAAATAGCAACATTTTATATATTATATATATATATATATACATACATACATACATACATATATATATATATGCACACACACACATATATATGCACACACACACACACATATATATGCACACACACGCACACACACACACACACACATATATATATACACATACATACACACACACACACACACACACACACACACACACACACAGATACACACGCTAAACAACTCTTGTATTTCTTTCCTTTCTTTGCAATCACTTTTATACTGTTTCTTTGCAATCATTTTTTATTTGGTTTTGATTCTATGTCTTAATTTAAGGTTCATTCCTTGCATTTAGTGGTTGACTTGAAATCAATAGGCTTATTTACATCCTCTTCAGTGATGGAAACCAAGTGTATGTATATGTTGTCCAGTTTGTCTATTAAATATGAATCGATGTTTGAGAGATTAACAAAATTACACTAATAAATTTATCGAACCAAGAAATAATAGAATGTGCACACATGAATAAAACCAGTCTAAAAGTCTCTGATTAGACACTGCTTCTAAGTGGGGCACTGATGGTGACCGTATTCTGCACAGAATTATACCACTCACAGGTTACCTAGTACACCTATAAATATCATGATTTGGGCTGCACATCAAACCTCTATGAGCACAAATGGAGTCGGTTAATCACTGATGCCACCCTGATGGAAAAGGCAACCTTTTTTTTTTATATAACTCCGTGTATTCGTGTTCAGATTATATACAAGAAATCAGCAACAATTCAGGTACCAGAGCTGCAGTGGTCCCCAATCCCACTTCACCCAGCTAGAAAACTCGCGGACAGAATGCCATGCAGGAGGTAGCCTCGGATGATAGAGTCTCCAAGTAAGCTGCTCATTCACCTCAAACCTTGTGGTGCTTTTCTGGGCATCCCCTGGATTTATACACAATTGTTTTAGCTGTGGCAGCATAGTCTATCCCGTGTGGCCACTCTAGGAATGGTGGAGCCAGCCGCGAGCGCCAGTGCCAGGCAATGGCTTTTTTTTTTAGCAATAATCAAGCCCATGCCAACCAACCATCTGACATGACAGCTCTCCCCAATTCATCCAACAGTTCTAACAGAATCAGCTTTGGGTCCACCGAGACTGTCCAGGACAAAAATCAGGGAAAGCGTGTTGCATATTTGCTGCCAGAGAGCCTGGATAATCAGGCAGTCCCAGACCATGTGAAAAAAGGTGCCTGCTGGATGCTGGCAGCGCCAACACTGTGTTGGTAGCACAGTCCCCATCCTGTGCATCCTTGTGGGGCTGTAGTATACGTGATGCAAGTACTTCAGCTGTATGAGGTGTAGTTTCACGGAGATTGCCAATGTCCTGGGGGCATTCTGGCTTCCGCCCAATCGTTGTCATCTAAGGGGACCACGTCGCCCTCTCACTTTTCCTTCAGTATCGTCATAGGCTCTGGGGTATTGTTGACAATGGAATAGTATAGACAAGAAATACCCTTCCCCTCCAGTCCCGACTCCATCAGGTGTGCCTCTAGAGTGCTGCACTTGGGGACAGGCTTTGAGAAGTTGAGGGAAGCCTTGAGCACATGCCGTAGTTGCAGAAAACAATAAAATTATGTCTTGCGCATGGTGTATGTAGCCGCGAGATGCTGAAACATACACACAGAGGTGCCCACCCAGACATCCTCCACAGTGGAGATACCTATGGAGTCCCACGCTCCAAATCCCTCCAGCACAGATTTGTGGCTGAGCCAGGACCCAGACCAAAGCGGCATTGTCTCAATCGGCATGACATATCAACAAATCCACCGCAGGGCCTGGTGCCAATTAATCAGGTTCGACTGGGTCTGGAGCGAAAGGGTCTTGGGGCTGCTGAGACCATAGAGGAGTTGAGCATGCCATAGCAGTCCAATTCACTGAGTTCCACTGATATTGGGGGGGGGGTCGTCTCCGGGCCCGCAAGAAACATCTCAGTAATGGAAAGGAGATGACTGGCCCAATAGTACAACTGAAGGTCTGCGAATCCAAACCCACCAATGTATGGGTTAAGCACACATTTACGGGAGGAAATCTGCAGCTGACACCCTGCCCATATAAAGCGCACCACCTCTGATTGCAGTGCGCGGAAGAAGGCAGATGGGATGGGTAATTCTGTAGGATGTAAAGAAAGCGCAGTAAAGCAACCATTTTGAACAGAGCCCCTCCACCCGCTACGTTGAGTAGCAGCGTAGCCCAATGAGTCATGTCCTTCCTGGGCAACAAGGGGCGTTACCTTGAGGTCCCACGCTCGTTGCATGGTAAAGGGGATGTGCATCCAAAGTACCTGAAGTGGCATGCAGACCATGGGAGTGGGACCATAGCTCCAATGTCCTCGTGAGCACCATACAGGGAGATATAAGTGGACTTAGGCCAATTCACTGTGAGGCCGGATGCCTCATCGTAGATCAGTAGTATATTCAAGAGCCGCGGGCCAGAGGTTTCGGGTTCAGTTAGGTAAAGCAGGAGGTCCCCTGCATAAAGCGAAACCCGATCCTCATGGCCACTGGGCCACCAGAATCCGCAAAATTGTGCATCCAGTCATATCCATTCCACCAATGGTTTAATAACAAGCGTGAACAGGAGGAGTGAGAGAGGGCAACCTTGCCTCGTGCCCCGCTCTACGGGAAAATTACGAGAAGTTTCTCCATTCACGCAGACCCTTGCCCTTGGCCCGGAATAGTATGTCTTGATCCAGCGGCAGAAAGGAGGCCCACAGCTCATATGTTCCAGGAGGCAGAACAAACTGCCAGCGGACCGAGTCAGGAAAAAACAACTTTTGTGGGGAGCAATGGAATACAGACCGCACAGAAGAGACCCAAAGGCTGATGCAGTTCACAGACTTTCCATTATCTTTTTTTAATACTGTGTATTTACCTTGTACAACGCCCCAGGGGTACTGTCTCGCTCTCACCAGCTTGTTTCCCACCTTCACCTCTTCCGTGCTTCCCACAACAGCGAACGGTAGGTGCGCCTGAAAAATAAACGAACCGCCAATTCAGACAGATCTGAAAACATTAACCACATTGTTTCACGTGTATGTAGCACACACCCTGTCATTGATATGGCATCGAAAATGAGATTTTTCAACTTAATACTTCTACACAGTAATGGTTTTTATATTGAAGCCCAGCACACGCTGACCAAACAGGAGCCAGAAAATAGGATTGACATTGAAGCCTACGAATGGTAAGTGATGGGCGGGATCTAAGTCCCCTGTATGTAAACAACATGTTTCGTAAGCGACAGTGTATGCGCTGTCTGATGCGAGAGACCTAAAAATATTGGTAGGTTTGTGGATTATCAGGCCACAAACTTCCCTTCTGTGCGTCTTACCAAAAGAAACCTCCGGGTGGCAGTGTTGTAGCCAAATCAGCCTCTTCAAGGTGTTGACATCATGATAAATCTCCCTACTTTGGTATGCTTATTAATTTCATTTTGAAAGTCAAACCGTCGCTCAAACAGGAGGAGGTAACAGCAAAGTCAAAGATGTACAGGCAATTGTTTTACATTCTAAATCGAACACATCCATTAAATCGTATGAGGGTAAACGGAGTTGCAGCCTACAATATACTATAAGCAGAGAGCCTGATTCACGATTAATTTTGTGCACCTAAATTAAAGGTAGGTGTGGACTGTGCATAAGATGCATTTAGCAAACACAAATTACCAATCGTCATTCAAAGAATCAGGGCTGCAGTAATCTTGCATTTGCACGGTGTAGTTATGAATTCAGAAATTCTACTACTATCGAAAAACTACCACATTTGTCAATTTAAGATTAGGTATGGCATGTAAACTTGTAAGTTTGAGGGTATTCAAGTAACTTGTGAATATAGTTTATGTCCCTTGAACAAAACAACTATTTCTGAATGCTCCAGTTGTTAACTATCCAAACAAAATTACACGTGAAAACTAAGCATGTGACATCCCAAGATAATGTTTGCTTCCACCCCCTTTATCCAAGCCATTAAATGAACTAGCCACTCTCCAGCCATTTCTCTACATGGAAGTACAAAAGGCTGTGGCTGGTATTCCCTCTGCAGTCTGGCAACCACACATTTTTTGACATAGCTATATAGGCTTTTAGAACGGTAAGACAATCTTATTCGCAGACTGTTAAAATTATAAGCAGGGAAAAAGTTGAGGTGGACAGATTTATTTAATGACATGGGGGTGACCAGGGAACAGCTTTGGGACAGTGTGGTGTGTGTTTCCGAATATAGACTGTGATTCTCAGGTCATGGCTCGCTGCAGTAAATGCTCACCAAAAGCATCTCTTGGGGTCCACAGATCATACCTTTGAAATCTGCAAAGTCAACTTAGTCTTTCATCCTTCAGAGATCAGTAGATTGAGTACCATTAAGTTAGGTAACAGTAAAACTTATCACTTACAAAACTTAGAAATGGCCCATGTGTGGCATGAAGTGTTTTTTTAAAAAGTACTAATTTACAAAAAAGGCACAGAGGCATAGTTTAACCAATGGGTACAACAGCTCAACCAGAGGCCCCTGAAAGTGTCCTCCACTGGATTCATCAAGGACTGAGAAGGTCAGTTATGATCACTCTTGCGTAATTGTACAGGCTCTCTTCCTGCCCAGTCACAGCAGCTCTCAGGGCTGCTGTGCCACATTCAAAGTGGTGCTCTCCAAACCATCATCTAAACTGGCAAGCAAGATCAAGAGATCCGATGGCTTCCACAACACCCACAGCAGCACCGTTGAAAACATGTGGTGCAATATTAGGCGGCAAGTGTTCTTCAAGCTCTGAACATTCGCTTGATTTACACACACGAGGTCCGGATGAGGTAAGATAGCCTTAAGGTCACACATCGCTTTTTTCAGAGAAAGAACCTCTGAACCTACTGTGAGGTGCTCGAGTTTGCTTGCTGTTTTTAGATAAAAGTTTTGCAATTATACCCTCGCTTGCCTGAGCTACTTATAAATCCAGAAAAATAATCTGAATTCCAGGGCTTCATCTTGTTGAGGATATCTTGCTAGGAAGACTCATCCAAACAAACATCACCAATGGATGCCACCTTTTGCAGGTCCTTCACATTTTCAAGCTCCATTGCGCGGACCTCCAAGGGCAAGGTGCAACCAGAAGATAGAAAGTATGTCATTGCTACGGAGGCCTTCTTTTGATTGCAAAGGGTTTTAAATGGATGAGCTGTGTTAGGCCCACCTCATGTCCTTACTGAATTGCTTAAATCACTATTCATTTTTGTTCCACAATGTTTTATGCTCTGGAAGTTTGTCATTTATAGTGGCGGTATTCCTGATACTCTGATATGTTCGCAACAAAGCGCCTAACTCGGAGCTGGGCAGTGTTGTCCTGAAAACTAGATGAGGAAATGTGTCCCTAAAGATAACATTCGAAACAGCATTTCAAATAGCAATCAATAAGGATTAGCTTTGACTCAAAGAGGCTCCAAATCAGTAATTTGGAAAACATGAAGGCTATTCAATGCAATATTCAAATGCAATACAGGAGGCAAAAATATAGCTGTCTCAAAATCTATTAGGTGCATAATATTCTAACCATAAGGAATAAACAAGCATAAAGCTAAGAAATCAATTAACCTATATGCAGCAGGAACAAAATCTGGAAAAATAGTCTAGGTCCACAATATGCAGCAAATTCATAGAAAATCAGGCAGCATCCCTAGAGACCAAAGGTCTTCTTGTGGCTCACCCCAAAAAACGCATAATTTTATAACAAAATCAACCATAGAAAGCAGAGAAAATCGCTCAGGTTGAGCAAATGTATCAACATATCATCAAATCATAATGCAGGATTATAAAAAAGTCATGTAATACCACCAACCTACCACTATCCCCCTAAATGAATAAGAAAGAATCTCATCTGACCTATTGTGGACATGTTACACAAATCGGGTTACATGAAGACGATAAAAGTCTTGTGAATGAATAGGCCTACAGTGAACAGGCAGGAAGAGACCTTGGAGAGCAACAACTTAACTAAAGAATTTCCTCCGGGGATCTCGAAGGACATCGTGTCAACACAAAGCACCAGCGCACATTCTTCTGTGTGCAATGTCAAACAGAAATGAAAAGATGACTATTTAGAAATCCAAGATGGAGTCCAGACATATTTCAGCCTATGTCCAGGAAACACAGTTCTAGACATCTTATCATTGTTGTTTCAATTGCAAAATGTCCCTATTAGTAAGCAAACATTACTGATAAAGATAACACCAAGATTTCTATTGCTTTTTCTCGCTTGTAAGGGTCTTAATTTGCTAAATGGGGTCAATGGGGTTCCAAAACAGCACAGAGATTACAATTACGCCAGGTACATTAACGTTTGAGACACTCAAAGCACTGCAGACGCCACATCCACTTGAGATGTGCAACAGACAGTACAGGCATAGCCTGAAAGGCATAGGGACACAGCGCCCACCAGCTTAAGCCACCCAAGAAATGCTTTCCATATGGGTCGATGGCTACGCCATAACTATTAAAAGTGTGACGTTGAAAGTGCAATGCTTGAATTACTGCAGTAAGAGTAAGGTGGTTTTACAGCGGTTGTTTATCAAAGGGGTTGATGCACCTTTTGGTTGGTGATGTCCACAGATTCTAATGCAAGTTTTGCCCAGCGCAGTCTCATTCTACAAGGGTAAGGGCGTGCATGTACTATTTTGGCTGGGAATTTCCTTTGTCTTTGGCAAGGCCTGCAGAGACAGGGATGGGAGTGTTTTGGGATTAAGGGAACGGCTTCAGGAAAAAAAACCTTCACATTTTTTGCTATGGACCAATGACACCACAGACACTTTTTATTTATCATTCTTTCCAATTAAAGCGGACCATACCGGGAGGGGGGGTGGGGGTTAAGGGGGAGGCAGAGGGAATTTTAATGCAGTATTAGGCCCAACAGTTGCCCAGAAGCCCTCTTTCGAGAGGCATAAGCCCATGGGGGCACATGCATCAAGCTATTTTGCGATCGCAAACAGTACGAATCGCAAAAATAGTCTGTTTGCGATCGCAAAATAGCACTAAGCAATGCATCATCAAAATTCGCCAAATTTCTCAGAAAATCGCTAAATTTGTGATACCCAATTTGCGATTTCCAATTAGTGATTTCTTATTAGCGAATTCGCTATTTGGTAATCGCAAACCTATGCATGAAGCATTCGCAAATTGCGAATGAGCCAGGTTTCGCAATTTTGCACTTGCAAAATAGCACCAATTCAAATCAGGTGGTAAGCAGGTGAAAACTATTTAAACAGCACCAGAAGGCCTCAGAATGTTTCACAATGGCCGCGCTGTACGTCATGGCGAGGAGGGTGAGGATACAAGCAGCAGCACAGAGAAGGAGGAGGATACGGAAACACATTTTTAGAGTGCGCGTTACATTGTTGGGGCAGACAGAGGAAGAGATTTATGAGAAATATAGGTTGGATTCAGACATGATTTGTGATCTGATAGCTGAACTAGATCCCCTACTGCAGCGTCAAACTCGCAGGACACATGCCATCCCCACTCATGTGCAGGTCCTATGTTCACTGCACCCCCTAGCTTCAGGTAGCTTCCAGGGTGTAATAGCTGCAGCAGCAGGGGTTTCCCAAAGTACACTATCGCGCTTTTTTAATTCATTCCTGGACGCCATGTTGCAGAGGATGCACCACCACATAAGATTTCTCACAACACCACAGGAATTGCAGCAAACCAAATTTGACTTATCAGATAGCCCAATTTCCCCATGTAATTGGTTGCATTGATGGGACGCATGTAGGTATATGTCCCCCTTCAGTGAATGAGTACATTTACAGGAATAGGAAGTCATATCATTCACTGAATATACAAGTCATATGCAATGCAAAAAATATCATCACAGATATAGTGGCAAGATTCCCAGGTAGTACGCATGATTCGTACATCTTCAGACACAGTGGCATACATACACATCTCCTTCGGGGTGAATTTGGCGAAGGATACCTGCTAGGTAAACACATGTCACACACACTAGCCCTAGTGTTGAACTAGGGAAGAGAACTAGAGGCACAGGGCCTAGGGACTAGCCAGCCTCCTATATAACATCTGAACACAAATGGGGCTGTCCCTAGTTGGGATTCCTACAGGTTCCTACAGAGTCTCTAGAGATGCAAGTCCAGTGGGGGCATCTCACAAAAAGTGAAGGACTGGCCTCACACACCACCTGGTGTCATGCTTCATCATAGGCCGTCCTCGCCCTCTAAAAACTCCGTTTGATAGAGGGTGTGCATACACCTGGAGACAGGGATGCACTTCTAAAACTAAGTGGTGGCCCGTGAATCAGTGAAAAAGTGTTCTAAAAACCATTATACTTGTCCCCAGGTAATTTAATTAAGGGGCAAATGTATGGTATTAAAAGAAGTGAACGGTGATATGGGAATTCATTATCCCTTCACCGTAAAAAATGGTCAACATGTTTCTGCTCTGCGTCCCAGATGGGTACATAGCATTCGTCAGGACCGGGATGAATAATGGGCTCCACCTTTCTACACAATGTGTATGAAAGAGTTACCACTCGAAGAACCAGGGGTGAGGATAAATACTCCCCGTGTAGTGCAGTGCTAAAAAGTGAGAGTATCCAAAGACACTATCCTACTTACTCCATGGGAGGTCGAGGGTGGAAGGGCCTACTGTGACTTTTTTGTCATTTTCAGCGCTTCCAGCAGTCTCATCTACGGTCGTCCGGCGAAGTAGGATGGAGTAAGTAGGATAGTGTCTTTGGATACTCTCACTTTTTAGCACTGCGCTACACGGGGAGTATTTATCCTCACCCCCGGTCCTTCGAGTGGTAACTCTTTCATACACATTGTGTAGAAAGGTGGAGCCCATTATTCATCCCGGTCCTGACGAATGCTATGTACCCATCTGGGACGCAGAGCAGAAACATGTTGACCATTTTTTACGGTGAAGGGATAATGAATTCCCATATCACTGTTCACTTCTTTTAATACCATACATTTGCCCCTTAATTAAATTACCTGGGGACAAGTATAATGGTTTTTAGAACACTTTTTCACTGATTCACGGGCCACCACTTAGTTTTAGAATGGCATCCCTGTCTCCAGGTGTATGCCCGCTCTCTATCAAACGGAGTTTTTAGAGGGCGAGGACGGCCTATGATGAAGCATGACACCAGGTGGTGTGTGAGGCCAGTCCTTCACTTTTTGTGAGATGCTCCCACTGGACTTGCATCTCTAGAGACTCTGTAGGAACCTGTAGGAATCCCAACTAGGGACAGCCCCATTTGTGTTCAGAGGTAAACACATGTAACACTGTTTTGCGGACTCTCTGGTCATTGTGAAACATAGCAGTGAGTAATCTATTGCCTTCTACACTGTAGGTGCCAGCGCATATGCTGTGCACTCATTCATACGGTTGCCATACCGGAATCCAACTCCACCAAGTGAGCAGCGATACAATGCAGCGCACATATCTACACGCAATTTGATTGAGAGGACCTTTGGCTTACTGAAAAGTAGGTTCCGCTGCCTACAAAAAACTGACAGGGCATTGCAGTACAGGCCAGATACCTGTTGCAAAATTGTTGCAGCTTGTGCCATGTTGCACAACATTGCAACCACAAGAGGCATACCCCTGGACCCAACAGATATTGAACTTGATGAAGACGACGACCCAGGACAACCTCAACCAGCAGCAAGCGTCCCGAGTGCAGCAGAAGGAAGACAGAGACGTGCAGAAATAACACAGAATTATTTTTAAGGTGGGTAACGATGAAACGAGATACTACATGGTTTCACTGCAATTGTGATTTATTAAATCAAAAAATCAGGTCGTGTTAATGCACACATACCAAGTAAAAAACGTGCAGTGTGACAGTCAGAATGCAACAGGATAACATTGCCCTGGAACTTGTACGTCAGCCCTGACAAAAGAATTATACTGGTTACCTCACCAAATTGCATTCCTTTCCTCAATGCCACACTATTCTCTGCGGCCACACACTCCCGTGGCCCGTTCTGTGGGCTCCGTCACATCCCTTGTTGAGCCTTCGGATGCAGAAGTATTTCTTGTACTACGCCTTCTGCATGCGGTCACTGGTGCCATGATGCTACTGAGGCTGGAGTTCTCCTCACTATCCCCTCCACCCAGTACATTACTGCCACCAACTGAAGCAGTTTGCAATTGCTCCACAGCATTGGTGACCTGTATCAGTCCTCTGGCCACATCACCAGAGCAATGGGTCATGTCGACCTGCATGCCCACAGCACGGCGAGACAGGAGAGCTGTTGTGGTGCTTAGGCGGTTGATGGCCCTAGTGTGCCATCTAAGTGGCCAAGTAATTGACGGTGCCTTTTGGGGTGGGAAACATGGTCTTCCTGCATTACCTTGCATAAATCCTTGATGGCAGGTGTCATGTTATTGAAGTTTTTAGTTGTTTCACTCCTTCCTTCCACCACTGCTGTTGTGAGCTGTTTGATGCTGTCCCTCATCTCTACCATGTTTTTTTAAATGGATACGAGTTGTGCCTGCATTGAACGCATGTGTTTGCATTGCAGGCGCTGAACCTTCAACATTGCGTTTTCAAGACCACCAATGACGGTTGATCCGTCGCCTTCCTCAGCTGCCTTTTGTGCCCTTACCCTGCACCTCCTGTTGTGGACATTACTGCGCCGCATTTGGACTTGGGGTGTTGGTGTGGGTGTATGCCCAGCCTGTGGTGTTGGAGGGTCAGGTTGGCTCTCCTCTTCCATTTCAAATGCAGGTAGTGGTGCCACTGTGGTCCTGCGTCTTGTGGGTGCAGGTGTTGTGGGTGATGGGGCCACTGTGTTGTCCTCTCCTGACTGAACCTGAGACTCCTGAGGGTCATGGGCGTCACTTTCATCTGTTTCGTGTGCAGGTGCATCTGTGATGTTAAACAGTGACATTTCAGTTTTTATATTTGGACATGTATTTCACATGGCGCATGGTTTTGTTTAATAAAGTAACTTTGAAACACACAGTGTGTATACATTTAACTTGCTTGTTGAACTTGAATGCACCTATGCTGTTTTGATCACTCCTTGCCTTTCCTATTAGAGTTGCTGACTGCTTATTCCATAATGCATTTGTGTGTGGCAAGTAAAATGTGGACTGGAGAAGTATTTGCTACACGAAGTCTGATCTCACTTAAGGGGTATTTTATGAAATTTTGCATTGAATGTTCATTTGCATGCATCTTAGCTTGGGAAGTACTGGGCTGTGCAGAGGTGTCTATGTGCATCACTCCAACAAAATCTTCAGGCTGAAGGGTTGACTCCACCAGGGCCTCTAAGGGTGTAGAAGCTGTTTGAGTTGATGGTCCTCCTCCAGTCTTCTTTGCATCAGCAAGCCTTGCAGACACCTTTTCCTTCGCCCGGCTTTGCAGGTCATACCACCGTTTGCGTAGATACACAAAGGAGCGCTGTGTGACCACCATTGCGCTGATTTTTGATTGTATTCCCAGCCATATTTTTCTTTTTTCAGACTCTGGGACCTGAAGTTACTGTTTGCCAAACAGTTTTTCATTGCTCCTCACCACTTCCTCAATGAGGACTTCAAACTCCTTCTCACTGAACTTGAGCTTCCTTTTGCGCAGTGCTGGCTCCTTCTCGGTGTTTCCTGATGCCATGCTGATTTACTTGCTCAGGTTCAGCTGTCCCACCAGGCTTACTAGTGTTGTGCTCCTGCAGTCTGCCTCCTCCTCTCTCAGTACACAGGTAACAGCTGCCTCACTTCCTGGTTGTGAGGTCATCATGCTGCATCGAAATCACAGATTCGCTAATAGCGATTCTCTAATTGCGGAGTCGCTATTATGCGAGTCGCAATTTGGCAATCGCTAATAGCGATTTTTACCGATTCGCTAAACTATAGCGATTTGTTTCATGCATAGGCATTTGTGATTACCAAATAGCGATTATTTAAAAGTCGCTATTTGGGAAACGCAAAACAATACTTTGATGCATACGCCCAATGGTTCTGGCTTGCTTGTTGACACAGCATTCAAGATCTTGACCATAGCGATGTCTGGCGAGTTTTACATTCTGGCAAAAGGGATTATGTGTTCTTTTCCAGTGCACACATGTCCCATTGTGCACAGACTACTTTCTGGACTCATCCTCATAGCAACAGTTGTCCCAAAAGGTGGAAATTGGCAGCCAAGATCTTTCGGATCATGCACCAGTTGCTATGATCTTGTGTCTTGTACACCACGTTTGACAACTGCTGCATGTGTGAAGGACAAACAAAGTTGCTTTCTGTGCCCTGTTCTTAAGAACAACATTAATGAGGCTCTGCTGAATAATTTAACTTATAATACGACCAAGGGGATGTCCTGGGCCGATGACTGGAGAAGTAGCAAAAGCGGTACTAAGAGGACGGCTTCAAGCTCATACTGTTACTTTTCAAAAGTTAACCAGAAATTGACAAGCAGATCTGTATTCTGATACATCACAACTAGAAGCACTACACATGGTTACCAGCTATAGACAAACGTATTGAGAGCTTCGTTACGCTAGAGGCGAACTTGAGGCCCTCCTCATGAAGGGTGCTTCTCATAAATTACCTGAAACATAACACAACATATTATGAAAAAGGTTACAATGCAGTTTGACTATTATTCATCAAGATAAAAGCAGCAAAGGGCCAGAGATCTATTACTTCAGTCCGTAATATCCAATGAGAGATCCAGTCCTTGGTCCAGGGAGTCTTGGGTGCTTTCTTGACTACTACACTATCTTGTATCAGGGTAGAACAATACAATCCTGTGAAAAAAGATGAGCGTTTGGCTAATGTTAATTTCCCAGCACTCTCACCAGACTCACTTGCTGGACTGAAAGATCCGATTTTAGAGAAGAAGTCAAATGCGCCAATTCTGAACTGACAGGCAATAAGGTCTCGGTAGTGTATTGCTGTACACCCTATTTCTATAGGATGTTCAACAGTATAATGGCCCCTACCCTGACTAACATGTTTAACTCTCTACAAGACGGGAGCAGTTACACACAGTATGATGGAGCTCACTGTTACTGAAGCTTACCAAGGACTCATTTGGTGCAGCTTCTACAGACTGAATACCTTGCTGAGCAGTTGTGTTAAATTTGCTACCTGGATCCTCACAACCAGACTGCACAACCTTTGGTTAGACCTAATATCCCCATACCAAACCGGTTTTGTAAAGAACAGCAGACTGGGGAAAGCGTGAGACTTATTCCTGATGCTTTGAATAAAGCCACTGAAGAAAATAATCAGATGGCCCTTCTTTCACAGGATGCAGAGAAGGTATTTGACAGGGTGGATTGGACTTTCCTCCATAAAACGCCAGTAAACACTGGCCAGGAACCCCAACTGCTCTCCCTCAACAAAGCAAACTCTGTGAAATCATTCATAAAACAAAGTCCCTTCCAATTTTTCATACCTCAAAGTACTGCTAAGAGGGATAAAACAAGGCTACCTCTTGCCACCAATGATTTTTGCCCTCTTGATGAAGTCAGTGGCCCAAAACATAATGTCCAATACCAGCATTATAGGCATTTGTACCGAATTTAGTGATGTGAAAGTGGCATTTTTAACCAATGACATAATATAGTTTGACAGACCCTAAAAAATTGATTTCAGCTTTTGTCTGATGAACTGAGGCATTTTCACCACTTCTTGGGGATCAAAATGAATTTCCAAAAGTTCAAAGACATGGGTGTAGTCATTAGCTAAGACGACACGTACAGTGGCAATATCCCACACTTAGCACATTTCCTTTGCAAAGACTTCTAATGTCATGGAAAGCTAAAGATCTTGTGGATGGATAATACAAATTGCAGTTAAAATGAACTTCATGCCCAGGTTGCGGTTATGTGCTTAGTGATTTCTGGTACAATTTCTAGAAAAGACTCTGGAAATAAATTAAAGAAAGCTCTGGAACTTCGTCTGGAATAACTTGGGCCCTCACGTAGCCAAATCAGTATTATTAAAACATCCTAAAAGGGTGGCCTGCATGTCCCACTTGTAGGTAGCTATATCATGGCGTCACAACTGAGCCCAGCATTGAACTGGACCATCTCTTCTTTAATGGTTATCACCAAGAGGTCATGATAGACTGTGCTCCATTTTATTCTCACCAAAAAAACACTCTAGATATTGGAACAAAGAGGGTAGAAGGCGCCACACGCCAAGTTCCCTTCTCCTCGAATGCCAATAGTGGGCAATCCTGACTTTCAACCAGGCATAACAGAGAAGCTCCAATTTTGGGAGCCAGATATAGTAATGGTACATTTAAAAGTAGGGAACAATGCTCTGTCAAGTGTTGGTTGAGGGCAAGGGACGTGTGCTTATAAAAGCAGCTGCCACACTGGTCATTTCAGAAAGAGTAAAGCAGGGGGCAAGCAGGGAAACTACAAGAATAGAAGTCTTTATAGAGGAAGGGTAATGATGCAAGACATCTCCACCTTTAAGATGGATCATAGCAGACAACCAAGAAAATATATGAGGGGATTGGCGAAAGGTGTGCACATTGACTTATATGAAGGCTCTTGGATTAACATTTGACAAAGGGCAACTAAATCTTCTATCTTCACCCAAAGAAAGAGTTTAAAAAGCAATGTTGAGAGCACCAGTGAGGATAAACATGTTTGGTGGGGCTGTGAGTGTTGGAAGGGATGTGGTGGTTCAGGCACCTCATACCATATGTTGTGGTATTGTGTTCAGATTCAAATATTATTGAAGGAGGTTTTATCTCCCATCAAAGATACTGCAAATATTGAACAGCCGATGGAGGCGCTAACTGTATCGCATGGAGATGTAAATCAGGAAAACGACCTCAGGCAAACTAATCGAATCCCTCAGTTGCTCCGGGCTGACAAACTGACAATCGCCTAAAGTGGAAAGCTTCTGACCAGAACTGGGATTGTGGTGGTCAAAGGTCCGGCACATATGTACTATGGAAAAAATTACATCAACAGTTAGAAACAAGCAGCAACTATTCGAGAGTGTGTAGGCCCCTTTGAAACCCACATAAATATTTGGTTATGCACACTTGCCACCTTAAATATTTACTTCTTAGTGTGAATATTGGCCATGAAGCTTAGAAGGTTTGATTGGCAACGTAAGAGATTTGCCCTCCAGCCTAATTTCTCTCATGTTCTCGAACCATGTACATAATTCTAATGGTAATACTAATAGGGCCAACAAGAATAATCTTTTGTTATTATTGTCTTCTCAGACTCTCACCCCGCTCGCCGCTCTCCACCCTCTTCTTATTTGCTAAATGATGCCATGATGCTGTGGGCATTGCCTCGTGTTATGCTTGAATAGGTCTGTTGACGCTGAAGCTCTAGTGCAGTCACCCAAGTTACTTTAGCAATATGTACTTCTGGTAAAATATTAAACAAAGTTGTACAAAAATTTTTTTTTAAAAGAAGATGGAGTTTCACTTGGCAAAAAGATACTAGACTTATGTCTTGTCTTCAGGATCTCTGACGTTTGTGCCTAGTAAAGAATCCACAGCAAAATCAACCGGTTTCAACAGGCAGTGGCTGAAGAGACTTACCAGCTTTTTAAAATTCAGTCTGAATCCCTCCTGCAGTAAAGGATGCGTCCCCAGTGGGACAGGCCTGTAGGCCCCAGGCCTGGCCCAGCCTTCTTATCTGGGTTGCTACGCTACCTGAGACTTAGTTTTCTTCTTGAAATAAGATGAGCGACAAAGCTCTAAGGGCTGGCACAGTTGGGAGTAAGTGAAGAATTTGAGTGCTGGTGTGAGAACGGATACCCTTCCTCTCGTAATTTTAGACAGTAACCCTTTCACTACCAGAGTATTGGTTTAAAAGGTGATTTTAATTCAGAAGCTGGAGGAGCCTTGGGGAGAAGGCCTGGCGAGGCGGTTTCAGACCAGCTTCTTCCAATACTAGAGACATTTTCTAGGAGCTGAACATAATCATGTTTGGAGTCATTTAGTTCCAGTCGACGTTCTTTGGTGCATAGTTCAGGAGAAAGGAATTCAGCTATTTTCAGTAGTGGCCGGCATGACTCACGGGTGGGGGGCGGCGCAGGGGAGGGGGTGGAATTAATTTTTTTTAAAAAGATAAATAAACTTACCTACCCGGGTCCCGCGCCGTCGCAGCTCCTGGCCGGGTCCCGTGGAACAGGAAGCAGGCAGCCTCCCTCCCCTTCCCTAAGCCAATCAACGCTGCAATGGCAGCGTTGTGATTGGTGGGGATGGCGCCCAGCCAGGCGCCTCTGGGGAGGCCATTTTCTCCATGTAGGCTGCATGCCGCCTACATGGAGAAAAGGGAGTGTGTGCAGAGGGCCGACCAAACAGTCAGGGCCCACAGCATTGGGCTAGCCACTCCTCCCCTGCCCTCCAGCAGACCCACCCACCCCAACCAAACCCTTCTGCTTTCTCGCAGTGCGAGAAGCAGAAATATAAAATGGAGAAAGCAGTGGGGCGACGCTCCTCCGCCCTAATGGAGGAGTCGCCCCTGATTATTTTTTAAAATATTATTTTTATTGGCTCATAAGCCATTTTAACACATTTAAAAAATGCGCTCTTACATTTCCATCTCCTAGAACCAGTAGGACCCTTTCAATTCTTTGATAACACATTTATAACAATGTCGACATTAACGTGAACTTAATTTCTGCTTATTCATCCGTTCTGCCAACCTCTTCCATTTTATGTATGACAAGTCATTAGAAAGAGACATGAGCTCTTCACAGGTGAATTACCTCCTCTACTCTGGTTTGAGGAGGATCTCCAAGAATGCATGCACATGTCTATACTCACACAATTTACAGTAGATTAAAGAATTCGTTTTTTCAGTAGATTCGCAAGCCTGTATTCACAACAATCTCTAAAGCATAGATACAAGACTTATTTTCTTTAAGTCATATTTAATATCCACCTGTCCCAAAACTGCTCATTCCACCACAGAATAAAAGCACAGTCAAAGTAAAGAAAGCACAGTACCAACTGAGCTCAACAGAAATTATATTGCCATGCAAGGGTGCCAGCCACAGCAAGTTCCCACCAGGAATCCAGGCCCATTTCCAGCTTAAATGCCTCCAGGGGGATAGATGTTTCCTCAGCTATAGAGCATGCCTTCCCAAATGCCCTTCTATGGAGTCAAAACAATTTTTGAAGGTTGTAAACTACACCCAGTCACATAAGTTACAATAAAGGCTACTTTAGCATCATATTTAATTGAAGGCCAATGTAATTGGAGTGAAACTGCTGTAGGTCATTTTTAATACGGTTGGCAGTACTATCTCTGGGCTAGAAGTGGGCGAGCCACTGAAAAATCGAGCCAGATTCCTGGCTCTGGCTCAGCTCGAGGTCTTCTTAAACTCTCGAGCCCAAAACAAGTCAAGCATTTATGTGGCTTCAAGCTGCCACCTACATTCTAACTTCATGTGCTAAGAATTAAAGATAAAGCATTAACCTTTGTTGTACAAAAGGAAAAAGAACTGCACAATGTTAAACCAGAAAAAATGTGATCAATCCTGGCTTGCCCGCGTGACAATATTATGTGATACAAGGCAATTGTGTCACCAACTCTCCTATTAAATGAGTACCTGCAAATACGTGACTTCATATTGTACGTTGCACAAAACTTTTTTTGTGTTTGATTAAGGATACTATAATGTTGCTCCTCGTTTAATAAGAATCTAGGCAACATTTAGGATACATGTGACAACTGACTTGCGCGTTAACGTTCACTGATGGCATTATAGCTGGAACGGTGGGCAGGAAGCTTTCTAAATTCTTGTATTAAACCTTTTAATGCAGTGATATTAGCTGTTGTACTAAGGTAAAACGATTCTGCAAAATAAAGAAATACACTTTCTTCACACTCTGAAGAGGCTTTATCATATTTTTGCATGATGTTAGTTGCATGATTCACATGCTAAACTAAACATTTTCAAGGCTCGGCTCGTGCACAGACCCATAGAGCCAAAGCCGAACATAGGTTCAGGGGTCCCTGATATTGTGTTGGCTCACACACCTACACCCTAGACTCTAGCAAAGGCTGCCAAGACAGCAGATTGGCTAAAGCATTGTCTACGTATTTTTTAATACGACTTCTGGTTTTGTGGACCTAAACTACCAGCCATACCTAGGTTCTCATACACCCAGTGAGAGTAACTGTTATAAAGAGAATACACTGGAAGGAAGTTCAACAGTTCTTTATTCACTTCTGTACACCACCACAGGTTCCAGTCAGCTGGAGTCAGCTGTAAATCCTTCGGATCAACGGATGATAGAACATTCCAAATATGACAGGACAGTAGGGGAGGCGGGTTGTACCAAGAGGAAAACTATAACAGTAAAAACTACTAGGTGGTCGCTCTATGTTTTAGTCATAAGGGGTTTCAGGGTGGGGTGTACCCCCTACGCAAGTGTGTAGGTATCAATTCTCATCCTGTATGAAGAACAAGGCATGCATATGCACTCCTGCTAGTTTAGGTGGAAATGACCTGGTCAGTTCAAGAAAGGCCAACAGATCAATTATGTGAAGTCTCAGAATCACAAGGGCAAGTACAGAGCTATGCAACAGATCCTGTTAACACTTAACCGCCTGAGACAGAGATCCTGCTTGGTGTTGGGCCTGGTAGCTCATCCTCAGGTTCCTGGTATGGAAGACGACTTGTCCCAGTGGAGCTGGGTGGCGGGAGCTTTGAACACCGTCCGCCCCCCAGTGGAAAGGAGTGAATCTTTGAGGGAGCACGGATGGGCTACTCCTGTCATGTAATATGTCTGGTCTGGGTCAAAATAAGGAAAAATGTAATTTTTTTAAAACACTGAACCCTCTAATTATGTGTTTGTAAGAAACTTGGGCCTGTAAAGCGTGCGATTGCAGTGGGTACTTTGTGTTTTCCAGTTATGCTAAGCGTTCTGAAAGAGGCCACACTAGTGGAGGGGGGGATCCTGCTTAAAATTCGATTAATTGGAACCAGGCGGTTTTTAGTCATCCATCGAATCTATGCCTTTGCTTAAAGTTGTTCTGTTTGGGAGAAAATGGTTGTCCATCTTTCTTGCTTTTGCAAATATGTATATTCCACCTGGAAGACATTTTGATCATTTGGTGAATGCATTTTTTCATTTGTTTATGATATCGCCATTAGGGAAGAGTGTCCCTATGTAATGATTATGGGAGACTTAAACACTCTAATTCTGTCTCTGAAATTAATGCTAACCCTATTAAAGATGACATTTGGTCTATACCGGAGATCTTATTCCGGGAAAAATTAAGAACGGATAAACGAGGGTTCTCTTTCCGCGAGGTCCTTAGAAGACTGGACTTGATCATATTAAATGGAAGAGTGCCCGCAGGTGAAGCTGCTCTTTTTACATTTCATTCCCCCCTACCCACAGTCTTTTAGACTATATGGTTGTTTCCTATCAAATGTTTGGGGTCTGTGAAAAAAATGTTGTTCTCCCATCAGTAATGAGTGACCATGGGCATGTCAGTGGCTTTTAATTTACACGTATTGGACCCGGGGAACTTTTGTTTGGGCACGGCCGCTTTTAACAAATCAAACAGTCATTCCTTTTGGATATCAAAAAATATGGCCGCTGTCAGCTTAAAAATTAAGGGGGTTTATGGGGACCAGTTGGGATACGTTCCTGACAACCCTATTCAGTTTTTCGCGGCCAAAATGGAAGAGATTCGTAAATTAAGTTCTAGTTCTGCTAGTCCCTCCCGGTTTGAACAGGGCATATCCCCTTTGAAAATATTAAACCAAGAAATAAATTGATTACGAAAACAGCATTTGCAGTTGTCCATGGGTCGCCAGCAGGAAATTAATCGTCTTAAACGTGCAAGAAGCCACTGTAAACTTGGGGAAACAAGAAGGGATTACGATTCTAAGTGGATCGGTTTGAGAGAGGCTGCAAGGGCCAAAGATTCAAGGAAGTAGTGGAGTCTGAATGCGGAGTATTGCGATTCAAGGCAGAAGGTTCTGCCTATCCAGATTTCCGAAAAGGGCTGGGTGGATTATATCTCCCTATTGTATGCAAACATTAGACCAGTAGTCTCTGTGACGCTTTGTGCAGATGAGGCCTCTCTCTTAGTATATGGTCCACCTTCAGGGTAGGATATAGTGGGGTTTATAAAGAATGCTAGAACATCAGGTGCACAGGGCCCTGACGGAATTCCCATTTCAATAATCAAAAAGGAGGCTGTTGCCTGGGGAACCTTTCTTGTCCCGTTGTTTAATTATTGTTTTCAAACTGGGAAAATTCCCCATTCTTGGAAGGGGAGTGTTGTAGTTCCCCTATATAAGAAGGGCACTAAAACCTCTCCATCTAGTTTTAGACTGATTACTTTGCTGGACACCTCCGACAAATTATTTGCAAAGAGCATTCTTCATCCATTTACACCAAAGGGCTCAGGATCAGAATATCATACCCCCAGAACAAGCCAGTTCCAGAAAGGAACATAGCACTTTAGATAATTGCGGTCCTCCAGACTATCATAGAGATGTATGTCTTCCTTCGGGGTATGCCAATCTATACGGCATTTATCGATTTCTCCACAGCGTTTGATAGAGTGGACCATCAAACGCTGTGGAGAAAGCTTCTTCTAGTGGGTGTCCCTCATCTTCTGGTGCTCATTATGGAGTTACATTCAGATACCTGGTGCCAAGTCTTGATGGGAGGAACGCAGGGATTATCCCGTAGGATTAGAACACAATGGGCTCAAGCACGGCTGCCTGTTGGCCCCTCTCTTGTTTTCTTGATATATATCTGATCTCCCCGACTCCCTAAATTCCGTGAGGGGGAATGCCCCCAGAATTGGAACAATGTCTGTTGGATTTCTATTATACGCTGATGATGTGGCCATTTTAGATTTAACGGCGATAGGTTTGCAATGCCGTTTGGAAGCCCTTGCTAAATATGCAGAAGCCCACTTCCTGAAAATCAATATTGCCAAAAGTAATACCTTGATATTTCGTAAGAAAGGGCTCCGAATAAAGAGGTGTTTCCAGTGGTGGTTGGATTCTGAAAAACTTGAACTGGTTGATTCTTATCTATATCTTGGAAAGGTCTTTTCAAAAACTGGGCAGGATACAGAACATATAAAGCTCTGTAAAAGCAGGGCTTTTTCCCAGGCTAGTGCACTTTAGAGATTCTATAGAATCTGTGGGAGATGTCATTCTGGGCATGTTTTGTCAGTATTTAGGGTCAAAATTCTTACCTTCTTGACCTATGCCGCTGAGGTGCTGGATATCAGCTATTGGCTTTCCTTTGATAAGACTGAAGGTCGAATTTGGCGCCAAATTTGCAATTTAAACACTTTGGCTGCCTCCATGCTTTGCGCCTTGAATTTGGCTTAGTTTCCTCATATATCTCTTCCTTGGCAGCGGTTTTGAGGTGGGGCAATTCTCTCCACTGGGGGGATGAAGGAACACTTAGAGCCGCCTTAAGAGTCTAAATTTTCCTTAGGCTGAAAGAACAGTCGACATTTTTTTAGGTCCTTTGAGCGAGCAAATGATGCATTGGGGCTTAGCTTGAACATCGATTCCTCCATGTCAAAGCCCGCGTTGAAGGTGTATATAAAGAGTTCTGTGTCCACCATCAGTTTGGCTAGAGACAATGCCATAAGTCAGCCCAAGTCACCCAATGAGGTGGTCTGTTGGAGTGCTTTGGGGAACAAACTACAGTTTTATATTACTTGGAACTTACCTCATTGGGTAGGAGGGCTGATGCTCTTGTTGAGACTGCATTTGTTGCCCTTAGGAGACATTACAGGTATTTGGGATAAAATACCGAAAAAGGAGAGAATTTGTGAGATGTGTTACCTACAAGTACAAGATATTATTCATGTGCTATTTGTGTGTCTTGAGTTGCAAAAGGCTAGGCGCTATTTTTTACAGTATTTATTCCTTAAATTTAACATTCACTCTGCCCTTGAGGCCCGTTCATTTATTTTGTCATCCCCAAATGAGATGTTCTGTAACAGGATTCATCTATCTTTTTTACTTTTCTGGTTATCTATTAGGAATTTTAATATTTTTTATGTAGGAATATTTCTACTTCTCCTCATTTAGGTATATGTGTGTTGTAACATTTTTTGCAATGTTCTGTATCTACTTGCACTTTGTATATTGCACTCTGCTGTTTTATAAGATTGTTTTATTCTCTCCTGTATTTGGCATAGTATGTATGGTAAAATGTTTTCAGGAGGCATTTTTATATATAGGAAAATTATTTATCGGAGGAAATGTATTCTTCGATTTATCTGTAGTATATGATTATGTGGACCTCCGTAGGAGGTTTCGTATCATAAAAACAAATAAATAAATGAAAATGAACTGAGATCCTGCTTGGTTTAATCTAACTTTTTGAGACAGTAAATAGCTCACAGGTACCATGAATGAGTCATAGTATAGCTCAAGATTCTGCCATGTTTGCTCACGACCTGGATTGGTCAATTTATCTGAGGCTGTTTGTTAATAATTGAAATATGGATTATTGGAATGTGTAAGGTAAGTCCACAAACTCAATTTTCCATCTCAAATGTTACTCATGGTACAGATCTGTATTGCGCTGCTGAATAATAAAAACTGTGGCCCAGGTTAGTCATTGCCGTGCACTAGAGTGAAATAGAAAACTTCTTCAGAGCTACGTGATACAGGTCTTGGCAAGGTCCACAAGGTGGAGTTGTGCCCAAAATATTAACATTTGTGTAGACTGGCTTACGTTTCACTCATCCAACAAAGTCAAAGAAGCTATATAGGAAACCATGCCATGTTTAGTTTGAACCCAGCCAGACAGCACAGATTGTGAAGGATTACTAGGGACATGTTGACAGCTGACCTATGAAGCAACTCCGCCCATTCCTTTCCACTAGCTTTTGGTTTTGTCACGCAATGGTTTTATTTGTTTTAGTCCTGTCCATCTAGTCTGTCCTTCCCGTGGATCATAGTCTGTTTACCATCTCTCTTAACGGCTCTTTTCATCCTTTCACAAGTGTCTGCTTTTCAGGAACTTTTTTTTTCTTTTTCTAAAAGCACTCCATGAGAGTGCATGCATTCCCTCCATTCTCTGTGTTTTCCCAGTTCTCCCAGTACATTTCTTTTCATAACATTATAAAAATGTCATTTTCCACAAATGTGTTCTTCTAGCCACTCTCACGTACACTTTTAACATTACATTTTGTTTGGGTTACTGATCAAATTCTGATCGGTAAACAAGAAGAAAAAAAACGCTTTCATCATTTTGAAGGTGTGCTCATGCTTGGAATAAAATGCAGCCAGACGCCATGGCTTTTTTCAGGTTTATTGGCCATGCTCCACAGCATCAGGGATGCTAGGCAGCAGGACAAAAAACACTGGCAAAGCCAACAGTTCCCAAAGGCAAGACCTATCGGACCTGTTGGCTTACCCAATACTTGTTTTGAACGTGCAAAGGGAATTTCTGAATTGTTCCTCATAATAGTTACCACTCTCTGACCGCAGGCTTATTGAAATCAGCCTGAGGATGTGCAACACAGAAGGTGAACGTGTTATGCTCTCTCAGTGCCCGGCTTAGCCCTGTCTACAGTGCACATGGCATAGAGGCCACTCAGATACGAAGCCTGTAATTCTGAAGTCAGCATTGAACAAACTGGCTGATTCCACACGACAGCCCCAGGGCCAGTGTTATTTTTCTGCTGTGAATACTTTGGTGCTTGCATGAATGCCCCGCTTGTTCTCGTTATGCCCCACATATGTTCCAGTCGAAACCTCTTTGTAAAGCTACAACGTTAGCAGCTGCATCGTTTTGGGCCATGGAAAACGTTTTCTGTCCAAATACACAATCTTCATTTCACTGACAGAGATAGCTCGTGGAATTACATATAATTACTAAGGGCCCAGGCACCCGAAAGATGCATGAGAGAGATAGGGCAGCAGAGGGCGCACTTCTGTTCTCTGCAGTAAAATGCGTTTCTCTGCTGTCTGACAATAAAGTGGGTGCACGGGCTCCCTTACCATAACAGAAGATTTCTGGGGGTTCACCGAGGCCCAGTGCCTGACAGACAACGAGTGGAGAGCAAAATCACTCGTATTTCTAACCAGCGTCCCAGGTGCCACTCAGGCCCGGCTCCAGGAATTTTTATTTGGGTGGGCCAAGGGTGCATTCTGGTGGGCCACTGCGGGAGTCGCGAGAGGGGGTGGGGGGAGAGGGGTGGTGGGTTGGGCGGGGGGGTTTAATTTAATAATATTCATTTTTTTTTTTTTTTTTTAAACAGGAAGCAGGCAGCCAGGCTCCCTCCCCTAAGCCAATCACAACGCTGCAAGCAGCGCTGTGATTGGTCAGGATGCCGCCCAGCCAGGGGCTTATGTGGCCCAACAGTCTTTGCACACTCAGGAGTGGGCACACCACTCCTCCCCTGCTCGCATGTACAAACGCTATTGTGCAAGACGGTATTAGGAAGGGGCGTCCCTTCCTAATAGCGAAGCGCATTTGTATGTATCATTGTTTTGCAACCGCAATTAAAGTCGCAAAACACTCGCAGTTTACCACCTACTTCAAGTAGGTGATAAGCCACTCGGAAAGAGGAAGGGGTCGCCCGGGGACCCCTTCCCCTTTGTGAAAGGATGTGAAAATATTTTTTAAGAGCAGGCAGTGGTACCACGGACCACTGCCTGCTCTTAAAAAATGAAACAGACGTTTCATTTTTCTTTTTGAAATGCATCCCATGTAAGGTCCCTTTGATGGGAAGAGGAGGTTTCTCAGGTGGGAGTATCAGGCAAGTAACACTACTCAGCCTCCCTCGTTGCCAGCCTTTAGAGAGAATCTCTCTTCATTACTACCTCCACCTGACCCCGGTCTCTGCAGCACACTCCCTTCCAGCCCTGATTATCCCTTTTCTACCATCCATCTCTCGTGCACCTTACCTCACAGCTGACCTTGGGCCCCAGCCCCATATCAGCCACCATCCGGCTCCTTTTTCATTATTCCCCGTAAAAAACATTAGTAAAATCCCCCTCAAACTTAAAACATTAAATATAACAGTAAATATAATTAGCACACACTTTAAAATGTGTTCCACAGTGGCCCTAATGAACGGACTGCTAATTAAAAAACAAAAACAGAAAGGCCATGACAGGGACGGCTTTAGCGCTGGTGTGAAAGTCTTTATTGGTGCCCCACCACTGACCTCTTTCTCGATATCTTTACTACCACCCTCCAACAGTGCCCTTCATCGCTCCATTGCCCCTCCCCCATGACCTCCTCCTCGGATTCCCTCACTACCACCCTCCAACAGTGCCCCTCATCTCTCCGTAGCCTCTCCCCCTCATGACCTCCTCCTCAGACTCTCACACTACCACCCTCCACCAGTGCCCCTCATTTCTCTGTAGCCCCCCCCCCCCTCCACCCCATGACATCCTTCTCGGATTCTCTCACTGCCACCCTCCACCAGTGCCCCTCATCTCTCCATTGACTCTCCCCCTATTCACCTCCTCCTTCGATGCCCTCTTTGCCACCCTCCAACAGTGCCCATCATCTCTCCGTAGCCCCTCTCTCACATGCTTTTCTTTTGCTGTATAGCGCTACTCGTAGTGTAGGGTTTCACAGTACTTTATATCGCGCACCCATTATGCAGAGACAATGAATCATACAAGTATGTAAATCAGCCTATAGGGAATGTCACATACGCCAATGAGGATTACCAGGTGTAGGAATCACGTCATCCATACTGGTGGGCAGTAGGTTTTAAGAGGGTTAGGTCTGGAGAAGCACAAACACAGAATTTAAAGCATATCCCAGTGGTTGGGGGGTTGGCTTTACTGATTAGAATGTATATCTGACCAAACAAACTTTTTATTGCAACATTAGAATAATGAAAGACTGGGGAAATTCTAACTGTATTGCAACACACACAAAAGATCTAATTATACCATTCAGATTCGTATGCAGCTCTTTGATGACAGTTAATAGGTCACTGTCCTATATTAGGACTGTAAATTCTGAACTGCAAGTAACACAAGAATCTCTGTAACAAAGGCAGTAACCCACTGAGCTATCCACATAAAGTACAGTTTATCTGCATTTCAAAACTACAAACAGCCAAAAGATTGCTCTCCAGTAGGATCATTGATTACCAGAGTTATCTAGACATTTTTACTGTTGTCTTGCATTTGTGGCAGAGCCAGTCATGAAAATGATACAAACGATTTAAATGAGATATACACGGCATACACAAAGTATGTGTCTTGCTGGGCCCTCACAGATTTTAAAAATATGAACAAATAGCCACACATTCTCGAAGCATACATGAAGTATGTATCTTGCTGGGCCTTTGCAGATTTTAAAAAAAATGGAAAAGCCACACATTCTCTTACCTGCTCTGTTGGAACTCTGTCTCACAGCCCGATCCGTTAAGCAGCTGAAGGGGTCAGGAAAGGTGAAAAAGGGATAAACAAACTCCTTTTCTCCAGCGCTGAAAAGAAGGAAATATCCACGCAGCACGTAAAGGTCACCCGATGCCAAAGCAAGGATTTGTCCCCTTCGCTGCATGCCCCTATTCTACCTGCGGGGACACAGCCCACCTTTCTAAAAGGAGATGCGTGATTGGGGGTGCCTGTGAGAGAGAGCCCAGGCCCAACCACGCAACTGCTAGAAGAAGAAAAATTACTTTCAGAGGAACGTTTTAAATTATAGTGCCGATTTTCTGTTGGCCTTCTTGACGTCGCTGCGAGGGCCAAGGTTCATGTTTGGGTGGGCCAGGCTCATGTTTGGGTGGGCCTGTCCCACCCCTAGAACTGGGCCTGCTGCCACAACATTGGGAACGTTTACCAAACTGAAGTCAGTGCAAAACATAACATGCATTGGCAAAGCCATTAGAGGTGGCGTTTATTAGCGGAAGCGGCCGTGTGGTAATAGTCGGCGGACTGTGCGAGTGGCACCCGGCTGTCCTTGAATCAAAATGCCACAATGAAGAAACATCTTCGGCTACAAAAATACAGAAGCTGGGGTCGGGCCCCACTGCTGACTGCATTAGCAATATTACGATGTACCCTCTTCAAGAGTGTTATTAAAATGAGTTAGATGACGGGCGCAGTGTAGTTAGTAAACCTATAAGGCATATATCTCAAAATATTGCATATTAATGCTTTTGACAAAGGGTCCGCATACCCACTGCACCTTTAAAAAAAGCCTAACACACTGAAATTGACTTAGTAAACAAAAAAGCAGCAAAACCAACAACATGTTATTATGGCAGCAAAGTAAAAGAAATGAATGTGCAAGGGCTATTAGTCAATAGCACTCTGTCTTTATGAGAGGTGTTGGGCATCCAAAAGTGAGAGCTCTTCCTAAACAAAAAATAAAACCTAAATCGGCACATAAAACGTCACGGTGCCAGCGAAAAAAGTACATTAAAGAACCCATTCGGACTCTTAATTGGAAACTACAAATCAGAATACATTCACAGTCTAATACAACAATTATTTCATACTACATCACCAAACAAATAAAACGAACTACTCATCCACAAAATGACACAGCTTGAATGGACACCCTCTCACCACGGCAAACCATGAAAAACACCTGAAAACCAATAGCTTGACGGGGGACGACCCAAAGACCATTCTCTCTATACTTCTTATTTTACTTCTATGAAGTATTGATGACATGACTAAACCAGCCTTTAGCCAGATCTAAAAATTATATTAAGACGTCTGAGAAGGCTGAACTCTGTAGACACTTGGCTTACATCTGTTACCACAAAAACAGGTCTGGCTCTTGCCTTCAACATAAACCTCGTCACCAGAACAAAGAGGACAAAAGTAACGTTACCAGTGAAGTCGATAAAAACACCACCGTTTAATGGGGTTTTATTAGCAGCACCGCTCCAATTCAGTTTGTCCATCTTTGGAGTTGAGACATAAGTGAGAACATGCGATCTCAGTTAATCATATCATATTTTGGGCTGGAAAAGCAACAGTTGGATTTTAGAAGAGCACAGGGATTACTTTAACAGAAGCACGTTGGCAAGATTTTCCAAAATGTCTAATCCAGAAGAAAAGGGGATAACAAAAAAACAAGATGGTGGCACTACTAACAGAAAATGTCCCACAGTGTTGCACCAGGCACTTCCAACTAACTAACATTGGTTTCATGAAAGGGTTTAGATATATGACACAATTCAAAGAATCCATTTGTATGGGACCTCTTCCAAAGAATATTACATGCTAGAAAGAATTTAATGGCGATACGCCAGTATGGCTGCGAGCTGGTGGGATCCAGGGAAAAAAATCTCAGATTGGAGCCATCATGGTCCCATCTATATTCCCAGGAGCATTTTGGCGCCCTCTGTGGAAGCGTAATGCAGTTCAGCCTTCCCTTCCTCAATTCGGTGTTCAGACAATGCCACGCTCATCACAAGCTCCTTTGGATAAGGTCATCTACTGGTCCTGCTCCTATCCAACAATTTGCATAGCTACACCAGGAGTACGCTAAACACTTCCATTCTCTGCTAACTGAAGGATAGTTGCATATAAGTTCAATTAAAATCAGGGCCGGACTGGCCATAGCGGGCACAGGGCATTTCCCCGTGGGTCGCCAGGGTGGGGCCGGTTTTGGGCTCCTGGGGGGCCGTTTTTGTTACCGTGGGCTGGCAATATCGGCCCCCTGTAACAAAATCGGCCGAAACCGGCCCTGGCAAACAGCTCGGCCGCACCCCCACCCCCCTGGAGGGGGGCCGGCCGAGCAGTTTGCCAGGGCCGGTTTCGGTTCCCAGTCCGGCCCGATGTTGGGATTAGACTGCTAACCATAGTTAGAAATCTCATCTCGAACAGTCTAAAATAACAAATAAACTCAATTGGACTCCCCATTACGGGTGCTAAAATTCTGGTTCCCTCCCTGTGCCAAAGCTAGCACAAACATTACTTTTTATCATATATTGTTTCGGTTATGAACACAAACAAGAAACTAAACGGAATAATAAACACTGTTCTCTATGATTGTTGTACAGTACAAAAGAATGTCTTTGCATCAGTAATTTATTTATTTTTTAATTACATAGAAAACACTCTCCCCGGTCTTCAATTTATAAACTGTCGTATTGTATTCATATTGATAAAAAAAAAATCAAAGGTCAGATACATAAATCAGCTTGTATTTGCACAGTTAATGTAACAAAGCTTCATGCTTTACAAGAGCAAAATGGTCATTTGCAAATTACAAAGGGGCATGGGGAATCGTTGAGACTGTACCGGGACATAAATCAATGGTTTGTAACCACATCTGCAAAGAAAGCAGTCCTAAACCACTGAAGTCAGAAGGAGGTTCACCAAAGACAGCTTCCACTAATTATACAGATCAGTTGCCATCATCGGAAAGCACAAAGTGGTCCTCAAGACCTGCTGCCTTCTCCCGAGATACCCATTTTCCCAATGCACCACTAAGATCTGTAGGTCTCATCTGAGATAGCACATGGGATATTGCTTGCAAGATCTTTTGTTAATTAAAACTTTAAAAGGGCTTCAAACCTGCTTATTAATTACCATTGGTTGGCTTGAATGTCAATCATTTCTTTCTTTTTCGTTGGTCAGTGGAAGCTGGTTTCAATTTGCTGGTCTCAGTGCAAACACCTTTAGGAGGATTGTGGTTTAACCTTCTTTACATTCAACACATACCAAAGCACTGCGTTTGCTTTAGAACCCCCATCCTCTTGTTCGCTACAGTTCATTACACAGATAAGCAGAGCTGCCACAACTTTCCTTTCTGTGTGGAGTGGCAGAAGATGTATTGGGTGGACACAGACACATGCAAAAACAACAATTGATGGACAGAATGCAGAACAATGTCATACATTCACCCCAGTACAGAGATCTGGGCCTAAATCCATCGTTTTTTTTGCTCACCATGCCATTCCAGTTTGGACCCAGCCATATGCAAATCAGTCTTGACCCTGCGCCCAATTGGAACAGTCCAGCCCGAACTGCCAGGCCAGGTCCTCCCTGGACTGGAAACAAGCATCCTAGGACCGGTTTCGGGCTTTCAGCCCTCATCAGCCAGGATAGCTTGATTCCAGTGGCATGGAGAGCACGGGACCCACGTCTGGGCATACCCGTCCCACTCGGGGTGACAAATGCAAAAACAATTGATGGACAGAATGCAGAACAATGTCATACATTCACCCCAGTACAGAGATCTGGGCCTAAATCCATCGTTTTTTTGCTCACCATGCCATTCCAGTTTGGACCCAGCCATATGCAAATTAGTCTTGACCCTGCGCCCTATGGGAACAGTCCAGCCCGAACTGCCAGGCCAGGTCCTCCCTGGACTGGAAACAAGCATCCTAGGACCGGTTTCGGGCTTTCAGCCCTCATCAGCCAGGATAGCTTGATTCCAGTGGCATGGAGAGCACGGGACCCACGTCTGGGCATACCCGTCCCACTCGGGGTGACAAATGCAAAAACAACAATTGATGGACAGAATGCAGAACAATGTCATACATTCACCCCAGTACAGAGATCTGGGCCTAAATCCATCTTTTTTTGCTCACCATGCCATTCCAGTTTGGACCCAGCCATATGCAAATCAGTCTTGACCCTGCGCCGAATGGGAACAGTCCAGCCCGAACTGCCAGGCCAGGTTCTCCCTGGACTGGAAACAAGCATCCTAGGACCGGTTTCGGGCTTTCAGCCCTCATCAGCCAGGATAGGCATATGGCCATGTCTGAACTGGGGTGGCGGAGTGAGCTAAAGAATGATGATGGATTAAACCCAGATCAGTTGACTGGGGGTGAGTGCTTGTATTGTCAACACTCCGTCCATCATCCCCTTTGGTTTTGCTTTGTTCGCCCTAAGTTGGCAGGGTATGCCCAGACGTGGGTCCCTTGCTCACTTTGCCACTGGATTCAAGATAGCCTGGCTGATGAGGGCTGTGAGTCCGAAACCGGTCCCAGGATGCTGGTTTCCGGTCCAGGGAAGACATGGCTTGGCAGTTCGGGCTGGACTGTTCCCATGAGGCACAGGGTCAGACTGATTTGCATATGGCCATGTCTGAACTGGGGTGGCGGAGTGAGCTAAAGAATGATGATGGATTAAACCCAGATCAGTTTACTGGGGGTGAGTGCTTGTATTGTCAACACTCCGTCCATCATCCTCTTTGGTTTTGCGACGGGGACACACACACACACGGACACACACGGACACACACACACGGACACACACACAGACACACGGACACACACACTAACAAACATTTGAAGCTTTGTAGCTGCTACATAGTTTCCAGAAAGTATTTTTTGGCTGCATGTCGTTTTTATTTATTAGGTCGAGACTGGGCAGCGCATGCCCTGCGAGGCATGCTGTATTCAGGTAGGGACTTGAAGCTCCGCCCATTTCCTGCCCATCTTTTCAATTGGCTCCTGTTACTGTCCTTTCTAAATCGTTGCATTTGATCCATGAATAGGCTTAGTAGTCCCTCCTTGGTACCGCCTTGTCTGTGTTTGTAACCTCCCATGAGGACTGAACTTTTTACTTGTGTTGTTACACTGTCTGCTTTATCTAGTCTGTGAGCACTATTTTCTTTAATGATTTTCTCCTATTCCACCCACAATGTGCTTTCCTACAACGCAACACGCCGCCAAATTTTATATTTTAATTAGTAATAGCGGTCCACTTTAACTACAGCAGCAGCGTTTCTTTATATTGACAACGCGGTCCGCTGTAATTATAGCGGCTGCGCTTCTTTATTTATTGTAGTTGTCAGAGCGGTCTGCTTTTTTAACTTTAGCGTCCGCGCCACAAAACCTTTTTTTTTTTTCTTTTCTTTCAGTGAATGCACCCCATACCAAGCTTTCATTTTAATAGTGGCCACGCCCCTTTCTTTAGACGCTGCTCGCCGTATTCAGGTTACAGCGAGCCACGTCTAAACAAAGGGGCGCTACCGCCAATAAACTGAAAGCATGGCACACTTTTACAAAAAAAAAAAAACATTTCTTTGTGACCTTCACAAACTAATGTTTTTTTTGTAAAAGCACCCCATGCTGTGCTTTGACTTTAATGGTGGCTGCACCCCTTTCTTTAGATGCGGCTCGCTGTAACCTGAATATGGCGAGCAGCATCTAAAGAAAGGGACGCGGCCACCATTAAAGTGGTCTCGCATTTGCGAGAGTTTGAGCTATTGTCATTAGAAATGACAATGCCTTATGTGTTTGTTTGCAACCGACATAAATAAAAGGCATTGTTATGTACAATACCAATAGCTTAAACTCTCGCAAATGCAAGATCTATTGCATTGCAAATGCTTGATATGGCGCTATAAACACACTCCTTTCCTTTTCAGCTGTTCACACGCAGTTTGTGTTTTTTTAAATTTAATAATTAACCTTTGTCACTTTCTTCATGTACTTGATTTATTTGGACGTGTTTTATTATTTATACAATATTTTGCTAACACAGGTTGTTCTAACTTGGTAAAGTGCCTAGTGGCGCCTGCACTGCACACACTGAGGGCAGGGTGACAAGGGACGTATGCTGGCCCAGGGCAGGCAGGTGTGTACCCCGGTTTGCAAAGCAGCACATGAAGTGTCTGAGTCCATGGTGAGTTGTCTGCAATCCACGCGTGCTCATCACTGGCAACGCATGGTTTCACCCTCCCCTCAGCCTCGTTTTGAGCTGGGTCCAACATGTAAATTTTACGTGCTTCTTGCATTGAGCAGCAGGTGTCCGAGGCCACGTTGTCTCCTTCACGTCACCCGAGTGATTTTGTCTCTCTGGGGTGTTTCTTAAAATTGCTCGGTCACGTGCAGCATCTGAAATAGGGCCCCTTTTGCGTTTTATTTTAGAAAGTATGGCTGCAGATTTTTTATTTTATTATATACTGTAAAGAAACTCGACAGAAGTGCCACCACAGAGCAACGCAGTTTAAAATACATAAGTGGTCGCTCATTATCCAGCCAGCTCCATTCATAGCATGTCACAGGAAGTAAACCGAACTTATAGCACTAACCACAGCCTATGAGGTAGAGAAAGGCGGATGTGGGTGTGTGCCACTACGCGCTATGAATAGCAGGAGTTATATTACCAAATTTAGTGATACATTGAGGGCTTCAGAATTCTTTAGCTCGAGGAACAAGGGAGGGCAATTTCACATCATGTGATGAGGTAACTCAGTTTAGTTAACCCTGGAATGATACACACAGAAGGGAGGTGGAGTGTGCATATGTACTGTGGCAGCATCATTATTTTTGAGTCTGACAGAAAATTGAGTTTGATTTTGCCGCCACTTTGGCTATTGGGAAGCAGGCGTCTTCCAATGATGATGTAGCAGTCTCTTCCAGTTTTATCACTTTTGAAAATATAATCTGTATCACTAGGCGCACAAAGGCTTCAGTGATTGTTCCCTTTCTAGGTGTTGCCTGAGAGGGCGCATGTGCCGGCACTTGTAAGACATTGTGTTAGCTTAAAGGGGGCTTAGATCCCCGCCCATTACTTACCACTGGTTGGCTTCATCGTCACTCTTATTTGCTTGTATGGTCAGTGCATGCCCTCTTCACTTCATGTGTTTCTCCCTCCCCTGGAGCATGCCCAAGTGTCCTTCTGCTGCTAGTGCTTTCTGGCTCGAGCTACTTCTTTCTTCTATTTGCAGCACTCACTAAGAATGCATGTATTTACAAGCCTCCACAAGTCCTCCCCTATCCTGCTCTGCGTTGTTTCTTGCCCCATCCATCCCCTCCCCCCTGCGCTGTTGCCACATTGTCATTGCTTGCACTATCCCTCTCCCTTTCCTGCGTTGTTGCTTGACCTGCTAGCTTACCATTGGTGCTTCCCCGGTCCTCTGACCCCCCCCCCCCCCCCCAACCCTCATTGTTGCTTGCACCGTAGTCTTGCCTCCTATGCCATCCCCCTGTCGTTGCTGGCCCAGTCCCCTGAACCACTCCCTCCATTGATGCTTGGCTCTTCAGACTGCCAGAAAAATAAGTACTATGAAGCACCCAGCGCTGGCCATGTCATACTGCCTTTTTCCCTCCAACTTTTAGCCATGCAGTACCACATAGCTAAACACATTGACAAAGCCAACAGCTCATCCATATGCGAGACCTATTGGGTTTGCCAATGTCTGTTAAATCGTGGCATCCAACTTTTTAGGAAAAAGGATAACAAGGACAGGGCAGGACAATACTCAAAGTAAGGATGGAGGTCTGCCCCCTACAGGCTTCCAGGCCTGATTCTGGAGCGGTCAGCAATCTGAGCCACTCGTAGTCACGAATTAGGCCATGGGCTTCCTTCTCATTGTGCATCGTCAGTCGCATCTGCTTTAGAAGTCAGGCACAAGGGGAAAGGACTTGCCCAGGCACAGCGTTGCACTGAAAAGTACACTTGATGTAGCGAGAGGTGCCAGCTTGCATCTCTGGTCTAGAATGATTTGTCATCCTTGCCACTACTAACCGAGCCTTGCCTTTTATGCTCTTACCTTCTCTGTCCAGACAATCGGGTGCATACGGCTGGCCACACATTATGCACTACTGCTCCAACAATCTGAGTAATACAAATATTTTAGGAAACTCTTTATTCTGACATGGCTCTTCTCATATTCCTTCTCTCTCCTTTCCCCTTGCAGCACTTTACAAGCAACCAGCCGAACATAACTTTTGATGCGACTCTTAATGTACAGGAGGGAGACGCCTTGTTGTAGTATTCCGTCCTCTTCCCAAGGCTTCTAGCCCAGGCGGAGCAGCCAATGGCCAAAGCAGCAAAGCATGACCTCCTGAATCGACTTCTCGGTTTGGCCAGGTTAGGGCATGAGAGGACCCATGGTCAGGGCCACTGCTAAGACACTTTCCACACCTAAATTCCACCTAATCGCTTCAGGTAACCAAGGAACTGTTTGTGGTACAAACGTTTAACCATAATCTACTGTAACCACAGACACCTCCTTGGTTAACAGCGCCTGTCCTGTTCAATGTGTCCGCTTAGAGCGACCTGAACCCACTTTTCGTGCACCTATGTATCATGCGAAGTGTTTCATACTGCACCTGAGTAATGCCTGCATACTGCTCAATGAATTGCTACTTGCTGGCCTATTTTACTACCACACTCCAGGCTGTATATGAATTTGTGAATTGCTACCTGCCTGTCTGGCTCCAGGAAATGCTTGCTGGTTTATTCCTAAACGAGGGTGCATCCAGGGAGCAGCCTCCTTCCACATGAGGGTAGTGTCCAATAGCATCTGCTTGCACGCTGTGCCTCGATCCAGTAGATCTGTACACCTCCTAGTACCCGAGTGACCCATTCCTTAGCGCAGCTGTGCATAACGCTTGTTGTGTCCTGGTCACAGATGAAGCATGTCATATACACACGGGCTTCCTCAGGGTTGTCACATGTGGATGTGTCAGTGAGAGCATTATGAACCAGACCCTGTACTTTTCACGGTCCCATGCTCCTGCAGCAAAACTTAGATTTAGGGCTTCTAGATTTAATAGCTTTTTTATACTTTATGTTTCACACATAGCGCTGTCTACATTTCCACGCCAGCAAGGAAAATGGAAAACAGCGGTAAACAAAAACACAGGAAACTACAACACAAGTAACCCTGAGCCTGTCTCCAAGTCGCGAAGGCGGCTTGTAAGGTGTCACTGCCAGCTGCCTCCTCCTGGTAGGTCTCGGGGAGTATGCCTTGGGGTAGGAGAGTCACAGTAGGATAGTTGCAGTCTCAAGGCAGATGGGTATGGAATATAGTGAAAATAGATTGAATAGTTTCCTTCCAACATGTATATAGTTTGGGGCAGTGCCATAACGAGTGTACAGCGTTCCAGAGGCCCCTAGCACCTCACTGATTCCAAGCTGTCCCATTCGTGTGATTGTGCCAGGGTATAGTACCACACCATTACAGTTCAATTTTTCAAATGGTTTCTCTTCCCCCTTCAGCATCTGAGAGTTTTATGTGCACTTTCATGTATTTTGCAAATGGTTAGATTTTTTTTTAAAGGAAGCCTATACTCTTTATTAAAAATGAGGCCACATCCATGGCCATACTACCAGATGGCTCCACATGCCAGAGTTGCTGTGTTTTCTCTTTCCCGGGAGGATGTGTGCTTTTTGTTTTTTAAGTCTGATCTGACAGCCTAGCCTACTGCAGATCTATTGTTGTCAATGATTTAAAATACATGAAGTTGACTTTGGGCTCTGCCTAGGCGACTATTTTTCTTTTCACCTCGTGCTATATTATCAGCCTAAGGTATTTTTATGCCTTGTGTGTAGGCAGGAGGCATTATCTTACACCTCAAAAGTACAACTCATACATACGCTGCTGTTTTTTATTTTTTTACTACAGCAGAGTTTTCTAAATGTTTTAGTCACGAAATGTATCACACAGAAATACACAAATGTTTTCGACACAGCCTTAAAGGCACACAGCCCACCTGCTTTACAACAAAACAAGCATTGGCAGTGCAAATGCCTTTAATGTGTGGAACGCATCGAAATATAGCCATACACAAATGCAGTTTGCATTCATCAGCACATTAAAGTCAGACCTGTTGAGTTTGCCAATGCTTGTTTATACTTGGAATAAGCTGCTCATGGCACCTGGCAAAATGGAAGACGCTTCTAATGGTGTCCCGCATCGGGTTTGTGACCCAGGACCAACAGAAACTTCGAACACCCAACCTCCAAAACGTGCACTGGAAAGATTCAACAGTCAACATTGCTCCTGCACTCCAACGCGAAGACTGCCTTACCCCGCGCATTTCTACGTCATTTCCGTTGCATGCGTCTGTCGTGCTGCACCACGGTCATCTGCACATGCGCACACATGCACGGCTCTGTGGGCAAGATAACAGCACACGAGTGACAGCAAGGACAAACAGTAAAGAAACAGAAGCAGGCAGTGCAAATTGTCTTTGCCATTTTACATACCGCGTACACAAAATCTTAGCCTGCTGAAGATTTGACGTGTGACTAACCAATTACTAGCTGAGCATATATATGATAATTTCATGCGGAAGCAAACAAACGTAACGCAAATAATTCTTGGACGAGTCATGTTGTTTCAAGAGAGGATTCTGCGCTCCGCCGCCATCTGCCAGAGCAGAGCCCGACTGCAGGGATGAGATAGCAGTGTATCAAAGCCGAGACTGTATGACTTTCAGGGATTAAACGTAAACACGCGCAGCCCAAACTGAAACAACCCGAAAGAAAACATCCGATGCGCAATTCCCAAGCAGAGCCTCGCTCCCTCGGGTTTCCGTTGAAAGAGAGCAGTGAGGGAAAGAAAAAAATACACAAGAACACCACAGATGTACGACCAAAGAAAACACGGTCTCCGGCCTACAGATTCACTCCTTGGACCCATCCATCTTCGAAAATAAACATTTAACTTTCAGCCATGAGGCCTGCAATCCGCTGTCACTCCTCCGTGGATATATGGTGCATCTAGACCACGCTCCAGAAGGAAATCAGCAATTATGTGGCTGCAGAGTCATCCTGAAGAAAGAAAGCGTGACTGCCGCCAGAACGGCCAAGTGGTATAAACCTGCTGAAGCTGGTTTAGCATTTTATCTCCTACGGATTCTGGTTGTCCTGCCTTTCTACTGGATAATTACGCGGATGACGTAGCCTGATGCGTTGATAATAAGGGGAGCCGACAAGGAACAGCCTCTAAATAAATGTCAAAGCACTGAACAAACAGTAGAAAAGCCAAATGTTGTCTAATGGAAACCTGTGACCACTAATTAACTATTATTAGAACACTGGAATGTGAGAGCTCCACTGTAGACAATGGAGTGGCTCGGGGCCAATAATGGCTGGTACAGACCTTCTGCTCCGGCTATCTAAAGTTAGTCTATCTGTTTCTCACTTTTTAAGTCAGAACATTCTATCCTCAGTGGACGGAATGTTCTCATCGCATTACAGTCCTCCTGTCTCGGCCTATATTGATTGCTAAAGATCCTCACCTTCGTTATAGATCCTCCCCTGCAGCTTAAGGCCCTATAACTTGGGTTCAGGGCCTATAACTCGGGCTCAGGGCCTTTAACAAATGATATAGCCCTCAGCAGCGGGATATAATGCTATATCAATAATGCTTTTCCTGCCTGTTTTACAACAATAATTTTAGCACATGAAACTGCTTTTTTATTATGAGTGACTGACTACAAGCCAGCTAATTATCAGAAAACATACTTTGCGGGCTTTAGAGCATCTGCTGTGGAAACTTGTCGGGTATTTGTCATGGGACTGCTCCACCATGGCCAACAGGAAAATAATAGGAACGCTATCCTGTGGTTATCCTGTGGAGTTTTATACTTTCGAACAGACGCTCCACAACGTGAATAGAGGCTAACTGATAATCAAATTAAAGTTTCTATTGACATTGCACACACCAGCTGGCTAATGACAAAGGGCATGTATCAGCTAAATTCACATGACAAAAAGAATATATTTCTTAACGTTCTTACAGCACTAGGACTCTAAAATATTTACAGACTGTTCGGTGGATGAATTGTTTTGGCCAATCTCCCTTAGAGTTGTCTATTCTCTTTCCTCTCCAGGGCAGACCCCAAGTCCATCCAGATCAAAATGGCTGTCGAACCTCTTGTATTTTAGAATGGATTCGGGCACCAGAGTTCTTGGTGGGATAAAAGAATATTACTGTGAAGGTGAATGAGTTACCTGCATTCAGAGTGTTTTAAAGGACAAAAAGTATTCTGCATTTGAAGACTTCTTACATAAACATAACATAACGTGTATTTGTGAAGCGCACCTTCACCCAAGGGTATCTTGGTGCTGAATAACAGAAGTTTATTGTTTCCCAACTCAATCGTTCTCATTTTATCGAACTCAGAAGGATGAAAGGCTGAGAGGCCCACCGGGATTTGAACCTGTGACCATGAGGTCAAACACAGGCCCGTACAGTGGATGCATTAGTCCACTAACCCACCAGACCCTGTAGACAATATGCAACTAAGAAAAGCCAAAGGTTCACACAGAAGATACAGGAATGTATGATCTGATGGAGTGATTATATGGGGGTCTCATGGGTTACCAATGGCCTCAGAACTCGCCCAGAAAGTTCTAGTTCAGATACATTTATCTGCGATATGTTATCACCACCACCATCCCCAAACATGTGCTATTCCCAGTTTCTTCACCAGCTATATTCATGACTCCACTCTCTTCTTCTACCAAACGCATTTTTCAGACCTTAACTCCACTTCCCCCTTTTCTTTTTAGAATTCATTGCATTAGATGCGATTCTATGAGGGGCCTTGTACGAAGGCATTAATTAGCCTTCCCTTGCTCTATATCTGAATGCAAAAGTTATTCAAGGCAGACCTGGAAAACATGAAGGATCAAGACCTCAAAGCATGTGCATATGAAGAAGGGACCTACTCAATGACATAGGTAAAATAGCAGCTTAAAGCTGGCTCCAATTTTAGATCGGTCAAAATATTCTCAGAACCAACCCCTTTTCCACTCGGGTCATTTGCAAGTGATCCCCACCCCCTCGGACAGGGAAAATAGATCAATCCTCAGACTATCTTGTGCCTCTCCCCCTACAATAAAAGGTCATTGCACCACTCTGACTCTAGGTGCAGAAAGTAGCTTGTCAATGGTGGTAGGTACTTAACATTGTCCAAAGGCCAGCAGACAGGCATGTCCAGTTCCGACCAGACACAAATTTCCAATTCATGACTTTGCGTCGTGATGTACTGTGGAATGCCACAAAGAGCACAACAACTGAAGGTCCTTAATTTACTCTGGTTCCATTTATTGAAAATTAGGAAGTCTGATAGGAATTTTAGATGCATGAATTTTAGACTCCAACATCCTAAAAAAACAAAAACATGCGTTATCTACTTCAATTCCAGCCTACATATCACACCTTCGTAGAACACTGGCCGAATCAAGGCCTTATTTATGAACCTTGACTCAATTCATTCATTCATTCCTGGTAAGCATGATACACACTTTCCTGCGCTAAGAGTTTCATGGGGGTATGTGGATCTCGTTTGACAAGAATGAATTGATCGAGTCAAGGTCCATAAATAAAGCATTGATTTGGCCGTGGTTTGATACAGCCGCATTGCACTCCAGCTAGTTGTCAAACTCGGAGATCTTTTCAGTATTTATGTTGCCTTTAAAAGAACTGCTATAACTCATTTATTGAGCTGCTTATACTTGTGTTTCACCACAAACCTGATGCCCACAAGGTGCATAAACTACTAAGAAGTTTGCTTTGAAGAAGCACAACACTGATATTGAACCTCGTACCAGGCTAATTTGGGTAAGTTCGCTGGCCCTTTTGATCCCTGTTTGGTCTACAGAGGACAGGAGAATTCAGTTCCATCTATGCATCCACTGAACGCTGGCCTGATTAATGCATTCTTGTCTAATGCAAGCCTGATCATCATCACTCCATGCTGAATCCTTGGATCTTTACCCATTGCTAGTCTGTGTTCCATTAAAAAAATAACTGTTATTCCTGCAAAATCCCAGTCAGTCATGTATATTACATACAGCTAAGATTGTACCATCATCTGTTAAGTGCAAACAATCATTCCTACTACTTCACCATGTATTTGGATGGTGGTGTAATCCCAATGTGATACGGTCTTTACTAGATCACTTTTCCCCTTGAGCCCCTGTCCAACCAGAGCCATTTATGGAGCCTGGGTCTGTTCTATGCTGACCTCTGAAAACTTCCATCGACAGCCCTCTTTGTACACTGCCTCAGTCCATGCCACCTACTAGAGTTCTGATCAACAACCATAGCTTGACGTCTAGTCAACACCTGTGCTGGAACCACAGTCAAAAACAATCCCTCTGAAACATCAACAAAATAGAAGTTACCCTTTGACATCATGGTCTTCAACCTCGATCCATCAATCACTTTGGGAGTCAAGTCTACAAAATTGCCCTGGAACTCCAGTATGTGACTGGCTCTGAAATCTCAACCTTGAACCACGAACCATCTAATGGGATACATGTGGATGAAGTGATGGGACTTCTAGAGGTGCAATATCGAGGGGGGTGGCTCTGCCGGAGTAGTCAACTCTGTGCTGCAACAAGGATCCATAGGATGAGCATGGAGTGAAGGAGCCCTAAAGGCTGATCTATGGTAGTTGCAGGCTCATTACTGCTTTGGGGAGTCGGGGAAGCAGAGCGGTGTGATGCTGCATGGTTGGAGGATGTACAGAGATTTTTGGTCAATGAGCCGCAGACGGAGAGACTTCTTGGACCACCATTTCTGTGCTAGGTCAGAATAGGGGGTGTTGCGCACGAAGGTGCAACAGTGATCCAAATGATATTCTGGGAAAGGCCTCCAGAGGAGAAACACTTTGTAGTTGCTGCGGGCAGGCAGTGGGGAGAGATACCAGTAGTTCATCACCTGGTCTGCAGATGGTGGGTCCTTCGCCAATGAGAAATGGGTCCAGCGTGATACTTTGTAGGCTGGGCCTGTGACAATCTCTAAGTGACTTTTTCCTCCCAGCAAAGAGAGTAGTTTGAGTGGCATTGGACAGCAGTCTTTGCTTCAGACAAGAAGGTTCTTAGCGTTATGTTGGAGGTGTGGAGTGTGCAACACAAGAACGCTTTAACTACAAACTGGTTGGGGTACCAGAGCCAGTTCAGGGGTCAGGATGAGTGGACTGTGGAATGGGTAACCTATAGTGCTCCACAGGACGGACACTCAACGCAGCATTTATAAGATCATATCCTATGCAGGAGAGAAACGGAGGCGAGGAGGCACATTAGGAAACAGACCGAAGATAGTCAAGATCTGACACAAAGCAGTGAAGCCATGACTCGTAGGTTTTGGATAGTCAGTGCGTACAAATCGAATCATCTAGTTAATAGGAGGTTGTGCTTTGTCATAAAATACACATGCAGTTTGGCCCAAACTTCAAACAAGCGCCAAAAGAGGGATGCAATTTTCTGTTCTATTTGTCACAGATTAAGAACATCACATTCCCAGTGTTCCAACACATTGGTAGATGTGTTTGAGGTACTGTAATGGATGCTGAAGTAGCACAATATCAAATGGAGGTCCATCTGGTTTAAATGATGTATTTAAACCCAGCTCCACAAGTGGCCTTGTTCGTCAACACAGTAAGCATTAGTGCAATGGAACCTCACAGACACTTCTTGCTAAAGTTAAAGAACCCAGAGTCTTCATGTTATTTTAGAAACTTTCAGCATGTCCTGTGAACATCATGAGAACAGAAGCTTCTCAAGAGGTTAAAGGCAGGTGAAACAATGTTCACTCAGTAAATGCAAAGCATAACATGCCAATGCAGAAGCTCAACTTAGAAGCCATTGTGCGAGTGCACCTTTCTAGATGAGAACTAATTTCAAGCTAATCCTCAACCCAAGACTACTGGATACAATGCATTTGCATTTTAAAGAGTTTTGAAGAGATTCAAGGACAGCTCTTAATCTTCACAGACTTCTCATGGAAAAGAGGATGCTGCCTTGTAACAAGCAACAGTGTTTTAATGTTCTGTTCAATGGCTAAACAGAATAATTTGTTTAGATGAATGGAAAAAGAAAAAGGTAAATTGGTCCAAACAAATGGTTTTGTATTCACAAGAGAGAAAATCAAGACAAACATTTTGGAAAAGTAAACGCTGGAGAATGAAACAGAACCCACAGTTTGGGTATTACCAAATACAGAACACTTAACAGTCGATTATTACAGTCCTGATGAATTTTGTTACCTCTGATTTTATCCCTTTCTCTCTTGGAATTTGAAAGCTAGCATATCTCTGGTCCATTACACTGTACTATGGAGTTAAACCTCAAGCAAATTTAAATCTCTTCAGTGATAAACCTGTAATCTCGATATTGTGATTGCTTATACTACTTTAACAGTGTACCACAAATCAAGATACTGATACAAGCAGAAGCTCAGAGACATCCACTCATGCCCTTAACAAACATGGCTCCTGTTAGAAATGGGATCTCTAGTTGGCAAGGGCTTGCACCTTTGTCCAAGTAGGGACCCTTCTTCCTAGTCAGGGTAAGGGTTGTTACACTCGTGAAGTAACCCCTGCTCACCCTCGTGGTAGCTTGGCACGAGCAGTCAGGCTTAATTCAGAGGCAGTGTGTAAAGCATTTGCACATAACCAACAGTAATACAGTGTAAGCACTACAAACGGACACCACACCAGTTTAGAAAAATAACCAATATTTTATATACTCAAGACAAGACCAATTACGACAAAAATCCACAATACTGTACTTTGAAAATGAATGCTTGATACGATAACTTCTTCTTTGCAAGAATAGCACAAAAGCAAAGTTCGTACGAGTCGGTAGCTCCGTCTGAGCCTACCGTGATGCTGAAAACCACAGAGTCTAACAGTTCCAGCCGACCGCGTTGATACGGGCCAGCAGAGTCATGAACAGACTCGGTCACAGTACCTTTTCTCGTTGTGGCTGGTACGGGGTGTACGAGCCGGTCGGGCGTTCGTCGCGGTTGCGGTGCAAGACGGAGCGATGCAAGGTGCGGTGTCCCTCGATGCGGTGCAGGCAGCGGCTCGATGAGCGTCGTGCAGACGGAGTCGGTGAGTCCAAGGCGTGCGATGCAGGGCGAGACGATGCTCGATGCGGTGCTGACAGGTTGCGATGCAGGCGACCTAGCCGGAGTGCGGGAGCTGGCGTCGGACAGCGGTGCGAGTCGGAGCGGTGCGTCGCAGACGTGCGAGCGGTGCCCCAAATGCGGTGCGGTCTCGACTCTTGAGCCAGTTGCAGCGACAGTGTCGGTCTGGTCCGGCTGGCCCAGTGAAGCGATGCGATGCGAACTGCGGTGCCCACAGGTCACGGTGCAAGCAGCGGCTCGATGTTGGCGGCGTCGGACGTCGCCTACGGTGAGACCAGGGTTGCGATGCGAAGCGGGGCGATGCGGTCTGCGGTGCAAACAGGTCACCGGCCAGGGATGGATTCGGTTGACGGAGTCGGTTGCAGTTCCCTTCCTCTGTGGCAACTGAAACAGCGTTCCAGAAGCGGTACCCAGAGGCTTGTGAAGTCTTTGCAGTCCCTGAGACTTCTTAACAGGAGGCCAGCTCGGTTTCTGGCCCTTGGAGATACTCAGCACAAGTTTGGAGAAAGTTCAGTCCAGTCCTTTCACTGCCCAAGGCAGAAGCAGCAGCTGCAGGCCAACCCAACAAAGCAACAACACAGCAAAGGGGCAGTACTCCTCCTGGCAGCTCTTCCAGCTCTTCGTCTTGGCAGGTTCCTTGATTCCAGCGAGATCTAAATTTATGGGGTCAGGGCCCCAATATTTATATCCCAAATTCCTTTGTTCTCTGAAGGCAGAGAGGCCTTTGCCTAGTCCAAACCAGTTCTGGAGCACTTTGTTGACAAGTCTCCGTCCCTTCTTTCAGTGAGTAGGCCAGGGATATCAGACGCACCACAGGAGGTGGAGCCAGCATTGTGGAGGGAAGGCACTGTCCTATTCAGGGCCCAGGTGCGACCCCTCCCACCCATCTACAGGTCGATCTGGCTATTCAGCCCTGCGCTGACTCACCCTGTCTCCTGGCATCCCCCAGCCCCTGTCACTCACATTCCAGACACGGAATACACAATCTCGCAGAGGCAGGCTTGGATGGTTAGGCAAGAAAATACCCACTTTCTAAAAGTGGTATTTTCAAACCCAGAATGGTAAAACCAACCTTACTAAAAGCTGCATTTTATCATTCTGAGTCCAGGCATACTAAACTCGAATTTCTACCATGTTCCCGGGGTCAGTTAGGATTATAAGCTGTAATAATCAAAACCGCCCGTTCTGGCCTAGGGGAACAGGTAGCCTTGCAATAGTGAAAAACGAACTAGGCTGTAATTCACTATCAGGACATGCCGCACACACCCGGGCATGTCCTACCTTTCGCGTACAACGCACCCTGCCCACAGGGGTACCTTGGGCCTACCTTAGGGGTGACTAACATGTAGCAAAGGGAAGGTTTAGGGACTTGCAAGTGTGTGCACTTGCCAAGTCGATATGGCAGCCTCAGGCTGCGCACAGGCTCTGCGATGGCAGGCCCGAGTTACACTTTACGGGCTGTTTGCGTGGGTGGCACAATCCAGTGCTGCAGCCCACCAACAGCATTTGGTCTATAGGCCCTGGCACTCGCAGTGCACTTTACAAGGGACTGACACATAAACCAAATAGGCCAATCATGGAAACACCAATCCATAACACATTTTATACAGGAGCACTTGCACTTTCCCACTGGACCGCAGTGAGGAAAGTGCGCAGAATCATCACACCAGCAAAAACAGAGTCAAAACCGGGAGGTCAGAAAGCAAAAAGTCAGGGGAAACACGCCAAAAGATGCCAAGTCTAACACATGTCCCCTCCAGCTGAAAGTAGGGAGAACTACCCAACCCCATGGGAGTTCTCTTCACTAAGGCGGAAGAACCTGGACAGACCATCTGCGTTGGCGTGTTCTGTACCAGGACGGTGTTCCACCGTAAAGTCCATTCCCTGTAGGGAGATGGACCACCTCAGCAGTTTTGGATTCTCGCCCCTCATTTGCATCAACCATCTGAGGGGCCTGTGGTCTGTCTGAACCCGGAAGTGAGTCCCAAACAGGTATGGTCTCAACTTCTTCAGCGCCCAGACCACAGCAAAAGCTTCCCTTTCTATGGCACTCCACCTCTGTTCCCTGGGAAGTAGTCTCCTGCTAAGGAAGACTACAGGCTGATCCAGGCCCTCTTCGTTCAGTTGTGAGAGCACCGCTCCCACACCATGCTCTGAAGCGTCAGTCTGCACGACGAATTCCTTGGAGAAGTCAGGTGCCTTGAGCACGGGCGCCGTGCACATGGCTGCCTTCAGGGCATCAAAAGCTTTCTGGCAGGACTCAGTCCAGATCACTTTCCTGGGCTGCCTCTTAGAGGTCAGCTCTGTTAAGGGGGCAACGATGGTGCCATAGCCCTTAACAAATCTCCTATAATAGCCGGTGAGACCTAAGAAGGCTCTCACCTCTGTCTGGGTCTTGGGGGCTCCCAAGCCAGAATGGTGTCAATCTTGGGTTGTAGGGGCGCCACCTGGCCGCTTCCTACCTGGTGTCCCAAGTACACCACAGAACCCTGCCCGATCTGGCACTTACTGGCCTTGATCGTGAGGCCTGCACCTTGCAGAGCCCTCAACACTTTCTCAAGGTGCTGTAAATGTTCTTCCCAGCTGGAACTGAACACAGCAATGTCATCCAGGTAGGCGGCACTGAAATCCTCCAGCCCAGCCAACACCTGATTGACCAACCTCTGAAAGGTGGCAGGGGCATTCTTCAACCCAAAGGGCATCACCCGGAATTGGTAATGACCTTCTGGGGTTGAGAATGCGGATCTCTCCTTGGCCCCATCGGTTAAGGCAATCTGCCAGTACCCAGACGTCAAATCAAACGTGCTGAGGAACCGGGCAGCTCCCAACCGATCAATGAGCTCATCAGCTCTGGGGATGGGGTGCGCGTCAGTCCTGGTGACTGCATTGAGCCCACGGTAGTCGACACAACCGGAGTTCTGGAGTGGCACCGGGCGCCGCAGCCTTTGGGACCAAGACCACTGGGCTGGCCCAAGGACTGTGGGAGGGCTCAATCACCCCTAACGCCAACATCTTAGAGACCTCCTCCTTGATGCTGGCTCTGACCCGGTCAGTCAACCGGTAAATCTTGTGCTTCACCGGATGGCTGTCACCAGTGTCCACGTCATGGGTACACCAGTGAGTAACACCGGGGGTCAGAGAGAACAGTGGGCGAACTGTCCCAACAACTGGCGACAGTCCCCTGCTGCTCCGGAGTCAGAGTAGGGGAGAGGATCACACCCTCTACTGACCCATCATGCTCCTTGGTAGACAGGAGGTCAGGGAGAGGCTCGCTCTCCTCTTCCACCCCATCATCTGTCGCCAAGAGCATACTCACTTCGGACCTCTCGAAGTGGGGCTTGAGGCGGTTCACGTGAAGGACCCTCAAAGGGTTCCTTGGAGCCTGCAAATCCACCAGGTAGGTGACGTCACTTTTGCGCTCCTTTACCTCATATGGCCCAGTCCACTTGTCCTGCAAGGCACAAGGTGCTACTGGGGCCATGACCCACACTTTTTGTCCAGGTTGAAATTCGACCAGAGTGGCGTTCTGGTCATACCATCTCTTCATTTCTTCCTGGCTTGCTTCTAGGTTCGCCTGAGCGAGTTTCCTGAAGCGGGCAGTTTGGTTTCTAAAGGCCAGCATGTAGCTAAATACATCCTGGGGAGTTTTCCTGGGAGCCGCCTCCCAGCCTTCCTTAACCAAACTCAGAGGTCCTCTGACAGGGTGGCCATACAGGAGCTCAAAGGGGCTGTACCCAAGAGACTTCTGAGGCACCTCCCTGTACGCAAAGAGTAGGCATGGCAAGAGGACGTCCCACTTACGCCTCATGGGTTCTGTTAGACCCTTGATCATGCCTTTCAAGGTCTGGTTGAATCTCTCCACCAGACCGTTTCTTGTGGGTGGTAAGGAGTGGTGAACTTGTAGGTTACCCCACACTCCTTCCACAGGGATGTCATATACTTCGATATGAAATTGGTCCCCTATCAGAAACCACCTCTCTGGGGAATCCCACACGGGAAAAGATCCCCATTAACGCCCGGCCCACCACTGGCGCCGTCGTTGTCCTGAGAGGGATTGCCTCCGGGTACCGGGTGGCATGGTCCACCAAGACCAGGATGTACCTGTTGCCCATGGCTGTCTTGGGATCCAGTGGCCCCACAATGTCCATCCCTACCCTTTCAAAGGGTGTTCCAACAACCGGAAAAGGTTGGAGAGGAGCTTTGACCTTCCTCCCACTCTTACCACTTGCCTGGCAAGTTTGGCAAGACCTGCAGTGTGCATCTGACTGCCTTCGCATTTGGGGCCAAAAGAAGTGGGTGACAAGCCTGTCAAAGGTCTTGTCCTGCCCCAAATGTCCTGCCAAAGGCACGTCATGAGCCAGACCCAGTAGGAAGGTCCTGAAGCGCTGGGGTACCACCAGCACACGGGCTGACCCAGGCTCAGCAACCTTAGGCTCACTGTATAGGAGACCACTCTCCCAGTAGATCAGATGTGACCCGGACTGATTACCAGCTGCCTGGTCTGCAGCCTGCCGCCGCAGACCCTCCAGAGTAGGGCACTCGTTCTGCTCCCTGCAGAACTCCTCCCTGGTGGGACCCCCTTCTTGCTGCCAATGGGTCAGCTCAGAGATGTCTCCCAGTTCGGCTACCTGCTCCCCTGTAGGCACCGGGCGTCCCCTCGAGGTCCGCCTCCTCCCGGTCCGTGGGAACTTCGGGGGCCGGTTTCCCGCGCCCCTGCCCTTTCTCTTGGCAGGGACTTGGGCCACTGTTTCAGGCTCCAAGTCCTCTTGATCACCCTTTCTGGCTGCCATTGACCGAGTAGACACGCATGCCCACTCTGGCAACCCAAGCATCTCCAAGTGGGACCTGAGCTCAACCTCCTTCCATGAGGACTGCTCCAGGTCGTTTCCTAGCAGACAATCTACAGGCATGGTAGGGCTCACAACCACCCTTAAGGGACCTGAGACCCCCCATTCAAAGGGAACCTGTGCCACCATACATTGGCGCTCTGAGTTGTCGACAGCAACTACTTGGTGGAATGCTCCTGGGACTACTTGCTTCTCAGACACCAGGTGACACCGGACTGAGGTCACACTGGCTCCAGTATCTCTGAGAGCCTCTACCCTGTTCCCATTAATGGTCACCCAGGTGCTATATTTCTTTGTGTTAGGGGCACCTGGTTTCCTGGGACCATCTCACTGTCCCCGAGTGAGACAAGGGTCATTTCTGCGGGATCCCCACCCTCCTGTGGGCACCCCTCCTCCCCAAGCGCTACACTAGCCAACACTTTGGACTGTCCACCGGTGGGTGGCTGTGTCCCCTTCGGGCACTTGGGGTCCCCCTTAAAGTGACCTACCTGGTCACATGCATAACACTTGCGGGGGCCGGTCTCAACAGGCTTCCTGTAGAGACCCCTTTCTTCTTATCCCCGGGGGCTGGGAACCTTTACCCTGGGTACTAGTTTGGGGCCCTTTAGAGAACTCCTGTGCTTTACCCTTGTCCCCCCCACCTTTCTGCTGGGGACCCTGCCCACCTTTGGCTGAGTCTCCCCCAAACGCTTTCTTGTGGACCCTGGTACTCACCCAGCGGTCCGCTTCCATAGCAAGCTTCCTGGGGTCAGTTAGCTTACTATCAACTAGGTGCTGGCGCAGATCTGCAAAACATAGACTAGACAAGTGCTCCCATGCAATCAAGTTGTAGAGCCCCTGAAAATCTGTTACACTACTGCCCTTCACCCAACCATCCAGAGACCTGCAGAACACATCCACACATTCCAACCAAGTGTTGACATCAGACTTCTTACTGGACCTGAACTGATCCCTGTACTTTTCAGGAGTAAGACCATACTTTGTGAGAAGGGCATCCTTCATGTCAGCATAGGTGAGGTGATACCCCTTACCCAAAGCTATCAGAGCATCCCTTGCTTCTTCCGGGAAAAGTGGCCACAATCCTGCTCCCCAATTCTCCTCAGGGACCCCATTCATGTGTATGGCTGCCTCATAACCCTGGAACCACCTTTGTATGTCATCCCCTTCTTGAACTCCTTGCCTACGTTCTTGGGAATGTGCACAATCCTGTCTGCCTTTCTGGACGAATTGCTGCCACCATCTGAGCCTGACTTACTCCTAAGTTCTAGCTCCTTCAGTTCTCTCTCATGCTCTAAGAGCATCTTCCTCTCCTCTATGGCCAATCTCTTCTCCTCCCGCTCACTCTCCAGCCTGAGCTTCTGCAGCTCGAACTGCCTTGCCTCCCGCCTGTCCTCCAGCTCCTCTGGGGACAGACTGCTGCTGCCCGACCTGGCGGGTTCCCCCTACCCAAAAGCACATCCACCCTGGAAATAGGCTCCTCCGCCTCCTCACTGAGATCACCAGGCTGCCCATTGGCATGTCTGGCTGCTACCCAGGCCCTCAGCGCCTTCTGTAGCTCCTCCTTCCTTGTGAGGCCTTTAATTTGGACTTTCAGGTTTTTACAAATCGCTCGTAACTCCTTTACGGCGTAGGATTCCAACCTGTCCTCCTCAAAGATAACTTCCAGAGATGCAACGGATGATGCAATTGATTCAGGCATGACAAAAGTCGTGAGTTGAAAACTGGCAAGATCAAAAATAGGCCAAAAGAAAAAGAACCAGTATGTGGTACGTAATGGTCTGCGATATGGTAGTAGTGCACACCAATCACTGTAAGTCAAGTGCAAACGCAAGTCCTATCCTCACCGCTGACAACCAATGTTAGAAATGGGATCTCTAGTTGGCAAGGGCTTGCACCTTTGTCCAAGTAGGGACCCTTCTTCCTAGTCAGGGTAAGGGTTGTTACACTCGTGAAGTAACCCCTGCTCACCCTCGTGGTAGCTTGGCACGAGCAGTCAGGCTTAATTCAGAGGCAGTGTGTAAAGCATTTGCACATAACCAACAGTAATACAGTGTAAGCACTACAAACGGACACCACACCAGTTTAGAAAAATAACCAATATTTTATATACTCAAGACAAGACCAATTACGACAAAAATCCACAATACTGTACTTTGAAAATGAATGCTTGATACGATAACTTCTTCTTTGCAAGAATAGCACAAAAGCAAAGTTCAGTACGAGTCGGTAGCTCCGTCTGAGCCTACCGTGATGCTGAAAACCACAGAGTCTAACAGTTCCAGCCGACCGCGTTGATACGGGCCAGCAGAGTCATGAACAGACTCGGTCACAGTACCTTTTCTCGTTGTGGCTGGTACGGGGTGTACGAGCCGGTCGGCGTTCGTCGCGGTTGCGGTGCAAGACGGAGCGATGCAAGGTGCGGTGTCCCTCGATGCGGTGCAGGCAGCGGCTCGATGAGCGTCGTGCAGACGGAGTCGGTGAGTCCAAGGCGTGCGATGCAGGGCGAGACGATGCTCGATGCGGTGCTGACAGGTTGCGATGCAGGCGACCTAGCCGGAGTGCGGGAGCTGGCGTCGGACAGCGGTGCGAGTCGGAGCGGTGCGTCGCAGACGTGCGAGCGGTGCCCCAAATGCGGTGCGGTCTCGACTCTTGAGCCAGTTGCAGCGACAGTGTCGGTCTGGTCCGGCTGGCCCAGTGAAGCGATGCGATGCGAACTGCGGTGCCCACAGGTCACGGTGCAAGCAGCGGCTCGATGTTGGCGGCGTCGGACGTCGCCTACGGTGAGACCAGGGTTGCGATGCGAAGCGGGGCGATGCGGTCTGCGGTGCAAACAGGTCACCGGCCAGGGATGGATTCGGTTGACGGAGTCGGTTGCAGTTCCCTTCCTCTGTGGCAACTGAAACAGCGTTCCAGAAGCGGTACCCAGAGGCTTGTGAAGTCTTTGCAGTCCCTGAGACTTCTTAACAGGAGGCCAGCTCGGTTTCTGGCCCTTGGAGATACTCAGCACAAGTTTGGAGAAAGTTCAGTCCAGTCCTTTCACTGCCCAAGGCAGAAGCAGCAGCTGCAGGCCAACCCAACAAAGCAACAACACAGCAAAGGGGCAGTACTCCTCCTGGCAGCTCTTCCAGCTCTTCGTCTTGGCAGGTTCCTTGATTCCAGCGAGATCTAAATTCATGGGGTCAGGGCCCCAATATTTATATCCCAAATTCCTTTGTTCTCTGAAGGCAGAGAGGCCTTTGCCTAGTCCAAACCAGTTCTGGAGCACTTTGTTGACAAGTCTCCGTCCCTTCTTTCAGTGAGTAGGCCAGGGATATCAGACGCACCACAGGAGGTGGAGCCAGCATTGTGGAGGGAAGGCACTGTCCTATTCAGGGCCCAGGTGCGACCCCTCCCACCCATCTACAGGTCGATCTGGCTATTCAGCCCTGCGCTGACTCACCCTGTCTCCTGGCATCCCCCAGCCCCTGTCACTCACATTCCAGACACGGAATACACAATCTCGCAGAGGCAGGCTTGGATGGTTAGGCAAGAAAATACCCACTTTCTAAAAGTGGTATTTTCAAACCCAGAATGGTAAAACCAACCTTACTAAAAGCTGCATTTTATCATTCTGAGTCCAGGCATACTAAACTCGAATTTCTACCATGTTCCCGGGGTCAGTTAGGATTATAAGCTGTAATAATCAAAACCGCCCGTTCTGGCCTAGGGGAACAGGTAGCCTTGCAATAGTGAAAAACGAACTAGGCTGTAATTCACTATCAGGACATGCCGCACACACCCGGGCATGTCCTACCTTTCGCGTACAACGCACCCTGCCCACAGGGGTACCTTGGGCCTACCTTAGGGGTGACTAACATGTAGCAAAGGGAAGGTTTAGGGACTTGCAAGTGTGTGCACTTGCCAAGTCGATATGGCAGCCTCAGGCTGCGCACAGGCTCTGCGATGGCAGGCCCGAGTTACACTTTACGGGCTGTTTGCGTGGGTGGCACAATCCAGTGCTGCAGCCCACCAACAGCATTTGGTCTATAGGCCCTGGCACTCGCAGTGCACTTTACAAGGGACTGACACATAAACCAAATAGGCCAATCATGGAAACACCAATCCATAACACATTTTATACAGGAGCACTTGCACTTTCCCACTGGACCGCAGTGAGGAAAGTGCGCAGAATCATCACACCAGCAAAAACAGAGTCAAAACCGGGAGGTCAGAAAGCAAAAAGTCAGGGGAAACACGCCAAAAGATGCCAAGTCTAACAGCTCCCAATGGGGTACTCTCACAAAGGAAATGTCAGCTGAAACTGCTTTACACATTTGAAATGAAATACAGACTACTCTTCATCAAACAATATATATATAATATCTTGCCCGAGTGCAGTGGTCGTCTAGAAAATTCTTACTGTTGCAAAATTGCTGTTAATTGTCCAAGCAAGTGGCTTTTGGACATCAAAATGCCATAATGTTCACTAAAGTAACTGTAGCATGTGCTCGGACACCAAGGAAAAATGTATGGTTAAATCACCCTCCTCAATGTTCACTGCCATTGGCTGCGGAGCAACCACCAACAATATGCAACAATTTCAAAATATCAATACTCAGAGCGTATTTAGCCTAGAGGATCTAATTATTGCAAGTGCCCCAGTATTGCAAATTAAATGTACTATATTTTAGAGTTTTAGAAGAATGTTCCAGTCAGAGCAGGATGCATTGTTAAAGGGAAGATGCACCAGGTAATCTCGGTTTGCATTTTATTCTGCAGTTTTATATAGCACAAACCCGATCCAAAGGCATTGGAGCACTTTACATGAGCCCCAGTTACATTACACAAAGACACATTCATTTTTGTAGGCAGGGGGAGAGTAAGTGATTTGGCCAGAATCACAGGATGTTGAGCCGACACCGAGACTCGATTACAAGGTCAGGAGGTCTGGCCATTACGCCATATTCTCTCCGCATTTCAATGTCTTACTATTTCCTAAGGCATCCAATTCAAACGCTTACTCATACATCACAATCTATATTCCAAAGGAATGTTTACATTGCAAAATTAAATCCACAAGTTGGTTCCTGTCTAGAGTCTATACTCAAGGCTACTACTCGGGGCTTATAGATCAGGTCTCTCATGTATATAGTCTCTGAGTTTGGAGTTATTTCGGTATTAATGAAAGAACATGGATGCAAATGACCTTTTTTATTACTAAATGAGGAGTGTTCCAGCAGCATAATTTTATTTTGCATGCAGTCCTCACACCATCCCTGCAGGTGATCTTCTGGTGGCTGCCCTTTCGCCTGTTCAACACATAAATGGTCTCTGCTCAGTAAGGTTATGTTACTTACGTTCATTACAGAATTGATCTCCGAAACTGCATCATCGTCTGTGGGGAACTGGTAAATCTGAACCCCGTTGCTGACCAATTCGCTCATTATTTTAATTTTAAACTTGTGTAATTCACTCTTCGAGATGGTATCTGCCTTGGCAATGATCGGGATTATATTCACCTGTTAAGAAAACATCAAGAAAATACAATTTTACTCATCAGCCAGCAATAAAAGCTGTTAAACATTATACATTAAAGGAAATGAAAGCGAAAGTATCCTGTTCCTCAGTCATAAACACACAAACTCAAGCAGATACGTACACGCACAGACACCTACATTCACACACGCATTTACATATATTGCGTTCTACATATCATAGTTATGGTTACATGGCACTTTCAATAAGAAAGTGATGAATCATTCACCTAGAACGTTCCCACCATGTTTAGGTCTCGCCCTGAGCCAGCGATTGCGCTGGTCAGGGCGAGACATTTTTCATTCACCTAGAACGTTCCCACCATGTTTAGGTCTCGCCCTGAGCCAACGCTTGCGCTGGTCTGGGCGAGACATTTAGTCAGTGGGCTTTCAGAAATGCGACCACAGCTTTTTGTGTGGCATTCTGCGCGCGGTTACGCGCACAGGCACGAGTGCCATCGGGCTTTCCTCTCGCTCTCCCACGCGCGCCTCGCTCTGCCTCTCTGTCTTGCTCGCCCCTCCCCCACCAGAGCTGCCATCTGGCTTTCTCTGCACGCACCACTCGCGTGCTTGTTTTCTTTCACTTTCGCGGCCACGTCACTTTTGCGGCCGCGTCACTTTTGCGGCCGCGCGGCCAATGCTTGTTTTTAAAGACAGAGTTTCTCTATGCTCAAAAAGGCGTCATTTCTGATATGTATATGTTTCCCTCGTTTCCATTGCTTTATTTTGCTTGCAAGAAAACGTCACACATAGTTGTTGAAATGTCACTCGTAAGTACACTAAAATTATGAAAATGTCACATAGCAATCTGAAACCTTGGCAGCTATGCAGTCTACTTGCATAGAATTGTTTGCCACAACACGTTGTGCTCTTATTTTGTCTGGGTGGTGTATAATGACCAGAAAGTACACTTACTGCATTATGCTGCCTCTCTGCAACAAAATATGTCGGAAATATCTCGACTCATAGCGTTTCTGAAAACCTTTTAGTGAGAAATCCACACGACACTGGTGTCATTGCTTCCTAGTGAGTGGCCTGGTGTCAACAGAGCCCTCAGATTCTTCTGTGAGTACTTCTTCCGGGTCAAGTGTTTGCTTTGCATTCTGGGAATTGTAGCCCTGCTTTATAACGGCCTAAACAAGACTACAAGTTCCAGCATGCAGAGCAAACCGCTGGTTTGGAAGAAGCACTCTCACGTAGAGGCCTGGACTTTGGTGCAGTTTTCACACAACATAACAATGTCCATGGAACTACAAGTCCACGAAAGTAGCGGTCTTAAAAAGAACCGGATTGACTGAAGATGTCACACGTCACGTGCCGCGAGGCCACTTAGCTATAATAGTGTGTGCTGTCTGATACTAAACATTATTTTATTAGTGGTTAGGAGCTATTGTGCTGCTGTTGGATTGTCGCTACAATTATGTCTGCTGGGTGGAATATGACTAATTTGCTTAACACAGTTGTAACAGTTTGTTTTTGTTTAGCAGTTAACGTGGCAGTGTTTGGATTTTTAAGTGCTGAAAATAGCAGGTCATATTAAATAAGAGTTTTTTTTTTTACCTACCTAGTATCGGCTACATTAAAATCGAAGTGTAGTTAATTAATTGAACAGTTTTAAAATTTCAAATATCAGTGAGCTGAACAAAAAGTTGCGCACTTTTTATCGGCTCTCTTTCAGTGCACGCGCCGTTTTAGCAATCTAGATGCAGTAACCAACGAGACACACGCATACTTTACAAGGGGGCAGCAGTTCAGAAGGGCGTTGCCAACTGAACCTTACCTGTGAGTGGCAGCAGGCGTTTCTGCTATTTGTAGCGCCTCGTGAATGTGAACGATATTTGAGGCGCTGGAGTATCAGTATGTAAACATTTCGACTTGTTAGAGCTTGTGGCTCTTGTCGAGGCCATTGAGTTTACCGTATGGCTTCACACTTCTGTGTCAAGCAGTGCGGGCCGCCCTGGCTCTCTGTAGAGCCCCTCCCCCCCCCCCTGCTCTCTTCGGCAGGTTTGCTTTGCCCCACCAGCGCTTTCACAGCAGAGGTGGAAAGCGGGCGTGGTGTCTGCTCTAGGGCTTCGGCTTTTAGAACCAAGGCCACAGCTCTGCTGCTGGCTTGCATCTGACCGAATTCACTTTAAACCGTGGTGGAAAGCATTTCAGGCCCAGCAATTAAACGGCAAAGGGGTTAAACAAGCAAACTCTGGAGTCAATCGAACCCACATGCATGGCGAGCAAACCCCAAGTTCGGAGATTCATTACTTTGCTTCATAAAACCGCAAGCCTTCGGTCCCCGCGAGGCTAGGCCAGGCGTCGGCGGGAGGGACACCTGCACAGCTTGCACCAGGAGAGGTGTTGTGACAAGGCCAGGCAGTTATGCAGGTGTGCAGGTATTCATGTTTTTATATAGATTCACATGTTACTCTAGGGTTAGTCTGAATATTAGTGGTTCTTTTTATAGCGCCGCATTCCACATTGAGCTCATCTCAGAGCGCTGCAGAGTGCATGCTTACACTGCAAGGTTACAGTCTGAGGGCTATTGCCATCAGATGAACCACGAGATTACGCAAGGTATAATGGTGTACACTCAAATGTTCTTTGTAGTAACTGTGGTGGGAAGGTCCCTCGCACAGGGTCACTGCTTTTAAATTATATATAATATGACATACAAATTAATTAATGTTCAGGATCTATTCATTGAAATTCTTTTATTTAATTTTGTCGCATTAAATGTGATAGACATATAAATGAATCTGGATGACCTCACGCACCTTAGAATATGTAATCTGTTTGGTTATATTCAATATCACAGTGCAAATTAATGTGCCTGAAGTCATATACTTGAATAGAATGTACTTAGGTTGCCAAGCTTTGGAAAAGCAAACATGAATGGTGTAAGTCAAACAATTTACTGTTCCTTTCAGATTTATATTGCTAGTGATGGCTCTCCTTGTCTGTGCTTTAACTAGAGGCCCTGGCTGTGTGTGTGCCCCTCTGCACTTGCTCTTCCATTTCAAACCCCTACTCCCACCACCAACCACCCTTGGTGCCCAATTGACATAAACCAGAGAGAAAAAAGATTGACGTCCATCATTACTGAGCCATGTCTAGCCTAAAAATGATTCAGGTTCAGATCATACATTTGTTGGCTCTGGCTAAACACTTATAAGGTCCCAAAGGCGAGACCTATTGGCTATGCCAATGCTTGTTTTTTTACTGTTCCAAGATGGCATGGCGGACACCCATCTTGGAGAGCTAAATCAAAACGAAGGTAAAAAGCTGTGCTCTGGTGGTGGGACAAACACAAAAAGACGAAGTAAAACTATCTGTTAAGAAGAAAGCAAAAGAGACTGACAAGAAAGCCAACCAATGATATTCTCCACAATAGGTCTTTCGACAACGGACAGCTAAAAACTGTCTGTAGGTGAGACCTAAATAATGATCAAGCCATTTACACAAAGAAAAAAATGCAAAACAATCAAAGTTATTTATATTTGTGCACCAACCCTTGAACAGGATACGAGTCGTTCTTATCCTAAGTCAGAACATTTGTCTCAAAATTTCACATTCGACTCAAACACATCACCACTCCCTCTACCTTACAACCTCCTCTCACAAACAATACTATACAAACAAATCCATCGCATGAAACAAATACACCAGCACCCATTTTCACTACTCCTCAAAAACAAAACATATCACACACTCCAGCACAACAAGATCTTCAAAGCGCAACACCTCATAATACTTACCATCACAAAATACAAACATACACCCACCTTTCAAACCACACAAAGGAACAAACTCCAATGCCAAGCTTTCTCTCTTCCACCACACCTAACACAGATACAGCAACACAGCAACTCTCTTCCAAACGCCTCTCATCCATTGGACAATTTAGAACCTTACTACATGACCCACATGCTGCACCACCACCCCCGACTCATACACCTTCCGCCCTAAACACATGCAAGCAATATAAGCAACATGCAACACCTCACAATTTCGCTTCCCCAAGTCTACTGCACAACAATGTTACACCACGAAAACAACAGCACACCAACTCACTCTCAAACACCATCTCCACCACATACACACGCAGACGCATCAAAATGCCTTCTTAGCATGCTGGATGAGGAACATGATACAGAACAGCTACACGATTGCTATCCTAATACAGCTAATACCAGCACTAAAAACACACCTGCTACAAACCCACACAATACTGATCACTCTTCTACAAAACAAAGTCTCACTATCACCATAGCCCACTCTCTAAACTGTCTACTAATTAATACTCGATCCCTCTCTAAAAACAAACATCACATCTACGACCTTCTCACCGATGCAAAACAAGACATACTATTCATAACTGAATCATGGTTGGGAGATGATATGGCTCCAGTCCTGCCTGAAGCCGTTCCTCTAGGCTATCAAATGATCACCCAAAATCGTATAGGCAAAAAAGGAGGTGGTCTAGCTGTTGTTTTCAGGCAAACACTACATATCACTAAAGTTGACGACAACACCATAAAGAATTGTGAGGCTCTTCTCACCAGATACAATCCTACACCGTCTTCCTCCTGTAACTTCCTGCTCCTTTACAGACCTCCACCTAGCAAGGCGACATTCCCAGACGCACTTCTACCACCTAGCAAGGAGACATTCCCAGACGCACTTCTAGACACAGTTTCAAACCTGATAACAATACACTCCAACCTATGCGTTCTGGGTGACCTCAACATTTGGTTTGACAAACCCAATATGACCCATCCAAAAACAATAATCACTGGCCTAGACGCACTGAAACTGCATCAGATTGTCCACAAACCCACACACATCGCTGGACATATCCTAGATGTCTTTTTTTGCTAATACCGAACTAGTTACCTTTCAAACTATAACTCCGGTCACATGGTCAGACCACCACTTGCTTGCTTTCCAACATAAAACAACACTAAGCGACTCAGCTAAAACTACCTTACATCCATCCACCTATCGGCCGTGGAACAAACTCAATTTGAAACACTTAGAAACACAACTAACATCCAGTACAAATCTGGAAACAATAAATTCTGTTCAAAAACTATATGACTGGCTACAGGAAGCTTTTGACATCCTGATCCCACTCAAAACCACACAACAGAACAAAAGAAAAAAAGCGCCTTGGAGAAACACAGAGATAAAAGACATAAAACAACAAATTAGAAAGCTGCAACGTACCTGGCTCAAAACAAAACGCCAAACAAGACAAACTTCACCTACAGAAATTTAACAGATTATACAAGTCAGCTATCAAAAAGCTAAGAAAAGGTACTATTAAGACAAAATTCAAAATGCTAAATGTGCAAATAAAGAATTCTATAAAATACTCAATGAATTTCGCAAACCAACTTGCCTAGAAGGAACTCATCCTGTTACTCAAGATTTCACAGACAAACTGGCAAATCATTACACGGACAAAGCAGACACATTGGACTCATACTTAAAACAGAAACAAAGCACCAGCACTAACCCTTGTACAAAACAACAATCCAAGAATACTCTAACCCAGCCTCTCCGTTCCTTCCAACACATCTCACACAATGAATTTATGGACCTGGTCAAAGCAAGCATGCCTGCCGGCAGTCCTTTTGACCCGTGTCCACCACAAACTTTAAAGACAATTCTTTTAACAACCTCTGCTGCCACTCCAGTAAGAAGAATCATCAACGATTCCTTAACTACCGGAATATTTCCAGAAGAACTCAAAAAGTCACACATACGCCCTTTACTGAAGAAAACAAACTTGGACCCGCTGAACCCTGACAACTACAGACCCATTACAAATGGACCTTTCCTGGGCAAGCTGATAGAAAGAGCAGCGTTCGCCCAGATGTCACAATTCATTGAAGAGAATGACATACTTTCAGAATTCCAAACAGGATTCCGTCCGGGAAGAGGCACTGAATCTGCCCTCCTTGCCATCTGGGATGACCTGAAGAATACAGTAGACCTCAACGGGGTTGCTGCGCTACTCCTCTTGGACCTCTCGGCTGCCTTTGACATGTTTGACCATGACACTCTGATACAAAGACTCTATGAAGCCGGCATAGAGGGGACTGCTCTAGACTGGATTGCGTCCTACCTTCGAAACAGAACTAATGTCATCCATACCCCACCTTTCTCGTCCAAACCATACACCACAAAAGCAGGGGTCCCTCAAGGCTCTATCATCTCGCCCATGCTTTTCAACATCTACATGAAGTCATTACCGGTATTGATCAATCAATTTCACCTCATGTGCTATAACTATGCAGATGACACGCAAATACTCCTTCAACTGGAATGCCCCAAAGACATTGGAAAATCCCCAATGTTCAGCTGTCTCAGAGCTGTGGATCAGTGGATGACTTGGAGCCATCTCAAATCAATTGCTTCCAAAACGGAAATACTCATGTGTGGCGATTGGAAACACTATGACCCGCTTGCCCCCTGGCCTGATGAACTGGGGTCACTGCCTAAAGTATCGAAGGAAGTAAGAAACCTCGGAATGACCATGGACTCCAAGCTATCGATGAATGCCCAAGTGGACAAACTACCAAGATAAAGCTTTGTCACTATAAAAACGCTGCAACAAATTTTCCCTCATTTGGGATTTCCACACAAGGTCCAAGCTACCATCTCCCTTGTTCTGTCCAAACTCGATTACGCCAATAGCCTCTACCACGGATCACCTTTAACAACCATGAAAAGACTGCAACGGATTCAGAACTCGGCTGCCAGACTACTCTTGCATATCAAACCCCGAGACCACATCTCACCTGCCTTGAAAGCCCTGCATTGGTTACCGGTTGCCAGAAGATCCACGTTCAAGCTGCTTTGTCTCACCCACAAAGCAATACATGGAATGGGACCGCTCTTCCACAGGAATAAAATCACCAAACACATTCAACAAAGGAACCTCTGCTCTAAAGGGGCACCTCGCCTCAAAATCCCAAGATACAAGAAAAAAACCATGGGTGGCACATCCTTCTCTGTTCAAGCAGCCAAACTATGGAACTCTTACACCCCAACATAAGATCCACCGACAGCCACCTTATCTTCAGAAAACTACTCAAGAATTGGCTCTTCCCCACATAAGCACCATACGCAAACATAAATTTACAGCATATCCCTCTGTATATAAGCATTTATTTTCACTATAGATATGTACCTATCTTTGTGTATTGCTTTGTATGCACATGTAGAATAATTATGTTGTAAAAAAAAAAAATATATATATATATATTAAATAACACTTGAAAAACAGAGTTTATCTGGTGCATCTTTGGTCTACATCAGAGGTCTTCAAACTTTTGGATGCCGAGACCCCCTGTCAACATTTTGAGGCGTAAGGACCCCCTCCTGACAAAAATTTCTAAACCTGTAGGCAGGGCTACTGGAATTATGAGGCAGGTGAGGACCAAATTACGTGACAGGCTTGACTAAATTGTGTGGGAAGAAAAGGTAAATGATGTTATGTGATGCCGCGTACACAGTAACACTGAGGAAAGATTTCACCCCATCAGTACCAGTGTATAACCAAAATACAGCAATTAACATCAGAAAAATTTCTAGTCAACCTTTGTGAAGGGCCTTCCACTCCGCAGGAATACGTGCTGCCACATTAGAAGCTCACTTGGCCCTGGCCGGGAGAAGCAGGGGTCCCTTAAAACCCTGGCGGTTTTGTGCAGAGTTAAGCAGTTTACCCATGCAGCTTTCCTCTCACCCCCTCCCTTCCATCCCTCTGTCCTCTCCTAACCCCGGATCCCTCTCTCACTTTGCAGGCCATTTTCTTTCACCCCTTTTTACAACTTCTGAACTCTCCCCATTCAACCTCTCACTTCACCTTTAACACTCCCAGCCAGTGCTGGTCCTAACACTGGTCGCACACGGTGCAACAGTCTTTTTGGTGCCCCACCCCGTTTCCTCCTTCTCCATGAATTCCTTCACTGCCACTCACCAACAATTCACCTCATCTCTCTATAGCACCTTTCTGACAAACATTTCATTTTTTTATAGCGCTACTCATAGTTTACTCACACTCATTTCTGTGATCTGCATGATACATATTCTTTGTAGCAGGAACGTTAACCCTCTGCACTGTGTGGGTGACAAGAGTGCCCATGTGAGTGCACGGTGAGCGATGCAACAGTGTGAGAGTAGGGTAAGAGGAGTGACTGCAGGGTGAGTGAGGTGGCTTATGAATTTAGGTGCGGATGCAAGTTCAGAATGGGACGAATGAGTGTATGATTACTGATGGGCTTGTTTGAGTGAGTTGCATATTGAGCAGTGAGGGGGACAACATGAGTGCAGGATGAGTAGTGTACTCGTGTGACTGCAGGGTGAGGTATAGGATGAACAGCGCAAGTGCATTGTGAGTGCAGAGTGATCACTGTGAGTGCAGGGTGAGCGGGTGAATGGTGTGAGTGCATTGTGATCTCTGTGAATGCAGGGTGAGCGTGAAAGTGAAGGGCGAGAATGACGAGTGAGTTGTCTGAATGCAGAGTGCATTCCCAGACACTTCAAGTAACTCAGCATGTTATGGACGGCGGTGTAGGGTTTAAGATCCAAGTTAAACTATTGCTATTATGGCATTAATCGGGGATCGAGGAAATAAATAATGTGCTGATCCTGCAACAAACTTCCAGTCCTATGGTTAGGGTTGCCAGCAGATTATTTTGATGGCCCAGTCGGTACAAAAATAAGCAGTCACCTAAAGCTGTATTTTAAGCACTTATCTGTGCATACTTCGAACAGCAAATATAAATAGAAAGCACTTTTAATTGTGTTCTAGGGCTGCCTCAATGATCCATGACTGATAATTAAAGAGAACAAAGACAGAAAAGTCACATAACCAATGCATACATACTTTTTATTTATAAGTCTATTTAGTGTCAAGAGGAGGTCTTTGCAGGCTCTTTAAACAAAACACGGCAGGCATTTTTCTTTGGCAACCCTACTTTATATTCCTTTTCATGAAATGCATTCTCACACTGCAGCAGTAAATGTAAAATACAAATGTAAGGAATAGGCAGAGTGGGGGCCCATGGGGTACTGGAACCAGGAAAAAACTAAGCCTCTGTAACCAGTTTACAAAGGCATGTAAATATGCAAATGGTCTTTAAAGACCTGTGAAAAACTCGGGCGTGCCGGAGATAAGACTCCAGACACTGCCACAGCTGAGCCCCCAGCAGCTCGAGTTGCACTGCAGCAGCCCCGGCTGAGACGCAGGACGGGGGAAGAGGGGGGGCTGAAGCCCTTGGGCCTCGGCAGAAGTGTGACTGGGAAGGCGCGACTCCCTTTGCATCGCTCCACGGCCCCCTGGGGTCGCGCCCCACAGTTTGAAGACCCTGGTCTACATGTACTTGCTTCCATTGTGCATCTATGTACCTTCCATGTACTTGGATCTGTGTGTTTGTTACTTTTCTCCTGAAAAAGCATATCCAATGCACTACCTTATTTCTCAGCCTGTACCTCTATCAATATCTTTAATCTACATATACTTACCTCCTTTATGCATCTATATACTTTCAATGTACTTATGGATCTATATATTTATCACTTTCTCCTTATTTAGCATTTCCAATGCACTACCCTATTTCTCAGCCTAAACTTCTCTCAATATATCTTCTAGCCCAACTTTCTGACTCATCTCAAACTTCTTTCTACTACTCTTTCCAATTCCCTACCCTATTTCTCACCCTATACATCTACTCTCTCATTTATCCCAAACCCCATACCACTACTATGTTCCCCAAAATAATCCTTTCTAGACTCTCCCCTACTCTACCCTCCTTGCTTCATCTGACACCTCTTTTACTATACTGATCCCCCAAAACAAACCTTTCTAAACTCTTCCTCTGATTCTTCCCCTTTTAACTCATCCAAAAGCCTCCTCCTACTGCTATGACCTCCAAAAAAAAAATATATATATCCAAATCCTTTACTCTTCTATCCCTTCACTATCCTTTTCAATCAAAATAACAGACTAACATGTTCACTTCTCAAATTCCATATTCCACTATACTAATTCACCACTAATCCTTTATGGGTTCAAGAGTAGTGTGCTACTCACCAATAAAGCGTTTCAACGCCCCATCAGGGTTACAAGCGCTATATAAATGCCAACCTTTTTCCCTTTTCTACCCCTCCTCAACCATTCTCAATCCAAATAACTGACTAACATATCCACCACTCAAATTACTTTCATGTTTCACCATACTAATTCAACACTAATCCTTATGGGTTCCAGAGTAGCGTGCTACTCGCCAAAAAAGCGCTTCAAAACTCCATCAGGGGTAGCAAGCGCTATATAAATACAAACCTCTTTCCCTCTTCTATCCCGCCGCCTACCCTTCTCTATCCAAATAACTGAATAACATATCCACCACTCAAATTACTTCATATTTTACTATACTAATTTTCAACACTAATCCTTTATGGGTCCCGGAGTAGCGTGCTACTTGCTAGAAAAGCGCTTCAACACCCATCAGGGGTAACAGGTGCTATATGAATGCAAACCTTTCTTCCCCTTCTATCCCTCCGCTATTCTTTCTCAATCCAAATAACTGAATATCCACCACTCAAATTACTTTCATATTTCACCATACTAATTCACCACTAATCCTTTATGGGTTTCCGGAGTAGTGTGCTACTAGCCAAAAAAAAGCGCTTCAACACCCCATCAGGGGTAACAAGCGCTATATAAATACAAACCTTTTTCCCTCTTCTATCCTTCTGCTATCCTTCCGAATCCAAATAAATGACTAACCTAGCCACCACTTAAAATTACTTTCATATTTCACTATACTAATTCAACACAAATCCTCTATGGGTCCCTGAGTAGCGTGCTACTCGCCGAAAAAGCGCTTCGACGCCTCGTCAGGGGTAGTAAGCGCTATATAAATGCAATTACAATACATAACTACACACAGACCGAATACATGTCATAGTCCCCCAAAAAATGGAAACATGAGGTTCAGCCCCTGCTGAAAAAAAAACAAATCTTGACCCCTCGTGTCTGGGAAATTATAGGTCCATCTCCCTGCTGCCAGGTATATCCAAACTTTTGGAGAAACAGATTAGTCACCATCTCACCATGTTCTTAAAATCTAAAAACCTTCATTACACCCAAACTGGATTCAGGCCATTACATGGTACTGAGATGGCACTGTTAGCCATAACTGAAGACCTTAGACAACTTCTTGATCAGGGTGGTAAAGTGGCGGTCCTACTCCTGGATCTCAGCGCAGCCTTCAACACAGTGGATCGCACAACACTTGTCGAGAGGCTCGCCAAGGTGGGGATAGGTGACTGTGCGTTGCAATGGCTTAAATCCTTCCTCGAGGACAGAACTTTTCAGGTGTGGGACCAGGTATGTTTTTGTGACATCCTGTCCTTGAAATGTTGAGTACTTCAGGGCTCCACATTGAGTCCACTCTGTTCAATGTTTATCTGCGCCCTCTTGTAAAACTAGTCCAGTCCTTCGGCCTGTCTATAGTGCTGTATGTTGATGATACACAATTAGTTGCATCGATCACTCCAGAACAAGGATCTAACCACAATCAACTTGTCCCCTGTCTGAAAGAGGTAGCCAATTGGAGAGCCAATAGCTCTCTCAAACTAAACCGGGATAAGACGGAGCTCATGCTGTCAGGAAATAATATGGCTACGAGAGAGCCCTTCCTCAGGCCAGCATGCCTAGGAGGTACCCCAACCCCAAAAAATAAAATAAAAAGTCTAGGCATCTGGTTAGATGATAGGCTTACAATCGAAGGACAGGTAAACTCGCTAGCTGGAAAATGCTTTGGCATTCTCAGACTTCTGAGGAAAGTGCTAGATCGTTTGCCCCCTCTGGCACAGACACTCGTTATCCAGGCCTTGATTATCTCTCGGCAGGATTACAGGAATTCACACTCGTTATCCAGGCCTTGATTATCTCTCGGCTGGATTACGGGAATTCCATATATTTAGGGTCCCCTTGCTATGTCAAAAAGAGGCTACAAATTATCCAAAATGCTGCAGCTCATCTCCTTTTCAAAATTCCAAGGCACCAATCCACAAGGAGGGCCTTGGCTGACCTTCATTGGCTGCCTATAGGGCAACAGGTTCAATTTAAATGTCTGTGAATCACATACAGGGCTTTTCACAGGAAAGGGCCTCAAATTCTCTTCACCCTGGTTGAACCTAACCATTGAGTAGATCCCCAAGGTCAGCCACCTGTTCTCTCGTAACAACGCCCAGTATTCGTAGATCCAGATGGCGTGGCCGCTCCTTAAATTTCTGCCATCTAGACTCTGGAACTTCTTGCCTCTAACACTGCTTCAGTCAGTCTCTCAATTGACCTTCAGGTAGGCCCTAAAGACATGGCTTTTCTCGAATCTTCCTCCGCTAAGATCCTAGCTGGGCGGACTCTGATCTGCTGGTTTGATTCAGCGCTGGGAAGCCTCCAGGTAGCCATGCGCTATACCAGGGGTATTCAAACTGGGGGCCGGGCTCCCCTAGGGGTGCCAGGGTTTGGCCAAAAGAAGCATTATGCTGACAACAGTGCTTTGTTTTAAGCTGGACAAAATGAGCGGCAGCAATGGGCCATCAGTAACAGGTTTTATTTACATCGTAGCTGGGAGTATGTGTCAAAAGGGAAGGGACTCCAAATATTCTTCAAAACACCCCCACACCTCTAATAATCACACTGTGGATACTTGTACACGTTAGTAAAGCCTGCCTGACCAGAATAGTATGTTTGGCAATCATTTATTTGATTGCATTTTTAAAATGGTAACAGAGCTTAACTACAGTGTTTAAAAAAAGTCTAGACGTATTTAAACATTGCCAATTTAAGAAAATAATTGTGACAAATTCTTCGGCGGCCCGATTTATTTTTTCACCTGGGTGGCGCAGCATTAAAAAGTTTGAAGACCACTGCGCTACACAAGTCTACTAGATTAGATACAGACAATGACATACAAGAATCTGTACTTATGCACCCCATATCATTTCCAGCACACGCCCAACAAGAACACATTCAGAAACTTGTGCATATGAACCGTTCTTTGAATCTCAAAGACTACACATCTATATGGGGCACTGCCGTACAAACTGCAATATCAGTATATAAGTTTAGTAAGTGTGCAGCCAGCAGAATTTAATAAACGTCACTGATGCTCAACACAGACCTAATGCGCCTCTGTACTATATTCAGACCCTGTACCTTGTGGCCCGAATACCCATCAGTAAAACATCGACACTAAACCATGCGCAACACTACACAAATGTGAACAGAAAATACATTCATACATTCAGATAGAAGAGCTCCGCAGAGTACTCTATAAAACTCTGCGTGCTCAGCAAAACAAAAAAAATGAAAAAAGTTAATTGGAAAAATCTGTTAAAATGGTATGGGTACCGCCAACGATAATAACGTTAAAAATGCAAAGTTTAACATGTAAACAAATTGCAAAATTAAGGTGCCTATGAATCATTACCTGACCGTGGATTAAATTTGCAAATTAAAAAATACAACACGGTCCTAAGTAGGCATCGGATCACACAAAACTTAAAAGTAAACTTAACAGAAAATAAAACGAGCAAATACAGACGAATTCAACCATGGAAGACTGACAAAATACATTCATAATGAAAATTCTTACAAATACAAGTACAAACTCAATTAACTATAAAACGCTTGAAGCAGAACTTTTCAAGACATAAAAAACACGCATGCAAACTTTATTTAAATACACAAAACACAACTTTCTAACATGATATAATAGTAACGAAAAACTGCATTGTATCTCACAATATCTTAAGACACCACATATGATGAAAAGTAAAATAAAAAGAAATAGATATGGGTAATTGTGGAGCAAGGGAAGGTCACAGTTGACCACACGATTGGCTCTATTACAAACCCATCAGTCGTTGAAATGATACTGTCCTGTTGAGATTATAATTGAGACAGCCAGCGACTAAATTGGTGACCCTGGTCCTACCTGATTTCAAATTTCGGTTTTTATACTTAACCAACTTGAATAATTCTGAGCAAATAACTTTACTTGTCTGGACCCCATTCTTTTTAGTCGTTTAGAAATGCAAGGTCTTATAAATGGGCTAAATGCTTGTATTACGCAGTATTAATTAATTACTGTATTTTACAATAATTTCTACAAGTGACCATTTACTGCTAACAAGAAAAAAAAGATGTCTCTAAATGACAATGAACGCGAAGGAGCCGATGAAACGGAGAGCATTGCACCTTCAAGGGTTGGCGCAGTAAAGAAACACATTGTAAAACAACCTCCTAAATATTCCATAATGAACATTGCAAAAAAACGAGCACATCCTGTTTCCGCATGCATTGGATGAAATGTCCCAAAACATGACTGTCTGTGAAGGAAGCACAACTCTGCTAGACTGTTCCCCTTGCCTACCAGACACCCGGTGTTCATTGGGAAGAATATGAGGGAAAAAAACACACTTCCTCTTTCCCGCCTGTCTGCAGGCCCCTGACCTTCTGACACCAGGGGTGATCAACCATTCATATTTTTTTTTAATGCATACATATGGCTGCATTCACTTCATGAAGTTAGTTAAGAGGAAATGTATGGCCTCTTGTGCTTACTCTTTTGTTGGAGAGGCAAGCACGCTATGGAATAGTTTTTTCGCGTTAATATTTTGTGCTTTAATAATGACGACTAATATGCCTTTTCACACTTATTTTACATATGCCGACTGAATTAACAATTGCAATTGAAACAAAATTCCTATCATGTGTAGAAATGGTTTTTTTTAAAACTTTTTAGCTATGCCACATTTCTCTGTAAAACGCCATTTTAAACACAATGGGTGCCATCTCCATCACTCACTCCTGCTTTCCCACGCATGCTCAGCCCCACATAATCAAACTACGGTCATATTTATTTATTTTCATTGCAGTGCGGGTGTAAGATTGCAACAAGTATCTATCACAGTTTATTTATTTATAAGTTTTATATAGGGCTGTTTCTTCTCTGAGTTGTACACTGAGAGAAAGTCTTATTGTTTAATGTCTTATATTTGTTCGAATATCTCTGGGCAGGGCCGAACTGGCCGTAGTGGGTACCGGGCATTTCCCCAGTGGGCCGGAGGGGTGGGGTCTGTTTTGTGCCCATGGGGGCCGGTTTTGCAGCAGTGCTGCAATATTGGACCCCTGTAACAAAAGCAGGAGCGGTGCTTCTTGCTACCCGCCCCCCCCCTTGACTTTAGCATAGCAGGTGTTGAATAATTTAATTTTTTTTTTAGAAGTGGGATGGTGTTTATGTGTTAAGGCAATGACGCAATATTTTTGCGTTCTGATTTGCTAAAGAAATTATACTTTTGCTCGCAGCACCGTGATTTTGCAGAATTACTAATTTCCAATGCAAAGATTTGTATAAGAACCCCTTGAATTTTGAGGGTGAGCAAGATATTTTCCTGAGCTTTTCTATGCTGCTAGGAATGCTGCCAGAGTTTCGAATGATTTTGCTGCCCATTGGGGCTTAGAATATTGATTTTGGCATACAATGTATAACTTTGCATCTGAGAGCCTTCATGGCATTGATTCTTTACAGCCGATTTAAATTTTTTATAATAAAATCCTTCAACTTTTTGTTGAACTGGAACTTCTAATTTGATGTTCCAGGAGGTGCCTTAATGCGGAAACACATTGTCTCATGAAATTGAGGTTAAACACAGTCTCCGATCCAGTAAACTGTGAGAGGTAAATTTTGAGGTGTTCACATTTTGGGGTACAGTTTTGCTCCCACAATCCCATATGCTGTGATACTGGACACAACTCTTAATCAAACTTACCTCATATCCAAGATGCATCTTTTCACCATTTTCATTTAAAACACAACTTAAGAATGCTTAATAGTATGGTGACTGTATTTGTGCTATTGGCTGCAGAGATAATATAGGCGATACAGCAAATTATAAAGTATAAATCTGGCATAAGTTCAATATTTGAAAACAAACTATGGGACGTATACTGGAATAGTTATTAAGTGCATGTACACCTGCTGTTTCCTACAGTAGGCATAGAGGAGTCCCTCAGGACCAATAAACTTTAGACAACAGATACTCATGAGATTGCAATACAGAGTACAATTCTTAAAAGAATAAAAATCAGCTCCAAGGTACATCTTTGTTGTAAACAATAGCTAGGACACAGGTAAATCAATGGTCATATCGAATTACACAAGAGCAAAAGGATTAGTAAAATGCATGGAAGTTGCATGCATCAAAAACAAGAACTCCTATCGTGGCAAACATGTTGAACTAGTGTTCTCTAGGTGACAATTGTCTGAGTCTTCCAGCTGGCTGGGGGCACACACAGTTTTTCAACTGTTATAAAATATTATGTGGCTTCATCAGTGTTACTGCTAACAGAGGAATCCTTTGACTCTGCTCTTGTGTGAGATCGGGCAACCTCAGATCGGGCATGGAGGCGTTTTCGATTTTAAGGCACCCAGCTGAGGAAAGATAGTTTCAGGGTTCCACGCTATTTGAACTTTGGGATGTAATACTCTGACAAGGTCTGCTTCCCTTTGTACTTTATTACTTTATACAGAGAAGTGCACCCATAATAGTAAAAAGAAACCTGTTTTGGATGTAAGATTATATTTCATACATATAACCCTAAACAGTCTATGCCCTCTTAGAGCATGGCCACTTACGGTCTGACAGGAACAACCTCTATTTTTCTATGAAAGACGCTCTAACTAAAATGCTCCTTTCAAAAATGACTCGTTAAAGCCTTCCTTCTGTGCCATGCTGTGTTTCCTCATTGGTAAGTTTACAGCTGGAATTACTGATATCTTGGGGAATCGGTAACTGCTGAATGCAACATTACCGTGGCATTGTAACTATTCCCTAGTGGAATGGGGAACTGAAGTAATCATTGTTACCACATATATTTTTTAGGGTAATACCTGGAATTCCGGGTCACTGTTCTGGGACAAACGACACTAGGTTTTGCCCGGCGAATAGAGTTCCCAGAAAACCCGGATGTGACGATACTTCAAGTGGACATATCGCATTACTAGTAATAGCAATTTGGGAATAAGTGGGTGTTACAAGGAGACTCGGAACAAGTGCCTAGATGTGGAAACCTGTGAAATTCGGACATTTTAAACAAGAATCGGCAAAGCAAACATAGCTAGCTTGCATTGCACTGATGTCACATGAGTTCAAAAGAAATGTATGCCTGTAATACACACTGGCACCTTTATTCCATGCATATGAAATTATTAAGTAGAATATGACTTTAGGCTGTGGAAAAGTATGTCTGTTGTCTTGCCATTAGCTCAGCCATTTTGCGCCTCATCCTCCATTGCGACCTCTCTACAGGGGTCACAAATGCTCTGTGGCTTCACATCTTGATTCACCTCACCTCTGCACTGCCACCAACGCCCTGTTTCTGACCTGACCTGCCGCCACCTGCCTGGACTCATGCTAAAACCAGTCGAGCAGGACTGCCCATGCTTGCCACAATCTGACTGAACTCTTGCTAAACCCAAGTTTAACAGGACTGTTCACCTGCACTTACTGCCCTCACCCTGCCCTTCGCCCTACAGGGCTTGACAGCTACCATCTTCGGACTTATCAGATTGTCCTCTGCTTGTCGTGTAATTATGGTGTTCACCTACGCCCTGCAGGGGCCCAACAGTGACCATCTGCTAGCTTATCAGATTGACCTCTGCTTGTTGTGTAATTATGGTGTTCACCTATGCCCTGCAGGGGCCCAACAGTGACCATCTGCTAACTTATCAGATTGACCTCTGCCTGTATAATTATGGTGTTCATTGTTTTACTGAACACGTCTCCCTTTGTATAATTATGGTGTTCATCGTTTTCTGTATACATCCCCCCTTATAATCATGGTGTTCTTTCTTTACTATACACGCATAGGGTGGAGATGAAGGGTATATAAGACGTGGAACCAAAGTGCTTGGCAGATTGCCTCCTCAGACAAGCTGCGGGTGTCTGTTGCTGATGCTCTCTCTCTCCATCTCATGAGATTGTAATAAATATCCTTTCTCTCGGCGCTCCAGTGTTGGTCTCAGTTTGTACACCCGGACCCGTGGACGAAGGGTGGACCCTGCACCTTTGGGTGGTCTTCCAAGGAGACCCCCAAATCCACAATTGGTGCCCAAACGTGAGGCCCCATCAGTGACGCGGCTGCCCGGTCGAGGGGTCCCTACGAGGAAGTTTGAACGGACGGCGGTGGAGTATACCTACGCGAAAGAGACCCTCGTCTTCGTAGCCACCACCCGACCTTCGCTGCATATGAAAAGACCCCACGCAAGTGGCACCGGTCCTGACTGGAGCCCCCGATAGACTTGGACGAGCTTTGCAGTAAAGAGACCGCCTGGAGAACGAGACAAAGGATTCTGGTAGGATCGCCGGTTGGCGATACCTTTTGTTTGTTTGGTTTTGGTTATCTGGTTCTTGTTCACTCTTTGCAAAGAGCGAAGGCAAAACGGGTAATGTGGACTTTTTTGTCCGGTTTAGAAACTTGTAGAGACGTTTTTGGTAAAATAATATAGAAAAACATGCCCGTGTTTAGTAAGTTTGCACAATGGTATGTTTGTTGCTCATCTCCATCAAGGGTGCTGGAAGATAGTCAGCCGGCTCCCCCGGAAGGTATCCCGATTAAGGATATGTACATAAGATATGGTATTGCTCCCATAATATATAACTCATTGTCGGCGCTGAAACTATTCCTTTTTCCATACGACGTGCTTTCAAGCAATGACATGGAAAACTCCCATATGGATATATGCTTTTCATCAAATTAATAACAATCATCTTTAGCCACGTCATAGTCTCAAAGCTCAAAAGTCATCTCGATGAGTAACTGTTAGGATAGGACATGGCTAAAGGGATTAATGTGCTGTGTACTATGCGGGTAGAAAGACAGTGTACTAATCTGTTACGCCTGTATATGGTTAAGCTGATGACTGCACTGAAGCTGCTGTGGTGGAGTAAGATTAAATAAATGAATGCATGAAATCTAAGTTGATATATTGCTGATCTTCCAAAGCACCTGCAAAATCGACTTTTGCGTGAAAACCACAGGACAACCATAATCAATTCATTTTTTGGAGAGTTTAAAGAGTATTTATTCTTTATTTTTCAGACAAACAGTTAATGCACAAAAAGTATGGAGTAGCTGAAGAGTCAAATACAAATGTACTTAAAGGAGAAGGGGTAAAATATACAATCACTAAGGAAACAAGTATCAGGGAAAGAAATTGGCAGAGGGTGAAAGCAGGAAAAGCCTTGGGTGTGATTAAAAATGTTTGTTTTTAAAAGTAGGTGAAGAGGAGAGGAGCGTAGCATGTCTAAATTCTATTTTAGTATACATCATTTCAAACAAATCTTTTAAAATACGTTGCTTTGAATATGGAAGTGTGACTGACTTTTTATTCTGAACAAACATTATGCAAAGTATTATGGACAAACTCCGAATTACAATTTACAGGAAACTGTACCTTAGGTACAAATTATAGGGAATTTACATTTGTCTAGAGAGACCGAGCCCTTGAAAGACGTGTAATAATTGCTAAGTCTTTCAGGAAAGGATTGTAGCATAATATTTTTTTTAAAGACAGGCCTCCCACAACAAGGAAGGCAAGTGATATCTTCTGTATTTTCATCGTGCACAAGCGTACCTGGTTTTTAATGAACACCATTCCATGTAATAAATATTGACCATTGTATCACATTAACATGGATATTGACATGCAATTCCACTTTGTATATCTTTTTCAGTATACTTTCATTTCTTACCTCTGCAAACATGTTTTGAGGAGAGCACTGGTCCAGCAATTCAGCGCAGATAATCAGTAATTACTGGACTATAATCCTAGGCTAAGGTATTATATAACTTGCACTTTCCCTTCTGTAATAGGGGTTAAAATCGCTTTTGCTGTAAATGACGAAAGCTAATGTGAGAATTACCAATTTCCCCAATCCTGTCAAACTTAAACTGCACCTCGTGGTCACACAATGCATCAGCAAAATGCAACCTGCAGTTAATGAGGGACACAGTGCCAAGAAGCTAAACAAACTGCAGCTGTTGGTGAGGGTAGAAGGCAAATAAAAGACACAACGAAGCCTACTGCAAATGTGAGGATAACAGACGGTAAAGCAAATGAGGCACAGCCAAACACACTGCAGTTGTTGGGAGAACAGAAAACCAAGAACATTAGATACAACCTAGGACGAGTGTGGAGTAGAAAGGAGAATGTAAAACGAATTACATGATGAGTAAGCCTTAGGGACTGACTTTGTTTTCATACAGTTATTGTATTATGTACTTGGTACAGCCAGGCAGCAAACACAGCGCAGCCTGGCACACAGGCCAAGTGCAAACACTTCCCCATTTAAAATTTCACAATTAGTCCTTTTCTTGAACAGGAGAATAGATTTAAGATGTCCCTGTTCTCACGTTCTAGGAAATTATGGCGTCGCTCGCGTTTCTCCACATTTACTGCACCACGTGCACATGGGCTATTTAGGTGTAAATTGGGAAGTACAGATTGGTGTACGGGAGGCCTTGCAGATGTTTTGAGTAACCACGAAGTTGAAACTTCGGTGTTCGCCTCAGGTGCATGCCCTGCCTTCCCAGGACCATATCCCGCCTGAAACATTTGCACCCGGGGTAACACTTCCACAGGTGTAATTAAAAGCTCGGCATGAACACCTACACCGATCTGACATTTCAAAGGGACGGGTTCTGCCTGCAGAAGTGCCCACTCTTTCCACTGATATATGCTTGGAAAAGGTTTCTGGAATAAGGCCCACTATTGCTTACACTCCAAATAATAACTGTGCCATTTACTAACCCAAGAGTTATTTGTGCTGTGAACACATGGAAAATACACCTGAAAATACTAAATATTACAACCTAATACAAAGCAGTCATGATTTTTTTAATGTGGCTATTTGGCAAAACACCTAAAACAACGCTGTAGGAATGCGGAATGTTCCTGAGACAGATTGGATGGTCTGAATTCAAAAACTTGTCATTTTGCATCCCAACATGGAGGCCTCGTTCTGGTTTTGTCCCAATAGTAATGGCTTGGAGTTATTCATTTCTTTTCCCTGAAACAGTTGTTCTTACTGGCCTCTACCGACAGTTTGCTCGTCCTACCTGTTCCTTTACTTTTAAACATCTTGATCCATTTGCTTCAACCATCTCCTTTACCAGCCCGTGTGTTTTAGGTTGAATTAATTAATTTACTTCAAATTGTGATGTGCAAGCTGATGATACGAAAACAACTTTCTCCCTGCCACTGTCGAGCGACAGAAATAAAACCGGAAATGCATGTAGGCACTGCGATGTAGAGCTCTCGTACAATCAAGGAGCAGTTGTATTTCTTGGAATAAAAAATAAAAAAAAGGGCAATATTGCTAAACTTTTAGAGTGTGATTGAAGCATCTTTTAGTAAGAATTAGGGGGAGAGGGGGCAAGTTGAATGATAGAAGCTGACACTAGAAATGACTTGAGCGAAACAGTTTACAAGATACAGTAGTGATGTGTGCTCTAGTAGAATGGCGGAAGTTGTTTCCTCTTCCTATCTTGTCGCAACTGTTCCTTTTACACCAAAGAAAATTAGCATGAGTTTCAGGTTTGCATTTCGACGCTATTCCTCAGAATAACCTAACAATTCTTGTGTGAAACATCACAGTAGATAAAAAAAAGAAAAGGCTGCACCTCAACTAAAAATTCTGTTTAACAAACTTAAATCTAGCAAGTCTACTGGGAGAATAAACATATATGTTTCCTAAATTAAATATTTAAGACATTATTTTTTAGGTGTATAAATTGCCTGGCTATGTAGAGCTGTGTTATATACAGCCAAGCCCTTAAACAACAGCTCGACCAGATACAGTTACCACCCGGCGCTGTCCTCATTCAGTATGTAGATGACATTCTTTTGGCTGCGGACACTCCGGCCCTGGCTCGCACTGCCTCTTACTACTTTACACTTTCTGGCGTCACAGGGCCATAAGGTGTCCAAGAATAAGTTACAGTATTGTAGACAGCAGGTGACCTACCTCGGCCATCTGCTGTCTAAGGAGGGACGTACCCTCACACCTGACCGCATCCAAACAATTCTACGCCTTTCTCCTCCTACTACCCAAAGAGATGTTCGTGCATTAATTGGCCTCACTTCTTTATGTCGTCAATGGATTCCGAATTTTTCCCTCATAGTTAAGCCACTCCTTGCTTTACTTACAAAAGACACACCCACACCCCTCCCTTGGACACATGAACATGACCAAGCCTTTGAAGACTTACGTCACACTCTTTGCTCTGCGCCAGTACTGGGCACGCCTGATTCAGATGGTACCACATCTGCTGCCTATGCCGTCACTACTACCAAACACCATTGTTGAGACTGCACGCATACCTCACCCACGCGTGTACCCTTAGCCAGGATCTCGCTGTCACCATCTATACCGACAGCCAGTACTCTGGAGTGGGAGTAACTTCATTGGATTGGTAGTTGGACACATTAACTGGACTAGGGGTCAAACAAAAATTCTACGCAGTCTTCCACCCCCAGTCAGCAGGCTTGGTGGAAAGATACAATGCTACCATCAAATCAATACTAGCCAAAATAGTGGAGACTACGGGGCTTAGATGGCCCGATGCATTACCACTAGCACTCCTATCAATAAGGTCTGTCCCACACTCCCGCACCTCGTTGACCCCATACGAGGTAATTTTTGGCCGCCCAATGAACATCTGGGGTGCTCCTCCGGCTACCACCTTGTCGGATTCTCCTTGTGAATTGCTGAGCGACTACTTGTCTGTACTTACACAAACGTTGTCTTCTATTAATCAGCAGGTTCAGGAAGCGTTGCCCGACCGATCCACGGGGCCGGCCACCTACAAGGAAGTGCTGACGCACGATCACCCCGTGTACGGCCTCCAAGAACCAGAACTAGAACTGTTTGAAGACAACACAGTACCAGCCAAAGAGAGAGATACAACCTCCGTCCTCGCACAACCTCTGGAGCTCCAGCGACTGGACAGGAGGGCTGAACAAAAAGTCGCAGGGCGGTAGTACAGTCTGGAAGGGTGGATTGATACTCCTTATAGTGGGGTATTAAGAAGCCTAGCCAGTGAAGCAACCACCAGCTACCGGCGACGCGTAGGGCTCAGCCTCCCTCTCCGACAGCTGCAGAGCCCAAAAGAAGATTGGCTATGCCTAATAACGCAGCCATACCATCCCTCGAGAAGAAGGCATACCATAACAAACTGTATAACCGAAGGTCAATAGTGCTAACAATATTTCTCTGCCTCATGATCATTTTTACCATCATCTTCTGGATTATGGAAGAAAAAGCACCGGCGAAAGGTACCATATTGCCGACTGATGCCACACCTACTGAACACTCGCAGGTGTCCTTGCCCACTTATCTCCAACACAGAAGACAAGACTTTTGGAACAACACTTTTATTCAAATGTTGCATCAACATAATATGGTCTTGAACAAAACGAACTGTTGGGTCTGTGGTCTCCTGCCTCAATCTACGGAAAACCCAATATCGCTTTTTCCTTACCCCTATTCTGTACATGCCTCTTGCCTTGCCTGGATGATGCTCATCATGGATGCCCAGCAGACTAGCAATATCGCTGATACCATTCTCCAGCAATTCCGGGACGAATTATGGTGGAACAAGACAGGCAACACCATCAACCCTTTCTGTCCAACTAACAGTCCCATGAAAATATCGGAAGATGAGCAAGAGGAAATGCTGATCTTCAACATTACTGACCGTCTTCGCATTTCTAGCTTCAAAAAGAAGGCCCCCGCCAAGCGAACATTGCCCCTATCAGTTGTTTGCATTCCTGGACTTATATGCATCAAAGGCTTAGGTACTGAGTACGTTGGGGACAGCTCTTGTGCCATAACAGCAACTCTGAACATGGCATTTTCACCACCACTTGTTGCTTCCCCAAACACTTATTTCGTGTGTGGGACAAAAGCATACACCTGGCTTCACAAAAACTGGGGAGGCACATGTTATATAGCGTTTCTCCTTCCTCCTGCCTATATTGCTCCTCCTCTTCATCATCGCGTCCGCCGCAGCAACGAAGTGGTCGACCAAGCAGACACTACCTCTCAACTGTTCCTGGATGCCATGAAAGGCATCCTTCCCTTCTGGGGACCGATGGAAAACAGCAGAGACATTCGCCACCTCATCAGGGTCATGGAAGCAACTGTCAACATCACAGCTGGTATTCTGGCCAACAACACAGCGGAGCTCCAAGCGGTACGCCTCATCGTTTTACAAAACCGCATGGTCCTTGACGTCATCCTTGCTGACCGCGGAGGAGCGTGCCGCATCATCGGTACCAGCTGCTGTGTGTACATCCCAGATCATTCCTCATCTGTCTATGAGGCTATTTCCACACTTCATCGAATCACCTCTGATCTTCATCAAGATTCCGGCTCATGGTCCCTTGGCCCCTGGTTGTGGCAACTTCTACTGACTTGGGGATGGAAAGTCCTAATGATCGTCCTGATACCTCTTGTATTGATTTTCTTTTGATGTCTTTGCATTCAATGTGGTCCCCCACTTTGCGGCCTCTGCGCAAGTGCTATCAAGCCAGTCCCTATAAATACTCATGTCGAGAACAATAAAATAATGATTGAACGTGAGATATAGCTATTGATGGACATTGCAATTGACTAAAAATGATTTCGCTTATGGCAAAAGGAGGGACTGTGGAAAAGTATGTCTGTTGTCTTGCCATTAGCTCAGCCATTTTGCGCCTCATCCTCCATTGCGACCTCTCTACAGGGGTCACAAATGCTCTGTGGCTTCACATCTTGATTCACCTCACCTCTGCACTGCCACCAACGCCCTGTTTCTGACCTGACCTGCCGCCACCTGCCTGGACTCATGCTAAAACCAGTCGAGCAGGACTGCCCATGCCCTTGTTTGCCACAATCTGACTGAACTCTTGCTAAACCCCAGTTTAACAGGACTGTTCACCTGCGCTTACTGCCCTCACCCTGCCCTTCGCCCTACAGGGCTTGACAGCTACCATCTTCGGACTTATCAGATTGTCCTCTGCTTGTTGTGTAATTATGGTGTTCACCTACGCCCTGCAGGGGCCCAACAGTGACCATCTGCTAACTTATCCGATTGACCTCTGCCTTTATAATTATGGTGTTCATTGTTTTACTGTACACGTCTCCCTTTGTATAATTATGGTGTTCATCGTTTTCTGTATACATCCCCCCCCTTTTCATAATCATGGTGTTCTTTCTTTACTATACACGCCTGGGGTGGGGATGAAGGGTATATAAGACGTGGAACCAAAGTGCTTGGCAGATTGCCTCCTCAGACAAGCTGCGGGTGTCTGTTGCTGATGCGCTCTCTCTCTCTCCATCTCATGAGATTGTAATAAATATCCTCTCTCTCGGCGCTCCAGTGTTGGTCTCAGTTTGTATCCCGGACCCGTGGACGAAGGGTGGACCCTGCACCTTTGGGTGGTCTTCCAAGGAGACCCCCAAATCCACAAGGCACTACATCATCCAACACATCACCATTAACATAATGTAAACTCAATGGCAACTTGTAACCATCTGCGATATGCGGTGGCCCTGCATTGATCTCATTAGCACTCGCAAATAGGCAACCAAACCCAGGCGCTAATAAATCGAGGAGGGACTCCAGACAAGTCATAATACTGAGTTACACAAGCAATATCGAATCCCCATTCACCTTGCAAAATGCGATTTTCTAAAGAAAGAAAGCGATGCAGGACAAAACAGCTCTAAGAAACATCGCTAATGTTAAATAGTGGACTGTTCGGATAGGTTTGTATCCCCATTTCACTTTCTATTGCTCAATAAAATACTTTTGCATATTTGTTCAAGAAGATAACTAACTGTGTAACTCGAGGTTACAGCTAGCATACAACATCCCTCGACAACACTAGTAGAACAAATAAGCAGATTTTGAAAAATTAATATGAATAAAAGGAATATTCACAATGAAACAGAGTGCTATGCGTGAAAGAATTAAAGAAGTTATTTATGGGTTTTGTTCTACTTTTGTGGGCTTGTTGGTGCAGCTCATCGATTCTTTAGGCACAGGTATGTTCCAAGACCACCTAAATCTGGACAAAGGACTCCATTGTCAGAGAAAAAACCTCAAAAAAAGTGATGGATGGAATGCTTCAATTATCTCAGCCGTTGGCGATCGCGCGGGCTGCATCCCAACCCATCGTTTTTCGTCCACCATGCCACCTCAATTTGGACATAGTCATATGCAAATCAGCCTTGATCCTGATGTTTATGGGGACAGTTCCGCCTGAACTGCCAGGTCAGGTCCTCACCGAACCAAAACACAAGCAACCAAGGACCGGTTTTGCTCTTATTATGGGCTCATCAGCCAGGTATAGCTTGATTCTAGAGGCACAGTGAACTGGAATCAGTTGTATATGTGACAGCGAAGAAAATGGCACACTGATGTTTGGAAAAGAAATATATATTTACCAAACAGGCAAACAGTGCGGTTTCATTTTTTATTCAGAAAATTACAAGATTATGTTTGATGGTGTTTAGTTTGTTTAGCCAATTTAAAATCCTGTATTTGAGAACTACATTTTCAGGAACTGATAAGCAGATGTTTGGAGAGAAAATGCTAATATTCCCAAAATGTATTTAAAGATAATCACTGAATGACAATTCACCGAGTTAAAAAGACATATTGCTGATATTAAATCCTTGGAGCCAGAGGGCTCATACTGCGATGATCACCATTTAATTATTCATGTATAGGCACCATGACAAAGCCATTTGTGGCATTACTAGTGATAATCTTACCTGAAGCCCTTGGTTATCCTGCAGGGGTGGTCGAGATTGCAATCTTGTCTAACGTGATCACTACTTTAAGAGGGATCATTTTTGTGAGTAACTAGAGATTGGTTTCACAGGTAGGTAGGTGGCTCTCCTAGAAATGGTTAGAGACCTTCTGGGAGGTAATCCCAAGGTTAAAGGGATGCAAATGGCCGCCTGATGTGTGGATGATCATCAGAAGGAAAACACACACGAAGAGCTATAATAAAACCTGAAAGAAGATTAAATCACTTCCACATTAACAGGGGTGTGCAATGTAATTTAACACATTGTACCATTTACGAATTTGCATGTCCAGATATCCTTGTGCGATCAGGCACTGCCTACAAGCACTTCAAGTACTGTCAGCATCAAATGATATTCACTCAGCTTGCAGTTGCACGCGCACCGGCAGATGTTTAACTTCCAGTTTCAACCCCCGTCTTTACCACAACATTCTATTGGTTTTCTCCTGCGTCCCAACCCGTTTGTGTGAGGATCCGGGCCTTCAAAGAGAGCTGACAGTGTATGCGCCCTGAAATCCAAGTCAGAGCACAGTAAACCGCACGTTCCTGCACGTTCCTGCGACTGACAGCAGACTGAGGCTGCAGTGACACAGCGCTCGCCGGTAGCGCTCCGTTCCCAGGCTCCCAAGTCAAGGGGTTAAACAGCAGCTGTTCACACCGAGGGCTGCCTGGAGTTGGCAGGCCCGCGCACGGACAGGGGAGTCAACTCATGCGGTCGAAAAATGCTAAAAACGGGCTTCCAAAAGTAACGGCTTTTCCATATTTGGCATCACATTAGCAGGCGGAAAACCAAGCAACATGATTCAGCCGAGAGAATCTGCCAACGTAGCACAAGAGCTTGCAAAAACAACCACGGTTAACTGGTGTAAATTAGACGCTGCCAATTCTTGTATTCTTTATGAAGGAGGAAGGAAAGAAAGGAAGAAAGAAAGAGGGGAAGGAAGAAAGAGGGGAAGGAAGAAAGAGGGGAAGAAAGAAAGAGAAAGAAAGGACAACTGTGCTCTAACAACTGACAAACGTACTGTAACTTCATGCCATAAAAACACACACTACCTTAGCAATAACAGCAAGACCATGTATTAGGAGTGAAAGTGCAGAGGTAGCATCTATAGGAGTCAGTTAAAAGACTTTCTTGCTGCTTCCCTGAGGGACGTTCGATTAGTAGCGTGAAGCCCAAACATCGGATGCTAAAGATGATCTGACATATTGACTTGAACACATTTACGTTGTTTGAAGATTGATTGATTTTCCCCGTATAATGATATCTCGCCACTGACTGGTTATAGTTTGTAATATACTAATAAAAGCACAAACGAGAAAAAGTCAGACCATTTAAAAAGAGCATATATTAAAACCTGACGATGAATGAAGAAGAAAGAGAAACATAAAAATCAAACCAATCCTGAGAAAGTGTGGACAATGAAACCACTGGAGCCATTGGAAAGGCTATCCTGTGTGAAGACGGCTACCTAGAGTGACAGGAGGGCGTGGAAGAGCCCAGCCACATCCGTGATAAGGTGAAGGTCACCTCCCCTATCAGAAAGCACTTCTCTGGGAATTAATAAGAAATTCTGTGTTCTCACACGTGGTGACCACACAGCCGTCCACAAACATTTTGCTGCATCCTAAATTTACTAGGAGAAAGTACGTCCTCCAAACCGAACTTTATATATACTTCTTTTTCTGTGTTTGACTTTGAATCTTTAAGTTTGTACCTCAGACTTTCTTCTACCCTATTCTGTCAGCTCAGCCTCCGTCCACAACAACTACCAACACCATGCCTTTCTCAGAGGCCCTCCGATTAACCTCCACAGTGCTCTCGTGAGGGTCTCCCAGATACTGGGCTTCAGGGCTCACGGGGCGGCTGCGGGTGGACTCCAGGGGGATGATCAGCAGCTGCAGGACCCGCAGAGATCTCCTGCTTTGCCTTTCTAGGGTGGTCTAAAGAGCAGTTGACTCAAAAGAGGCCGAGAAGACGTGGCCACTGCTGTTATACAAAACTTCATCAAATACATCACCACAGTGAAACAATATGCAAATAGTCCCACACGGTTAATCTTCTTGGGGAACTTTGAAGAGCTTTACTACTGGCAGGCTGCCATACTGGGATGTGTTCCCTTACATCTAGCGTTTACGTTTTAGGACTCTCTCGTCTTTAAATTTATTGCTTAATTATTTTGGACACAACGCAAGCAAATATCTTCTTTGAACACAGCCTTTCCACTTGATGCGGGGGCAAAGGAGGGAAATAAGAGTAACAAATTTTCTTTAATATTAATCTCGAATTAAAAGACCTCCTCTCAGAGCTCTTCCTAAAGCTTACATCACGATAAAGACATCGCTCCATCTGGTGCAGACTTGGCCCCAAAATAAAGGAAAACAAGCATTGGCATAGCCAATAGGTCTCGCCTTTGGGGCCTTATAAGTGTTTAGCCAGAGCTATTGACTTTGCCAATGTCTTCAAGCTGTGCTGTAGAGAAGTGTGTCTGCTGTGCAGCATGCTGAAAAGTTATAATAAAAAAGTGTCAGAAGCATTTTTGTTACTTTATATATGACCAAGAAGGCATTATGTAAAACTGAACGACCATATTAAAAAAAGTATTTACAATAAAAAATGTCCTCAGTTTTCTTTTGTTCTTGCAATGCTGGCAACTTGTTTCTGCCTATTGCAATGGTTGTTTGTTAAAGCTTTTTTTTTGAGGGGGCATAAACAATCGGAGGGTGAAGGTTGGGAACTAGTACCTGTATTATAACACTAGCAGCGGCCAGACGCTAGGGGAGAATCAACAGATGCCAGATTCCGAGAGCAGGCTGAGGTGGTGCTGAGTGATGCTGAGGTGGTAGTGGTGGTGACTGTTGCGGAGACGATGCTGAGGTGATGCTGAGTGATGCTGAGGTGATGCTGAGTGATACTGCTGTGGTGCTGAGTGATACTGCTGTGGTGCTGAGTGATGCTGTGGTGCTGCTGAGTGATATTGTCTTGGCGCTGAGTGATGCTGTGGTGGTGCTGAGTGATATTGTCTTGGCGCTGAGCGATGCTGTGGCGGCGCTGAGCGATGCTGTGGCGGCGCTGAGCGATGCTGTGGCGGCGCTGAGCGATGCTGTGGCGGCGCTGAGCGATGCTGTGGTGCTGCTGAGCGATGCTGTGGTGGTGCCGAGTCATCCTGTGGTGGTGCCGAGTCATCCTGTGGTGGTGCCGAGTCATCCTGTGGTGGTGCCGAGTGATGCAGTGTTGGCCCTGAGTGATGATGTGGTGTCGCTGAGTAAAGCTATGGTGGTGCTTAGTGATGCTGTGGTGGCGCGGAGTGATGTTGTGGTGGCGCTGAGTGATGTTGTGGTGGCGCTGAGTGATGCTGTGGTTGCACTGAGTGATGCTGTGGTTGCACTGAGTGATGCTGTGGTTGCACTGAGTGATGCTGTGGTTGCACTGAGTGATGCTGTGGTTGCACTGAGTGATGCTGTGGTTGCACTGAGTGATGCTGTGGTTGCACTGAGTGATGCTGTGGTTGCACTGAGTGATGTTGTGGTGGCGCTGAGTGATGTTGTGGTGGCACTGAGTGATGCTGTGGTTGCACTGAGTGATGCTGTGGTTGCACTGAGTGATGCTGTGGTTGCACTGAGTGATGCTGTGGTTGCACTGAGTGATGCTGTGGTTGCACTGAGTGATGCTGTGGTTGCACTGAGTGATGCTGTGGTTGCACTGAGTGATGCTGTGGTTGCACTGAGTGATGCTGTGGTTGCACGGAGTGATGCTGTGGTTGCACGGAGTGATGCTGTGGTTGCACTGAGTGATGCTGTGATGGCGTTGAGTGATGCTGTGTTGGCGTTGAGTGATGCTGTGATGGCGTTGAGAGATGTTGTGTTGGTGCTGAGTGATGCTGTGCTGGCTCTGATTGATGCTGTGCTGGCTCTGATTGATGCTGTGGTTGCGCTGATTGATGCTGTGGTTGCGCTGAGTGATGCTGTGGTTGCGCTGAGTGATGCTGTGGTGTTGCCGAGTGAGAGATAGAGTGAAGATATAATGCCCAATTAGAGAGGGTGGTGAGAGAGAAAGAGAGAGAAAGGGTGTACATAGAATAAAGAGTGGAGCGGGATAGAGAGAGAGAAAGAAAGAAGGGGAGAGAGTGAATGAAGGAGTTTGAAAGAGAAACAGATAAAGGGGTGAGAGAATGAAAGGCTAAAAAAGATAGAGAGGGAGAGTTAATTAAGTAGAGAGAGAATTAGAGAGGGGAGAGAGAGAGAGGGGAGAGAGAGAGAGGGGAGAGAGAGAGAAGGAGAGAGACAATAAGAGTGGGGGGTGTGGAGTTTAAAAAGAGTGAAGAAGTGACGCGGAAAAAGTAACCTTAAATATAGCTTTGTGCTTTGCGCGAATAAATATAAAAAAAAAAAAACAGTGAGAGACAAAAATACTGGTAATTAGGCTGTGACTCCCAATATAAAACAAATAGCGATATAAGGTGAAATCAACCCACCGAAGCAATATTTCTAACTAGACAAAAAAAGCTTGCATTTCAATGCTAATCGCTGTTGTTTTTCATGTGACTGCAGTCCAGGGCCCTCAGTTGGTAATGTGAGCTGCTGCTGCGATTGAAACATCAGAGTCCAGAGAGTTAATGAGCCATGACGAGGAAATGAGGAAGAGATAGGAAACCCAGATGCCAGCTGCGCGTGCACGCCATCGTGAACTCAAGCTGGTCGCCAGCCGAAAGCCAGTGTTTGCACTTCCAAAACCCGCTTACTAAAACTCTCGGCCAGACCAGCGCAAGCGCTGGTGCAGGCCGAGACCTAAAAAGGTGCAATAATGCAGCCTTGATGACCTATGCGCATGCAAGTGTGTGTGCCTTGGCAATGACACAGACATCCTTTTTAAGTCGAACCTAGCAGCATGCATGCACTGCTCTGCGAGGCCTGCTGTGTCTGGTCGGGGTGCTTAGCCCACGCCCACCACTTTTCATTTGTTCCGTGTTGTGCCCTTCTCAATTCCTTTCTGCTCATTCAGAAGACGTTGCTCTTTGGCCGGCTTTTGGGTGTGTTTTTTACTTTGTGGTGACAACCCATTTTACATGTCCCCTTACACTCCGATGTGTTTTTCGTTTGTTTTCCGCACTTTTTTTTTTTTCACTGAATTTATGCGGTGCCGTGAACACAACTTCAACATGGCAGCGCTTCTTTAAAAAAAAAAAAAAGACTTTATTGGTTACTGCTTGCACAGCAGACGGCTAGCATGGGCTGCGTGCGGGTGAGAATGGGGCAGCTTTGCCGGCGCACACAGGGCGACCTCGGGAGCGCTGCTCTCTTCAGGAAAGCCAGAGAAGTGTTCAGGAAGCTTGGCCCGTCTCCCGTCAAACAACGGCCTCCCCCCCTCTGCTATGATTCTTGGCTCCAGATGTAAACGGCAAGAAGCAGGGGCCTTTCGAAACAACACCTTTAAGTACAGGTAAGTATTTCCTTAATAATCTCTTATAAGGTCCTAAAGGCGAGACCTATCGGCTATGCCAATGCTTATTTATATTTACCGATTTAAGATGGATCAATAAATTTAAAAAAATTAAAATTGAATTTACTTGCACAAAAGCACATTTTGTGAGGTCGTAGGGACAGAAGCAATTTACTACTCGGTCCTCCAAAATATGGGGAATAAAAGCAAAAAGAAAAAAAAAAAAAAAGGACTAAGGGTGTGTGAGTGTGTGGAGGGGTGTTGGGTCAAAATAGATGCACTCTAATGGAGTGCTTAACCAAAAAGAAACGAGCATTGGCAAAGCCAATAGGTCTCGTCTATGAGCAAGCTTTTGGCTTTAGCAATCGGGAGGGGGGAGAACAGGTGGAGATGGAGAACGGGAGGGAGGGTGAAGGTGGAGAACGGGAGGACAGGTGGAGGTGGAGAACAGAAGAAGGCATGCATTAAGCTGTTTCCTCGACCTTGTATTAATCGCCAATCAACCCCACACGCATGGAGCATAGCTTGACTGCAGGCAACACAGTGGCCATCTTGGGCTAGTATTACGTTCTAATGTTATCCCTTTCTGTAGCAGTCAAGCTTTACGCAAAGTATGACGTTGGACATTGAACTGAACTCTCCTGCTCAATATCGATGTGTCCTACGTAAAGCTAAAAGTATAATTCAGAAATAAACATGAACGCAGGTTAGGTGAGCCTCTCTTTATTTAAATTAACTAATCACTTCAGAAGGGTCCTTCGCATATGGCATGTACAACGTTTGCCCTTATCCGGGAACACAGGAAGGGTGCTTAGAGTTCTTTTGCGATGGTGGCCCCAGTGGGAGAAAAGGCAGAGCCTAGTTGCTCATTGGTGTGCTTTGACTGCTACATGGCCTCTGCTCATTCTGCCATGAGATGGCACTGTGTCCTGTGCAGTTGCCTGTGGCGGCCTCAGTTTTACTTCTGGACATTGAAGGAGCCACTACCCCCATCAGCTTCATTTAAAAAAAAAAAATGTTATAAAGAGTTTTATATAGCGCGAACTAGACCCGAGACATCGGGTATCAGAGCGCTTTACACGAGCACCAGTTTCCTTACAGAAGGACACATTCATTTTTGTTAGGCACAGGGAGATTAAGTGATTTGCCCAGAATCACAGGATGTTGAGCGTCGTTGCCGAGACTCGAACCCGGTTCCCCAGTGTAGTATCCTAGGTCTGGGCCTAGTGCAGAGGACACATGGAGTCAAAACAATGCGTGTCTGTTAGCAGCCAGTAACTCACTGACTCTGCCCAGCGTGACCTGGGCTATTTATTAATACACATACGTGCTGGCCGAGCGTACGCTGGGCCAGCCCATTACATTACGTAGTGGTGATGAACCTGGGGGGGGAACCACCCCTTACTAACATGGGCAATGTGGAGTGGTCCAACATGGACGACATTACATTCCTCCTTTACCCGAACAACAAACAAAACAAGTGAGAACACCCAACAGTTATGAACACCAAGACAATAAACTGGACATCTATGGAACAGTCTTACTTGGTCTGCAGACACCACCGTGTCCTCGGCCTGGAGGTCGACAGCCGGCTACAAAGTCCTGATACTTCTGGGACGGCTTGGGGTAGGGCCGCAGGCAGTACCGACCCTGGCTGTTTCTGTCAGGGGGGTCAGCAAAGGTTCTGTAGGACTGCCATTGTCTCGTGTTGGTTGATCGCCCCTGAGTTCCTCGTCATGGGCCTTCTCGGGAGCTGGGGCACTTCTGTCACCATCTGCGGTGACGGCTGTGGGCCGGCCGTTCCCTCCCTGGGAATCACGAGGAATGTCCGGTTCAGCCATCCTTGGCTCGTCGAGTGGTAGAAACTCCTCCGTGTCGTCAGCGGGGACTCTCTTGAAGAAAGATATGTTGCGGGTGACACTTTCATGCCCCCGTGATGCCGTCACCATCGTACCTTTGATTCCAATCACTGTCCATGGATCCAGTTCAAACGGCAGCCTGAACTTTCCGCCGGGATGGCGGTCACGCACCAGTACTCGGTCGCCGACCGTGATCGGGCTCTCCTGCGCATGCCTCCTCTGGGACGCCTCCTGGTTGGTCTTCATCCGCTTTGCCAGGGAATGGTTTGGAGGGTTCGGGGACTCTGCCCACAATGGATGGTGCGGGATGGTGTCTGTCACTGCTCGACCGAAACACAGGCGGCTCGGGGAGATGCCGGTGGTGCAATGGGGGGTGAGGCGATATTCGCGGAGAAAACTGTATAGTGCCTGTTCCAGGATGTGGCCATCGGCTAGGGCTATTTGGATCGTCTTGTTCAGGGTCCGCATCAGACGTTCTACTTCCCCATTCGCTTGGGGCCACCTTGGGGTTATCCGGCGGTGCTTGATCCGGTGGGAGGTCAGGTACTCTAGTAGCTCAGCACTGGTGAACGGCGGACCGTTGTCTGTCCGGAGTTCTCCAATCCGGCCATGGGTGGCCAAAATCTTCTCTAGTTTGGGAATGACTTCTCCTGCTGACGTAGAGGAGACGATTTCGATTTCTGGGTATCGCGAGAAGTCATCCACGACTACCAGCATGTACTTCCCTCCCGGTAGGCTGCCGAAATCTGCGCTGGCTCTTTCCCAGGGAGCGTTGGGGCCTGCTTCGGTGATCACAGGCGCAGGTCTGCTGGGCAGGCTGGTTGCAAGGCAAACTGGGCAGCGTTGGATGATCGATTCGACTTGTTGATCTAGACCAGGGAACCAGACTTTGCTCCTGAGGCGGTTCTTCGACTTTACAATTCCTTGGTGTGCTCCATGTGCAAGGAGGGCTGCCTGGTGAGTCAGGCGTTCAGGCAGGACGAGGCGTGGGCCTCTCAGGAGACAACCATCTGCAGATACGGACAACTCGTGGCGCACTTGATGTAGAGCCTTTAACGTGGTTTGGGCTGCTGTCGTGCGGAACGGTGTCGGGTTTTGTAACCGCTTCCAGTCTCCCGAGGTGATTGCCTGGATGGCGATCTGGAGGCAGTCATCTTCTCTGGTGGCTTGTATCACTTCATCCAACGAGATCGGGAGCGGTCTGGACCGTTCGATTATCATTCGCACGTAGTCTTCTGTTGCTGCCGCTTCTGCAGCTTCTGGCTTGGTGACAGGTCTGGCGTGCCTGGATAGGAAATCCGCCGGGTTTCGGGTGCCTGGTCTGTACTCTACGGTGAACTGGAATTCTTGTATCTGTAACACCCATTTTTCTATCCGTGGGGGAGGACGCGATGATGATCCTTGAAACAGCGGGACGAGGGGCTTGTGGTCAGTGACCACTGTGAACGGGTGCCCGTACAAATAGATGTGGAAATGGCGGCATCCCCACAGGATCGCGATGGCTTCTTTCTCGATTTGAGAATAGCGCTGTTCCGTGGGCGTAAGTGTCCTGCTGGCGTAGGCCACCGGGGCCCATTCTCCACAGGTCTGCTGCTGGGCTAGGACCGCTCCTAAGCCCGTGGGGCTGGCATCCACTACCAGCTGGGACTCGTTTCGGGGGTCAAAGTACACCAACGTAGTGTCAGCTGAGAGAGCAGCTTTGGTTTGGCGGAATGCCTCCTCTTGCTCCGCTTCCCACATCCAGTGGCTGGAGGTTTTGGTGAGGTCACGGAGAGGCCCTGTCAGGTCTGAGAGGTTTTAGATGAAACGCCCGCAGTACGTGACCATGCCTAGGAAGCTGCAGACGCCGGACACTGACGTCGGGGCGGGAGCATTCTGTATGTCCGTTACTTTGTCCGGGTCGGGGCCAACGCCTTTGTCGGAGAAACGATATCCAAAAAAACTGATGTCTCTCCTCAAGAACTCGCACTTTTCACGGTGGAGGGTGAGTCCACTGTCTCGGATGTGGGATAACACGGCCTGGAGACGCAGGAGGTGCTCTTCCAGCGTGGGTGCGTGCACCAGGATGTCGTCGCTCACGTTGAGCACACCTTCCAGCCCCTGAAGGACATTTTTGACGATGTTTTGGAATACTTCAGCAGCGCTGGAGATGCCAAAGTTGAGGCGGGTGTAGCGCCAGAGTCCTGCATGGGTGGAGAACGTAGTGATGGGGCAAGAGTCCGGGTGGAGCGGGATCTGGTGATAGCCTGAGCGAAGGTCCATCTTCGAGAACCACTTGGAGCCAGCGAGTTCCCCGATGATGTCGTCTACTGTTGGAGTCAGGTGGCGCTCCCGCTTGATTGCGAGATTCGGGACCCTCATGTCCACACAGATGCGGACGGCTTCCGGTTGTTTCGGTTTCTTCGCGACGACAATGGGTGACACCCATGGGGTGGGCCCACGCACCCGTTCAATGATGCCCGCTCTCTCCAGAAGGCGTAGCTCTGCTTCTACTTTGGGGCGGAGGTGGAAGGCAATCCTCCTGTGGCGGAGGGCGATCGGGGCGACGGACTTATCGATGTGCAGTCGGACTGCTGGACCCTTCAGGCATCCAATTCCTTCGAATAGTGTCCCGAAACCTTGCAGCAGGCGGTCTAGGTCATTGGCATGCACGTTGAATGCAAAGTGGATCAGGTTGAGATCCTGCGCGGTGCGGCAGCCAAGTAGGAATCCTGAACCTTCCTGTGATACATATACTTTGGCCTGTTGGTGTGCGGTCTCATGAGAGAGACTGGCCTGGAATACGCCACACAGCGTGAGTGGAGAACGGGTGCCGAAGGCATAGACTTGTACTCTGGTAGGGCGTAGCGTTGGAGGGTTGGGTAAACTCCGGTAGACGCTGGCAGCCATAAGATTGATGGTGGCACCTGTGTCGATGAGGGCAGCTATGGCATGTTCTTGCACTTTGACCTTACACATGGGTGTAGCGTGATGGGTGGCCGGCAGAGCATTCAGCATTCGGACTACGTGGACAGTGGCAGCATCGGCTTCATCGTCGTCCATGTCACTGTCGGGGGAACCCTCGGGGGGCGGCTCAATCACGCGAACTCGCCGTGGCGGGCCATTTTGCTTCCTCCTCTGTGTCGACCGGCATACCTTGGAGAAATGGTTCACTTTCCCGCACGCGCTGCAGGTCTTGCCATGCGTGGGGCAGGCTCCTTCGTGGGGTAACAGGCCTCCACACCACCCACATGGGCGACTACGGGAGTTCGGTTGGGAGGTCGTAGACTTCGGCCTCGTGGCTCTCTGTCGTGGCTCCTGAACGTCGGTGCGAATGGCGCATACCGGTTCTTCCTTGACAGTGGTGGCCGGCTTGGGGTCCATGTGCGCCGCGCGGGCCTTGGACAATTCTTTGGAGCGGCCAAGTGTCAAGATGTCCCTCATGGACATGTTGTGCTCTTGCAGAACCCGTTCGCGCAGCTTGGAGGACGCGCAGCCTTGGATGAACTGGGCCCGGATTTCGTCGTCCTCGTCTGGGAGGGTGCAGGTGCTTGCCAGCTCTTTTAGCCTCGCGTAGAAGATATCTACAGACTCCTCTGGCTGTTGGCGTGTTTGGCGGAGCAGGAAACGCTCGTAGTCGGGGTTGGCAAAAGGCTCGAAATAGGCCGTGATGGCGTCGCGCATCATGGCGTAGTTTCTTGGGGGTCCTGCTTCCCGCACGGTCTTCGATATTTTATGAATGTCCGCCCCTCCGAGGTGAAGAAGCATGGGTCTCCTCCGTGGAGCAGGGATGTCCGCCGCGTCGAAATACGTTTCTAGGCGCTCAACCCATGCCTTCCAGCGTGCCGCTTGGGAGGGTGGGGGGCCTGTGATGGCGAACGGCTCCAGATGAGGCACAGACGCCATGTGGGCGACGCAGTGGGCGCGACTAGGGTGGCAGAGCACTCGTAGTAGGACACCAGCAGGCAGGGCCCGTGATCAGGCGCGGTGTCAAGCGGGGCGCCGTAGGGCGGTGCAGGCAGCAAACCCTCGACAGCTGCAGTGAGGCTGCAAGGGGTGAAGCTTAGCAGGTGGGTGCGCACAGCCACCAGAGGGCGCTGCGGAGCGAGTCTTGGCAACTGCGGCCTACACCCTGCGTGTCCGTGCCAGATGGGGGCGCGCTGTTCTGTGGCGCTACGTGTGGCCAGACAGAGGCGGCCTGGAATGCCCCTGATGCAATGAGAGAGAGGCTAAGGCCTAGCAGGGCCGTGGCCGGAGGTACGGGCGTGGAGAGCGTCAGGAGGAGAGCGGCTGGGAGTGGGCAGCGTCACTCTTACCGCAAGCCTGAGGGCCGCCGGAGGTCCGTAGCGGAGATGGCCGGGTGCCGGATGGCACCGAAGGAATCCGCACGCACGCGTGCGCGGTCAGCAGAGCGGCCGTAGAGGCTGTCGAAAGTGTCGGCTGTGAGCCGCTCGGAAAGCCTGCGCAGGGCTTCGTGAAAGCGGCAGCAGGTGTGCGGTAGAGAGCACAGTGTGCCAGGCGAGGGATGCGGGAGACGCGGCTGGGGCGGTCTCGCGGCGACGGTGCAGGCGGCAGGCACAGCCGGTGTGGTGAGTCACGGTGGGGTGGGGAGACCACCTCGTCGCCAGTGTAGTATCCTAGGTCTGGGCCTAGTGCAGAGGACACATGGAGTCAAAACAATGCGTGTCTGTTAGCAGCCAGTAACTCACTGACTCCGCCTAGCGTGACCTGGGCTATTTATTAATACACATACGTGCTGGCCGAGCGTACGCTGGGCCAGCCCATTACATTACGTAGTGGTGATGAACCTGGGGGGGGAACCACCCCTTACTAACATGGGCAATGTGGAGTGGTCCAACATGGACGACATTACACCCAGCTTCGAGGTCGACTGCTCTCGCCGTAAGGCTACACCCTCTCCCAAATTAAGGTGAGGGGAGTCTGGGCTAGCCTGCCAGACGAAATAAGCGCTGCCACCTACCAGAGAGAAAGCACTAACTGCTAGGGGATGCGACTACCGCAAACCAAATGTTTTAAAGCCAGAGAAACTACAGTCATGTACTGCCCGAGTACACAAGCTCTTCCAGAGCCAGCATAGTACCTGCCACGTTGGTTGTGAGAGCGGCAAAGGGAGCAAAAGGATGAATGCAGGCGACAACAGAAAGAGGGAGGCTGGCGACGGGCAAAATCAGAATGAAAGAGGGGGAGTGAGTAAGTGAGTGAGTTGGGGAAAGCAACAACAGGGTACCAAAGGAGGGAGGGCTAGTGGGGGCAGGCAACACTAAAGAGGGAGGGAAGGATAGAGGGAGGGAAGGATAGAAGGAGGGGGCACTGTGGAGGGGAAAAGTACACAACATGATGGAGCCAGCTGAATAAGACTCAGAGTGTTGAAACAGAAAGAAACAAGTAGCACTTAAAAGAACAAGCATTGGCAAAGTCAAAAGGTCTAGCTTATGCAAAATCTATTGACTTTGTCACTATTTTTTGACAATAGGCCTCACCTTTGGGACCTTTTGAGTTTGCCAATATTCTGCATTGACTGGCGACCTTTTGGCTTTGGTAATGCTTTTTTCCATTTTGAATGTCTAATTCTTTGAAGACACACATTATACGAAGACAGGCATTTCCTAAAAGCTAAAATATATATTTATAAGCACCTGTAGCTCTTAGCACTGAAGGGTACTACTTATTGAGCAGAAGTGCACATTGTGCAAGAGCAGAATACTGTCACTTATAGCAAGTTAAGCCAATGGCAGAAGTGGGCTGACCCTGTGTCCCATATTGACGCTAGGGTAGGTGGAAGCAAATTTTGAAGGGCATTGTAGCACACCAATGGATGAAGCAGACGGACTCAAAGCCACTATAAAGTAAGCATGTATAATACATACATATTTATTAAGAACAAAAGGTATTGGCTACGCCAGACCTAAAAAAGAACCCTTCAAGCCTCTACGGTTTTGGCAAGCACACAATATGTTTTCTGCAATACCTAAAAATGATAGCAAGCAGCATATTTGCGGTGAGGGAATGGAGGAAGAAGGAGGTGCAACTTGAAACATTTACGCAGGTTAACCAACCATTTTAATGGGTGTACTGTAGTGCAGAAAAGCAAAGTACACAAAATGCATATGTCTGACAGTTCTTAATTTGTGCAGGTGGTGGTCACGAGCATACAATTTGTTTAAGAACCAGAACTTATTATTCATCATCAATAGACTTTGACATAGAGTGTGCTAGAGTGAGTAGTGCAGAAGAGGGAAAGAAAAAGCAAAACATAGGATCACAGTGACAAAGGGAGAGAGCAGGGGGAAAAAGAGAACCTGCTAGCTTGAGGTAAAGACAGAAGAGAAGGTGAGTTGTGGAAGAAAGACATGAGGAGGAATCGAAACTAGGAAGCCTGGTGTTCGGCAACTCCGACATTAAGAGGTAGGCACTTGAGAAAATCTTGTGAGTGAAATAACTCATTACCGCTATGATTTTGTGGAACTACAGGAGGCTTACCTTAGTTACATCCAACCTACATCCTTTGATGTACAATCCTCACTTTGTGTATTGTATGTACACCATGAGCACAGTTAGTGTGTGCTGTGACACATCTCCCTCTTGGTGGACCATTTGTGCATTTCTGATGGCCTTTTTGTCCAAGATAATGTATGTGTAATATGGCACAGGACAGGGGCAGTTCAATCATTTGACCAGGGCCACGTGTACATTGAAATAAGGGAGTAGTTGCTTCACATTGTGCCAACCAGATAAGTACATTTCAGCAACGCATCTCACATAAGAGAACGTCAAGTAATCACATAGGAAATCATTTGTATCACTGATTGCCTATCTATGGCAAAACTGCTTCCTGATTCAACAAGAAGAGGTTGTGATTGCTAGATGTTAAAATATCTTTGGTATATGTATACATTTACAAGACTGATTGCATGGTTCAACCGTACTCAAACGTCAAAATGCACAACTTCTAGTCTCTGTATGTGGTTAGTAAGCCTGAGAGATGTGCACAGACCCAGCTGCAAGCATGCCTGGAGACCCGCAGTCAAGACTGAGTGCACATCACATACTCCACACCTGCAATCATCTCAAAGTCGGGGAAACCAAGGAGGGAGCGGGCACCATTAAACACGTTTTACCATTTACAAAGCAGTTTAAAGCGATGCTTCTCAATGAATGGAGTAAACACCCTTCTCATTCAATAGTTATCTGTTCTTTCAAAGAGCTAACATAGCACTACTCCTTACCAACAAGCAGTTAAATGGAAACATTTTCTAGTTTAGTAGAGTGACCAATGTAGTATCAACAATCCCTTAGGAAATGATGCGCCCACGTGGATTTCAATTGTATTCACGCCTAGGGCAGACAGCGAGAGGCTGCTGACATCTTTAGTGGTGCCACAGTTCACAATTCTTTGGTAGTAAGGTGCAAGGTGCACTTGGAAGGACTATTGCACAAACACTCCAGTCTTGCTTTGACGGGCAAAGCCTTGCAGATGTATATTTTTCTGCTGCTTTTCTATTTTGCCTATCAAGTGTTCCATCTATTTAAATGGCTGAAATACCCGGAAGCACAGAGTTCATTCCCTTTCATGCTCTGCCAACAGAACTGGCTTGCGTTCTCGACAAACCCAACTTGGTGCAAACTCCTGCCAATTCCAGGGTGTTTTTTTTTAATTAATCCCAACAATCGTTTCTCAATTGAAATCTTCAAAGTATTTCGTAAGAGTACTGGGATTCTCCCTTGATGCTAAATGTGTTGGAAATTGTCCTCTTTAAAGGGTTCCAAGTGAATTAACCCAGTAAATGTTCTGTGCATTTCTGCATCAAGGAACATCTTCTCCACAATGCTGTGAAAGATTCTGCACTGGGCTGCACCCCAGGGGTGTCTACACGTAGTCTCCCATATCAGGCCTGCAGGACCACTAACACCAGTTGCGACCACGAGCTGGAAGCAAGCAGGAGGAGCTAGGGTAGGCTGACCACTAGCGGGGGTTATTCCGCCTTCCCGCTGCTGTTAACTGCCAGCAAATTCCATACTTGTAATCACTGAACACAGCTTCTAGGACAAGGCTAGCTGTGTGAACCTGTTGAGCCACAGCGTCTTGAAGAATTAATTATTTACTAAAGTCCAAATGAGGCATGGGACACAAAAAGTTCAGAATAAGAGAAGCATTGAATGATGTAGAATATTGTAACTTTTGTTGCACAGCAAGCAACTGCAAGTAAGCAGGCTCAACTGACTACACTCTTCAGGCCATACAAGAGAAGGGAAAGGCAAGGTATGGGGGAAAAGTAAAAGGATAATCACATCTTCAGATCATTTCTAAACCAGACCACTTAAACGTACGAATTAAAGGGGGAAGAAAGTAATCCCAGAAGAAAGTACTTCAACAGCATACATCCAGAAAGTGCTAGTCATGTTATCATATATGGATTATTATTTTTTTTTTTAACTTCCAGAGGGGCATGAAACAAAAATTTTTTTTGCAGGGGATGTTGCTGACTTAAGCAGATCCTGTAGATGGACTCACATCTGCACCTGGCGTTGTCGACGGGGGAGGAGTTTAGAGACTAATATTTTCTTGTTGATAATGGTTCAGACTTGTCCAGGCAAAAGGGAGCTGTTGTCTTATCAGTAGCAACAACCATTACCGAAACAGAACAATGCAAGTGACGGAAGCAGAGTTGGAGCACCACACCCTGCATATCTATGAACATTTACACCATGGGCATCACGCCAATTGGCATGGATGTCTTACTGCAGCAGACAGACGAGAATGCAAGACTCTGATAATTAAACATCCACTGAAGCACATCTTTTGAATCTATTTGCATTAGATGAGCGAGAAAAACGTGTAGTTCAACACAATTTCCGAGAAATAGCTTCATACGTTTAAAATATAGATACTGATCAAGAGGGACATATAATAGAAGACTGTCTGATAAAACCTTACCCCAAATATTACTTTATATAGTGTTCATACCAGTTTAAAAAACAAAACAATATATCATACATACATTACATCATTTTGGAAGCAAATCTTATGTTGTATAAACCACCATGGTAAAAATTAATCAGTTTCATTAAAATGAAAACAAGTAAAATGCCAATTACTTATCCAGACCAACCATATCCATAAAGTGTAAAAATGATACTAGCCTTGATCCCATCTCTCGGTCAACAGAGTTCATGAAATGTAAACGGGTTTTTAACTGAATTCATCAAATTGAACAAGGCCTTGATCCTAACAGGCTGCTGGATAGCAATCAGTCCTCTGGCATAAGACGTGCACTGTGTTCTTAATCAAGTTGGCTTTTTGACAGCAGAAGGATTTTGGAGCATAATGTGGAAGGAGAATGAACTTTCTAAAGAAGGGACCGCAGACATGGAAAAAGTTGCGTCTGAAGAAAATTCTAGCTCAGATGACATTGAGAAATGGTCTGGGCTCTTTGATTTTCTCTAGTCAAAACTCTCCAACCTCCTCCAACAAACAATATTTTGCCTTATATCAGGAAAAATGATGTCTATGTCTTAAAGTAGACAGAGATTTGAGTTTCCATAAATCATGTGCTATAAAAAACCCAGTAATCTAGTTTTATGACAGGCACAGGCCTTCTTAATTAAAAAAACAGAGACCTGAACTAATTAGGATGGCAAATTCTATCTGTTAAAATACGAGAAATAATTCCTAAAACAAACATTTGCAATGCAATAGGTCTCGCATTTGCGAGAGTTTAAGCTATTGGCATTGTAAATGACAATGTTCTTTTATTTATCCGTTTTGATAATTAACTCCTAAATAAAAGGCATTGTCATTTACAATGCCAATAGCTGAAACTCTTGTAAATGCGAGGCCTATTTCACTTCAAAGAAGCGGCCACCATTGTCCGGGGCTGATTGGAAAGTGAAAGCGAGCATGGCGTGCTGAATGTTGCAGGAAAGCATGTCGTGCCTGCAGTAGGAGAAACTCATTAAAGAAAATAGTGCTTACAGACTAAATAAGATATACCGTGAACAACAGAAGTAAAAGGGCCAGTCCTCATGGGAGGTTACAAATGAAGACAAGACGGTACTAAGGAGGGACTAACAAGCCTATTAACGAATCAGAAGCCAGCATTTACAAAGGACAATGACACAAGCCAATGAAAAATATGGGTGAGGAGTGGGTGGAGCTTCAACTCCATACTCGAATACAGCATGCCTCACAGAGCAGCGCATGCGCTATCCAGGCTCAACCAAAACAGGCACCAGTTCAGCGGTACTGTCACGTGGTCAGAATACAGCCGGTTAGAAATGCTGCCATTTTACATACTCACGTTTTTTAAGTAGCTTTCTCGTTTATACACAGTGACTTTTGGCATACATTTGCGTGTGACCATGCAGGATAACATTCTCTGAATCTGCACTGCTTACATTTCAGCTTCGTAGGCACACTATCACAATATATTGAACATTCAGTACAAGGGATAAAGTTCACTGCGCAAATGTTATTTAGGTTATCCAACTCGAATAAACAATTATGTCCCGACAGGAGTTGTGACATGTCCACATGGGTTCGATTGTTATAAATACACAACCACTCCCTTGTTTAGAAAGAGGAGCACTCAGCTGACACTGGGGGGTTAGCACAAGTCGGAATTCCAGCTCAGCAGATTCCTGTGCACCAACATGAGGGATGTCCAGCTCCACATCAAGACGGACAGCCTGATGACACTTACCCACGGGTAACAGGGAGTTAGTCCACCCAGTAGGGATTTGGCAGCTGACCCACCCTAGACAAGACTGTGTTAGGGAGCGCTTGTTAGGAGTACACATATACACAATACTTCTATACCTGCATATATTCATTGTCTTAGCACAAAGGTGGAAAAGTTCATCCTTTTCACTGTTATTGTAATGCTAATTATGCCAATATGTTTCATTCTACTCATCGCAGCACAGGTATTTTATGCAAGAATCACAACGCTACAATAAATATTGTAAAGCCTTACTGAGTATTTCTTGTGTACTTCTTTGGGTATGCATGAGAATCCAAACGAAAAGGTTCTAGATCTGTTACCACAATTTTGTTGGGGGATCAGGGTGGTCATGGTCTAGGGTTGCACACACATTCGTTGCCCTGTAAGGTTAAGGGTACGGATGGTGCACTGTGGCTAGCAGGTACATAGGGCCAACATAACCTGTGGGTGTGCACAGAATCAGTCTGGCACAATGCGGACGTTTATGTTGTTCAACAAACGCACAGTTTTACCAAAGGAGCTACAAGTCGTACGACAGTACAGCTCTAGACTTAGTCAAGTCATCATAAACATATGTTAAAGATTTTTATTAGTGGCATGTATATGAATACATTTTAAGTGCATATGGTGAAGGCAAGAGAGACAGTAGTGGAAATACAGAGTTGTTTTATGTTGAGTTTATCTTGCCGATGCCAGTAGCAGAACTGGAAATTTACTCAGAGCCTTGGACACGCAAGCTGATCTGTCAGCAGGGTGTAGAGCAAACTTAAATCAATTCATCTTGCCGACACATATATGAAGTTCAGTGAGATAAAGATCACGGAGGAATCCTACATCTTGACACATTGAAAAGACCCTGAATAATCTTAACTCATTAGCCGTATAGTAAGTAATAATGGGAAACCGCCATTATAACCCGGCTGTTACTACAAGTTACATTTACAACATGACTACCGTTACCACGCATAGCCTTTACCACACATGATTTTACAACAAGTATGCCTTATCACGCATACCTTTACAATGGTTTTCGTTGTAAAGGCGGTAAAGGCATATGTGTGGTAAAGGTAGTCAGCGCTCTAGACTCAGCAGAGAACAGTCTTCGGAGCGAATGGGTGGTGTGGGAGGTGTTTGAGATAAAAATTGTGGGACATCAAAGGGATCAGGACGCGGCTTGGCGAGTAGTTTTCAGGGCTGGGGGTCGGGTTTTAGGGGTCAGGGCAGGTGAGAGTTTTCTGAGTTTCCTGGCCAGGGCTGGGGAAGTTTTCAGGGCTGGGGTCCAGGCTTTAGGGCTCACGGCTGGGGACGGTGTTGGCAGATGAGTGCCAAACTAGGGCGTTTTAGGGCTCAGGGCTGGGATTGGCAGTTGGTTTGTGGAGGCTGGCTCAGGGCTGGGTTCGGGGTAGTTTTAAGACCCGGGGCCGGGTTTTAGGGCTCAAGGCAGGTGTGAGTTTTCAGGCTTAGGGCTGGGTTCGGGGTAGTTCTCAGGGCTGACAGCAGGGTTTTAGGGCTGGGGGCGGGATGGATTTCAGGGCTGGGGGAGAGGGAAGGCGTGGTGTATATGGCTTTTAGGTGGAGAAGAGGCTTTGGATCTAGAGGCTGGGGAGGGGCCGTGTCGGGTGTCGGTCTTACGGTTCATGGCTGGGGTTTGGGGCATTTTTTGGGTTCAGGGCATTTTTAGGGCGAGGGAGGGGTGTGACTGGTGCCGGCGGTTGAAACTAGGGTACGGTTACCACACGTAACCTTTACCATGCATATGCCTTTACCATTCATGCCTTTACAACAAAATTCATTGCAAATGCATGCATAGTAAAGGCATATTCGTTGTAACATCCTGCATGGAAAAGGTAACGCCTGGTAACCGTACCGCGTAGTAACCGTCGCGTAGTAAAGGCATGCGTGGTAATCGCATGCATCGTTCCATCATACAACCGGTAATAACACCAGACCTTTTTGTGGCAAGACATGGATCCTCAGGTGGCATTAGGATGGGAATCTCATGCTAGAGAGAAATTGCCTGAAAACAGAGTTTTCAGCTTTTATCGCAAATATGTAGGTTCAGGCAGACAGTGTCAATCTGGCAGAGTAACAACATCTTCCAGAGTTTGGAATCACTTGACAATGCATCGGCATGTATTGATTTTCCGACTTTCAAATTATATGGCACTGAAGATGTTTTCTTCTAAGACAGTGGACCCCAGCCACTGGAGATGGAAGGAGACTGGCCTGGCAGTTAAGGTTGGACTGTTCCTATTGGAGCAGATATATTTAATCAAAAAGGGGGAGATAGAAGGAGCTGTGATCCATTCAGCTTCCTTGTCGTAATACAAAAATATCAAAAGAGGAATGGATCACTTGTACCCGAGTAACCAGGGTTCAATGTACTTTCCGTCTTTCAATAAAAACCCGGGGCACTGAAAGGAGAGCGAGCACAAGTCGCACTGTGCATTCAAGCCAGCAGGTCAATACGCCCGCCGGCACCCCGAGGAAGTCCGTAACTAAGGACTCAAAGGTACTTTATGACCTTTATCTAATTAGGTGAGCCAAGGTCGCACTCACCCATGCTGTGACAACTAGCAGCCTCCACATTTCAAGGTTCTGAAGAAGGCCCCCCCCCCCCCGACCCGTGAAGGTAATTTATGGGGCTGAAACATGTCGACCGTTCGCATGGACAATTCAGCGCGTTAGATGAATAATTTGTCTTCCCACGCACAACACTGTTTTTAATTGCCTCCATTCCGAACTGAATAAAGGTACAGTTCAGGTAATGCGAGGTTTTCCTTTTTTAACTCACCTCACTTGAGCACTTCCACGTTTTCATCACTGGTCACTACTGTAATAACCAGTGGTTTTTCCTCCTGGTGGAGGAAAGCATACGAGAAAAGAAACCCAATGATGATGCCGTCACGTTTTTAACAAGGCGGAGAACCAAGATATACCGCCTCACGGCCTGTGTACGTGAATGAGGGTTTTTATTGAAAGACGGCAAGTACATTGAACCCTGGTTACTCAGGTACAAGTGATCCATTCCTCTTTTGATATTTTTCCTATTGGAGCAGAACCAAGATCGATTGCATATGACTTTTCTCTGTCGAGAGTGGTATTGTGGGTGAAAAACATAGGTCTGGAATGTAAACCTGGGCAATTGTCAGTGGGCGAGATTAAACCAAGTATTTCTTCCATCACTGTGTTGTTTGGGGGCAGCAACAAGGAATAGATTTTTTTTTAAAGGTCCATACAATTCGCTAAATTCAAGTACTTTAATATCAATGTTACATTCCAGGGTTCCAATATGATCTGAACAGCAAAGTGGTAAAGTAGCACATTTGTTGCACCATTCTTTACTAAGATGTGTCCAATTCAACTGATTTTTGGCACAAATACAGATCCTGAGTGTCATGCAGTATACAAGGATTAATGCAGTTAGAAGATGCACAGAAGTATTTTGAGGTTAAGCTTCAGTTGCAATGAAGCATTGTCCTTGTTAGGGACACGGGGTACAATCAGTTTGTTTTAGTGGCAACCTTTACAAATGAATGTTAGAAGACTGGAAAGGAGGCAAATATACAGGTGCCGCTGGGGGATGAAACACTGCCCTGGATTTTGAACTTCTGGATGGTATATCGATCAAGTGGGTTTTGATCCGAGGATCCAACTTAGCTTGCATAGCGCTGTGTAGAGGTCAGAGAAGACAAGTACACGCCTTGATTTGTCCTTGCTATGTTGCCTATAAACGGGCAGGGTAGGCGAGGGTCTTGGATTGTTTACTAAAATATGGCCAACTAGTGTGGCTCAGCTCCACAATCGGAGTCTCCAGAACTATTTTCAGAGGAGCAAACAATACCCAAGAAAGCCATCCTGCTGAAATGAATGCTTATTTAAAAACTCTAAGTCAATATACATTTAAATGTCATGCTTCTAAAAATCGCTCAATACAACTACGTATCCCATTAACAGGCAATCCTAAATGTATCCACACGAGGGTACTAAGGCTCACGAGTATAGAAAATGTTTTTGTTTCTGATCATAATATTTTGCCAAGTGAGAAAGACTGGATTTGAAAGCTGCCCTTTGCTTCCACAGTTGATCATTTTTATTTATGCCACATACAATCCCCAATAAAATCAATAAATCAATTTGTTCAATAAATAATTGTGGAAGGATGAATAGATTTCCATAATCCATCTTGTTAGCAAAATAAATATGACTGGTGCTTCCCCCGCACTTGGCGAGGCAGACAAGTTGTGAAATTCACGCCCTAGTTACAAAGTAACTCTTTTTCGGTTTCTTGTCACTTCGCAGAAAAAGTTATAGTGATATCAGAGTCTGCCTGAAATTATAAAGTGTAACCTGTGTTGGGTTTGTAATTGATTTAATCTAATCTTATGGCCATCTTGAAACTCTAATCAACTCTGAACAACTTAAGAAAAGAATGCAACAGCTTTCACTTGCCTATGTACATGTCGGTTTGATCTGGACCTCTATACATGCTACAAAAACTAATCACATCTTGAGTAACACCTGAAGGCAATTTTTATGCCTTAATGTTCTGCCTGGCTTTCTTTTCTCAAAGAACGCTCAGCTAGCAATTCATAGTGAAGGTCTTCAATTAACTTCCATTCAGAACACTTAAGAGTACAGTTTACAAAAATAAAATCTGGCACAAGCTTTGAAGTGAAATCATACCTACCAGCACTGTGAGGCCTTTCCACTCTATCCCTTCAAGGTGAAATCTACAGTTCCTACCTAACTTCAAGAGCTGATACATAGGATAAACTGCTCTACCTTTAAAGGGCAAAAGCAAAAACTGACAGCACCCAAACTTAACCCGTACATGCCCCACTTATAACTTCGCCACACCAGTATTAGAAAAAAGCATGCTTTATGCTTGCCGTTAAGTACCAGCTCTAGCCCAACTACTCAGATTCCACTATAGTCAACTGAGCAATGCCACCTCATCCCTACAGTTCACAGCATTCATGTATAATGCGCCTCCCACCGCACACCCCAAAGTCCTCTAGGTCAATCAGTATGTTTATATCGGATTATTGCAGGGGGGTACAGACAGTTCTGGCATTTTCCACCAACTCCATGCAAGACATTAGTGCCTTTCAGGACTGTCGAGTAGTCATGAAAATTGTTAACTGCGCCAACTATTCTGAAGAGCTACCACAGCCAAAGCAAATGATCTAAACCAGACTAGTTCTGGCCAGGTATAAGACAGTCTATAGGGCAGTGCTATAAGACAGTGGCTAGGGCAACCTGCAGCTTCTTTTACCGTTTCACAATCTAATGAAGTGTGGGCAGCATAAACACAAACAGTGTTCTTGAACAGCAGATTTTTAACACTCTTTGGAGACAGGTTGAGAAGTGTCTTATTACAATATTTATTCTAAAGAAGGCAACCCCAGAAGCCACCATTACTAACTGTACAAATGTCCCTCGTTCTACTTGCTCCATCACCCTAGTTGGTGTTACTCCTCAATAAGATCCTCTTCACCATCCTGACCGAATCTCTTTAGTCTGCCCAATCTCGTTCAAATACTTGACTTTTCACCTTGAGTGACGGACTCCTGGAACACATTCTCCATGTGCTACCCCTTACACAGTCAACAAGCTATAGCTTACTCTTGACATGCTGTCCAGTAAAAACCCACTCCTCCCAATCTTGTCAACTTGAAGCCGTTTTGTATGAATGTTAGTAGTCGGGTTGAACTCCCACAACTTACAAATACTCACTCCGTCTCGTTGTTGAACTTTTCATCATGTCAATTTTCTATGACATTCAATGGCCACCTTCTCATGCAAAACAAGTTTTTTTGTCCATGAGAAGCCTATCTATTTCCTCATCAGCACAAGGAAATTCACTCAAATCTTTGCCTCCTTATCTGGACTGTGCCCACTAATAAATCTCATCCTATGATATGACATGTCCCGTGTTGCTGTAGCTTGGACCTTCAATGCATTGGTTATGAGATGAGAACTCAGCTGGACCTCTTCCACTTTAAACAGTGAAAACTTACACAGCCCAAGGCCGGGTTTAGCGCTGGTGGCAGTGAGGGCCGGCTTTAGCACTGGTGGCGCCCTGTGTGACAAAATCTGTAGGGGCCCCCCACATTCTCCCTCACTACCACCCTTTAACAGTGCCCCCTCAAGTCTCCATAACCACTCTCTCTCTCAGATGTATTTAATTAGTTATATAGCGCCTCCTATACCAGTGTAGGGTGTCAAAGCACTTTACATCACACACACATTACACCAAGAGAATCAATCATATGTGTGTAAATCAGTGTATAGGAAATTTTACATAAGCCAGAATACTACAAGGTGAGTCACATGTCCGCCATACTGGTAGACAGTATAGTTTTAGAGTGCTTGGTCTGGAGAAGCACAGACTCAGAATTTAAAACATAACCCCATAGTTGGGGGTTACATTTAATAAGAAGTTTTTTTTTACCGAAATGAAACCTTTTTGAAACATTAGAATAATGAAAGACCGAGGAAAAAATCATAATTCTCTAATCTATACCTTGCAGTTTGCATGCAGCTCTTTGATTACAGTTTTTAGCTCACTGTTCCATGTTAGGATTTTAACATCTACACTGCTAGTAACAAAACGATCTCTCTGACAAAAGCACTGACCTATTTAAACTATATGCACTTTGTGATTTCCATGGTACATGTTCTTTGCAGCAGGTATCTTAACCCTATGTGCTACCATAAAATGAGCCAAAACATCCACTAGACAAAACTCCTTCTATCTCCAGGAAGAACATTAATCACTGGAGTTATCTTGACATGTTTATTGTTGTATGAAAATTGCCGGAGGCCAGCAATGCAGCAGCAGGTGCTTTTAAAACCATAAAATACTTCCAAACACGGCGCCCCCTGGAAGAGTCAGCACCCGGTGCGGTGGCACCGGTCGCACTGCCCTAAAGCAGTCCCAAGGTAGCACCGTGTGACATCCTTTTTAGGGCCCAAACCCTCCAAATGACCTCAATGGATTCCCTCATTATCACCCTCCAACAGCGTCCCTCATCTCCCCAGAGCCCCTCACATGCATTTCATGTTTCCTAGCACTACTCATACCAGTGTAGGGTGTCAGAACACTTTATATGATATACAGCAACAATGAATCATACGTGTGGAAATCAGACTACAGGGAATGTTACATAAGACAATGAGGATTACAAAGTGTAGGAATCACACCATTCCTACTAGTAGGCAGTGTATTTTAATAGTGTTTTGTCTACAGAAGCACAAACTCAGGATTTAAAACGTTCCAAGGTCGTTGCAGTTGGCCTTAGTCATAAGAACATTAGGATAATGAGAGACTAGAGAAAACACATAACGTTCTAACATATACCATGCAGTTTACATAAAGCTCTTTGATGACAGCTCATACGTCACCATGTTATATTAGGATTGTAACTTATGAACTGCCAGTAACAAAAGGATCTCTGTGAGAAAAACAGCAACCCACGGAACCATCCACATAAAATACAGTTCTGTGATCTGCACAGAACTCGTTTTTTGCAGAATGCATATTAACCCTATGCTCTATTTATAAGTCTAAACTGCCACTAGACAAAACTCTGATTTCTCTCCAGCAGGAACAATCACCAGAGACAACATTTTTATTGTTGCCTGAAAACTGCTGGACACACAAGGCACTCTGCAGCAGATGTTTTTAAACCCATAAGTTATTTCTAAACTCAGCGCCCCCCAAGTTCAGCACCAGGCGCGGCAGCACCGGTCGCATCACCCTATAGCTGGCCCTGATACAGCCTTAAGATATACCGGGCTTACAAACGTTCCCTCCTCTCCACCCTGAACTATCCCCATGACCTTGCCCAGCTCCCCTACTTTTAGGTAATCACCTCTCTCCACGGACCCTCTGATAAGGACTCCCCTGCACCCCACTCTTAACTCCACCCCCCCACCCACTGGGTGTATATTATATGATGTAAAAATATGAAGAAAAACATAAGATGGAAAAATAGAAATGGGGGGTATTTTTATGTGGGAAGACGAAAAATAAAAATACCTGCCTAGTAGGTAAATTATTATTTATTCTGGCCTCTAGCCGGTATGGTTAAAAAAGGGGAAAAGAAAAAGCAGATAACTATGTATCTGCTTTTCTAAGGGTCAACATGTTTCAAGCCGTTCCCCCATGGCTTTTCTTACCACCACACTCCTATTTTTCCATCATATTTTTCCATCATATAATATACATCTATAAGGGCTCCCATGTAATTCATAGGTCGCAGCACGTCCCGTTCTGCAGCGGAACGGGATGGACCCGATGAAGAATGCCACCAAAGGGCAACCCTGGAGGGTGAGGTTTATATGAGAAAACATTTTGCTCTCTTCACCTTGTGGAAGGTTAGATCATAGATAACTGATTGGCTCTTTTTGTTTTTGGTATTGCTCAACCCTACCAAGACAAAATATCACACAACTTGCCTTAGCCACTGTACAGAAAACATCCCATCTGTGTCACAATTATCTTTTAAACTTTGGCCTACAACAGAAAAGCGCACACTGAATTCTCCGGTTCAACTGCTACAATCTGCCTAACGTACGTATAAATTGCTTCACCTCACCTTACACACCACTATAATCAATAAACTAGTCCTTAGTAAGTGGGGTGTATTCTTGTAATCCTGTCAAGCTATCCAAAAGGTTCTCAATTGTGAAACATGCACGTTAACATCACCCATCCCACCTCTCCACATCAACACCAGGTCCCTACTAAAGTTTTGCAGTCTATTTGCCAAGCCATAACAACATTAGTTTTTATTTCCACTAATGTAGATTATAGAGCGTGCTTGTCAATGGTGGTTTGTGTATTGTAACTAGCACATTTATCCCATCTGAGAGTGTATTCATTCTGCTGCCTGAATATTGCCTTTCTAGCTGCAGTTTCACCTCAACGCCAGACTAAGAATGAAGCACTGTGATCTATGAGGCCCACAAAGATATTTACTGTAGCCACTTGGAAATCTTGGAGTACTTCCCAGAATCTGCAAAGGGAATGTAAACAGAGCATGGGAATAACGGTTCTGATAACATGTTCCAAAATAATCAAATAATTATTTACTTGGCGGAGTAAAAAAATGTGCAAGAACAGACTCGAATGTCCCACATAAAGATAAAGTCTGGAAGAGAAGGAGTGCACCGGCTACAGGATTATGAATTGATCCAAGTAATAGACCGGCATGCCAAATTATTCTCATGAGAATCTCAAGGCACCTCTTTGCAAGGCAGCAGAAATGTCAATAGCAAAGCAACTCAGATCCTCCAAGTCTAGAGAGGAATAACCAGGCTCATTATTATGGGCATTCAACACCTAAACACTTGAATCAGAAAATAGTCAAAGTTGTACATTAGTGACCGCCTTTTTTGAAATATTCTTATTAGCACATGCCTTACAACATGTTGGTTATGGTTTAAACCCTCTGGTGCGGCTTCAGACATTGCACTTCACTGTGTGTGCGACAATGTGGTGCATATCCCAGATTTACAGCCCTGGAAAGTAGTATACTGAGCAGTCATCAATAACAAGTCACCCCTATTAACGAACCCCACAAGCTGACAACTGACAACACTGCGTGAATTTAGTTGAGTTTCCAGTCTAATACAGTTGTCCAGGTTGCTGTGGACACGGTAAGACAACAATGCCATGTTGTTGGTTTTTTGGGCTGTGGAAACCTGTAATTCAGTGATGTGACCGAGTGACCGTCTCAATTCACAATGATCTCAGAATACTTGCTTGAGAGGAAACCAGAGGTCTAATTTTAATAACTAGAACTGTCAGTCAAAAGCCAAACAGCTTTAGTTCCACACTTTAACACGTCTAAAGTTGAGCGCAGACCTGGTGCATTACAAAGTTCATCAATTCAGCAACCCTATACATTAGAGCTGACAAACGCTGCTTTCCAGATTCTTTTTATTTATACCTGTGAAAGTGTCGCTTCGCACTGTATCGCTAAAGTGCATGTGTTCCTGTGGTCTAGATTTTGGAACATGGCTCCAGTTGCACTCTTTAGTCTCAAATATCTCTTTAAAGGAAACAAATATTTAGGGACTCTTCTAAGCATGTTAAGAGTCCAAAGGGCCCAGCGGAAAAACTGAAGGGTGTAAACAATGCACTACTCCCATAATAACAAGAAATGCAAATAAAATTAAAGGTCTTAGTCATTTACATGTAGGTATTATTCATAACACTTCTAACTTCCTAGCACAATTAGATTCAAGTTCTCAAAATCATCCTGTTACTGGAACTTTTCATTCAAGATAAAATGGCCCCATATTTGTGCACCACGCACTACTTCTTCCAAACCAAAGTATTCAACGTAACTGTGTGCAAGGTGGAGGAGTGTCCTGCTCTTTCTCCTCGGGTATGAAGTGGCGGTGTAGGAATCTGAGGCTTGATGCTGTACAAGGAGGGCCAGTGCTCATCCTTGAACGGCATTTAGGACTGCTGACAGTCATAGAATTAGGACAAAAGAAATACAGGGTATTTTCCCTAAAAGAGGAGGGCAAAAACAAGTTCTACTTCCTCCTCAATAAGCCTATGTGGGCGATGTATTTTGCATAGGCTACCGGTGTTAAGATGTAAAACAATATAAATCAAATGTAGACTCAATGTGAAGAAGACCGGCATCGACCAGAAACCTTATGGATCCTGCTTGAGGCTCTACATCTCTGAACGAGCCAAGTGAGAGCTTAATAGTTAGAGTATAGTTTTTCTTTGGCATGGAGGCAGGAAACCACGATGTGGGTGGGAGCAAGGAAGCCTGAATAGCTCAAATGGGCTGAACATTATTTGAATGTCTGAGCTGGTTTGTAAATCAGTTGAATAACTTTTATTTGTCTATATAAATCAGCAAAACACATTTATCGGGCCAAATGCCAAATCATACCACTCAGTAACAGAAGTACTGTAGGTCTTACCCTTTCTGCAGGGTCACTACCAATTTTTTTTGCCTTCGCCCTCCGGTCTTCTGAACCTGGTTTTGTTGGCTTTTAGGACTCTGTGCACGTTACCCACTGCTAACCAGTGCTAAAGAGCTTTAAACATAGTAGAATTGGCTTATACCCAACTGGCACATTTAATTTACTTGTAAGTCACTAGTAAAGTGGTACTGCATGTACCCGGGGCCTGTATATTAAATGCTACTAATGGGCCAGCAGCACTTATTGTGCAACTCACTTAAGTGGCCCTGCAAACATGCCTAAGGCCTGCCGCTGCAGCCTGAGTGTGCTATTTTAAACTGCCATTTCCACGTGGCAAAATAAACCTTTTGCCAGGCCCAAACCTTCCTTTTTAGGTGGAGGATGGGCAGCGCATGCGCTGCTCTGAGAGGAATGCTGTATTGAGGTAGGGACTTGAAGCTCCGCCCACTCTCAGTCCATATTTTTAATTGGCTTGTGTCATTGTCCACTGTAAACTGTGGCTTTTCATTGGTCAAAAGGCTTAGTAGCCCCTCCTTAGTACTGCTTTGTCTCATTTTGTAACCTCCCAAGGCGACACCCCGTTACGATTGTTGTTACTCGGTAGGCTTTAAATGCAGCCTCCGAGCACTATTTTCTCAAATAGCTTTGTCCTGCCTGCTGTTGCAGACAGGACACGCCCTCTCCTAACGCTTTAAAAAAAAAAAAATTATAGCACACATTTGCAATGCAATAGGTCTTGCATTTGCGAGAGTTTGAGCTATTGGCATTGTAAATGACAGTGCCTTTTATTTATCTGTTTTAAAAACAACACATAAATAAAAGGCATTGTCATTTACAATGCCAATAGCTCAAACTCTCGTAAATGCAAGACCTATTGCATTGCAAATGCTTGTTAATACTTACAAGTCATCCCTAGGGTAGGCCCTGAACAGCCCAGAGGGCAGATTATTTTAAAGAACAAGTTTCTTACCTTCGGTAACGATGTATCTGTAAGAGACATATGTAGTTATAGATTCCTTACCTTTAGAATTACCCCCAGGCGTCAGACTGGATCCGGAGAATTCTTTCGTAGCAGTACCGTTGCGCGGTGGTAGGTGGCATCAGTCGACTCCGCGTCCGTCGTCGTAGTCGCCGGGATGACGTTGCGGTGTCTACTTGGACGCCGCCCCTGTGCGCGGACGTCAGTTCTGACACGACTTTCCACGCCAGAAGTGCAGAGCCATGCAAGACACTGACTAGTGGTGCACATAACTAGGGCCCTAGAAGGGAGTCCCTATCCCTAGAAGCCAGTTCGCAGAACGGGGAGGATGGGTGGGGCGGTAAGGAATCTATAACTACATATGTCTCTTACAGATACATCGTTACCGAAGGTAAGTAACTTGTTCATCTGAAAGAGACTGTAGTTATAGATTCCTTACCTTTAGAATAGATACCCCAGCAATGCCAACCCCGGTGGTGGGTCTGCGAACTAAGTTCACACCAGGAAGTCCTGGAGAACAGAACGGCCAAAAAAGCCGTCTCTCCGGACTTGCATATCCAGGCAGTAATGTTTTGTGAACGTGTGCAGGGATGCCCACGTGGCTGCCTGGCAGATATCAATCAGCGGAACTCCACGTCCCAAAACAGTAGTGGCTGCAGTCACCCTGGTAGAGTGGGCGTGTAAACCTACCGGAGGTTCCTTTTTTACCAAAGAATAGAAGGTTTTGACGCATAGGACAACCCATCGAGATATGGTATGTTTGTGCATGGCCCAATCTTTCTTGGCGCCAACATAACCCACGAAGAGTTGATCGTCCACCCGGAAATCATTAGTGCGGTCAAGGTAGAAGGTCAGCACACGTTTTGGGTCCAAACAGTGGAGTCTCTCCTCCTCTTTGGAAGGGTGTGAAGGCGAGAAGAAGGCAGGCAATGTGATGGTCTGACCTATGTGGAAAGAGGTAACCACTTTGGGCAGAAAAGAGGGTCTAGTGCGAAGGACCACTTTATCCGGATGAACAGCAACAAAAGGAGGCTTGGAGGACAGAGCCTGAAGGTCAATCACCCTGTGGGCAGAGGTGATGGCGAGCAGGAAAGCAGTCTTTAAAGTAAGAAGACGAAGAGGACAATTATGTAGTGGCTCGAAGGGAGCACACATAAGATAAGTAAGGACAAGATTCAAGTCCCATTGGGGCATTACGAAAGGAGATGGAGGAAAGAGATGAGTAATGCCCTTCAGGAATCTATTTACAATAGGGGGCTTGAAAAGAGAAGGTCTGATCAGGAAGGCGAAGAAAGGACGAGATGGCCAAAAGATGGCCTTTAAGGGTGCCCAGAGCAGAGCCCTGCTGGGCCAAAGATAGAATGAAGAGGAGAACCTCTGAAAGAGGGGCAGAAAGGGGATCCACAGCCTTTGCTGTGCACCATGCCACAAATTTGTTCCATCTACAGGGGTATACCGCTTTAGTGGAGGGACGCCTGGCTGCCAAGATGACGTTACAGACTTCGAGAGAAAGGTCGAAAGCTGTCAACTGTCGCCGCTCAACCTCCACGCAAGGAGGTGGAGGCTGGACAGGTGCGGGTGGAGGACCGTCCCCTGCTGCTGCGACAGAAGATCCTCCCGAAGAGGCAGTCTGATCAGAGGATCGATGGCCATGCTCAAGAGCTCAGGGTACCAGACTCTTCATGCCCAGTCTGGAGCCACAAGAATGACTTTGGCCCTGTCGCGCTTAATCTTTTTTAGCACTCTGGGTAAAAGTGGTACAGGCGGAAAGGCGTACAGGAGGCCGCAACTCCACTCGCGACGAAAAGCGTCGCCGAGTGAGTGCCACCTTGGAAACTCCAAGCGCAGAACTGCTGACATTGCGTGTTCTCTTCGGTGGCGAACAGATCTAACCAAGGCTCTCCCCACTGCTGAAAGAGACCTTGCACCACCTCCGAGTGAAGACGCCATTCGTGATCCATCATGCACCAGCGGCTGAGTTTGTCTGCCCTGGCGTTCAGGGAACCTGCCAGGTGTTGAACCACCAGGAATATGCCCTGATGGTCCAGCCATGTCCAAAGGTGAAGAGCCTCTTGACTCAGGGTCCACAACCCCACCCTGCCCTGTTTGTTGCAGTACCACATTGCGATGGTGTTGTCCGTGAACACCTGCACTACTCTTCCTTTGACAGAAGGAAGAAATGCCTTCAGTGCAAGACTAATCGCCCGAAGCTCCAGAAGGTTGATGTGGACCCCTGATCTCCGCCACTCCCATGTGGCCGCCCCATCCCGGGAGTGACGCATCTGTCACCACTGTGAACTCTCGTTGGGGAAGGGAGAAGGATCTGCCGTTGACCCAATCCTGGTTTGTGAGCCACCACTGCAACTGACGTGCAGTCCCCTCCGAGATCTGGACGACATCGGAAAGATTCCCCCGATGCTGCGCCCACTGGAACTTCAGGTCCAACTGCAGAGCCCGCATGTGCCATCTGGCATGATCCACCAGCAGGATGCAGGAGGCCATGAGGCCCAACAGCCTCCAGGTCATTCTCACCGAAATCCGGGCTAGAGGCTGAAACATCGGTATCATAGCCCGAATATCCCTGACTCGCTGCTCGGGAGGATAAGCCCGAAACTGCGCTGTATCCAGAACTGCTCCAATGAAAAGGAGCTTCTGAAAGGGAATCAGGTGAAACTTCGGCACGTTGATAGTGAACCCCAACGAATGCAGGAGGTCCGCCGTAGTCTATAGGTGGGAGACGACAGCCTGGGGCGAGCCCGCCTTCAACAGCCAGTCGTCGAGATAGGAGAAGACTGGAAACCCTGATCTGCGCAGATGAGCTGCGGCCACCGCCATCACTTTCGTGAACACCCGAGGGGTGATGGTAAGGCCAAAGGGGAGCACGGTAAATTGAAAATGCCCGTGGCCTACCGTGAGCCGTAGTTAACGGCTGTGGGCTGGCAGGACGTGGATGTGGAAATAGGAGTCCTGCAAGTCCAACGCTACCATCCAGTCTCCGGGATTGAGGGCAGAGAGGACCTGAGCCAACGTGAGCATTTTGAACTTCTCCTTCCGGAGGAAGCGGTTGAGGGTCCTTCTTGGGTACCAGAAAGTAGTGGGAATAGCAACCACGACCTACTTCTGGCACAGGGACCCGTTCAATAGCTACCTTGGACAAGAGAACCGTAACTTCCTGGCGGGGAAGGGCCAAGCGATCCTTCAACATGCGATGGAGTGCTGGTGGCATGGAGGGAGGGGTAGCCTTGAAGGGGAGGGAGTAGCCCCTTCGGACTATCTGCAAAACCCACCTGCTCGACATGATGTTGTGCCAGTGGGGGAGGTGATGGCGAATCCTGACGCCCACTGGCCTCTGGTGGCCCTGAAAAGTCAGACTAGGAAGGTTTGGAGGCTGCTGCAGGGGGGGGATGGGTGTACTGGCTCGCCTGCTGGCCCCCAGACCCGCGTCACTGGGTCCCAAGGCCACTCATAGACTGGGTAGCTTGCGTGGTCCTGTGACTCGAATGGGTGGAACGTGGTGGGGCACCCCTTCGGTGGCCACGAAAGGGGCTAAAGGCAGACTGCGGGGACGAGAGGTCGCTGCGAGGCCCAAGGATCTGGCCGTAGCCCTAGAATCCTTGAAACGCTCGAGCGCCGAGTCCGCCTTGTCACCAAATAGGCGACATCCATCAAAGGGCATGTCCAAAAGGGTGGATTGGACATCACCCCAAAAAACAGACATCCTCAACCAGGCGTAGCACCTCAGGGCTGCTACCGACGTGGAAACCGTTCTGCCCAGAGAGTTGGCGGTATCCAGCCACACCTGATGGTGAACTTAGCTGTGTCTCGACCCTCAGCAACTGCGTGGGTGAGCACGGCCCGGGCCTCCTCCAGACACTGTGGCAACAATTGCGCAACCGTATTCCACACCATATGTGTAGAACGGCCCAAGAGGCATGCGGTGTTCACCGGCCGCAGCCCTAAGCTGGCGGAAGAAAACATCTTCTTCCCAAGGTGGTCCAGCTTCTTGGATTCCCTATCTGGGGGAGCAGTAGGGAATGCGCCTTTAGAGGACGAGGCTTGGACCACCAAGCTCTCAGGGGTTGGGTGTTGGGAGAGGAAAAGTGAGTTGCCCGGGGCCGGGTAGTGGCGTCAGGCAATCATACTGTCCACAGGAGCCCCTGTGCTGGGCTTGGACCAAGTGCCAAGAAGGATGTCTGTGAGTGCTTCATTACCAGGCAGCAGGGGCTCCGAAGAGGCTGCTGCCGGCTGAAGTACCTCTGTTAGGAGGTTAGTCCTGACTGCCACCGTAGGAAGCTCGAGGTCCAAGGCGGCAGCCACCCTACGCAACACCACTGCGTAGGCCTGGATCCTCGGGGACTAGCCGGGGCCAGAGCCGCCAGCATCGAAGGCCCAGGGCCCCCAGCTGAGCCCGTGGGGCCAGAAGGCGTGCCTACGGAGTTGGGCTGCCCAAAAATGCTGTGAAGCGCTTCTTAAAAAGCTCAAAGCTGGGCAGGGGACGCTCTGGCTCCGGGAAAGAGAGGGAAGTGCAGAGCCGTCCCAGGAGCGGGCTCCAAAGACGGAGCTGGAGAGCGACGAAGCTCCGGCTCCAGTGTCGCATTGACCGAGGGACGGGGAGAAGGCGAAGAGCGACGCTGCTTCTTCGCCTTCTTCTTGTGTTTCGACTTACCCGATGAGTGCGAAGACGAGTGGTGGTGGCTCCGCGACCGGTCCCGAGACCTTCCTCTCGACCGGGACCTCGACGACGCGGAGCGGACTGCCGGGTCTCCAAGAGCTTTCGGACCTCTCCCGCAAAGACTTCGGATTCATGGACTGGCAGTCGGAGCACGACTTCGGGTCGTGGTCGTGCTCCAGACACCAGAGGCACACGAGGTGCGGATCGGTGAGTGACATCAGCTTGTGACAGGAGTCACAAGGCTTGAAGCCGGTCCGACGATGGGACATCCCTCGTGCACCAGGAGTTGAAGACTCAAAAAAAAGATGTTGAAAAAGAGTAGTCAAAAAATGACTAAGGGGCCCGCTCTCTCCGGATCTGCGCTGGCTGGTGCAGAAAAAGAAAGAACTGACGTCAGCGTGCAGGGGCGGCGTCTAAGTAGACACAGCGACGTCAATCCGGCGACCACGACGCAGACGATGGACGCGGAGTTGACGGACGCCACCTACCACCTCGCAGGGGTACTGCTACGAAAAAATTCTCCAGATCAAGTCTGAAGCCTGGGGGTAATTCTAAAGGTAAGGAATCTATAACTACAGTCTCTTTCAGATAATTGGATATGTACTATGTCCTGGTAGTGAAAAACTCTTACATTTGCTTTTCACTACTGCAAGGCCTACCTCTCTAATAGCATAATATTGGATTTACCTAATTACATTTCAAAAGCTGTAACCTCCAATTGGGAGCAGTCGAGTTTGGTGTCTAAAGAATTGTCTTGGGTGCCATTTTAATTGAGTGACTAAGTCACGGTGTAAGTGCCATTTTGTGCAATAGGGCCACAAACAGAAACCAATGTAAAAAAAAAAAATGGAAGGCATTTAATTATACTGTCATGTTGGAAACGGCACACACTTTTAAAGGAAGAGACATTCTTATTTTTCCTAAAAAATGAAGATACACAAAAAGTAAACATAACCTAGCATTTATGTATACCTATAATTATCTTTGTTTCCTTGGTTTTTCTGTTTCTCCTGTTGTGCATATAAATTAAGGATGCATATAACCGCCTAATTTTACGTACTACACAGTTAGCTTGCTGCTTCTGAAATGTATTTGCTCACGCTTGCAATTTAACCAGCTGTCCAAGAAACATACGTATGTCCCTTCGGGGTGTTCGGATTCCCAAAAGTGCCTTGCACTGTACACTGTCTGAGGCGTCTTGACACTGGCTGACATACTGACAACCCACCAACCATAGCTACCCCAGTCTATGTTCAGACCAGTCGAGACTTGGACTTTCAACTAGACGAAGCAAGTTAAGATTCTTAATCATAAAGAAATAATTTAATTTTGGGAACTGACAAATGTTTCTAACGCTGTGTTAAGCCCTTGAGCTGAATGTAGCATACTATCAGCACAACTGTGGGACATCAACATCTCAGTCTTTAAGGGGCTTGTGTTACTGAGTAAGGGACATCCAATGATTACTATCACATGAAGTTAAGGAATAAAATATTACCAACAGGAGGTGACGTGATCAGAAGAAATCTTACAATTAAAAAAATGACTCAACACAGCTGTCTATTCGGCACAAAACCATTCATTCACTGCTACAATAAATCACTCAGTCCGTGTACTTCAGTCTGCAACGAAAAAGACAGGAAGGAACAATCATGGTTTCCCTTTTTCATAGACATGTATGCTCTTCAACATGCTATTGAAGGCTACTATGATGAAATATTAACCTCAAAATGTCATGTTTTTTAAATTATATATTTTATAGTATAATTATTTTGAAATCAAGCAAGACGCAAGGAAACGAAAATGTAAACTACAACAAATGCCTATTCATATAAAAAGAAAACCCTTGTGTTAAACTGTGCAGAGTTTCTTGGGTAGTACAGCCATGCTAATTACTATAATAAAATTAACTGAATGCATTTTTTTTCTATTGGAAAGTGTGTCATATCCACTAGTAGAGGTTATTGTTTTACTTTTTCCCCAGATAGAGGAGTTTGCACAGTTTGATAAAAGGGTTTAACAAAGAGACCTTGAGCAAGACATGGTGGAAACGCAGAGACTGGGTGTCCCGGAAGGTGTAAGAATAAAGAGGAAGGTGAAGTCATCTACAGTGGGTCTAGTAAAGGTGTGATTGGCTGGTGGTGGTTCGAATCATCCTCCGGTAAGGGAGAAGGAAGAGTTAAACAGCGGTTGATGAGCTGCGAAGGGTGATTGACCAGAGTGCCGAGGGTGTGAGATGTGACAAGGGTTTGCTAGCAGCTTTGCTGAGAGGAAACAGATTTTGTCGGCTAGCCGCTGGTGTGTCTGCTGAAAGACACTTGTCCAAAATGTCATTGCTTTTCGTGTTCTCCCAGACATCTCTATTTTCTGTCAGGACCCAAGACTGATTTCTCTTTTCTTTCCCCAGCCCATGCTGCTCCCGTCCAAGAGCAGGACGGGATGAAGGCGAGGCTCCTCACCACGAGCAACTACCGGCTAGAGCTGCATCCTGTCCCATGATGCTCTGCAGCTCTCTAACTTTCCCGATCAGGGAGGCATTTTCCTTTTTAACCCACTGGGCCCGGAAGAGGTCGGCATTTCCCTTTTGGATTAGTCCAGCCTGCGAGTCACGTTAGTAGTATCCCTATGACCAGCCGCGGCTCGCAGTACTCGCGGGGGGGGGGGCCGAGGGAGAATAACATTTTTTAGAAAACTTACCTGACCGCCTCTGCTCCTGGTCCGCGTTGCAGCAATGGCGCCTCTTCGATCAGGAGTGGAGTGGCAACCCCTCAGCCAATCCTGGCGCTGCTGCAGCGCCAGGATTGGCTGAGGGCACGGTTACTCTTCGCCCGCCGCCTGCCCATTAGGAGACCGAGGGGCTCCTAATGGGCATGCGCAAGCCAGTGGAAACACAAGTGCGCATGAATGGGCACGGGCGAAAAATTCGCTCACCTTTCCCACTCATGCGCACTTGTGCTGCTGCCTGTCCCTGGCTGGTCTGACAATGCACGTCAGTCAACATGACGCCGGACAGCCCACCCCTTCAGACTCTGAAGGGGGTGGGCGGTCCGACGTCATGCTGACTGACGTGCATTGTCAGACTCAGTTCTCCCTCGTGACGGCGTCTCTGAACTTAAGTAAACTAAGTTCAGAGACGCCGAGGGAGCTGCGGGCACGGGCGGGGGGGCAACGCCCCAACGCCCCAATGGACGCACCGCCCCTGCCTATGACCGAGTGTATGGTCCTGCTCACTTATTTAGTTGATAAGGGGAGAGAGCATGCAGAGAGATACGGCCACTGCATTCAGGACTCCACTGAGGGTAAGGAAAAGCGAGATAATTCCAGGTGAAATGCTAAAATATGGACTGGTTTTGTTGCTGCAGAAGTATATTGCTCTGGGTACAATGGCCTACAGTAAGGCAGCATGTGTTCCATTTTTAAATATTTGATTGTGGAAGGATCGCCACCCCCAAACACCTCTACAGAGGAGTTCTGCTTACTCGCTGGGATTGGTAACTGGGCTGGTGTTACACAATTTTCCAGGGCTGCTTTTGGTTCATAGTTCTGCTCTGATTGCATTTGTTGGCACTCCACGTGGGTGGAGTGGTGTATATACCATTAGGCTCAAGGTGTAGGACCACGGAAACCCATTTGTGGCATGCTTTCATTTTCTGGTGAGCGTCTTTCATGGCACACTCCAGTATCTACGGAGTGCCAGAGGCAATGGGGCATTTTTCAGTCTCAAGGCTGGACACCACTGGTGCCGAATAATACTGTACCTATTGGCGCACATTCCATATGTCCCCCTGTGGATCAGATTATCAAAAACAATGGCTCCTGTGGACTAATGGCAAGAAAATCTCAATAAAATAACGCACTATGGCAATGTAATGGGTTATTGTGATGTCAAAAAGAGAAGGAGTCGAACACACCTTAGATTAGTATTTCATTCATAATTCTTGTTTATATAGTTCTTTGAAGCAAAATTACATTCATGACATTTAACAATCAATTGATTGTAGTGAGTGGTGTCCCAGTGAAAAAAGGAACCTAAACAAATAAACCTAAATAATTTGTGACATATTCGTGACATATATACAAGGTTTCCTATATTTCATGAAAGTGACCATTGAAAGATATATATTATATAAACCACGCTTTATACAATGATAAGTGCTGGCTTGTAATGATTCGCTTTGAAAAAACTGTCGACGGCGTTACGACCCTGTGTGCAATGTAGGGTCTCTTCAGGACCTAAGATAGTAGGGACACCTGAAGGAAGGGTTTGCGCAGCCTCGTGTGGAATTTGTGGCACCGTGAGTAAAGTGAAAAGGAAGGATACTCACATGGGACCCGGCCGGGCACCCATGTGAGGGTAGCTGTCGGCTGGCAAAAATCAATGAACCAAGGCAGACAGACGGATGCTGTTCTGCTCCACAGATATCCTTGATGCAGGCATGAACATACTGATTCTTGAGTAAGAGCCCCCATTACTTATCAACTGGCGACACAAAGAGGCGCATAGCCGCCTTAAATAATTATCAAGAGTCATAACACATGGAAGAAGCCTGCTACTTCTACTTAAAAACCCTATCGGCTCGTGCTTGATCTGCACACTCACCGTGCCCTTCTATTCCATACCTGCGGAATCCTCCTATTGTGCTAACCGAATTTTGCCAGCCGACAGCTACCCTCACATGGGTGCCCGGCCGGGTCGCATGTGAGTATCCTTCCTTTTCACTTTACTCACGGTGCCACAAATTCCACACGAGGCTGCGCAAACCCTTCCTTCAGGTGTCCCTACTATCTTAGGTCCTGAAGAGACCCTACATTGCACACAGGGTCGAAACACCGTCGACAGTTTTTTCAAAGCGAATCATTACAAGCCAGCACTTATCATTGTATAAAAGCGTGGTTTATATAATATATATCTTTCAATGGTCGCTTTCATGAAATATAGGAAACCTTGTATATATGTCACGAATATGTCACAAATTATTTAGGTTTATTTGTTTAGGTTCCTTTTTTCACTGGGACACCACTCACTACAATCAATTGATTGTTAAATGTCATGAATGTAATTTTGCTTCAAAGAACTACATAAACAAGAATTATGAATGAAATACTAATCTAAGGTGTGTTCGACTCCTTCTCTTTTTGACATCACAATAACCCATTACATTGCCATAGTGCGTTATTTTATTGAGATTTTCTTGCCATTAGTCCACAGGAGCCATTGTTTTTGATAATCATTTCAGTACCCTGGTTCCAAGTGAGTAGGGTTCCCTTGTTGTTTTTCTCGCTCCTGTGGATCAGGGCGTCACGCATTAATTACTAAGGGATACTATTAATTAATCCCGGAATTAATACAATCGGTAGACCTCGAAATCTGCACGCTTGTTTACCTTTTTAGGTTATCTAATCAGCAGACAAACCACTAGGCCTAAAATATCGATTTAACAGGTATCGACGACTTGGCAACTTAAAATTAAAACTGCCAGTCAGGTCTTATTGCTGTGCCCATCTCAAATTCAGAGTTGGACCTCCATTGTGGCAGCCTCGTCGATAGTCCCTGATGAAGAGAACAATCTTGTCCTGCATCTCTTAAAGACACCTTATATTTCTATTTTTCTCTGAGCCAAGTAATGCCCCAAAGCTGGAATCCCAGAAGGCCCCAGTTTTTCTTGCCCACTAAATCCTGTGCTGGCCCTGTCTAAGCTCACTGGCAGCATTGCAGTGAGCCTGAGGTAATTTAAAGCGAGACTGTGTGTATAAGCACTGGAGCGCACATGAGATTACATCAGATGATCCATTCACTTCAACACAATTCATATTGCAAAGGGTTGGAAGATGCCACCAGTGTTTTGTTTTTATTTTCATAAATACGAAGACTGCAATATTGAGAGCTCATCCCAAATTTACAAGATCTATTCCATGTTCTTTTACATTTATGAAATCCTACAAATCTAAAAAGTGTACCTTTGTAGTGTTAAGAGTCAAAGGCGGCCATGTAGAAAACAAGGACTTGTATAGTGTTTCCCAGAAAATATGCTCTGCAATGCCAAAACAATATCATGTGAATACATTACCTTGCTGTCCAGTTTTTTCATGGTAACCAAATCCAGAGATTTGAGCGAGTGTCCAGTTGGCGTGATAAAGTAAAGGCAGACATGGATTCGTGAGTCGTGGTAGTTGAAAAGTGAACGCCTAATTTTTAATTCTTCTTGAAGATAATTTTCAAACTGCGTGTCGATGTAATCCACAACCGGTCTGTAACTGAAAAGAAAGTGTGGATGTTAACTTCAGCTACATTTGCACAAGTTAATATAGTTTCTTGATGTTCTCCCTCCACCCACAAATCAGCAAAGAGCAGGACAAACTCTTCTCAAATGTCCCTTCAGCCTTGCATGTGCATAGTTGGACTTGTTGACACAAACCTTTTGTTTTCTGTACTATAAGTTCAGAAAACCCTTTGAGGCATACACCTCAATTTGAGACTGAACATAGTTGCAACAACCGTCACTTTCCCACGCTTACTCAAAGTATATGCACTTTCCATTTCTCTGATATGATATCTAAGCAACAAAAAGAACATAAAACTTGCAATAGGTGTAACGAAGCATGATTATGACCTACATGCGGGCTACTCCTAACTACATCGTTTTTAAATTCCTGTTTTCTGCATGCTGGTGCATACACTGTTCCCACCTCACATACTAACTCATTCTCCTTCTACGCTGACATCTCTACAACGACCTGACCAAATTCTTCAAGGTTTTCCATGCAGTTTATATTGGATTTGAGAAGAAGGAATATGTTGCTCTGAGTGGGGACCTGTGCACCTGCAGTAAGCTCCTTAAATTTGAGCCGAGAGAGAGACATTTTATGCTCCATGAAACTCTTTAAAGGGCCATCTCTGAAAACACAGTATGAAGACTCCCAACCCCCGATTATTAGTCTTCTTCCTACAACATATCAGGCAAAGGATAAAGTTGCTGGGGAAATGAAAAGATAAATGACTCACAGGGTTATCAATTAGCAGCACTGACGTGGGGTGGTCAAATATGACTGGTAACAATGCAAAGGCTAAACTGGATTTTAATCTTTACAATATTTAGATAATCGGTACTTTGGGACGTGGTGAATACCAGCAAGGCCAGCAAAGTGTGGTTTGATTTCATTCACTTTGAATTGGCCATGCAAGTCTGTAGAAGGCCCTTATCAATTCAAAAAGGAGGATAGTTGTTCCCTCTTGATGAATTTGTTTGGTGGGTGGATTTAGTATTAGGTCTTTAGATATGTCCTTCTCTAGTGGTGGGTCCCAGACTCAATTTCCAATGGATAGAAATTATAGTTGTGCAAGGCTTTCATAATAGATTAACTTCATTTTCTGAAAGTGGAAGGGAGTGTTGCCACCCTCTGTTTAGAACTGGATGATGGAACTATTTCTTCCTTCAACAAGTGAACAGGTTATGTTGATTCAAAACAACCAGGAGAGGTTTTATGATGGTAATCGGAGGAGAAATCAATTCTTTTTTTGCTCCTATATTTATGTTTTTTTATTTCATAGGGAAGGGAGGTACAGAGAGAATGAAACTGCAACACACCCGTTGTGTTGTTGTAACTGGTTTGTGCATTGGGTGTTTAACAAGCAGAAGTTTTGTTTCTACTATTCGGAGGGTGGGGATTTTAATTGCCAAAAGTGTTTTGATTATTATTGTCAAAACTCTTCTGCATGGTCTGTTATTCTTACCTTATTTGGTTTAAAATAATACAGTATCAAAAACACAAAAAACATCTCTGTAAGGTCCTGCTTTCTTCAAAGTTTGTATCCAGCTGTCCTGATGGTATTTTAACGGCATGAATAGCCAGCGGCTTTCTAGTGTGTGCAGAATAGGTTTGTACTCTGACAGATATTGCACTTATACATCTACCTACCCTACAAACTTAACTAGCTTTCACCACTAAATATTCTACTCCACTTCACAATCGGACATCCCTCTTACATGCGACAAAAACCCCACTAAATTCACAGCAACTAATATAGCCTTACGGCTCTACGCTTCTTCGACGTCAATCATGTAAAGGGTCAGTTTGTATTGAAAGATGGCGGTTAAAAATCTATTGTGATCATCTATAATGCTATCAAGTCAAAGAATCAATAGGATTTTGTGAATCTGCCTTCCTTCAAATACACACAACATTTTTTCCAGTTTGGCAAGAACTCAAAAGGATAAAAATCCCATGTGTCCCAGCTCATTAACGGTGCCAAATTTGATGAGAGAGAGAGAGCATGACTATCAACCGGATGGGGAGCACAGACTTACCTGGTCAGACCAGCCACAAAGACAATCCTACTTGACCCCTCTCCTCCCTACCGGTCCATATGAGGGCTGAAAGGGAAAGTGCTGGAGATTTAAACAACCTGTTTGAAGTTCAAAAGAGATGGCCACTAACAAGTCTGAATTCTGAATATCCAATTTGTCACCCTTTAGCTCGGGTTCAGATGGATATTTAGACACTGAGGTTAGGACAATCATTAAAGCCCAATGGACTCAAGGTTCCCTCCCAGGGGAAATATGTCCAGTAGACCATCAAAATGGTGCAGCACAGGCTTAAATAAAAAATTAAAAGGAATCTTGTCTGGGGTGTTTGCATTAGCTAATAAACAGACATGTATCGAAAACTGAGATTTTGCTAGGTGAATCATTATTAAGGGGACAGAATAGGGGATTTATCTTCCTCCACAAGGTCCAGTGACAAACTAAACCACTCACTCTTACACAACATCTACATCTAGTTTAGAAGCAAGGAGTGCACATGTACTGCAGCCCATTAAGTGGTTACGATCCAATCTAACATCCTGAGCTTCAATTCATCATTCCACTCCACTTTTCCATTGTTACCTCGTATAAGGGACCAGACAACATACCTACCTTTTTGTTCAGTTTCATGTGAAAGCAGTATGCATAAACTGGAGTCCAATTAAGGGGAGGCAACAGTGGACTGACAGAAAATATTTTAAGATGTACTACCCTAGGTCTTGACTGAGGAATTGGAGGGGAAGGGGTGAGCAGAAAGCTAGAGCTGTGTGTTGGAAGTTCCTAGATGTCAATGAGACCAACAGCGGCATGTGCCTGTCCTAGCACAACTAACAGATGCTACCTACAGACATATAATAGTGCATGGACATTTCTAAAAGTACACAATAAGCTAAAAGCTGGCAGTGGTGCAACGAACAACCATGGATGATACCCTACATATCGGACGCAGGTGACACACTCAAAGATGGATGACTAGCTACCCGCCTCAAACCCTGACAGAGCCACCCCCTTAACCATCCTTTTTGGGGATTCCCTTTAGCTAGGAATACCTGCCCTAGGTGATGAGGGAATATAAGTAAGACAGGTCTGCCGACTGCAGAGCATCGTCTCTCTCCACCCCAACATTCCTGGCTTTCTGTGCTGGCACGAATGGTGATATGTTTCCTGCTTGCCTCTGACCTTCTGCACTGGCAGGGTTTGCAGAGGTGGTACAGGGCAAGATCAGAGGCTTATTATTGAGGGTGACACCTGGATGGGACCGTAGGCGGGGGGGTTCTGAACATAGTCTATAGTGCATTAGCTTCCTCTTCCTGGGAGTCATGACCTCCTAGAAGCCCGTGGAGCTGAACACTGGCAGTGCAGAGGGAAGCAGCTTACTGTTTTTGGGCAGTGTCTGCTGTGTGGCTTTTACTACAAATCTATAGTTTCACTGAAAAAGGGGGGAAATATATACACAAGGGAGATTAGAGCAAAGTGTAGCATGCCTGTTTAAACTACTATCTCCCACCTCAAGATCTCAGCCCCATGCCAGGTGCCTACCAGTAAACTTTCACACTGGACCTGTATGCTGGCAGCAGGTTTCTGATGCAAGTAGTGAAAATACACAGGACCTGATGATACAGCAGATGAGGTATACATATGACAGACTTCGAAACAGCACCACTGTAATACATGATGAAAATGAATTTCAAAGAATCTTGATAAATCAATAAATCTGTACTTGCATGTTCTAATTCAACTTTATCAAAACAAGGTTGCTTGGTTACCTTCCACATCTCGTAACTTTAACAAGTTACTCAACTGCTAGATCTAGTAGCAATTTGTTGATTTTTGATACTCTGCTCGGGTTGGTGCAAACCATCTCAGTAGTTTCTGAGAAGATTATGGAAGAAAAATTAAGGGGTATAATTTCAGCTAGGTTTATGAACCAGGCTATCACTAGTGTTCATTGAGGGCATGGCCACAAGCAAATTCCACAACATTGACCGAAAAATATTTGTTAACAGACAACATGGCTTTGTATAAAAATCAGTAACTAAATAATACTTTAGGCAAACACTGGCAAAGCCAATAGGTCTAAATTTTTAGCTTTGCCAATGCTTGTGGAGGACTCTGTTCAGCATCAAAGAAAAAATGGTTACTGCAAATGCTGAACAGAATCAGCAAAAAAGAAAAAGCTCCAGCATGATGATGTATACACGTACGCGGCACCATACATTCATGTATGCATCACAATGCTATGGAGGATTCAGTGTGATTAGGTATGCACATGCATCATTATTCATGCACCCACACGTCATGATGTGGCAGCTTTTTATTTTTTTAATTTACCATTCCAAGATGGAGGGCATCTATCTTGAGTGGTAAATAATTTTTAAAAGGCATACAAAAGTGTTTTTAGGGAGGGGAGCAGGCCTTCATAAAAAGTCAAACAAAAAAATTGAACTGGAAAAAAATAAACTTGCCACATAGGGGAGGTGCAGCACGGAGAAGCGGAGGGATGTGAGGAGAACAAGGTAATTATTCTGACAAGCGGAGGGGAGCAACAGAACAGATCAATGAACCGAGTAGATTGGGGAGGGGGTAAAAAGGTCAGAGGGACGAGAATAGTGAAGGGGGAAGGTGCGTACAGCCAGGGTAGGGGGGAGCGAGCAAGAAAACATATGCAGTCCACCTGAAAGCATAAGAAACAAGCATTGGCATAGCCAATAGGTCTCGCCTTTGGGACCTTATAAGTGTTTAGCCATGCAACAGTTGATCTTGTTGCACCAAGGATATTGTGCTGGATAACCAAACATTTATAAGGTCCCAAAGGCGAGACCTATTGGCTATGCCAATGCTTGTTCATTTTCTTAAGACACCCACGTATGGACTCTTTGGACCAATAAACGGAATAGTTGGAGAAAAAGACACGAAGTCTCTGCTGACCAATGCTTTAAATGGGCCGGTACTCACAGGTTCTGAGTACCGGCACTTCTTATTTTTATCACTGAGGAGAGTACCTGTACTCATGAAAGGTAGGCTCACTGGCTGCAAGTGCTGGTGAGCACGAGGCTGTCAGAGTGGACCCTGTCTCTGACAGCCAAGGCACTTCTGTGGCCCTGAACTGAGCCCCAGCTGAACTATTCAGCGCAGGCTCATTTGCATAATGTCCAGTGTTCACCATCATACTGTGTTTGACAGAGTAGGATCCATCCAAGCCCTGCACTGTTAATCACATTGACACTATCGTGTGCATTTGTGCAAACACAGGAATCAACGCAGCTCAGTGACAGCGGCAATTAAGATAGCCAGGGGAGGTAAGGAGTTTAAAATGGCTTTGATCCCACTTGAGACTTTGTGTGAGTGTTTGCTTACGACTGTGTGCTTGCCTGCTCATGTGTGCGTGTTTTTGTGTGAGAGAAAAGTGAGAGAGAGAGGGAAAGAATCGGGACACTCTCTGAGGTATTTTAAAGGAAATGTGTGGAATGCTTAGTGTGTGCATGTCTACTTGCATATGTGTGTGTGTGTGTGTGTGTGTGTGTGTGCACGCGTGCATGCGCACGCACAATGATATATAGTTTTGTACCAAATAACAGCAAATAATAGCATGGCATTAAGAAGCTGCAAATATTACAAAACAAGGAGAAACATTCACATTCGCAGCAAATAAAGCAAAAGTAGATTTGTTTTACCACTGCAAAACATTAGAATGCATGTCTAACAATTTGAGAGAATTTAAGCTTTTCGCCCCTATTAAAACACCTTGGTGATGGTTTTATTACCAATACTAAATGTTTCCATCCTAACATTCATGGATCGTTACCACAGCATTTTTTTAGCCCATTTGACAAACATGTATTTTCAAAGCACGCAACCACACTGAGAAACCATACACCATGTAATGCACACTCATTAGACCAACTCAAACTCGGGGGCAAACCACCAATTTAGAAACCAGTAAGACCACATCCCCAAAAATGGTAAACATAATCACGCACATTACTGTAATAAAGTGGCGGCGAGAAAACTCCAGTGTCAAACCAAAACATAAAGAAAAATCTGCAGTTTAGTAACCCAGTGGCGATATGTAGGCCATAATAGTTGTTAAAGCAATAGGAGAACCGAATTCAAACTGTCAATACCACAACATACAAGGTCTCAGTCTTTAGCACTATTTCCCCCAACTAAGAGGCAAATGGCTGCTTTAACACACAGATCTGCGGGTGAAGCATTTCCACGCACCTACGGGGACATCCACCACTTCACCTAGCTAATAGGAAAGCAATGGGATAGGCAGCGAAAAGGGTCGGGTAGCAGCGCTTGGAAAAACAAGTGCCACCTCACAAAGCACAGGAAGCTACGCAATGCACGAAAGGTGGAGGGGGCTAGGAAATGGTCTTCAGAAAACGCGCTGTTTCTGGAAATGGCTTGTTAAAGTAAAACCAAACACCACGGGGGTAAAGGAAATATTATGTGAAAACGTTAGGTTTTTTAGGTCTCAAAATTAAAAGATCAGTAAACCACATCTAGAGTCGGGTTATTTCTGGAAAACGTGCACTCGTTTTAATTCAGTATCGAGAAGCTCCGGGGGTATGGCAAGATGGTTTACATATACAGTCGACTTCGGTAAAAAAAAAAAAAAAAAAAAAACATTAAAACACAAGCGTACCACTACTATGAGGACGGGAGTGGTGCGTGAGTGCGCGCGCTTGGGAGAGCAGTCTGCTCATTTTCAAGCACTGCACTCGTGCTTGTGGCGCGCCGCTGCTCGCTCCCGCAAGGTGGATGCTGCCACAAGCACGAGTGTGTGCTTGAAAATGAGCAGAGCGACGGCTAAAGGCCCTCCTATGCAGCGCATGCGCGCTGCGTAGGCGAGACCTAAAAAAAGTAGTTCGCTGAATGCAAGTAGTGGAAAATTACAAGTCATTTAATTAATAGGATGGTACAGAAACTATGCTCTGGGAGAGAAACAAACGCAAGATGAGAAAATTAAAGTAATCGAATAGGAAGCAAGCGAATGAGATTCACAATCCAATGTTAAGCAAAGGGCTGTCCCAAAGCCCACTGAAAGTTCTGCTATTGTATACAATAGATCTTTCGATAACAGACAGCTGAAGCAGTCTGTGGGTTTGACCTAAAAACATAAGAATTTCATTTTTTTTAAAATAGTATCAGGAACCATATGGAAATGACCTAACGTAACAGCCACTGAAATTCCACAATATTGCTGAGTTACATAAATGCAATGCCTCCGAAGCAACTACTTGTGAAATCACAAATGGCATCATTCATAAGCTACATATTATTGCACTTTCTGAAATATGTTCACTGAAAGGCAAAGTATTTTTTTCTGGTATATAACTTTACTGCTGGCTTTTAGGAGTTTACAGAGGAATTGAAACCTTAAAATTGCATTCAACATTTTTAAAATAGCTAGTGGTTGTGAGTATGAAAACTTCAGCCTTTAGTAATATAATTTCTATGTGAACAAATAGATGGCAGGAGTATTCCAGCCTCACAACTACAGTTTTTTTCTGTAATCAATCATGCAATGTGATTGCAGAAGCCTTTCTGCTCCATAAATATTTATCTGCAAGGACTTTTACACATGGGTAGTGTTAATGCCACTTTACACACCTTTAATGTCTGTCGGGCTAGCCATTACTTCTAAGTGAAAATCGAGCGACATTTCATCTCTGTGCAGCATTCAATCTGTTGCTACATTGTGACATCAGTGACTGTGCCACTCATGATTATGTGCTAGGTCATATACAGTGCATGAGTAGAGCATACAGATAAGGGCGTTCCTGTTGCTAGAAAGTTTCAGTGTTTTTAGGTTTTGGACCATAACAATAACAAATGAAATGCATTAATTATGTTTCAGTGAATGTACATGTGGACACATATGTGCAAACAGAACTTTAGATTTTTGTTTTAGGTCTCAACCTACATATGCTTTAGCCGTTTATTACTGAAGTCTACAATACAATATACAGAGTGGGTTCTGTCTCAGCCCCTTGCTCATGATTGGATAGCTCTCTGGTCTATCTCGCTACCATGCTCCTTTATTCGACAGCTTTTCTTGCTTTTGTCCTGCCCCTGAACAGAGCTTTATTATATCAGTTCTGATGGGAAGAAGTTTGTCCTTCCACTTTTGACACGAGGGGACTATTTTTTTATTTTTGTTTCGTTTTCCTCTCTGCCCTGACAAAACCCCTCATTCCCAAACCCACTCACCCTTCCAGCCCCTCCCCACGGAGCCTCACTTTAAAAAAAAATCCTCTGCTTAATTTTGTCTTTTAATTATCTTTTTCACATTGCTTGTGGGAAGACCTAGCAGCTGCTTCCTGCCCCACTTGCACACACTTTTTCTGCGGTGACCCTGCAGCTCACACTGATGCAGAACTGACCCACGAGACCAGACTTTAAAGTGCCACATCAATGAAATGAGCATGCACCATTTGTTAATGGTGCAGTAGCAATAATCCCAAAGCTGTCCTCACTCATATCACCAATGTTTCTTCTCCGAAAGGATTACGGGAACTCAGAAAGAGGACTACAGAGCTCTCAAACCTATAAAAGTGCCTTCTTTGGTATAAAAAGGCAACACCTATAACATTATCACTTCAAATTAATTCAGTGTCAAATAAATGTAAAGTTTTTCATGATAGCTAGATGAAATAAACCAACAAGAATCGAATCCAAAACATTAACATCTACTTGTCTTGGGTGCCCAAGTATCTGAATGGTGTTACAAATATGTGATGTGTACATGCGTTGTCCACACTGAAATACGAAAAAGGAAGAGGGAGAAAGTGGCAAAGCTTCTTAGAACGCATCAAAAAACATGAGAATATCATTCACACAAATGCCTATTGGGTACCTGAAAGGACAGATTTTGCGGATGAGGGCGGTACTTTAAATTTGTGTTACCATGTGTGAAAATGATTTTGCGTAATCGGTATGCAATCAAAAAATCCACAATTTCAGAGACATATCAATATATTTTTTCATTTCCCAAAATTTTTGGGAGGTTTTTAGGGGGCTATAAAGACAAAGGGGAGGTAAAAGCAGGGGAAGGGATATTTGACAATCATATGGGAAAAAATGCTTGTAGTATACAAAAGCGTCCAAGAGTAAAACATTACATAATTAGTCAATATCGATCTAAAATGCATACGAATGTTCAGAAATATTAATGAAGGTAAACCCCGGCGGAGAGGGTCATGGAAGGGGGGGGGGGGGGAGGGTTTCAAATAAGGGACACCACAGAGATAGAGGGACGGGGGAAAAGGAGAGTGGGGGAGAGAAGAAAGATGTCTATAGCAGATGTCCCTGTTCTAAAACTGGATTTGAAACGAAGGTGAGAACTCCTGTTCATATAACATGCATCAGCAAGGGGTTGAGTTAGTGAGGTTCCACCTATAGGGGTATGAGGGTACCATATGTTCATGGAGGTTTGATTTTCTGCATATATAAATCTAGTTTACTCCATAGTTTCTGGGATGCCTGACAGTTGTATTTGCTAACTGTGTGAAAATTCAGGAAGAACTCAATATTGAAAATGTCATTTATGGTTTCCTGAATTTTATTCTACAAATGGGGGACTTTCCTACAATGGATAAACATATGGGAGCAGGTTCCAGGGGCGTTTTGGCAGTTCCAACATATGTCTGACTCAAGAAGTCCTAGTTTAGAGGGTTTCTCAGGGGTCCAGAACGCTCTATGGAGAACCCAGAACCTAGATTGTGAAAGTGAAGGAGAAATGTTATTTTTGAGGGCATAAGTCGAGATCTTTTCCATTGTGAGGCGTTGGGGGTTGAGAGAGTGGAGGTAGGATTGGAATCTATCCACTTGTTTTGGACTTCAGACGTGCTTCTTTTGTATGTGCTTGAAGAGTTCAGAGAGTTGTAAATTACGGAAGCTGTGTGGGGTGTTGTAGTTAATTTAAAGAGACTGGGAGTTAGGTCAGAGACGTGTGGGGAGGGGGACTTTATCAATGCGACCTTTAGCTTTCAGAAGTTATAGAATTCAATATTTTTAGGGTTATTTGCGTCTTGTAATTCTGCAAACAGTTTAGGTTGTGTTGGTGTATCGAGGTCTTTTAGTGATAATATGTTGTTTGATGACCAAGATGGCCATTAGAGAGACAGTCCTTCAACTTTAATCTCCGTGTTGTTCCAAAGGGAAGCGTAATCAGAATTTTGTATTTTATTTGGAAGCAGTTTATCCAGTGTTTTAAGGGCTGAAATGGTGTCTTTAAGGATAGTGTGAGAATATTGGAGAGGACATGTTTTCGTCGTTAACAAAGAAATTAGAGCATAAGGTTTTGAAAGGGATTTTTCGATGTGCTCCCATAATGGAGCATCTTGTGTTTCGGGTTGTACCTACCAAGTGGCTTGTTTGATTAGGAAGGCAAGCTGTTATTTGAAGAAGTTGGGGACGTTGAGAGCATTTACCTAGGTTTCACTTCTAGAAGGCTATTCTACCTTTATTCCCTTTCCAAAGGAATTCGGTAATTGCAGAGTCTATACATTTGAAGAGGTTATCCATTAATTGTATGGGAAGCATGGAGGTGATAAAGTTCATTTGTGGGGCGATCATCATTGTGATGCATTCCACACGACCACACTAGGTCATGAACGTGGGTGACCAGGCTGATAGAGTCTCTTTGATTTTCTTCAGCGGAATCTCTTCATTCTCTTTCTTTGTTTCCTCAAGGTTATTTTTAAAGTAAACTCCAAGGTATTTGACCTGTGAAGATTGCCAGCGTAGTTTGGTATTGTTTGCGATTGTTGGAAGAGTTAGGTTATTTAGAGGAAAAACTTCAGTTTTTTCAAGATTCAGGGAGTAGCCCGAGACTTGGTCATAGCTATTAATTACAGATAAAATTGTAGGGATGGCAGTTCCAGCCTCTTGCGAGAATAGAAGTACATCATCTGCGTAAGCGGTGACTTTATAGGAAGTGTTCCCAATATATGCCTTTTATAAGTGCTTTGGTTCTGATGGTGACCTGGAGAGATTCGATGTCCAAAAGGTAAGGAAGGGGAGAAAGGGGACAACCTTGTTTAGTACCTTGCGCTAGATTAATTTTATTGGAAAGGAACCAAATAACTGATACGAGCTGTTGGTTGGGCACATAATGCAAATGTTTGACGGATAAAGGACTCTCTGAGATTGAATCTGTGCATAAGCGTGTGCAGGAATGGCAAGAAGACCTTATCAAAGGCCTTTCCCACGTCTAAGGCCATGGCTATTGTAGGAGAAGTTATGGATTTTGCTCTTTCAATGATGTGGCAGAAAAGTCTGATGTTGTCTGAACCATGTCTGCCTTTTACGAAGCTGGTTTGTGATCTATGGATAAGGGATGGGAGAAGTTTCTCTAATCTAGACGCCAGGATATTTGCGTAAATTTTACAGTCCAAGTTTAAAAGGGAGATAATTTTTGACCTGTAGATCATTCCCTTCTTTAAGGATCACCGTCATGATGGCTTCAGAAGTTGTACCTATGATTTTTCCGCATTTCTCAAAGTGAGAGAAGAGGGATTCCAAATGAGGAATTAGTTCATTTTGGAAGGTTTTATAAAAGCTGCCTGGGCAGCCATCCGGTCCAGACGCTTTGCCCATTTTAAGGGAATGTATTGCTTCTGCAATTTTGATTCGAGGGAAGGGGCTGGTTAAGAGAGACTACGTCTGGGTCGGGAAAAAGCAGGGAGTTGAATGTTCTCCAAGCAATTCACACAATCGACTATGGATATCATTTGGTCAGGGTTATATAGGTTGTTGTAGAATTGTCAGAACGTTTTAACTATTCCTAAAGGGTATATTATGGTCCTTCCTAATGTGTCTCTAATAGTAGGGATGTAGTTCTGGCTTTTTAAATTTGTTTTAAAATAATTTGCTAGTGCTCTGCCTGCTTTGTTGGATGCTTTAAAGGACTTCATTTTGTGTTGCACCCATATATTTGCCCTAATACTCAAACGTTTGTCATAATCATATTTAAGTGTTTTGAATTGATATAAAAGTTTCTGTTTTTTAATTAGCCATGAATTCCTTTTCTAGTTGTTTGTTTGCTCTAGGACATTGATTTGCTTGTTCACGTTCTTATTTATAATGGACATAATGTTATTAAGGTCTCATCTGATGGCAGCCTTCATGGCATCCCATAGTGTTTCTCTAGAGATTTCTTTGCAGTCATTCTCATGAAAGAAATTAGCAATAGCACTTTTAATTTGTTCAATGCATGATTGATCTTTAAGGACTTCATTGTTGAATCTCCATTGAGATTGTTTCGGGGGGGTTATGACCAAATTTTAAGTCTACTGAGATACAAGCGTGGTCTCAGATAAGTATTAGTTCGATCGATGGTGTGGAAGCAACCGAAGTGAGTACATTATTAGTCAGTATGTAGTCCAGTCTTGAGAGTGTGTTGTGTGTGTGTGAGAAGAAAGTGAATTTGCTTCCGGTTGGATTGTGAAGGTGCCAAATGTCATTCAGACAGTATTTTTTATATAGGTCCCTCATTTGTTTGTGCGATTTGTTGGGTCTGTATTTGTATGCGGAATTCCTATCTAATACAAGATCCAATGGGAGACTAAAGTCTCCTGCTAGGAGAATGTTGGCATCGTTTGGTAATTCACAGAGTTGTTTATTTAGAGTAACCCAAAATTCAGGCTCATCAGCCGTAGGGGCGTATACGTTGACGATATAGAGAAAACTTTGGACTGGTTTTAACTCTAGTGATTAGCCATCTACCGTCGGTGTCGTGGGTGCAGTCCACAACTTCTAAGTTAACTTTTTTTTAGATAAAATGGTGATGACCCCATTTTTCTTCTTATTGGCAGGAGAGGCGATAATGTCCTGTAAACCTGGGCATCGCAGGCAATTGCATTCTTTTTGTCCCAATTTTGTATCCTGAAAAAGGATTATATCACCCTTAAATTTAGTGCAATAATCTAGGATTTTCTTGTGCTTTACCGGGTGGTTGAACCGGTTACAGAAAAGGATAAGAAACAAGAACAGAAAAGGAATAGAGGGGGAGAGAATGAAAACCTCTTTAATCCACCCATATCCCACCCACTAATTACTTTCTGGGAGATAAGGACAGGAGCTTGGCCCTGGGGGTCTGGCCGCTAAGGGCAGGGGAGAGAAAACAGGGGAGCAGTTGTCGCAGCGAGGCGAGAACAAGGAACAGTAAATGACAATAACTATAACTGATCGCTTAGACATACTTATCCAACCACTGAAGGTAATCCATAGTGACGCTAATTTGTCTTTGTAGAATACATCTATATGGTGATATAATTCTACCCCGGACTGGTGGCCATCAGATCTGGGCATCCTCCCCAAACCCACGAGAAAAGCAAAAAATCTGGGTGTAATGGTGGACGATAGACTGAACTTCGAGGACCAGATAAACGCCACGACCTCGGCCACCTTTCATTCCCTTAAATTGCTTAAAAAGGTCAAACCTTTCCTGCCAGAAGACAGCTTACGAACGGTTGTCTCATCCCTTATTCTATCACGGCTGGATTACTGCAATGGGCTCTACCTAAATATCCAAGAGCGGCACCTAAATAGATTGCAAATCCTGCAAAATGTGGCAGCAAGACTGGTGACAGGCACCCCCAAATTAGTATCGGTAGCCAAAGAAATTAAAAGACTACACTGGCTGCCCATCAGGAAACGGGTGCAATTTAAGTCACTATGTATTGTCTTTAAGGCACTACATGGTCAGGGTCCTGATTTCTTGACTTGCCAGTTCCAATGGTACACTCCCAAAAGAACCTTACGTTCACTAGGAGCCAAACTTGTGAGCGTACCACCCTCAAAGAAATCCTTGTGGGGGGGGGGGGGGAAGACGTTTCATTACAGGTGCGGCCAAAGCGTGGAATGCCCTCCCCTGGAGTTTGAGGAACTCCACTGATCTCCTCGCTTTCAGGAAACAACTTAAAACTTGGCTTTTTAACTTCTAGTCTCCTCCAGCTACACCTTCCGTGCTACCCTGTTCTCAGTAGAGTTGAGCTACTAGCGCCAGGACACCCCGGGTAACAGTGCGCTCTATAAATATAATTAACATTATATCAACCTTTGCGTTCAAAGAGCCCTTGCTGAATGAAATCGTTATCTAAACCATAGTTTCGGAAGATAACCTAAACTGTCCCTGAACTGTTTCAGGATGTATAAGGTAATACCTTTGTACTCGGTGTAACTTAAAGACTTCAACAATAAACATTATAAGGTCTGAAGGTCCAATGGACTGACCATCCAATGAAGCAAGGGAGTGCTGCATTTCGGCAGGTTATGGGGGTTGAATGTGAGTGAGCATCCAGTATCTCATGCTTGGCGGATAGGTGTTGGAGAGATTAACTGACAATAAATGACAGTAACTACAAACTCATCTTCTATGCACCCTTATGTAATTGTTGAAGATAGTTCCTAGTAACGTTAAATTGTCTTTGTAGAATACATCTATAGGATGAAATACGGTGAAATATCATATCAACCTTTGTGTTCAAGTGCATTCGTAACCTGAGCTATAGCATTTGAACACCAACTCAACTGTGCCTAAATTGTACCTGGCTGTATAAGATAATGACTGTGCACTCTATATAGGCTAAAGAGTACAGCGATGACAGATGGGTGATGAAGAGATTACTCTTAGCATTAGTATTCTAATATGTAAGTGCTCCCAGCGAGATCAGTGAGAGACTAGTATTAGTCATTACCAAAGCGTTAATAAACATAACTTTTTCACTTAAAGGAGAAAAATAAAATGTGCATATGCGGTCACTTAGAGAACTTATGAACTACCAAATCTTACTTATGCTTCAGTAGCTCTGATGCTTTGCAATAGAAATGGGTTAGTGTGTTAGAATAGAAAGTGGGATTAAATCACAACGAACTGGAACCTAAAGCAGACCAAGTTGGGTCACATTTTTGAGAATGAGACACCCTGAGACATGTAAAGAGAAAACATTGTATGTCCATCTTTTGAAGTGAGTAGTCATCCAGGAATATTTTGAGTTCTTTTTGCTCCTCAAAGTAGTATGCTTTCCTGTCCTTCAATAGTCTCAGTTTTGCTGGACCCGCAAATGAGAAGAAGAAATTAATTGATTTCAACTTATTCCTTTGAGCCAAGAATCCTTTTCTGCGGAGCACTGTGTCCTTCCCATAATCCTGGAAAATTCCAATTTTTAATCCTTTCCAGGTTAGTGTTTTCATGGATCTCATTTGATTGAGGATTTTCTTGGTGTGTTCGTATCTCAGAGGCCTGAAAATCATGGGACAAGGAGTTTTAAGGTGTTGTGAGGGTCTGGAGGGAACTCTATGAGCTCTTTCGATTTCAAATTCCCTTTTGAAGTCCATTTTTAGAACTTGTGATATCCAATGTTCTAGAAAAGTCACGCAAACATCGTAGTCCTCCGTTTGTTCTGGTAGACGAAAAATCCTGAGGTTTCCCCTCCTATATCGGTCTTTCAGGTTTGTGATTGACTTTGAGGATTGATATCTTTTTTCGTTGGTTTGAAGTTTTTTTCTGTAGAGAGTTGGATTGATCTTCAACCCTACTGACTCTACACTCAGCCTCATTTACTCTTAGTGTTATGTTTTGGAGTTCCTTCTGGAGTTCTTGCATATCAGCTTCTAAGTTGTCCGTATTGGTCTTAGTTGAGCTAGTTATCTCATGTAGGGCATTTTGGGGCACATGCATCAAAGGTTTTTGCGAGCGCAAACGGTGCGATTCGCAAAAATCGGCCGTTTGCGATCGCAAAAGGCCATTTTGCGATGCATGAAAGTGTTGGGGGCGCGCAATTTAGGTAATCGCCATTTCTTGCGATTTCCTAAATTGCAATTGCATTTAAGGAATAGCAATTTGCGATTCCTTAAATGCAATGCAAGAAGCACTTTGAAATAGCGATTTCGCTATTTGGGGCCGCAAATTACCGAGCTATTAAACTGGTCGGTAATTTGCAAAAACTTTGAAAAATGCACTAAAGTGCATTTTTCAAAGTTTCAGGTTACACACACACATGCCCTTGGGGCATGTGTGTGCGCAACATGGGTGCACACCACAAATTCAGGGGTGCAACAGGGTGTCCTTTTGACACCCTTGAAATTGCATGCGCAATTTGCGAGTACCAATTGGTACTCGCAAATTGCGTGTCTATTCCCATTCATTCCTATGGGCCTGTAGGCCCATAGGAATGAATAGTAAGCCATTCCTTAATTGCGACTACTCAATTTGCGAGTCGCAAGTGAGGAATGTTTAGGAATCGCTATTTTTATAGCAATTCCTACATGCATAGAGCTTAATAATCGCAATTAAGGACTCGCAAAATCATACCTTGATGCATGTGCCCCTTAGTTTCTCTAAGATAATGTCCTTGTTTGTTCCCTGTTCAGGTCTTGCTTTGGTTGGAAAGTCCAACGCTGGTGAATCAATTTTCGACCTTTTTTGACCCGGCTTACGTTCTCGGTTGTCTTTAGAATCCCTGTTTTTGTTCCTGGAATCTGCCATATTTGCAGGCATAGTTTTTTTGTTGTTGATGGGAGCGGATGTTTACGGGCTTGGTGTCTTGAAGTTTTGCTATTGGTGCTAGGGATAAAAGAACCAGATCAAGACAGGAGGGCCGTGTGCAAAAAGCCCTGAATTGAAACTGTTGTGAGTGATGCAGCCACTGCTCTGGCTCACCGCTACTGGCTGGTACTGTTGTGTCAGGCAATTTGTCAGTACTGGCTAACTACAGGTTCGTCATGTGGCACCAGTTCTCCTTATTGGCGTGGAGCGTGGGGCTTTGACCTTTGTATGCATTTGTGTACTCTTGAGTGCCCTGCAAGCCTTGTAACCTTTGTGAGGAAGATCGTAAGAATCATGAGGGTCTCGGTCCCTGGCGCACAAAGTGGCAGCAGTAGTTGTTAGAAGGTCTATCCAGCAGGTCTACCCTGGCACATTCTATTTGCCCTGTCAATGTTAGGTCGATGAGATCGATCACACGGGCCTCAGACCCCGGACCACAAAAAGGTAGTTGACAATAGGTCTGCCCAGGTAACTATTGGGGTGATGGAAATTCACTGTTACATCCTAGGCCAGCACAGGAGAGCAAATTCAGCACAACAGCAATCGAACTGTTGACAGAATCATCTGGTATCCATAAGAACAGTCAGGGCCTAACAAGGGATGCTAGAGATTCAGCAGAATAAGCAATCATTTGGTCAGCAATCAGCAAAAACTGTTAAGGATCTTAATCTTAGGTACAGTCTCTGGTGCTTAGCCTTTGACGTCTAATCTCTGGCAGACTTACTGGCTCTCTGGCATCTCTGAAGGCTGTTCCTTTTTGGTCTTTGTAGCTATATGGCCCGCTTGCTTTCGGTGATTTAGTGAGCTGTGGGCTGTGATCTGTGAGCTTAGTAAGCCTTGTGCAGGGTTGGACACACGTGCTTCAAATGGCCTGATCTTTGTAGTGAGAGCGCTGGGTCAGAGATGCCGCACTGAGCGCTGTACGTAGGCGCAAAGTTCACATCGTTGGAAATGGTAGTGGCAGCAAGACCCGTAACAGTGCTCGTATTGGCTCGTGTAGGCAAGCGCTATGACCGCGCAGCGCACAACGGCCAGAAAGCAGCCTTGTCCAGGCCCCACTGCAAGTTGAGCAACAGCGGGCATCAGTTGGCAATGAAGGCAGAGCAGGCAGTGATTTGAGCGGCAGTCTGTGCGCGGAAGGAAGAGTGCGGTATGCAGTGCAGTGAACTATCCCGGGTCTCTGTTAGGTTTACCCCACGTTAGTTAGAGTAAAGGGCTCTTTATCGGTAGAGGGCTCTTTATCGGTAGAGGGCTCTTTATTGGGTGTTCCGTGACTATGAGAGGATCAGCCAGGTATTAAGCCAGAATAATCTTACCGCAGATTTATTTGCGGTTCTGCAATCCACATCACAGGCCACATCACCGGTTGGTCCATTTACCAATATCAATATCAATGGGACGTTCAATCGAGTTCTTCTCGGATCCACAGAACTTCCAGCACGACACAGCAAGGACGTCTTTAAGGTTTTCGGGATTATTCATCAGTTAGCAGTCAGCCGGCGCAGGGCTCTGTGGGAGGCGCCATTTTTTTTCGTTGGGTGAATCGCTTCTTGATGTAGCACTAGATGCAACCAAAGGCATTGAGAAGATACTCGTGATAGGTCTTTACCTCCAGCTGTTGGCAAGGCATGCAAAATATACAGCAGGGTTTGATAATCAAGCCCTTGATCGCGATTTTCTCAGAGTTGCGGCGGAGCTGCTGAGTTTAGCAGCCATCTTGTCCGGGCTCAAGCCACGCATTGAATATAATATAATAAGTTAAGTGCCCGCACGCAAACTATAAAATAGACATTTGAATCTTGCCAACCAAACTCACCGTTTATCATTCCAACAACTGATTAACCAAAAAACACATATCACTTGCATTGCATATTTAAAGAAATGCTAATTACCGTGCTTCGAATGCACGAGCAAATGGTTGGAAATGTATTATTATTGTAGCAACTACCATCATATTTGATTAAAGAATCCCAGAATATTTGACTTACCTATCATCCTTATTGATCTGGTCTCCAAACCCCACAGTGTCCACTATTGTCAGCTTGAGGTTCACGCTGCTCTCTTGCAGGTCGTAGGTGCGCGGCCGTAGGCGGACTCCGTTCTCATAGTGGCTGGCCTCTTCCGTCTCAAACGTCGTGTTGAAAAGTGTGTTCATTAAGGTGGACTTTCCAATCCCAGTTTCACCTGGAATAAAAAGAAATGTGTGCTCCGGGTCAAATTCTGTGTCGGTAAAGGGAGAAAGTAAACTTAGAATTTGGGGACAAATTGGGGTGTAAGAGCACTCACCTAAACACGCAACAAAGCAACCTTACTATGCCCATGTCCTCAAGCCACCCCTGGCACACAGTCGAACATGACCGATTACTAAGCATCCAAGGAAATACATCGGATGTATAAAGACAACAACTCGAACATAGATTGAAATATGTAGCATGCTAATGAAACAAGGTATAAGAATTTTTTTCTTCTTCGTTTTCATTTTTTTCAAATTCTGATTCATTCCTATCCGTGCAATATAGCTTAAGTAAAACGGTAGTCTACTGAAAATATATCAGTGTACTCAGTCTCTTACTTATAGTCTAGGTTAATGAATTAAAAGGCCTTAAGGTTTCACTACTGTAAAGCAACATTCGCCAAGTTTCAGAGAAGCACCACTAAATTGTACACTACTTGAATTGTGCACCATATTCCCACGCATGAATGCACACTTTGGAATTCTTAAACAGTGCAATAGGTTCATGCACGTACTCCTTATTGTACCTCTCTCTGATGCAAAATACCTAAACAGGTCTAGATTTTCCCGGATACCTCTCTACCCTAGAAACTGAGACCAGCGGAGCTACAGGTTCTGGGTTAATGCATTGAAACATATGGTTAAAATGGCTGCCCTACCACAGGCCTGGGTTGCTCAAACAAACCTACAATGATAGATTTAGAGGTTTTCTGCACTTCTCCTAGCATAGCGTACAAGGCTGGCCCTCGCACACAAAAGATACAAGCACTGGCAATGGCAACAGGTCTGGCCTTGGCAACTATGCTATTTATTTTTGTGTTTATTTCTGCAAGCATATTGTATTGTAATTGCATTTATATAGCGCTTACTACCCCCGACGAGGCGTCAAAGCGCTTTTTCGGCGAGTAGCACGCTACTCCGGAACCAATAAATGATTAGTGGTGAATTAGTATAGTGAAATATGAGAGTAAATTGAGTGGTGGATATTATATTCAGTTATTTGGATTGAGAAGGATAGTGGAAGGAAAGAAGAGGGAAAAAGGTTTGCCTTTATATAGCGCCTGCTACCCCTGATGTCGTGTTAAAGCGCTTTTTCGGCGAGTAGCACGCAACTTCGGAACCCATAAAGTATTAGTGGTGAATTAGTATAGTGGAATATGAAATTAATTTGAGTGGTGGACATGTTAGTCTGTTATTTGGATTTAAATGGATAGTGGAGGGATAGAAGAAGGAAGGATTTAGAAATGTTTTATTTGTTGTTAGTTTTGTTTGTTTTGGAACACAGCAGTAGGAGGAGTCTTGGGATGAGTAAAAGGGAGGGGGAAGAGTCAGAGGGAAGGGTTTAGAAAGGCTTGTTTTGAGGGATCAGAATAGTAAAAGAGGTATGAGATGATGCAAGGAAGGGTAGAGTATATGCAATATAAATTACAAGTTTAGGAGTAAAAGAGAAGGACATTGAAAAAAAAATAGGACATAGTGGTCCCCCCGCTCTGCCATTAACTTGTGCTATTTTTAGGTGGATGTGTACATATGAAGAGAATAAATGCCATCATTCACAGTACAAGAGAGCCAATGGTTCAAGTTAGCTGACCCATTACTCCATGCTCTATGCTGTAGTGGACGCAAGTAAACTGTAGCTGACAGCTCAACAGACCAAAGGATAAAGAGAGCTGACATGAGGGAGGCCCTCTACATATGTATGCATTTTCATTTATGTTTTTTATTTAATTATAGGAGGCTGGCAAAATGCAGTCAGTAGGCAAAGCCTAAGAATATGATAAGGAGCCACAAGGCAATGTATACAAGAGCGGCTTTAATCTCACAAAGGGTAATATCCATGCCCGATAAATAGGCCGTTAACAGACACAAAAACAAGGTGATAGATGGAATGCTTCAATATTAGCCACAGGCAATCGCTTAGGGCCACATTCCAGTCCGTAATGTTTCACCCACCATGCCACTCTAGACAAAGGCTTGCATTATACAAATCAGTACAATCCCTGCTCCTCATGGAAACCGTCCGTCTCAAACTGCCAGGCAAAGCCCCCCCTGCCCTCCCAAGGAGGGACCACAAGCAATCCCAGACCCGTTTCGACCAACTTAGGTCTTATCAGTGAGATATAGCTTGAGTTCTATGGCACAGTGAGCAAGGGACCCACACAGGGGAGGCCGGCATGGCTCGAGGGGGGGGGGGGGAGACAGGCGTGGGGGAAGAGGGGGGCTCAGAGGCTGCTTTAAAAAAAAAAAAATTACCTTGCTGCCGCCGCCGGGTCCCACTTCTTCTCTCCTGCTCGCCTGTGTCCGCCTCCAGGTCGGAACAGGAGGCAGGCAGCCAGCCTCCCACCCCTAAGCCAATCACAATGCTGCAGTGCAGCATTGTGATTGGTCTGAGCGCCGTGACACGGCGCTCAGCCAGGGGCTGTAGGGATTGGCATGTTCTCCATGCAGGCTGTAATGCAGCCTGCATGTAGAACAGGGGAGTGTGCATGACTGTTTTGGGCGGACCGAGAGGGCCGACCAAACAGTCATTGCACACTTAGGAGGGTTGTATCACTCCTCCCCTGCAGCTCCGCCCGCCCCCTCACGCACTACCGCAGCGGGAGGAAAAAATAAAATGATATTTACATTCCGTTATTTGATTTTTTCCTTTCATTGCTGCTTCTGGCAGTGGGGCGACGCTCCTCCACCTTAGCGGAGAAGCAGCCACAGGACCCACATCTGGGAATACCCGTGGCACTTAGGACATAAACTGCAACAACAAGGCGATGGATGGAACGCCTAAATTAATCTCAGCTGCTGGCAATCGTTTGCACCATATTCCAGTCCATCGTTTTTTGTTTACCATGCCACTCTAGACAAACGCTTGCCTTATGCAAATCAGTACCAACCCTGGTCCCCACAGGAACAATCCGTATAGAACTGTGAGGCAAGGAACCCTCCAGAAGGGACCACAAGCAACCACAAACAGGTTTAGACCTACTTAGGTTTCATCATCAAGGTATAGCTCGACTCCTATGCAAAGTGCATTGGTGTTGAGCGACCCTCTTGGGGTGATTCTTTCGCATTTTATAAAGTAAATGATTTATGTATGTACAGTGAGTACGGGATCCACGTCTGGCCATACCTGTCGCACTTAGGTCATAAAGTACAGCTATTCAAACATTCTAGCCAGCACTTTATTTGTATACTTCAGTGCAATGCCCCAAGTGAGAGAGTATGCCCAGACGTGGGTCCCTTTCACACTGTGGCACTCGAACCAAGCCATACTGACTGATGAGCCCTAATGAGGGCGAAACCGGTCCTAGGCTGCTTGTGTTCTGGTTCAGAGAGGACCTGGCCTGGTAGTTCGGGCTGTACTGTTCCTACTGGAGCAGCGTCAAGACTGATTTGCATATGACTGGGTCCCAAATTGAAGTGGCATGGTGTGCAAAATAACGATGGACTGGGATATGGCCAGAGTAATTTCCAGTGTTTGAGAGGAGTTAAAGTATTTCATCCATCACTTTTTTTTGTATACTTCAGCAATTAACAGGCCTCGGCACACCCTCAAATATAGTTCCTGCCAATGAAATTTCAACTTACAAAGAAAGTCAAACGGAAACAAAAGAGCACCCCTGGCTATCGAGGGGATCACTCTCAGCAGAATTAATATCACAACAGCACTTCTGGTGATCCACAGACTCTAGGAGAAGTGATAATGAATATTGTTTACATTGAGAATATGGTTCAAACATACAGCAAAGAGGTCACTCAACGCTAGCTCCCTCAGAGAGATGAGAGAATGTGAAATGTTTGTATTAAAGCAAGTGCGTGACTCCAGAACAAATGCTCCTATGTACGTCACTTCCTTAGAAGGTGCTACCGATACTCTAATCCAGATTCATAACACATACAAGACAGGACAGGTTTTAAATTGACGTGATGCCCGGAGGCTTTGGTATTTTGCCCAGATACATAAATGTTTTTGGGATTGCGCATGTAAGTAGGTCATAGACAGGCCACCATATCAAACAATCTTCTCCAGTTGTTAATGAAGCCGCCTGCAAACACAAGAGCAAAGACCAGCAATATAGGCCTGCGACACCAGGGCTCTCGGACAGCGGCACTTATTGCAAGAAGGCTGGATCAGTTAATTACCCGTTACCTGTATGTAAAATGCACATCACGAGTTTGGGTACCAGACAATCCAACTCAGTAAATATATCATCATATGAAACAAGAAATGCGAATTTCAATTTTCAGAAATTGAAGCTTGTGCGCCAGTTATTCATTTGACCAATATTTGTGAATGGATCGGTAAGAACCACATAAAGGATATGCTCTTTTTATGGCAAGAAAATTCCTTGAATGCCTGATACCCTCTTTTTAAACTTTTTAAAGTGATAAACGATGTAAAAATGAATTATGATTTTGTAGATATGCACTGTCGTTTCATTCTCTGTGGAGTTGCTGGGCATATATTTTAATAAAAAGTTACTTGAATATAATATATGCAACGAATACAAAAAGACAACGCAGAAGTATTAAGCCCTATATAAAACAAGCATTGGCAAAGGCACCAGATCTGGCGTTTAATATAGGGCTGCAAGGCTATTGGTTACTTGTTTTAGCATACTGAATTTTTAAAATAGTATATGTGATAATTCTTTAGTGCTCCAAGGTAACAGTCGTTTAGAAATAGCACGTCGGCCACGCTTAAACTAAAAAAAATGATAAAAGATGCCAAAACCATTTCAAGACGGCAGCTGAGCATGAGCACAAAAGAAGGGCCAATCTTCATATGCTTTTTGTTATAATCTATGGCAAAATATATCAAAGGAAGGGCGCCTGTATTTGCACACTCATGCAAGCAAGGGGACCGTGTGGGAAGGGTTTTTGTTATAAAGTAAAACACAACCTATTCAAAGATGGCTGCCTGTGAGTGTACACACACATGCACAGGAGATCATATTGGAATGCTTAGACTAGAACAAAAAGCATTTGGTGCTCAATCTTTGAATGATTTTAAAATGGGTTCACCCGGAGGCTGCCTCAAAACACTGGAGGATGTGGAGGCAGCAAGGACTGTTCACCGCAGGGTCTGCAAGGCAAAGGACATCATCTGCGTAGAGGGCAATGCGGTCCTCATGTCCTTCACTCCACCTCCATCCGTGCACTTGAGCATCACCACGAAGGAGGCGCACCAATGGTTCGATCACCAGTGCGAAGAGTAGAGGAGACCGGGGACAACCCTGCCTAGTCCCCCTTCCAAGTATGCCGTTAACCTGGTCAGGGTCCGGATGAGCCCACAAAAGCGGGGCCCAATCCCAGCACGAGCCAGCATATGCCCCAAGTATCCCCAGTCCACCATATCGAATGCCTTCTTAAAATTGATTAGAAGTAAGGCCAGACTGTGTGGAAGGAGAGGACGGTCGGCTAGGACCATGTGAAGGAGCCGGATGCGGTGTCTTATTGCGGGCCGGCATAAAGCTGCATTGGTCGGGGTGTATTAGTATGTGGAGGGCCTGCTTAAGGTGGGTGGCCAGAAGCATGGTGAAGATCATGACCTCACCATTAATGAGGAATATTGGATGATAGTTGGTGCAGGTGGCCGAGGGGACGGTGTCTTTGGGATTACAATGATCGTAGCAGCATCTATCTCCTTGGGAAAGGCGCCCTTCTGCGCTACCTCATTATAGATGGCAAGGAGTTGGGGGGTCAGAAAGTCCCAGTACGTTGTGAAGTACTCTGGGGGAAATGCATTAGGACCGGGGGTCTTTCCGGAGGCAACCGCAGATATGGCCGCTCCGACCTCCTCAACCGTGAAGGGCTCATCTAGTATCTAAGCCTCGGTGTGGGACAGGCGAGGAAGGGGCACGTCATTAAGAAACTGGGAGGTAGAATCAGAGTATGCCCGAGGAGATACCGCATATAGGCGGTAATAGCAGTGGGCAAATCTTTGTGCTATCTCCAGTAGAGTATGGTAAGTATTACTGAGTTCATTTTAGGCACAATTGTGTTCGCCTGCAGACGGAAGGCCAACCAGTATAATAGCTTTACATTTTTATCCCCCCACCCATAGACCCTGGCCGCGTTGCATGCCATAGGTGTTCACTGGCCTCTAGTGACTGGAGACAGATGTCCTCACGCAAGAGGTTCAGTTGCCGGGGGACTTTACCATGGAGGTCTGCCACTAGGCTTTCCTCTAAACGGAGGGCAAGGGCCTCTAGTTAAGTGACGAGGGGGGAGCAAGCTCGCTCCTGTGTGCGGATTCGCCCCTTACTGGCGGCCCAGAGGGTGCCAAGCTTGTTGACTGAACCTTTGTTGCATTGAAAGTATGTTTGCGACTCGGCTCCAAGGGCCTGGACATAAGATTTATCTTGAAGATACCATACATTAAGATGCCACATGGGGCATGGGCCATCCCTGGGGGAGCCAAGGTGAAGAAAGAGAGAAGCATGATCCGATATACTGCAGGGGAGGATCTGAGCATGCGATATGGTGCGACAATCATGTGCCAGCATGAAGACCAGATCTATGCGTTAATGGGTATGGTGCGCTGCAGAGATGTGTGGATTGACGTTGCCGAGGGTTCCATATCCTCCACATGTCACAGAGACCAAGAGTGGGAGCCCAGTCCGAGAGATGACGAGCCCCGGCATGTCGGGGTGCAGAAGGGGGACCAGTGGCATTGACATCTGGGACAGGAACTGCGTTGAAGTCACTACCTATCAGCGTCAGCCCCTGCGCAAGATCTAGAAGGATCTTAGATAGGTCATGGAGAAAGGCATCCAGAGCCTCTGGGGGTGTATAAACGCATATCAAGTTGACAGTTTAACCCTCAACCACTCCGGTGATCACAATGAAGTGGCCCTGGGGGTCTTTGATGTCACAGGGGACAGTTAAAGGAAACAAGCAACGTAATAGGATCGCCAGTCCCCCGGGAACCCTGAGCAAAGCCTGAATGGAAGACTATCATAGCCTCTACATGCCAGAAAGGGGCAATGGTTACCCAAGAGGTGGGTCTTCTGAAGCATCAGGACCTCAGGGAGATGTCGGTGTGGGAACTCTAGGACTGCGGTGCATTTCACGTGATCTAGGAGTCCGTTACAGAACTCGTAGGGAGGCCTGACCTGGGTTAAAGAGCTTTTGTGTGGGCATAGTGTGTGAGGGTGTCAAGCTCCGCCGCATAAGGCAGCCAAAGTGTGCAGCCTAGTGTGTGGCATGGGGCCAAGTTTCTGGGTCATGCTGCATGGAATATGAAATTGGTGTGTATCTGAGTGCACTGAAAAACAAACAAATGTACGAACAGATCAGAATTTTCAATAAAAATGACACATTACTAAGTCCCCACCCCCAATAACTCCTCCACCCCATACTTCCACCCCAGAAGCATCTGTCGCCCTCAAAATGAAAACTGAATCACAGAACAGCTTGAAAACAGGAATGGAAGTTGACCAACCACAGGATCAGAAATCTCACGAATCAAATTTAATGATGTCAGCTGCCTAGTGCGTACGGCAAGCTGATGCCCAATTTGTTCATTCATTTCATAAATCATCTCCTTTTGTGAGAACGCCTTTTTGACAGATCTATCAGTAAAAATATTTGTAATTGCAGCCTTGGCTATTGCTACTTGATTTTGCACATTTAATACTTCTTCTGTGCCGGGATTCTCAATTGTTACCTTTATTAATTCTTCTTCGGCTAACCGTAAGATTTCGTAGAGTGCCTTCATAGCTTCCCTGGCTAGTTTATTAGCCTGTAACGAATATTTCAGTGTCTCCCCTCGAATCCCTGCTTTTAGCGCATCCCATACAATCTCAATCGATGTACTTCCAAGATTGTCGGTTAAAAAGTTAGGAATCCACTTCCTCATGTAAGCACAATATGCGTAATCTAAGAGCAAGGCTTTCTCAAATGTCCAAGACCTTGGTGTGATTCTCCCTCCTTCCATCTCTAGGGTGCAAATTAAAGGATTATGGTCCGAAAGGACCCGTGGCAACTTTTCCATTTGACAATTGGATTTAAGTGAATTAGACATCAATATATAGTCTATTCTTACGTGAATAAGATGTGGGTGGGAAAAAAAAGTATACCCCGGATCATTAGGCTTTAAGGTCTGCCAGCCATCCACCAATCCATGCGTATGACACATATGTTTCAAAGCCTTGAATACCTTAGGTTTACGGCCAACATATTGCCACCCCTCTTCCATAGACCAATCATTGGGAAGATTAATGTTAAAATCCCCGCATACCATTAAAGGTAATGGCCAATGCGTGAGTTCGGCAGAGATCTCTTCAATGACTAATGGATCATCACCATTACTACCATAGAACGCGCAAAGTGTTATCTTTTGCCCATTCCCATATTGGCATTCTGTGACCGCCCAACGTCCAAATTTGTCTTCTTTGGAATGGCTAAAAACGGACTCACCCCCTTTAGCTAAAATAGCAACCCCCCGCACCCTTGCACCCTGTGTCGTAGCACAAATCAACCTGTATCCAAGAGTTTTTAATAAATGTATTTGCGATCCCTCAATGTGAGTTTCTTGTAAACAGATAATATTAGCACCCATTGCCTGTAATCCTACCGTAACTAGTTGCCTTTTTTTAATGTCATTAAGACCACAAATATTCATTGATAAGACCCTTAACACTCCCATCTGATTATCATTTGAATACGGGCTATTAGCTCATAGTTTTGCAAGAACCGATTGTAACACCACATCCTGTAATTACCATCAAACCCTCTAATCCAAATTACATTGATCATAATGTTTTTTAGCGACCTGCCTGACCGACCAAGTGCCCCCGCCTCTCCCACCCCACCACCCCCCCACCCTCCACCATGTTTAGAGGTTACCTGGCAAAGCCAGGGGTTTGACATCCAACAAACAGAGCCCCGTGAGCCCGCTGAGACTCCCCCCCTGCATTATAACCTTCTAAGACATTTTAAACTGTAAAACAAGCAGCGCCAGACCTATATAATAAAAAAATTTAAAAAAATGAAGAAAGGAACAGAAAGCAGCAGGGAAAGGCAGAAAGAGAGAAGCTCGGAGATGTTTTTAACTCTGTTATCCTTGGGAGTACATCCACCTGAGCTCCTTAAGTATAAAACCACTAGGATTATCTATACTTTATACAAAATGTAATAGCAATTGTGATATATTTTTTTAACACACATTACTTATGACCCGAGGCTTCCTCTAAGTATTTTTAGCCTGCACCTCGGAGACAAAGCTGCGTGTAGATCCTTTGTATACAATTTTTAGTCTGGCCGGATTTTGAAGATATACCTCGGCGCCTATTTTCTGAACGGCTCAAAGAGCTGCCGGAGTCGCCATCGGCGCTCCACTGTCGCGTGTGCAAAATCCGGTCTGGTAAAAAAGTTATACCATCAAAAGACCGTTTATTTGTGGGTCTGGCCAGATCATAGAGGATTTGTCGCAGTAGAAAGTTGCCGAAAAATAAAAGCATGGCACGAGGATGTTGTTGAGTGGTAGAGATACGTTTAGCGGAGGACAGAGGAAATCTGTGGGCCCGTTGTATTTCTTTATCCCAATCCCAGGAATGTAGTTCTGGGAAGGCCCCTTTCAGCAATGTAATCATAAAGTTTCTGGGATCATCTTTTTCAACACCTTCCGGGAATCCCTAGAAAGCGGAGGTTATTACGCCGCTGGCGATTTTCATGCACCTCCATCTTCCACATCAGATCTTTAACAATTCCCTCATGTTCAACGTGCTGTGTTTTAAGAGTGACAACCTCTTTTTCTAATTGCTCGGTCCTTGCTTCCACTGAAGCCATGCGATCTGCTATTTCGGCACAGGTTTTACCAACTTTCCTTACCGCCCCTTGTAGCTGCTTGGCGGCTAAGCGTGACCTGCGACTATCTACCTTGACTTCTTCCTGAAAGCTCTTGATGGATTGTAAGATGACCACCAGAGCTGGATCACTTATAGAATCATTGCTGTCACTCATTTTGTTGCTTCCTATGAGTGTTTGGTTTCCGCCGGAGCGCCAAGGAGTCAGAGCAGATCGTAAGCGGATTATCCTTATAGTCCCACTTCAAGTCTTTAGCGCTTTCTTTGCCAAACGTATCAACATTCTTTTTAGACGCCCCTCATTTTTCTTTTTATTGTAGTTTTTCAAGCCAGACTTAGTTTTCTGCGGGTCCGTGTTAGAACTACTATACCACTTATTGCCTTCCTCCCCACTGGATAATGAAATGCTAATGTCTGACGGTTCTGACTCGTCGGTTAGAGAATAAACTTTTTCTAGGTTGTCAGGTGTTTTAAGTAGGTGCCTAGCCCCATGCAGCAATGGAGCTGCTTCTGTAGTTCCAGTAGTAGTGTTAGCGCAGACATTTAGATTCTCATTAAGGTCATCAAGGTCTCTGGGATTAAAAATGGTAGTAATATCACCCTCCATCGACTGAGATAAAGATAAAGATGTATTGCTTTCCATTAGCTCCGTTTGTTCTACCACCGCCAAGAATGTGGCCAAAGATGTGACGGTGTCTTTTAGCCGTGATTCAACCGGGACTGCAAGTAGAACCGGGGGGTTCCGTTCTTCCTCTACTTCCCCATCGGTTTATTTGATAGAGCCAGATTCTCCATTGATAGGATGTGATCGCTTTCAGCCCCTTTTGTGGCGCCAAAGCTAACAGTGATTAAAGGTTGCGAAGCGTCGATTTCTTTGAATGAGCGAGCAGAGATTTTTTTTACTGGTTGAATTACTTGCAGTGTTATTATCCCCAGTATTTTTATCCAAGCTCTCTCCTTTCTGATCTTTCTCTCCCCCCGCTGTGCTTTTCTTACCCAGAGTGTCCAGCCTTTTCTGCCGGGTGACAGCTAGGGATATACCAGCCTGTGAGAGAGCCTATGGGGGAGCGGGCGCAAGGGATACATTTGCGGCTGCATTCTTAACTTTGACAGTTCTTGCTCCCTTGCCTGTCATCCTTACTTGTTTGGTGTCGCGGGCGATACAAAGTAGCACCGCGATTGTGCCGCTCTTCAGAAACGCCTCGTCGAGTTGCCATCCAAGATTGCTCTGCTGATTTTTGCTGTTGGCGGGGGCCACACGGGGACAGCTGGTGCTCTGGCGCTCGTATCGATTCTGCCGGTTCTGTTGGGCGGACGAAAAGCAGCGCAGGCCAAGATACATCCGGGAGGCCCGAGCCAGGTTGACGTGTTCCAGACAAGGAAGAGGTGAGAGCTCGATTATTTGCAAGTAGATAGGAAACGTTTGCAATCCGCCAAGAAAACGTTTTGAAACATTCCGTAATGCTTGCCATGTACTTAAATAGATTGTAAGAATTCCAGTTTGGTTTCAGAAGGCATGTGCGACAAAAATCTTTCAAAGATCAGGGGAAGCTCAGCGGAGCCTCACTGCAGAGTTGCTAGTCGGACGCCATCTTGTCTCCCAATGTCAACTTACCGATCCAGCACATATAAGAGATGCCTTCTGGCGTTTTTATCAGGAACTATACTCGGAGGGGGCAGGGGGTGATTCAGCAAAAATTACAAGCTATCTGGATAAGATCAAGTATGATCATTTTGAGGAGGCTGATCAGGCCTTCCTTGAAGAGATTCCCAACCCTGAAGAAATTCTTATAATAATTAAAAATCTACCAAAGGGGAAGGCAACCGGATTAGATAGTATCCCCTCGGAATTTTATATTATGTTTCTCGATCAAATTAAAACTATTCTTAGTGATCTTATTACTCATATTTTTAAAGGTGGCCAACCCCCAATTTCTTGGTCTAGAGCTAAGATAGTAATTTTTCCCCCAAAAAATAAACCTCCGGAACAGTTAAGCTCTTACCGACCCATTACCCTCATTAATGTAGACTCAAAGGTTTACTCAAAAGTCCTAGCTAATAGAATCGCTCCTATTATCCACAAAGTTATTTCTAAATGCCAACATGGCTTTGTTCCGGGGCGGTCTACTATCAACCACATCCAGCGAGTGCTCACATTATTTGACAGTATGGACTTGGCAGGAGACCCTATGGCATTGGTGCTTCTCGATGCCGAGAAGGCCTTTGATAGGGTCTCCTGGCAGTTTTTGTGGGCCTCGATGTCCAGGGTCGGAATAAAAGGATGGATACATCTTGGCGGTACAAAAACTATATGTTAACCCGAGGGCCGTAGTGATGGTGAATGGCAGCCTTACTAAGGAGTTAACAATATCCCAGGGAACACGACAGGGCTGTCCCTGCTCACCTTTGCTCTTTGCAATATATATTGACCCTTTTATCCGTAATTTAAACAACAATCACGAAATTAAATCAATTTGGTCACAAGAGCTTTCCACCAAATCCCTGGCATATGCTGATGACATTGCTATTGTTACTGCGGATCCTAATACAGCAATGAATGCAATTGAAAAAGAGGCCAAGGATTTCGGAACAGTATCCGGGTATGCTCTGAACCAGGGGAAAACTCAGGTAGTACTGAATAAAAATAGTAAGATGGATGATCCCGGGTTACAGAAAAGGCCACCTACCTAGGAGTATGTATATCATCCCAACTAGATAATGTGGTTAATCTAAATCTTAAGCCCATGATGGCCGTAATGCAGAAAGATCTCACGACGATTAGATAACTTACACCTTTCCATCATAGGCAGAGTTAATGTGGTGAAAATGGTTTTTTCCTAAAATTCTGTATTTATTTAGAGCAATCTGCCTTGAATTCTCAACTCAGTGGCTTAAATCAATAGAACGTGTGCTTTCTAGTTTTATTTGGGCTTATTCGCAACCTCGGCGGACCTACAAACTTCTTACCCTCCCCAAAGATCGAGGTGGGTTAGCGCTCCCAAACTTAAAAGTATACTACTGGGCCTCTGTGCTACTATACAGCAAAGAATTATTATGGAATTTTGGGGAGGAGGTAATGCCTGGGGATAGTACACCATCTACCTTTCAACTACTACTTGGTAATAAGAGTAAAGGTTACTTTTGGCGACACCTACATGATAGTTATCATAAAAAAAGTCAAATTTAAAACACTTTATAGTGGGTTTAAGGTATGGAAGGCTGTTAGAAGAATGTTCGATATAGGGAGAATCTCGTTCTATACCCCTTTAAGGGATAATCCTAACCTTCCCGAAATATTTAGCGATGGATATATACACAAATGGAATAAGGCAGGAATAGTCCAAGTGGGTTGCCTCCTCTCCCCTACCGGGATTCAATCTTTTGAGGCACTTAAAAAGGATTTTCATCTAGATTGGAGTGACTTTAAGTATCTCCAAATCAGAGCTTTTCTCTCACGGAAAGTAGGTGGAAGGGCTTCACTTGGAAAAGTTGCTTTAGTAGAAAAATTAAATTGTAGTAAAGCCAGCACTATTGGGGAAATTTATTCTCTTATCACTGCACGGTTTCCAGATTACTTGGAAAAAACCTCACAGAAATGGCACGGGAAACTTGGATTGTCCATTGATGTATTTAACCATGCGTATCTGTTGTCACAAACAATTCTTATGTCTACCAAATTACAAGCCCAATTTTTTAAAACTTGTTTTTCTATACTATACACCAGATAAAATTGCCAAGTGGGGGAGTGGCCAGGGGACATGTTGCCCCAGATGTAAGCTATACAATGCTGACTGTATACATATTTTCTCTACTTGTAGCGGTCTAACTTCATTGAAGCACGAGATAGAGAAGTTTCTGACTGCCGTTATTCAATGTGATATTGTACTGTCTAGCGAAGTTATACTACTAGGGGTGGCGAACCCTAGTAATGTTAGACCTGGCCATGAATTAATCTTTATCGCCATGGCAGTTTTAAGACTGTGTATAGCCTCAGCCTGGCTCGATCTATAGCACCGTCCTTCCAACAGTGGCTAGCTAGGCTGTTAGCAATTTCTAATATGGAGGTGGCTATCTATAAACGGAAGGGTAGGCAACGGCGTAAAAGAGGGATGAAGATCTGGACCCCTCTATTAGAGTGGTGTCAAACTCAAGGACGTATGTAAATGATTTGTTTAATGCTTGTAAATGTTCTGTAAAAACTTAGCGGTCAATATAATTGAATGTATCATCGAACCAACGAACATTTGAAGGATTGAATACATGTATGTAATGTATTAATTTGTTTATCTGTCTGACCTGGAGGGTGGGGGTGGGATTTGGGGGGGGGGGGTGAAAATTGTGTGGTTAAAAATTCAATAAAGATATTTAAAAAAAAGAAAAGAAAACAGGAATGGAGTGGTGGACCTCTCCTTGGTACAGATATATAAATGACGGCCATCGAAACACAGTTATCAAGTTTCAAGAATGGATGCCTTGGTGTCCCGAAAACAAACAGTAACTGGAGAGTCACAGTGCAGAGCTCTGCGATAAGTCAGTGTCCACTGGTAGCTTGGCAAGAGGAGGTTAAATTGTAGTAAGGGGGCCCTCTTGATTCATCTGGTGGCCCATCGCATCGGAGGCCTGGAGAGAGTGTGTCGAGGATGGAGACTGAGGGGAATTTGGATCTTTAGGCGTTGCGTCTCCTTCGTGAGTGAGTGCAGCGGTTTAGACACCGTTTCTGTCCAAGCTGGCTCGGTGGGTCCAGCCCGGCAGAGAGGCCCAATGAGAACCATGGAGTGGGTGCTCTTCAGTGAACCACGTCTAGAAGGACTCCACGGTATCTTAGTAAGGGGACTTGTTGGCGTAGTCCACACAGAGCTTGGCAGGGAATAGGAGGCGGTACTGAAGACCAAGCGCTTGGAGCTTCTGCTTGACCGCCAGGTAAGAACGGCGTTGCTGCTGAATTTCCCTGGTGTGGTCAGGAAAGAGGAGAACTTTGGTGCCACTACAGTGGAGGTCAGAGCGGGTGCGGACCTCCCTCAACATTGCATTTCTATCCCTGAAGTTAAGAGTTCGGGTGATCATTGGACTGGGAGATGCACCCGGGGGGTGGTTTGGGCATCAATGCTCTGTGGGCCCTCTCTATTGCAAACCAGGTGGACAATTGGTCCAAGGGCATCCAGGATTTAATCCAAGTTTCGAGGTATTCGATGACTTGTTGCAGTTTGCTGCCCTCCGGAATGCCAACCACACGCTCATTATTGCGCCTAGATCGATTCTCAGCATCGTCAGCGCGGTGATGCAGCTCCACTGTATGCGTGAGAAAGCTGGTGACTTGGAATTTTAGGGTAGTGACTTCATCTTCCACTGTGGATAAGCAGGTTTCAGCCTCTGTGATCCTGGCTGCTGCGTAGGTCTTGACGTAGAAGGACGACGTCCACCCGCACCTTACCAATCTTGGCCTCCACAGCAGTCTGGGAAGACTGAATGGCTTGGAGGATTGTGGTGATCTCCCTCCGATGATGATGCTTTTTCAGCACTGGCGCACACAGTCTGGCCAGGCCCGGGTCCGGTAGTCTACTGGTCCATGCAGGTCTGGGAGGTTGGCGGGTGAGCGGGTTTATCCTTGCCAATGGGGGGAGGGAGGGACGTGGTCGCAAAACACTCCCTCAGCAGGGGACCACTTGCAACAACACCGCGGCAGCATGAGCAGCGAGCCTTAGGGACTAGCACGGCTACCCTAGGACAAGAAGAATAACGCGGTTAGTGGGCCGGGGCACCAGCAAGTTTTGCGGGAGGCGAGGTGAAGGAGTCCTGCAGGGCCTCTGTCGGGATAAGGCAGGACCATAGAGATAACACTGGCTGGGTCAGTCCGCTGCAGCTAGGCCCGATCCTCACTGTCCAGAGGACAGAGCTTTGTACAGGCAGTGGGGTACAGGCAGGTAACCATTTGACATGCGTCAGTCCCAAGGGAGCGGCGCTTTGAGTTGACACCCTCACTTGTGCAGCCCCAGACTTTGGAAGGGGAATAACCAGTCCCAGGGCCTCAGGGCCACTCGGTCCCACCTTCACTGCAGCAGGAGTTGGAAGGGTTAATGGCCACTGGGGGAGCCAAGGTCAATGTGTAGTTGCCTTCACGGAGGGGTCCCTCCAGGACTGACATCCGGGCAACCCACGAGGCAGGAGCATACCTGTAGCCTGGAGGCCAGGCCAGAGTCCTTCAGGGCAGCGCCCGGTGGTCGGGGCACTCACCCACTGTCTTAACTGACAGACACTGGCCCTGGAGCAGGTGCAATCGCAATCCAGGACTAGGGTGGCTGATAAGGGGCCACGGAGGCTTCAGGACCCAGATGGGAGGTTCCAGCTGAGGCTCCAGCAAGATCCCGACCTCCCGAGACAGGAACCAACCTGCAGAGCAAGAAGCCCCTGGATCAGGCAGAGAGCAAGCCCCCGAGCCCAAATGGGTGTAGGAGGAGGCCCGATCACCTCATTGCCAGGCCTGTCGTGTCGTGTCCCGCAAGGGGCCAGGCGGGCCGCAATCATGGCGCGTGTAGGCCCTGGGATGGGGATGTGGGAAGGTGCAGAAGAAGGAAGCAATCCCAGGCAGGTAGCGGCCAGGACCTCCAGGCAGCAGCTGCGGTCGATGGGTGGCAGCGGAATTTTAGCTGATGGCGCCTACCGGAGTCCAGCAGTGAGGCAACCTCCAGCCCGGTCAGGCCGCCATGTTGGGGGAAAATGTGGACCATCCTGAGATGGCAGACAGACTGGGCATCTGCACCTGTCCGTGGGTGGGCATCACCGCAGATAGGTCCAGGGGCAATAAGAGCCACTTCTGGGCAAGGAAGAGGATTCCTGATGGCGATAGATGGGAGTTGATGACGGAGAGGCCCAGAGCACTCAGAGTACAACCGCCATCTTGACGCTCCAAGCCACGCCCCCGCCTCTGAATTTCTATAGAACTTTCATAAACAAAGGAGTTGAACAAAAGGTATGAAATAGCACCTTTTTAAATCAAACAGTATGCCATTCCACAGGGAACTGGGGGATTTTGCCCATTAGGGAGGCAAACTATTTGCATCTGGAATTCTAGTATCTTGCAAAGGTGTGAGTAACGAGCCAGCCCCAGTTCTCAAATGTGGTGGATAGGACTCCTGAATGGATTTCCAACTTCTGGGGGAGCAGAAACGCATGTTAAGGCTGTCTGCTGTATGGCTGAGGACCCATAAAACATGAGAAACTAGGAGACACATGTACAACACTCACAGTTCTACTGCCAGTCATAGTTGTAGGGAAATGAGTGACCTGTGATTCCTTGCATAAGAGATCACACTCAGTGTTGATAAACACCACCCTGAACCAGGTAACTTGGGGAAAAGATGACCACATTAGCTCCAACAAGTTTATGCAGAAGATGTTTAGAATCCATCCTGTAAGACAGCGATGGAGAGATTTCTGCAGTCAGTCTGTCAAATGAGCCCTGTATATTTAAGCAGCAGACCACCATAAGTATTAGAACATGGGACATCTAGCATAAGGTTAACAAAAGGGCTAGTTGAACCCTGACAAACTTAAACAGTCTGTTCAGCAATTGACTCCAGTGGTCTACAAGGCAGAGCAGCAGGGGTACACCAGCGGAGATTTGCATATGCCATCACCCCAATTCATGATGATTGCAGCCCTAGACACCTCTGATAACCGACATGGGTGTTATTTTCCAGGAACAGAGCCACTGAATGATGGATCCCACTACGTTTTGGAAAGAGAAAGTCTTTGTCCTTCTAGAGTCCAGAACAGTTTTGAGAAACTTTATTTTCAGTGATGGAGCCTGAGGGAATTTTAAATAGTTCACTTAGAAATCAAAGTCTTGAGGACACGGGCCCGACTAGGCCATGAAGTCATCAGCAGAGGGTTGTGCATGTAAAAGTAGCACTTGGCTCTGAAGTTGTAGAAAAGAGGACAAGGTAACCAAGATCTTTGAGGCAGCTCAGAGGGCTGGACTAAGGCCAAAAGTCCATATATTTTACTGGGAGTGTTGGCTAACATGAATGATAGGTACTTTTCCTGATCCTGTCAGAGTGCTACATGACAGCAGGCATTTCTCATCTTTTCACATACACCCAAGCCAGCAAACAGTTGATCTAGACAGTGGCCAGGAAACCAGTAAGTTATAGTCATCTTGAACTTCTACAGTGAACGGAAATTATTGAGACTGTATAGCTTCAGGGTCGGATGCCTTCTACCTAGTTTCCTCAAAAGCACTGAGTGGGTTATATCTGCCTACTTTTTGAGGGAAGGACCAGCTCTAAAACGTTGACATGCTGTAGAGGTCCCAAAGATGCCAGATGAGGCCGAGGTGGCATGGATCGGCATGGCCTTAGTAGCTATGGAAGACAAATTCCCTGCACCACTGTGGAGATTCAGATCGAAAGAGGGTTGCAGAAGGAAAATCTTATGATCTGTGGATTGGGGCTAATCTGAAGTAAAACAGAGAAGCCCAGGGAAGTCATTGGTACTTCTTACGCTCTGTTGAGGCTTAGGGTACAGTACAAAAATAATGGTCACAGTGGAAATAGTTTTGCAAAGAAATCAAAACATCACCTTAATAAATCAATTAATACGATTTATTCATATTCATAATATGCTTGTATTCATACTCAGATGACAGCACAATTATCCATACATTTCTAAAAAAGTGCTCCAGAAAAGGGAAGGAGAGGGTGCTCAGGAAGAGGTGTGCCCTTGTGAGGGTTGTAGAAGAGGAAAGGCGATGTGCAATATATACATCACAGACTGATGGAAACCTATCCAGCCACATTAGTGGCGAATTATGCAAGAAACATAGTATCCTCATGACACAGAAAATCAATTTCTGTTGTCTGTACTTGACAAAACAAGAAAGACCGTCGATGTTTCGACCCCCTTGTCGTGTGTGGGTTATTTTATCCTTAGCCTGGGGTCTTCATCAGGACATATGGCGACACCATTAGGACCAGCTAGATGAATCTGGCGGTAGTTATCGAAAAAGTGGGCCTGTAGGCTCCTGCGTCACAGAGGCGAGTATAGAGGACTCACAGTGAATTCGTGGTGAGTTGGTGTGGCGTCAGGATTAATCCTGCAGGACCCTCTGTGAGATCCAAATTGTTTTAAAGGCCTGTATGGAAGATAGGAGACATGAGCCCATGGACTGCAAAAACCAACAAGCATTGGCATAGCCAATAGGTCTCGCCTTTGGGGCGTTATAAGTGTTTTGACAGAGCTATGGGCTTTGTTAACGTTTTTAATATGTGTTGTATAGTATTGTGAATGTTGTGCAGCATGTTTAAAAGTTATAAGTTATAATTTAAAAAAGTGCTATAACCATTTCTGGCACCTTATATATAACCTAAAAAACCATTATATACAACTGAAGTATCGTAGGTTAGGTTTGCTCTATAAGCGTCGGTATTAATAATGAAGTGCCTTGGTGAGTCCCGGAAACCACCAGCTCAAATTAAGCACTGTAGGTTACAAAATGCAAAAAGCATATTAAACGGCATGCACAATAACAGCATCGCAGTCTATAAATAAAAGCTATATCAGAAATGCGTTTTACTTGTGCGTGTTATAAAAGCCAAAGAGCATGTAAAACATTGCGCACAATAACAACATCGCAGTTTATAAATAAAAAATATATCAGAAATGAGTTTTACTTGTGCGTGTTATAATGCGTTTTAATATATCTTTAAATGGTGCTTATAAAAAGCACTCCAAAACCTTTGGGTCCAGTTTGCACTGTAAGCGCCGGTGTTGACAATTAAATGCGGTGGGGAGTGCAGGAAAACACCGGCTCAAATTAGCACTACTATAAAAAAAAGGAACCGATTAGGAGAAGCAAATGTCATTGGGGAAAGCAATCGTGTAACAGGCAAAGATGCCGACTTTAGAGCTGGGGAACAAAGTTTCGAGTCTTGGCGTCGGATCAACATCCTGTGATCCTTGGCCAATCACTTAATTTTCATGTTTGTACCAAAAATTCTTATGACCTTAAGTGGTATTTATAAAAATAACAGTGTTTGTTCGATAAAGTAATATGTCCTTAAGTAATGCTTATAAAAAGCACTCCAAAAACGCTGGGTTCAGTTTATGCTATAAGTGCCAGTGTTTATAATTAAGTGCTGTGGTGAGTTCCGGTAAGCACCAGCTCAAATTAAGCACTACCATAGAAAAAGAAACAGATTAGGAGAGGCAAATGCCATTAGGGAAAAGCTATAACATAGCACTGAAAGGTGCCGACTTCAGAGCTAGGGAACAAAAGTTTAAGTTTTGGCATTGGCCCAACATCCTGTGATCCTGGGCAAATCACTTAGTCTCCACTTTTGTACCAGAAAATAATATGCCCTTAAGTTATGCTCATAAAAAGAATTCCAATATTTGTAGGTCCAATTTGCTGTATAAGTGCCAGTGTTGTTATTTAAATGCTGTGGTGAGTCCTGGAATCCACCGGCTCATAAAAAGCACTGGCGGTTACAAAATCAAAGCACCATATTAAACACCGTAAAAAATAAGAATATCAAAATCTAAAAATAATAAGTATCTCAAAACCGCGAACTCTGACTTGCACTGCCTCAGCCCCGTCGGCCTTTCAGAAGCAATGTCCTGTCCTGATTTGCCTAGACCCCCTGTTTCCACCGACAACTTTCACTGTGGTTTCAAGATCCAGCAGGGAACCGTTGGGCTTATTAAGAATTAGAAAATATGAGTGACAGGGAGAGCGAAGGGGGAGGAAAGGTGATCTCAGAGGATGAAGACTCGAGATTTTATGCGGAAGGGAAAGGAGTAACATAAGCTGAGTGGTAATATAGGCAAGGATAGGAGAAGCTACAGCAGAGGAGAGCGCGACTGACCTATCATGGCCGCAGACCAGATGAAGAACAGGGAACACTGGATGGCTATTACTGCGGAGTGATTAAGGACGGAGTAAGATTGACCGCGAATGGAAGGGAGTGAGACTGACCGCTTATTACTGCAGACTGAACAAAGGAAACTGAGCACAAGTGACTGGTGAGCACTACAGATTGCATGAAGGAGGAGTAAGACCGTGTCACATCATTCATGCACGCGGCACAAGCAGCGGGAGTGACTGATGACTACTCCAGAGTGCACAAAAAACCAGACTAAGCACCAGACTGCAGACTGCGAAAAACACTGATGGGGGAAAGTGACCGATAATTACCAAGTAAGAACTGCCAAAGTCATTTAAACAGCATGCGGATCAGGGTAGCGCACACTGTACAAACACCAAACACACTGCAGCAAGGTGGGAACAAAAGCATTTGAGACCAGCGCGGCCGCGCAAGTGAAAGCGACCGTAACATGATCCAAAACAGATGGCACCCTGCATGCCCCTGCTCGCTGCAGCAAGCTGGATGCCGTGGGAGAAAACATTTACTGGAAAAGGTGGGACATGCACCCGCCTTTGGCCAATTGCGTGCTTTCATTTTTGAAAGCCACACGCAAAGGCCAATACAATTTGTGGAAAATCGAAACACACGCACGAGTTTTCAGAAAAGCTGGAGTGATTCCAAGAGGCCCTCTCCTAGAGCAGCGCATGCGCGCTGAGCTAGGCTCGACCTAAAAAGGATGGTGCACTCTGACGAAATGAAACTCACTTGGTGCAAACGTGGATTTACATAAAATCCACCGCAGCCTGCGACCTTTTGGCAACCTCAGTGTGTCATCACGGTGAGCCAGCTAGGAATAAATCACCTCCGAGAGGTGATTTATTCCTAGCTGGCTCACCGCGAGTCCGATGGATTTTGGGTTCCCCCATTGTTTTATAACACTCTAGGCTTAGTGTAGGCAGCTTAATCTTTCACCTGAATAGTCTAATTTGGTAATAGCAAGCAGGTCTACAGGAATAAGCGACAACTAATAAAGGCTTAAACAGAAAGAAAGGTCTGCCTTTGAAAACCTATAAAGGCTTTGCTGGTTGGAAAGAGGACTTGGGTCTGGCATATGTGCATGCGGATACTTGCAGGATTTTGGTGTGATTATGAGGTTTTTCTATTACTGGAGCTCAAAGAGATTCTTTCCATAAAACAGCAGCTTAATTACTTTTTATAAGCCTCAGGCTTTATTTGTGAAGACTTTGGTCATGCTTACTGGCTTGTAGAGATACTGATGATTTTGATCCTTGCAACTGTGCTTAAAACGTGCACACAAATAAACAGGTTGTGCTGCACAGCTTCCTTGCCTTGGCTGAATATAACCATAAACTACTCTTGGGCAGGATGGTCCAACACAAAAGTAGACCGTGGCTCACTCTGTTAGTGTTGTGGTCAGCTTGCCTGAGCAAGAAACTTCTAAACTTGTTAGGTGTCTTACCAAGGAATGCACATTTAGACACGGTTTCTGTGAGAAGACACTGCTTTGCCTGCAGCTAACAGCCATCATCACCACCAACACAGAATGAACAGGAAGGGAAATATCTTAAGACACCTGGAAAGTCTTTGAGAGTCCAATGTTTGCAGTGCAGAGACTTCCAGATGGAACAGCTGGGAGGGTGGCCTCTTACAGATCTCTAGAGTCCACCTAAGGTCTTGAGGCTTGCTGTGAGCAAGGGATCACATGAGGGAAGCTTAAGGCTGTCACCAATGAATAGATGCCCTTATTCTCCAGTAGGTATGCTGATGCTTTAATGGACAGTGTTTAAATGGGCTGGCAAGCACTGAGAAGTAGCATTTGGTAGGGTACAACTCCTCATGCCAGCCTTCAGTGGCATCAGGATCAGTTTCATGATCCACCAGGCCGTTTCTTCAGCAAAGGGGGCTTGAGGGAATGATTAACTCCGTCCTAGCCCAGGTGGTACTGCAGGAGTATCTGGAAGAAAGCATAGAAGAGTTAGCTGGGTAAGCTCCAACAATGATGGTTGGAGCAGGTAAAAACAGGACTCGTAAAGGCCCGGAGAGTGGCGAGAGGGATGAAGCGCTGCTATTAATTGCTGTAGCAGAAGTGCTTTGGTCAGAAAAAGTCAGTCCTCTGGAGCTGACCATTTTCCAGTCCTTCGGATTGGCACTTAAAGCTTTCAGAAATGTGCACAAAGCTAAGAGGTACCTCCCTCACATGGTTCCAATAATAGCTGGGCAAGCTGATTCAACTTCGGGTTCATTTTTTTCTGATTCAAAAGGTGGGGGGGGGATCCTACACAATTAGTACCTACCTTACCAGAAGGTGAACTGTCAATGAGAATCCTTAGAGTGATAGATTTCCGAGCTGTAGCTCAAAGAGGTTCAGAGACGACATTGGAGACTCTAGTGCAAGCTAATGTCCCTCTAGAACCTAATACAGGAGCAAGGACTGTGCCATTCTCTACTCCTGGTCCACAGTTGCTCTGTTGCTGCAACTACTTTCCAGCAGGATATCTCCAAGTGGCTGAGCGAAAAAGAACCTGAACACCAAGAGAGAGAGGCCCCATTGGTTTCTGCAATAAAGCCATCTGCTCAGGGACTCAGCAGCCTTTTCCCGCTCATCAACCTCCTGCACCAAGCCGGGAGGTAGATTCAACTGCAGGGAAGGAGTAGGGAGCTGGATGGGCCTGGTTAGCATGGAACGGATACAGGGCATTATGAGGGGAGGATGTAAGCTCTACTCATTGGTGCCAATCCCTGAAGTTAATGGAGAAGACTGACTGCATTGCCGACCAGCTAAAAGCACAGCATGTCCTTATGCACAGGGCGAAACACCTAGATAGATTTCTGCACCATCTTCCCCTTCAAAGTGTCTGCAAAGCCAACAAAGAGTTGGTCGTCTACCTGGAATTTCTTTGTCTGTTCGATGTAAACGCTGAGGGCTCTTCTAGGATTAAGCCAATGGAGCCTCTTCTCTTTTAAGGAATGTAGTGGACAGTAACAGTCAGGAAGATTGATGGACTGACACACGTGGAATGGTGAGATACGCTGTGACAGAAAGGAAGTCTGGGTTCTCAGTACCAATTAGTAAGAAAAGAAAGCGTCATACTGAGGTTGCCCTGCCAGCACCTGCAGCTCACCGACAGTGCACAGAAACAATTGCCATCAGAAAAACAGTCTTAATGGTGAGGAGCCTCAGAGAACACTGTGCATGAGATTGAATGGCAGGCACATCAGAAACGCAAGGCCCAATTTGAGGTCTCACTGAGGCATGGTGAAGGGCTTTGGTGGAAACAAGTCCATTAACCCCTTGTAACAGCCTCATCACAACAAAATACTTGAACAAGGAAGGATGTAGCTGCAAATTTGAAAACGCAGAGAGGGCCGGAATGTAACCTTTAACTGCCCCCACTGCACAGCCTTGCTGGGCCAAAGATAAAGCGAACAATAAAACATCTGACAGCCTAACCTGTAAAGGATCAGAGTGACAATCCCAACACCAGACCACACATTTATCCCAACCCCCAGAGTAGATGGGTTTACTTGAGGGGTAGCTGGCAACAAGAATCGTGTCCACTACCTCAGCTGGAAAATCAAAACTGCTCAGCTGTCACCACGCAAGTAGGTGAAGACTGTGGAGATTCTAAAGCACATACTTGCCCTGCTGCAGAAACAAGAGGTCCTCTCAAAGAGGTAGATAACTGGAGGCAAATGATCAAATTCAACAGTTCAGGGTACCCCACTGTCATGGACCATCCTGGGGCTAGCAAAATGACTTGGACCTAGTCTGTCCTGGTCTTTCACAGAACACAAGGTAGTGGTGAAAATGCAGACAGGAGGACTGTGCTCCACTGTGGAATGAATGCATCCCCCAAGGATGTCCTTGGTGGAAACTCTAGTGCGTAGTAACCTCCACACTGGGTGTTCTCAGTGGTGGTGAAAAAATCCAGCCGGGCACGCTGCATTGGTTGAAGATGATTTGACCCACCCATGGATAAAAATGCCAACTGCAGGCTAAGCCGATGCCTACTGAGTTAATCTGCTCTGGCATTTAGAGATTCCACCAGTCGATTGGATATGAGGGATATCCAGCTACTACAAAAGGCATAGTGTCTCCTGGCACAAGAATGAGGACTCTCCACCCTGCTTGTTTCAGTACCACATGACTGTTAAGTTGTCTGTAAGGACCTACTCCGGTGTCTCCTTGATGAATGGGAGAAAGGCTTTCAGAGCCAACCAGATCGCACTGAGCTACAGGAGATTACTGTGGAACTGTTGGTCCCCTGTAGACCACAGATCTAGAACTACCCAGCGATTTGTTCAGCAGTATGTGCTATTTTACAGTGATACTTATTTACATGGCCAAATTAAGTGCTTCCACAGTGTTTATTTTAATAATTCTCTATTGTTTTTTGTTAACAAAAGGTATAGCATGTATCATATAACAACCAGGATACAGCAGCTGCATAATACACATCACAATATCTCAGCAGTCACGCATTCCTCCCAGCACACCGGTACACGTATTTCTCAATTGCATCTAGTTAGCCTCCACAGTGTTAAAAGAAGTTTTGACATTGAGCCTACCTTGGTAATGTAGAGAAATTATTATTGTACACATGTTTTATTTTGTTCAGTATTTATCCATTTCACGTAAAACAAGCTGCACAAAAATATAGATCAGCACTATTGTTTGCAGTCTCACCAGAGGGGGCAGAAAATAAATGGATATAGAGCTAAAAAGTGTTATTACCTGCTTGAGCAGGTACCCAGTCCCAGGTGGTTGTTCCAAAAATGTAAAGCATTAATAAGCTAATGATCATGTACATGAAGAACATGCTTATGTTTGAATTTCAAAAAAGTAATTAATGGTCAGATGCATCAACCCATCCCAGTGTGGTCATGCCACACCTCAACTGTACACTTACACTCACTCCTTCCTGCTCTAAAGGTAAATATCCACTTATCCATAGTCATCTGAGCAGCAGTCTTGGTGCAGATGCGAAATTAATAGCTGCAAAAAACACTTTTCTTCAAAGTTAACATCCATAAGGGACAACTGTGATGTTGCTGATTGAAGAGTGTATGGGCTCATACTGAGTGCCCATTAGAAAATCTAGAGCCCAATTAAGGGCCCATTGGGAAACAACAACGGGCAGTTGGTGGATACAGGTTTGTCAACCCTTTTAAGAAATGCATCACAATGGGAGATTTAAAAAGGGACGGCTGGTCTGGAAGACAGATGAACGCTGGTAATGCATCCAAATATCCCTTCTCAGTGCCAGTCACACAACCCCTCTGGGCAAGGTAAAGTGCAAATTGCAAGAGTTGGGATAACTTAGCCTGCAAGGGGTCTACTTTGCAACGAAGTTGCCCATCTTCCAGAGTAAGCTCACTTAGAGGAGGGGAAGCACGTAGACAGAATGACATCAGCCATCTCCAGAGGTAGCTTGAAAGAGCTCAGATGTCCCCACTTAATTTCCAGCAATAAAGGTGGAGGCCTCGGAGATTGTAGTGCCGTGCCAACTCTCCGACTGGAAGAAGAGGTCTGGTTGGAATGGCAGCTTGAGCGGAGGACATATGGAGAAAAACCAAAGGTCTGCATATCACACCCTCCTTGGCCAATCAGGGGCTTAAAGAATGACTTGGTCTTGATAGATCTTCCTCAGAACCCGATGAATCAAAGGTCTGCGGGAAGCACGTAGTGAATCAGAAAGATCCACCTCAACTGAAACGCAACTCCCAAGGCTCCCCTCAATGGATACTGGAGGGCACAAAACTGCCGGCATTCAGCATTTTCTGAGAAAGCAAACAAGTCTCCCTGACTAGTGCCCCACTGGGCAAAGATGTCCTGGACTACCTGCAATAGACTTTGCCACATGTGTTATTATTATTATTATTATAACATTTGTAGAGCGCTACTGTTACCCGTAGGTGTCCTGGCGCTATGTGAAATCTTACCCGAGGATCGAACCAGTGTGATTCTAATCAGTGAACAGCCAGGTTTTTAAAGCTTTTCGAAAAGCCATAAGGCTCGACATACCTCTAAGATATAGGGGAAGCTTATTCCAAGCTTTGGCTGCATTAGCTACAAAGCTTTTTCCACCCCAGGTGGCCTTTTTTACAAATGGCACATAAACCAGTTTGGCATCAGATGAGCGTAACCAGTACAGCCGCTCTTTTAAATAGGCCGACCCTGCTCCATAAAGTGCCTTGTGAACCAGACACATTGCCTTGAACATGGTACGCTTCCTAACTGGCAGCCAGTGCAGTTTCCGTATCTCTTTCGCTATTGAAGCGTATTTTGGGATGCCTGACACCAGTCTAGCAGCCGCATTCTGAAGGAGTTGCAACTTCTGCATTGAGCCTTCCTGGATATTGAAGTACAAACTATTACAGTAGTCCAGCCTCGACATAGTGAGAGCTGCGATAACTGTTTTACGACATTCTGTAGGTAACAGTGGCAGAATTTTCTTGCATGACCTCAGAGCGAAAGACATAGCAGAGGCCACAGAGTTAACCTGGTCTTTGAAATTGAGCTTCAGGTCCACCCACACACCTAGGTTTTTAACCTTCCTGTTGGGTGCAGGAAGGGGGCCCAGTGAGTCGGGCCACCATTCTGGAGTCCAAAAATTAGGATCATTCCCAAAGCATACCACCTCCGTCTTACTGGAGTTTAGCTTAAGGCAGTTTTGGGCCATCCAGATCCCTACGGCATTCATACACTCTTTAAAACGAGCTGCCGTGCTCTTTGACTCAGCTGGTAGAAGAGACACCACAATTTGAGTATCATCCGCATAAGTAGTTAGACTGAACCCAAATGACTGAATAAGGGGCGCCAAAGAGGACACATATATATTAAATAGTGTCGGACTCAGTGAGGACCCTTGCGGGACCCCACATGGTATTGAGAAAGGTTTGGATACAAATTCCCCCAACATTACCCGCTGACTCCGGTTTGACAAGAATGATCTTAGGAGTCTCCAGGCCTAACCCTGTACACCAATCTCCTGCAGCCAGTCCATCAACAAATCGTGATGGACCGTGTCAAATGCTGCAGAGAGATCTAACAAGATCAGAGCAGCCTTGCCACCTTGATCTAGAATGGTCCGTATCTCTTCAGTAGATTTCAAGAGAGCAGCTTCGGTGCTGTGGCCCCCTCGAAAGCCATACTGGGTTTGGTCCAATGCTTGTGTAAACTCCAGAAATTGGCTAAGTTGCGTATTTAAATTTCTCTCGATGATTTTAGCAGGTACCGGAAGTCTGGATATTGGTCTAAAATTGTTAGGGTCTTTTGTATCGAGATTCGGTTTCTTCAGAAGGGGAAGAATAGAGGTTTTTTTCCAGTCTAACGGAAAATGTTCCTCTGAATACATCGAATTAAAAATGGGTGTCAAAACTCGAGAGACTGGCTCTGCCGCTAACTTTAATATCGCTATCGGGCAAGGGTCCGAAGGGGACCCAGATTTCACCTGCATAAGATGATTACCAGTTTCTGCAACTGTAAGCTGGGCAAATTTGTCCAGTAGCTCTTTCTTTTCTAAATGTAGGTCAGCCGTTTGGCCCGCTGTATTCTTAGGGGTAACATTAGAGAAAGTGGAGAAAATGGCATCCACTTTCTCATAGAAGAAACTGGCCAATTTTTCACAAAGATCCTGACTAGGCGTAGATGTAATCGCCACTGGATTAGCCAGGCTAGTGACTGTATTAAATAGTTCCCTAGCTGAATTGTTTGCTCTGTTAATCTTCATGGAAAAAAATAGAAGCTTTGCCTGGTGAGTCTGCTGTTTGTATATGGCAAGGCCCCGTTTATACTCCTCCTTATCAGTATCCTCAGCAAGGTAATACCAGCTCGGGCTGTCAGCTCGGACAAAGACCCGACTTAGTGATTGGCAGAGAGCCACATACCCTGGAGGTGTGCTCTGAACCACAGCCTCAACACTTCCAAGCAAAGGAAGGAAAACCCTACACCCCAGATTTTTTTGACGTACCACATCACAGTCTTGTTGTCCGTCAAGATCTGGACAGACCAACCTTATTTAGATGGGAAGACTGCCTTCAGCACCAGCCGAATGACTCGCAGTTCTAACAGGTTGAATTCAAGAGCCTGTTCTTCCAGAGACCAGAGGCATTGGATCTCCAGATCCTCCAAATGATCCGTCACACCCTGAGATGGAGGCAACTCTCACTACCGTGATCACTGTTGGAGGGGGGTGTGAAGGCCATCCCACAAACCAGATGCACCTCGCTGCCCCACCCAAACACTTCCATCACAGTGCTGGGAGAGATCAGAATGAAGTCTGACAGGTCTCCCCTGTACAATAGCCACTGCTTGCAGCGGTGCCACCGCAGGGCCCTCATGTTCCAGTGTGCATGTGACATTCGAAGAGTGCAGGAAGCCAGCAGATCTAGGAGTATTAGGAATCTCAGGACTAGGGCTTGTGTTCCAGTGTAAAAGAAAGGGACCATCTCCCTTATATCGGCACTCCTCTGAAGCGGAGGGAAGGCGCAGAGAAGGGTGGTGGCCACCACTGACCCTATGAACTAAAGTTGTTGGGAGGGCCTCGGGTGACATTTGGGCTCATTGACTGAAAAGCCCAGGCTGAACGGTAGAGGTGCTGTTGACTTCAGGTGGTGCACTACCACCTGTGGCAACCGAGCTGGGATCAGCCAGTCGTGCAGGTATGAGAAAATCAGGATCCCCGACCGTATGAGATGGACAGCAACCACAGTGATCACCTTGTTTAAGACTTGAGGTGTCAAAGTTAATCCAAAAGGGAACACTGCAAACTTGTAGTGCTTAGAATCCACTACAAAGCACAAATACTTCTAGTGGGACTTAAGGGTTGAGATATACAAGTACACATCCGGCAAGTGACACCGTCCAATCTCCAGCTCCGAATGCCAGTAACACTTGGGCTAGGGTCAGCATTGGGAACTTTTCTTTTTGAGGGAGAAATTCAACTCCCTGAGGTCCAGGATCGGATGCGGGCAGCCGTCCTTCCTGGGTATTAGGAAATAATGGGAATAACATTGTCTCTTTTCCTATTACGGCACCAATATCACTGCTCTTTTCTGAAGAGGAACCAAAGAAGAGCTGCCACCTCCTGCAGTAAGGTGGCAAGGTGGTCTGGAGGATGGTAGGAATGCGGGGGTGGAATGTCGGGTGGAGCCTAAAGGAAAGGACGAAAGTAACCAATTTTCTACTATTTTAAGGACCCATTGATCCATAGTATTGGCTTTCCAGATGGTATAAAGGAGAACTTGCCCTCCCACTGTCTCAGAGTGGACTTGTGGAAGAGAACTACGAATGATGTCCTGGGAGGACAGGGTAGGACAAGGAAGGGGAGTAGGCTTGCTGGAGGGATACACAGCCTTTACCTCTGGCTTTACTCCCATACCTGCAGACCAGGAGGTTCTGGGGCTGTTGGTAGGGCTGTCGCCGACGACAGGAGAAACACCAATAGAATTCCTGAAACTGATGGTAGTCTCTTTGGGGTTGAGTTTGCTGGAGGCCAAGAGATGGTGCCCGTTGCCCTGCTGGCCTTGAAATGCTCCAATGCGGTGTCAGCCTTTTCCCCAAATAAACTAGTGCCATCAAATGGGAGATCCATCAGGTTAGCCGGCACGATTGGAGAATCCTGAGGTCCTGAGCCAGACATTGCGTTGAATGGAGATTGAGGTGTGCTCATAGCTCTTGCCATGTAGTCGGCCGTATGAATGAATGAATGAATATGCCATTTGTAAAGTGCACAGCTGTCTGGAAGATGTCCCGGCGCTGACAGAAAAGTAGAAATGAAGGCTGCCTAGATAGGACTAGCAGGACTGCAATAGCCAAGTTTTCAGACTTTTCCTAAATTAACATTCATCAGGAGAAGCTTAAATGTTTAATGGCAGAGCGTTCCAGAGTTTAGGGGCCAGATAGGAAAAAGATCAGCCGCCCAGGTGAGCACAGCGCACAGTAAATACCAAAACAAGCAGCAACTGATTAGAAGATCTAAACAGTCTAGAGGGAGCATAATGCTGAATTCTGTCCCGTAGGTAGACAGGACCATTGTGATGGAAAGCACAAAAAGTAAGCAGCAAGCATTTAAATGAAAATCGCATGCAGACCGGGAGCCAATGCAGAGACTTTAGGTGGCCAGAGATAGATTCATGTCTGGGAATCTTGAGCAACAGCCAGCCAGCAGTATTCTGAATCAACTGAAGGCGCTGGAGAAGATAATCTGGTAGGCCGAGATACAAAATGTTCGCATGACCAAGGCAAGAAGTGATCAAAGAGTGCACAATAGTTTTCCTAGTAAATTCAGGGACCAGGATCAAAAAAGTTTTAACACTTTTTCAAATAAAAAAACAGGTAATGAGAGAAAAGGTCATTATCAAATCTGACCCCTAGATTTCTGGCACCCTCCACAGGAGAGGGCGGAGTGCCAAGTTCCGCAGGTTCACCAGGCATTAGACCGAAGAAAAGGGGAACAGCGGAAAAGTATGACCTCAATTTTTGACGCATTCAGCTTTAGACAGCTGTGCTTCATCCATCCCGCCACTCTAACCAGACAAGATTGGAAAGAATGTGTACATTAGTATAGGCCTCAAAACAGGAGATCAAGAGTTGAGTATCATCCGCATATGACAGCATCTTCATCCTAAGAGGTTGAATAATTTCTGCCAGGATAGCCATATGGACATTGAAAAGAGTGGGAGTCAGGGCCAAGCCCTGCGGGCACCATAAAGAAGAGGCTTAAATGTAGACAGAAAAGACGGAAGAAAGACTGATTGAGATCGGTCTGATAAATAAGTCCCTAGTCACTGCAGCGCCAGGCCACCAGTGCCACAACCAGATCAACACTGAAGCAATACCCAGAGCGAGACCGTATCAAAGGACGTGGACAGATCTAGTAAAACCACTATTGCTGCACGCCCCTGATCAAGATTTGGTTTTACAAATTCAGTGAATTCCAACAGCGCCGATTCAGTGCTATGACAAGGCCTGAAGCCGGACTGGGAGTCATGAAGAAGATTATTAGCTTCAAGAAAATGGTTAAGTTGACAATTCACCTTTTTTGAAGAAACTTGGATAGAGCCGTAAGCAGAGAAATAGGCCTGTAGTTGGAGAGGACCTCCGGATCAGCAGATAGACTTTTTTATGAGGGGCAGTAAATAAGCATGTTACCAAGACGTGGGGACTACAGCCTGATGAAGGGAGTTGTTCAAATGATTGTTAGTTAATGGATTAGTCATTTGCCAGGCTTTAGACCGAATGGCAGGAGGACAGGAATCCGACGTAGATCCCGAGCAGCAGTTCAGAATAGCCTGAGCCGAAGCATCTAAAGAGATGCATCTTTTGACTCGAAGTGAGGTGCCCGAAGATGGATTTATAGACAGGCAGGACACAGTGATCAAGACAGATGAGTCATCATCTTAAAATTCAACATAGATGTTATCATTTTTTTCCTGAAAAAAGATAGATATGTTTTCACAGTTCAATTTAATACTTTATTTCGGCTTTCACAACCATAAAAATTCATGATACAAACAAGCATATTACTACCTCATTAAAACAAGAAAGCAAGTAATTTTATAAATAAGAGTAAACGATTAAAATTCATCATATACATTATATTAAAACCGAGAACGTTAGAGCCAGTACAGTATTTAAATCTGGTAGCCTTACTACCCCCTTCCACTGACAAGCCCATTTGATTAAATGTTTTCCTCGGCAGCCTATTAAAGTGCAAATGCATCTTATAGTTAATAGCACATAATACAAAAATAAACCTTTCACTAAAATGTAACCTTTAACTTGGTAGATCTAATTCTCCACGCCCGTAACAAAGATCTAAACAAACTAAACACAGTTAGCTCTTTTGTGTCACATCTAAAAATCCTGGATACTTCCCAGTAGTGGGTATTGCCCAACGACTTGCATACTGGAATAATCCATTTCTTGCGGGGTGTGGCATAGGTGGGACAAAAGAGCAAGAAGTGGTCCATTGATTCCTTCGGCTGTGAACAAAAGGGGCAATTGGGAGTTGTGGGCTATTTTTGTCCCAAGTTGAGGTGAAAGAATTTAATGGAAAAATGCTTTATATATAAGGTTTTAGCCTGGGATGGGCATATTCTATCCAAAAAGGACTCAAAACACGGGCAACTTTTGTGACTCAAAAACTTCTTGGTTAAGCTCCCCACTTTTTGATCTTTCCAGGTTTGTTCCAATATGCAGTCCCAATAGGCTTGTTTCAGTGGTACAGTGACACCCTTTGCCATTGTATCAGGAGAGAAATGTTTTCACATAAAACTGCCGATGGCAGAATTTGCTGAGAGCAGGCTTTTGGTGACAGTACTGATTGACCAATTTAAAAAATCTCTTTGTTGATGTTAGAGGCAGTACTTAATTTGTAAAAATGTATGTGCCAGGGTCCTTCTCGGGAGGCCATTCCCATCTGTACCACTCACTGCCCTTACCATCACTGCCAATGACAGTGCCAACACAACTAGTAAACACTGTACTCCTACAAGTGTGACAATTCAGACTATTCCAGGCCACCCAAAACGATAACAATTGTGTGAGTAGCAGGTATTATTAATTTGTAATGTATATTGACTTATTAACCAATGTTGTTGGGCTCACTTCAAAATTAGACAGACCACACCACCATGTGGTGGGCTGTCAGAGCGGAAGCTGACAATTAAATGCTGGTGCCAAGCACCAGATACCAATAGCTCAAATTAAGCACTGGCTCGAGGCCGCCACAATTTAATTGACAAAATGTGCCAATTGAGCATTACGGATAGCCCCATGGCAGTCTCTCAGTGACCGTTTATAAACTGCTTCCTCAGCAGCCCTGAATCCTTTCCTCCAAAGAAGCTCATGTTTCTTACTACTTGATTTAGCGCAAGCAAGCGCAGGCATAAACCAAGGAGTAGAAGGGCAGGCTATAGATGACATTTTACTTCTGACCAGAGCAATGGATTCGATCATCGCAGACAGCCAGTTGTTAAAGGAGAGGATGTCAAGGTCAGGATCACCACATAATTGCGGAACATGCCTAGAGAGGTTTGATGCCAAATTAAACTCATTTACTTTATGCTATGAAGTATGAAGGCCCAACTTGATGATATGCATGGAAGCTTTCTGTTTAACCTTTAGTATCTCTTTGACGTGTTCTCACATGTCCTCCGAGATATGCGGCGCAACAGCTGGGCCATGTCCAATAAAGCGTGCATATAACGAGCTAACAGGCTATTGGCCATCAGAGATTTTAGTGCCACACTGCCAGCTGAGAAAGCACTCTTTCCCTATGCTTCCAATTGCTGTTCCAGTTGTTGGGAACTTGCCCGCCATCTGGCTTATGGAGCAGGCGGCTTGAATGACTAAACTCTCAAGAGAGGGGTGTGCGGAGAGGAAGGCTGGGTCCCAAGGGCAGGTTGATAACATCTTGCTGCTAGTCTACTAACTGCAGGTGCCAAAGAGAGTTTCTCCAGGCTGCCAGGACAGGTTATATCAAGTCTTCATTGAAGGGCAGAAATGGCTCTGATGTAGGAGCCAATGGAATCAAGACCTCTGTGAGAACATTAGTTTTACATCTACCGAAGGCAGCTTCAGATCCAAAACTTCCATTGCTTTTCTGAACATGGAGAGGGACGACACGAGCTCTGGAGTAACCTGCCTAGTAGGGAAATCTATCCCCATCTCTGTTGAAGTGTCAAGCCCACTGCTGAGGACAGCTCAGGCACCTCATAAGGCTGTTCATCATCATCACAGTGGACATATATGTTCAGGGTGTCAAAGTCTGTCCTGAACACGTCATGGATTTTTCGCCAATATTCGTCTTCTTCAATGAGCCACTGGCTCCTCACTCAGCAGAGGATGGGAGGGTGGCGAGGTGGTATCAGTAGCAGTGGCGTAACAAAGGCCCCTGCACCCCCCACAGAGCAGAGAGCCCCGAGCTCCAGGGGGCCCTCACAGCACAGTACCCTGTCCTGGAGCTCCTGAGTGATTCCGGAGAGGGGGCGGGCCTGCATGTACTTTGCAGGGGGTCCCCCTCAAGTTTCGTTACGCCACTGATCATGAGATTCTGTGGCAGCGCCGAGCACAGCTCCAATGGTGGAACAGGTAAGAGCATATGGAGCTGAAGGTTCTGTACCATATGGTGCCAAAAGCATCAAAATTGGGAGGCCGAAAGGTACCCCATCTCCCCATGGCGTACCAGATGGAGTAGAGTCCCTAGCTAAAATGCTGAACATGGAGTTTAGGAAAACCGCAAGGCTCATACCTGGCGCCGGAAAGGATGGAAGCGTGCTGCAAATATAAGTATTGCCGAAGCCGGCACCAGTGGGTTCGAAGAGGTCTATGACGACGACAGTGGGATTGGCTCAGAGGACGGGTCTGGTTGAGAAGCTGTTGTGAAGCCACTAGGAGGAGGGTTAGAAGTTTCTACCACAACTAACTCCTGCTCCAAGGATGATCCTGTGCGAGACCGGGGTCCTCTATGAGACCTAGCTTTTCCATGTTTTTAGGTCTCGCCTGAGCCAGCGCATGCGCTGCTCTTTAGGTCTCGCCTGAGCCAGCGCTGCACTGGCGAGACGTTTAGTAAGTGGGCTTCAAAAAGCCGACCACAGCTTTTTGTGTGGCCTAGAGCGCGCGGTTACGCGCACAGTTACGAGCACAGGCGCCATCTGGCTTTCCTGTCTTGTCATGTCTCATTAAGTGCATTGCTCGCGGGCACCCTTACAGCCCACGATCGCGATCACTTTCACTTTCACGGCCGCGTCACTTTCACGGCCTCGCGGCCAATGCTTGTTTTTATTTCCTTTTAGCGCGCGCCTCCTCGCTCGCACCTCTGCCCGTCATTGCTTCCGTCCTTCCGGCGCCTGTCACTCCGTCTGAGCACACTCGCTGAGAGTAATGGGCATCCGCTTTTAAGCAATGCTTGTTTTATTTGCCGATTGCTTTGGTGTTAAAATAAAAAAAAAAGAACATTGTTATTGTATATGTGGCAACATGCTCCATAATTTGTATTTTCTTGTCCCATAATTTTGCCATTCTTGCCACACAATATGTTTTTTAAATGCCGCAAACTTTGTGTGGGGCCCTTATCACACTTTTGGGCACACTCAAAAGGGGGATGTTACGGAGACAAGTTACCATCCCCAAACTAATTTCTGGATGTGTTCGCCTATCGCCACCTGCAGGCCAAAACTATAATTTGTGTGCTGTAATCATATGCAATCGCCACAAGAAAGATCTGAATGGCGTCTGTTGATAGGGTTGAACGTGTGATTTTAAGGAGTTCTGCCTACAAAAGGTATTCCCTGTTCTTGTTTCCAAACATCGTCTCTTCATTCTTCCCTGGTTTAGGTCACCCTTCCATGTTCCATTCCTTCGTTCCTTCTTACATGTTCGCTCCCTCGCTTTCTAACACTATTCTCCGTCGCCACCGCGTTTCTTAATTTCCAGCCTGTCGTTCCCCTTTCTCATTTTCTATCCTGCTCTCTCAGTCACCATCTCTCTTCCCCCTTAGACCTACCATCCTATCTTCTCTGTTTCATCCCTTTCTTTATCGGGGTATCTCTTCTTTTTCTTTGATGCTCTCCCGAACTATTTTCTGTCCCTGTCGACCCAATCTACCGCTCTTTCACACACTCGCATGAAGCGCCTTTTCTCACCCTCTCCTGCTCCCTTGATATCTCTTTCTCTCCCCTCTTAGACCCCTTGTTCTCAATGGTCTTTTTCATTCCAGACTCTCTTCCCTTGCTCACGGACTCTCCCCACTTTTCCTCCCCTCACTCTCCCAGAATCTCCGCTCCATACGTGAACGAAGCGATACAAAAGGGGATGATGGACGGAACGTTTGAGCCAATCAAACACTCACCCCCAGTCAACTGATCTGGGTTTAATCCATCATCATTCTTTAGCTCACTCCACCACCCCAGTTCAGACATGGCCATATGCAAATCAGTCTGACCCTGTGCCTCATGGGAACAGTCCAGCACGAACTGCCAAGCCATGTCTTCCCTGGACCGGAAACAAGCATCCTAGGACCGGTTTCTGGCATTCCAGCCGTCATCAGCCAGGCTTGCTTGAATCCAGTGGCAAAGTGAGCAAGGGACCCACGTCTGGGCATACCCCCGCCAACTTAGGGCGAACAAAGCGATACAAAAGGGGATGATGGACGGAACGTTTGAGCCAATCAAACACTCACCCCCAGTCAACTGATCTGGGTTTAATCCATCATCATTCTTTAGCTCACTCCACCACCCCAGTTCAGACATGGCCATATGCAAATCAGTCTGACCCTGTGCCTCATGGGAACAGTCCAGCACGAACTGCCAAGCCATGTCTTCCCTGGACCGGAAACGAGCATCCTAGGACCGGTTTCTGGCATTCCAGCCGTCATCAGCCAGGCTTGCTTGAATCCAGTGGCAAAGTGAGCAAGGGACCCACGTCTGGGCATACCCCCGCCAACTTAGGGCGAACAAAGCGATACAAAAGGGGATGATGGACGGAACGTTTGAGCCAATCAAACACTCACCCCCAGTCAACTGATCTGGGTTTAATCCATCATCATTCTTTAGCTCACTCCACCACCCCAGTTCAGACATGGCCATATGCAAATCAGTCTGACCCTGTGCCTCATGGGAACAGTCCAGCACGAACTGCCAAGCCATGTCTTCCCTGGACCGGAAACAAGCATCCTAGGACCGGTTTCTGGCATTCCAGCCGTCATCAGCCAGGCTTGCTTGAATCCAGTGGCAAAGTGAGCAAGGGACCCACGTCTGGGCATACCCCCGCCAACTTAGGGCGAACAAAGCGATACAAAAGGGGATGATGGACGGAACGTTTGAGCCAATCAAACACTCACCCCCAGTCAACTGATCTGGGTTTAATCCATCATCATTCTTTAGCTCACTCCACCACCCCAGTTCAGACATGGCCATATGCAAATCAGTCTGACCCTGTGCCTCATGGGAACAGTCCAGCACGAACTGCCAAGCCATGTCTTCCCTGGACCGGAAACAAGCATCCTAGGACCGGTTTCTGGCATTCCAGCCGTCATCAGCCAGGCTTGCTTGAATCCAGTGGCAAAGTGAGCAAGGGACCCACGTCTGGGCATACCCCCGCCAACTTAGGGCGAACAAAGCGATACAAAAGGGGATGATGGACGGAACGTTTGAGCCAATCAAACACTCACCCCCAGTCAACTGATCTGGGTTTAATCCATCATCATTCTTTAGCTCACTCCACCACCCCAGTTCAGACATGGCCATATGCAAATCAGTCTGACCCTGTGCCTCATGGGAACAGTCCAGCACGAACTGCCAAGCCATGTCTTCCCTGGACCGGAAACAAGCATCCTAGGACCGGTTTCTGGCATTCCAGCCGTCATCAGCCAGGCTTGCTTGAATCCAGTGGCAAAGTGAGCAAGGGACCCACGTCTGGGCATACCCCCGCCAACTTAGGGGCGAACAAAGCGATACAAAAGGGGATGATGGACGGAACGTTTGAGCCAATCAAACACTCACCCCCAGTCAACTGATCTGGGTTTAATCCATCATCATTCTTTAGCTCACTCCACCACCCCAGTTCAGACATGGCCATATGCAAATCAGTCTGACCCTGTGCCTCATGGGAACAGTCCAGCACGAACTGCCAAGCCATGTCTTCCCTGGACCGGAAACAAGCATCCTAGGACCGGTTTCTGGCATTCCAGCCGTCATCAGCCAGGCTTGCTTGAATCCAGTGGCAAAGTGAGCAAGGGACCCACGTCTGGGCATACCCCCGCCAACTTAGGGCGAACAAAGCGATACAAAGGGGATGATGGACGGAACGTTTGAGCCAATCAAACACTCACCCCCAGTCAACTGATCTGGGTTTAATCCATCATCATTCTTTAGCTCACTCCACCACCCCAGTTCAGACATGGCCATATGCAAATCAGTCTGACCCTGTGCCTCATGGGAACAGTCCAGCACGAACTGCCAAGCCATGTCTTCCCTGGACCGGAAACAAGCATCCTAGGACCGGTTTCTGGCATTCCAGCCGTCATCAGCCAGGCTTGCTTGAATCCAGTGGCAAAGTGAGCAAGGGACCCACGTCTGGGCATACCCCCGCCAACTTAGGGCGAACAAAGCGATACAAAAGGGGATGATGGACGGAACGTTTGAGCCAATCAAACACTCACCCCCAGTCAACTGATCTGGGTTTAATCCATCATCATTCTTTAGCTCACTCCACCACCCCAGTTCAGACATGGCCATATGCAAATCAGTCTGACCCTGTGCCTCATGGGAACAGTCCAGCACGAACTGCCAAGCCATGTCTTCCCTGGACCGGAAACAAGCATCCTAGGACCGGTTTCTGGCATTCCAGCCGTCATCAGCCAGGCTTGCTTGAATCCAGTGGCAAAGTGAGCAAGGGACCCACGTCTGGGCATACCCCCGCCAACTTAGGGCGAACAAAGCGATACAAAAGGGGATGATGGACGGAACGTTTGAGCCAATCAAACACTCACCCCCAGTCAACTGATCTGGGTTTAATCCATCATCATTCTTTAGCTCACTCCACCACCCCAGTTCAGACATGGCCATATGCAAATCAGTCTGACCCTGTGCCTCATGGGAACAGTCCAGCACGAACTGCCAAGCCATGTCTTCCCTGGACCGGAAACAAGCATCCTAGGACCGGTTTCTGGCATTCCAGCCGTCATCAGCCAGGCTTGCTTGAATCCAGTGGCAAAGTGAGCAAGGGACCCACGTCTGGGCATACCCCCGCCAACTTAGGGCGAACAAAGCGATACAAAAGGGGATGATGGACGGAACGTTTGAGCCAATCAAACACTCACCCCCAGTCAACTGATCTGGGTTTAATCCATCATCATTCTTTAGCTCACTCCACCACCCCAGTTCAGACATGGCCATATGCAAATCAGTCTGACCCTGTGCCTCATGGGAACAGTCCAGCACGAACTGCCAAGCCATGTCTTCCCTGGACCGGAAACAAGCATCCTAGGACCGGTTTCTGGCATTCCAGCCGTCATCAGCCAGGCTTGCTTGAATCCAGTGGCAAAGTGAGCAAGGGACCCACGTCTGGGCATACCCCCGCCAACTTAGGGCGAACAAAGCGATACAAAAGGGGATGATGGACGGAGCGTTTGAGCCAATCAAACACTCACCCCCAGTCAACTGATCTGGGTTTAATCCATCATCATTCTTTAGCTCACTCCACCACCCCAGTTCAGACATGGCCATATGCAAATCAGTCTGACCCTGTGCCTCATGGGAACAGTCCAGCACGAACTGCCAAGCCATGTCTTCCCTGGACCGGAAACAAGCATCCTAGGACCGGTTTCTGGCATTCCAGCCGTCATCAGCCAGGCTTGCTTGAATCCAGTGGCAAAGTGAGCAAGGGACCCACGTCTGGGCATACCCCGCCAACTTAGGGCGAACAAAGCGATACAAAAGGGGATGATGGACGGAACGTTTGAGCCAATCAAACACTCACCCCCAGTCAACTGATCTGGGTTTAATCCATCATCATTCTTTAGCTCACTCCACCACCCCAGTTCAGACATGGCCATATGCAAATCAGTCTGACCCTGTGCCTCATGGGAACAGTCCAGCACGAACTGCCAAGCCATGTCTTCCCTGGACCGGAAACAAGCATCCTAGGACCGGTTTCTGGCATTCCAGCCGTCATCAGCCAGGCTTGCTTGAATCCAGTGGCAAAGTGAGCAAGGGACCCACGTCTGGGCATACCCCCGCCAACTTAGGGCGAACAAAGCGATACAAAGGGGATGATGGACGGAACGTTTGAGCCAATCAAACACTCACCCCCAGTCAACTGATCTGGGTTTAATCCATCATCATTCTTTAGCTCACTCCACCACCCCAGTTCAGACATGGCCATATGCAAATCAGTCTGACCCTGTGCCTCATGGGAACAGTCCAGCACGAACTGCCAAGCCATGTCTTCCCTGGACCGGAAACAAGCATCCTAGGACCGGTTTCTGGCATTCCAGCCGTCATCAGCCAGGCTTGCTTGAATCCAGTGGCAAAGTGAGCAAGGGACCCACGTCTGGGCATACCCCGCCAACTTAGGGCGAACAAAGCGATACAAAGGGGATGATGGACGGAACGTTTGAGCCAATCAAACACTCACCCCCAGTCAACTGATCTGGGTTTAATCCATCATCATTCTTTAGCTCACTCCACCACCCCAGTTCAGACATGGCCATATGCAAATCAGTCTGACCCTGTGCCTCATGGGAACAGTCCAGCACGAACTGCCAAGCCATGTCTTCCCTGGACCGGAAACAAGCATCCTAGGACCGGTTTCTGGCATTCCAGCCGTCATCAGCCAGGCTTGCTTGAATCCAGTGGCAAAGTGAGCAAGGGACCCACGTCTGGGCATACCCCCGCCAACTTAGGGCGAACAAAGCGATACAAAAGGGGATGATGGACGGAACGTTTGAGCCAATCAAACCCTCACCCCCAGTCAACTGATCTGGGTTTAATCCATCATCATTCTTTAGCTCACTCCACCACCCCAGTTCAGACATGGCCATATGCAAATCAGTCTGACCCTGTGCCTCATGGGAACAGTCCAGCACGAACTGCCAAGCCATGTCTTCCCTGGACCGGAAACAAGCATCCTAGGACCGGTTTCTGGCATTCCAGCCGTCATCAGCCAGGCTTGCTTGAATCCAGTGGCAAAGTGAGCAAGGGACCCACGTCTGGGCATACCCCCGCCAACTTAGGGCGAACAAAGCGATACAAAAGGGGATGATGGACGGAGCGTTTGAGCCAATCAAACACTCACCCCCAGTCAACTGATCTGGGTTTAATCCATCATCATTCTTTAGCTCACTCCACCACCCCAGTTCAGACATGGCCATATGCAAATCAGTCTGACCCTGTGCCTCATGGGAACAGTCCAGCACGAACTGCCAAGCCATGTCTTCCCTGGACCGGAAACAAGCATCCTAGGACCGGTTTCTGGCATTCCAGCCGTCATCAGCCAGGCTTGCTTGAATCCAGTGGCAAAGTGCTGGACTGTTCCCATGAGGCACAGGGTCAGACTGATTTGCATATGGCCATGTCTGAACTGGGGTGGTGGAGTGAGCTAAAGAATGATGATGGATTAAACCCAGATCAGTTGACTGGGGGTGAGTGTTTGATTGGCTCAAACGTTCCGTCCATCATCCCCCTTTGTATCGCTTGGTCGCCCTAAGTTGGCGGGGGTATGCCCAGACGTGGGTCCCTTGCTCACTTTGCCACTGGATTCAAGCAAGCCTGGCTGATGACGGCTGAAATGCCAGAAACCGGTCCTAGGATGCTTGTTTCCGGTCCAGGAAGACATGGCTTGGCAGTTCGGGCTGGACTGTTCCCATGAGGCACAGGGTCAGACTGATTTGCATATGGCCATGTCTGAACTGGGGTGGTGGAGTGAGCTAAAGAATGATGATGGATTAAACCCAGATCAGTTGACTGGAGTGAGTGTTTGATTGGCTCAAACGTTCCGTCCATCATCCCCTTTTGTATCGCTTTGGTCAGCCCTAAGTTGGCGGGGTATGCCCAGACGTGGGTCCCTTGCTCACTTTGCCACTGGATTCAAGCAAGCCTGGCTGATGACGGCTGAAATGCCAGAAACCGGTCCTAGGATGCTTGTTTCCGGTCCAGGAAGACATGGCTTGGCAGTTCGGGCTGGACTGTTCCCATGAGGCACAGGGTCAGACTGATTTGCATGGCCATGTCTGAACTGGGTGGTGGAGTGAGCTAAAGAATGATGATGGATTAAACCCAGATCAGTTGACTGGGGTGAGTGTTTGATTGGCTCAAACGTTCCGTCCATCATCCCCTTTTGTATCGCTTGGTCGCCCTAAGTTGGCGAGGGTATGCCCAGACGTGGGTCCCTTGCTCACTTTGCCACTGGATTCAAGCAAGCCTGGCTGATGACGGCTGAAATGCCAGAAGCCGGTCCTAGGATGCTTGTTTCCGGTCCAGGGAAGACATGGCTTGGCAGTTCGAGCTGGACTGTTCCCATGAGGCACAGGGTCAGACTGATTTGCATATGGCCATGTCTGAACTGGGGTGGTGGAGTGAGCTAAAGAATGATGATGGATTAAACCCAGATCAGTTGACTGGGGGTGAGTGTTTGATTGGCTCAAACGTTCCGTCCATCATCCCCTTTTGTATCGCCATACGTGAACGAGCCAGGACATCATACATGGTCTCACTAGCTCCTCCTTTTCTCATTGCTTTCCCTATCTTCTCAACCTCATCTCTCTTCATACTTTGCCCCGTCTCCTCCTTTTGTCTTTTTCATTCCAGTTTCCCGCCACTCTGTCCTCCTTTACATCTCCTGCTCATCACTCTTCTGAACCCTTCTTCTCCCTGGTCCTGTTTCTACTTTGTGCTTTCTTCGCCACCTTTTCTCCCTCACTTCACCATCTTCTCGGACCCTCATCTTCTCCTCTTTCCCTTTCCTATTTTTATATCTGCATTGTCCTTTTCCATCACTCACTCCCTTACGTTGTCGCCTACCTCTCTCCCACTTTATATGTCTACCCTCTTCTGACCGCTCCTTTCGTCACACCTTTCTTCCCCTTTATAGCCCATCTCTTTATCCCGCCCGTCTTTCATATTCTGCCATATTTTTCCTTTTTTACATTACCTTCCTGTGCTCCCATCAGTCTCCCTTCATAAATTCCTTATTGTCTTACACACTCTCCAGCCCCCTCTGCCCTTACCAATCCTACCTCTCTTTCATCTCTTTGCACCTCGCCATGAAACTTCTCTCCCACCGACTCCATCTTGAATGACGTCACTTCATTTCAAGAACCTTTGATGTTCCTAAACACACCTTGCCCTCAGCCCACTCCCTCACCCAACCCCCCTCGCTCTCTCTCTACACACTCTTACTTCACTTCCTGTCACTCTCTCCCTCCTGCTCCTTCTCGCCTTCCTCTGACTCTCCATCTGTCTTGTTCTCTGCCTGCCCCGCCCTCTCTAGCCTCTCTTCAACAGTCAAAGCCTTCTCTTTCTCCCCCCTCTCTCGCTCTTGAACCCCCACCCCCCCAGCCCTTCTCACTCACACAGATATCTAAGCCTCAGAAATATATTTCTGGGGAACCTTGGTAAATTGTAATTGCATTTATATAACACTTACTACCCCTGACGAGGTGCTGAAGCGCTTTACCCTGGGCAGCATGCTGCTACCGAACCCAAGGTTAGTGGCTAGTCATGTTATTGGGGTTAGTTTAGTGACTCAAGCAACTATTCCATGCATTCACTAGAATTTCCTTGGGGTAGATGAAATAAATAGCAGTTGGGTGTTAACATTAGTGGGGTGGGTGGAGTGGTTGAGGTATGTGAGTTGATGCAGATGTTTATTGGGATTCTTCATGCTGATGTTTGGTGGGATTAATAAAATACAGATGAATGCAGATATTCTGAACCCTTTCCAAGTTACAAGCAATAGGCAGTTCTCGGGCACAGCCTCCTTGTCCTAGCCTCATCGCAGCCCTGGGCCCTTTGGGCAGCAAACCACTCACTGGTGTTGTTTGAAGACCTAAACCTTGCCATCAAATAGAAAACAAGCATTGGCATAGCCAATAGGTTTCGCCTTTGGGACCTTATAAGTGTTTAGCCATGCAACAGTTGATGTTGTTGCACCAAGGATATTGTGCTGCCTAACTAAATACTTATAAGGTCCCAAAAGCGAGACCTATTGGCTATGCCAATCCTTGTTTTTGCTTCCTATGCTTTTTTCCCCTGAACAGTGCTAGGATGGAGATCTGGAGCATGGCCCAGGCCTGGGCGGAGTATGCGGGGTTTCGCGTAGTGACAAAAAACGCCGCCAAGCTACCCGGAGTTCCGCGAGCTGTGGAGTGCATTACCCAGTGTGGCTCACACTGATTTTTAGCACTGGGTGTTTGTCCTGCGCTGTAAAATCAGCACAAACTGCATCACACGCAGTGCAAGAGGGCGCTGCTTCTTTCTGCCGCTCGAGCAGAAGTTTTGCTCGAGCGGCAGCTTCCTCAACGCGAACGAAAGGTTTCTCAACATGAGCGGTAGCGACCATCCATGTTGAGAAATCTCGCTGGGAAGCGTTCTAGCGTTGGATTTTCCTCGCTACAACTTACCGTTGGCGATCGCGGAAAAAACTCTGCTCCGCTATGCAGAGCAAGTTTTTGGGAACTCCACGAGCTGTGCGGAATGCGAAAAACTCCGCAAACGGAGCGGAGTTCACCGCCCAGGCCTAGCCTCGACCTGTCCTGTGCCATGGGTAGCAAGCTTTGGTAGGAGTCATAATAGCATGATTGGTGGTCAAACCCCAAGCACCATAAACATATGGTGTGCGGGTCAGTGATAGTCATCTGTCCCATGTATCACTACATAGCTTTAAGCCTGAATGTTTTAGAGGAAGCATAGTACAGTACTAGTTAAATCTGTTGTGAGGAAATCTCAGGATTCTCAAGCGAGAACGAGCTTCAGGTACACATCGAAGGATGCTGAAAAAAGGAAGCCAACGTTGTTTTGCAGAGTGCGCCTTTTATGGCTTCGGTGATGTCATGTGGTGCACCCTGCCAGCGCCCCCTACAGGTGACGCAAGAGCTTTGAAGTTCAGTGACGGGATCCAATATGGTGCATGCAATTACTCTACAGATGAGAAATCTGCTGGTAGAAGTAACCATCAGAAGCCAAGCAAGAGGACTTAATTTCTGATCATCCGCCTTCACAAGAAGTGACATTACTGGTTTCCTGCAAGAAGTGACATCACTGGTTTCTGTCAAAAACTATCTTTAAAAGAAGAAGCAAAGCAAGAGGACTCCATTTCCCATCATCCATCTGCACAAGGCCCACTGCTCCCTTGCGCTCCACCCCCCCTCCCAGGACCTACTTAATGGCAGCCCAGCAGACATGTGCAGTAGGTGCACCACTGGTGCATCAAAGGTAAGCCCGTCTGAGCCAGTCTGTGCCTGGACTGCTCCCAGAGCCAGGAACCCTGTTCCTCTCTCCACCCATCGCCACCCTGCTGCGCTCTTCCACTTTCTCAACCCCAGCTGCCATTCCCCACACTGCTGCCACACCGCACCACACAAGGTGGGAGCATTCACATGTCTCCTGTAAGTGTTTATGAACTCTCACACCCTACATCGACTACATCCACAAAAACAGCACCCTTAACCGCACTCGCTCACACTCTCCAAAACCAGCCACCCACTCGCGCTCATACAGACCAACTACCATTCACATCAACTAGCCACACTTGCTTGCAGGCTCCCCAACACCTGTTTGCTTACAAAACATGCCACAGAGATATGGGCCCTACTGCATGACAACGCTCTGGAGCTGCTCATCCTCACAGAAACATGGCTAAACCCAACCTCTGCACCGGACATTGCTATAGCCAGCCCCGCCAGCAAGAAGATCGACAGGCAAGGCCATCAGCACAAGCCCAGAGGCAGAATCATTATTAAATTCAAAGACACTATGAGCTGCCCCCCCCCTACACAGACATCCCCACTAGTTATATGGAACATCTCACATTCAACATACTTATCACAGCCAATTTTTCCCTGGGCAGAATAAAGACCACAAGGACCCCGTACAAATTTTGTTAGAGACATCACAGACTTCGTCGCACCACTCATCATAAACGCCAGCACATTAATTCTCTTCAGAGACCTTAACTTTCACCTAAAGGACCGCACCAACCCAAACTCTAAGCACCTTCGAGCAAACCCCAGAAACCTCGGTGTCAACCAGCACGTTATCAAACCCACCCACACCACAGGACACCTATGGGACCAGATTTTCTCTTCAATCAGCAACATCACCATTGACAAGCCAGCAACTATGACCTGGATAGACCATGCGCTCGTCAGTTTTAGCAGACCAATCCCACACCACCAGAGACCCATCTCACCGCCACAGCTGGAAAAGTGTCACAGAATAGGACTGGGCTTCTGCCCTCTGTAGGCACCGAGCCAAACACACCAGTAACTCGACGAAAGCCATCGAGAAACTAAATAGGGACTCAGGCTGACGAAACGCCACTGCCAGCAACTGGAGAGCAAATGAAGAACAAGTCAAGACACCACAGATAAAGACATCTTATTCTTGTATCTTGCTTATTGAGATGATTGAGGAAAGTGCTTAATTTCCTCGCAGAGGATGCCTAGAGGACTGCGATTCAAGCACTGGTCACGTCCAGGCTTGATTACTGCAACGCAAACACAAGGAGATGATGGACGGAGCGCTGAAACTTTTCAGACACTCACCCCCAAGTCACAGATCTGGGTTGAATCCCTCATCATTCTTTAGCTCACTTCGCCACCTCAGTTCAGACCCAGCTATATGCAAATCAGTCTTGACCCTGTGCCTCATGGGAACAGTCCAGCCCGAACTCCCAAGCCAGGTCTTCCCTGAACCGGAAACAAGCATCCTGGGACCGGTTTCGGGGTAACACCCTTCATCAGCCAGGCTAGCTTGAATCCAGTGGCAAAGTGAGCAAGGGACCCACGTCTGGGCATACCCTGCCAACTTAGGGCGAACAAAGCAAACACAAGGAGATGATGGATGGAGCGCTGATCTGTGACTGGGGACGAGTGTCTGAAAAGTTTCAGCGCTCCGTCCATCATCTCCTTGTGTTTGCTTTGTTCGCCCTAAGTTGGCAGGGTATGCCCAGACGTGGGTCCCTTGCTCACTTTGCCACTGGATTCAAGCTAGCCTGGCTGATGAAGGGTGTTACCCAGAAACCGGTCCCAGGATGCTTGTTTCCGGTTCAGGGAAGACCTGGCTTGGCAGTTCGGGCTGGACTGTTCCCATGAGGCACAGGGTCAAGACTGATTTGCATATAGCCAAGTCTGAACTGAGGTGGCGAAGTGAGCTAAAGAATGATGATGGATAACCAGATCTGTGACTGGGGGTGAGTGTCTGAAAAGTTTCAGCGCTCCGTCCATCATCTCCTTGTGTTTGCTTTGATTATTTCAACTTCTTGTATCTGGGGGCATCTCAGGCCCAGTTAAATAGACTGCAACGGGTCCAGAACCTGACAGCGCGTGTTTTGTTTAAGCTTCCAAGGCGGGCCTCTGTCAGACCCACGCTGCGAAAACTACATTGGCTTCCAATAAGGAATAGGGTTCTTTTTAAAGCACTCTGTTACTGCTTTAAGGCTCTCTGCCTCCAGGGTCCCCAGTATCAGAGGATGGTGAAAACTTATGTGCCATTGAGAAATCTAAGATCGGCGGCAGATAAGCAGGCCATTGTGCTGAGATTCAAACGAGTTAGAGAAGGAGACAGTTCCTTTGGCTTTTTAGCTCCTGCTGCATGGAATAACCTTCCCATGGAATTTGGTTAATTACATCTGAACCCCTTTTCAGGAAGAAGCTAAAGACTGGCTGTTTGGCCTAAAGTAACCCCTTGCTCTGTGCCAGTACTCTAGAGCTACGATACTCCAGTGGAGTAGCCATGAGCTTTATAAATTGTATTATCTTCAAATCAATCCTAAGATGCTACCATCAGCAGATATAGAACACACACCAAGCGCACAGCTCTTGCACACCGCATCGACGCAGGCACAAACAGCAGAAAGGAAATCTTCTCCATCATCAAAGACTTCACTGCGCTTTCTGCTGCATCCAGCAACATCACCCCTTTGCAAGACCTTTGCAACAACCTCTCTAAATTAGTCTCTAACAAAATCACCTCCATATATGGCAACTTCGACCCTCAAGGAGACTCTGTCAAAGTCGCAACTCAACTTCCTATCATGGCCGAAGAACGAACCCTGACCATGTGGCTCACCATCACCACCGTCAAAACTGATGCTACCATGAAGACCATCCACTCGGGGGCTCCATCTGACCCATACCCCCACCAAGCCTTCACTAAAGGACTCCTATTGCTCAGCGAAGCACTAACACCTGTCCTCAACGCCTCCATCGACTCAGACACATTCTAGGGCACCTAGAAACACACCATCATCGTGCCCCTGTTCAAGAAATCATCCGCTGACCCAGCCACGCTCTCCAACTACAGACCCATCTCCCTCCTACCATAATCTACCAAAGTACTCGAGAAACGAAATCGACTGATGCCTCATCAGCCACCTCACTAACGATCAACTCCTAACGCCATGCAGTCCGCATTCAGGCTCAACCACAGTACAGAACTGGCACTTATCACCACCACAGATGATACCTGCATGATCCTTGACAAAGGAGAGACAGGAGTCCTCATTCTCCTGGAACCCTCTGCACATTTGTCATGGTCTCACACTCCAACCTCATCAGGCGCCTGCACAAGATTGACATCCAAGGACGAGCTCCCCACTGGATCGGCTCCTTCTTAATGAATAGGCAAGACTGGACGCGCACACACCTGGTCAATGCCAGGATACCCTCGAGAGTGACAGTGCGCTTTACAAATACACATAACATAACATCAGAAAGAATAGTGTTCCTGCAATGAGGGCACCCAGCCACCTGTTCACAGGTTGCGTCTGATGCTTATTTACAAATCAGAGGCGCCCTCCGTCACATAGGTACGAAGGGCTTAGAGCGCCTCACTCCAACCACAGGGTGGCAGTGCCTGGGTGGCACTATGCTCTGCGAGGGAGCCTGGGTAGTGCCTCCAGTCACTTCAGGTCGGTTACTCATCAGTAGCTCCCCTTACTGAATGGAACCCTAGGTGCCCAGACACACTGTTTAAAAAATCTTGTCTTCATGAGCCATATTCACCCATCACTGCCTTTAAAGAACAGTCTGGTCCTACGGAGAAACTACACCGAAATGAAACTTCACCGAAATGAAACTTCACCGAAATGAAACTTCACCGAAACGAAACTTCACCGAAATTAAACTACACCGAAATGGAGCAAAGCAGATTGGTTCCACTAAGCAAACTATCTTTATATTTTATAACGGGTGACAAGTGCGCTGCACATAACATTACAGAGTTTGTAGAGTGCCAAGTGTTCTCCTGGGGTATAGTTGAACCGGCTGCATGCAACAACCTAGGTTAGCAACCGCAGTTTCTTCTTGAAGTGCGGTAGTACACTTAAGGGGCCCCCTGCAGCTCGCAGACCCTACCCTGGTGGTTCCACACCTATTGCTACACAGACCACACTAGAGAGAAGAATTAACCTGCAGGCCAGGGTCAAAAACCACATTTTTTCCGTCACAAATGAAGAGCTCGCCATTTTGCTGCTATGAAACGATGCAACTATTCAGCTTAAAGGTTAAGTTGAGCTCGACGTTTGTTCCTGGGAGTCATATTATAATGCAGCAGCGTTTGCTTTAAACCATTGTAGCATCCCTCAGATGGTTTACAGCAGTGCAAGCGTTTTGCAGCCAAACCCGACTGCGGCGTCAACAGCTGAAAATGAGAAAAAAAGTAATGTACATATTTGCACCGCGGTAAAGCGACCGCAGCACATCAATCTTCTCATAAAGTAGTCAGGTTTGATAAATGCAATTGATTTCACTATTCTGCACGTAGGCGCTATATGACATTAAGCCTACTCACCCACACAGAGGATGTTGAAGCAGAACCCCTGCGTGACAGACTTGCTGACGAGCTGGTCGGGCAGACTGTCGAAGCCCACGTGGCCCCCCAGGGAGAGATTCCGCTTGTCTTCATTCTGCTAAAAATAATGAATTGGTTCAGTATGACTACATTATAAAAGAAATAACAAGCCAAAAGGGCAGCGACGCGAGGCCTGGGAAACAGTGCGGGTTTGTGACATGGCCGACTGAAAGTAGCCGTGGTTCCCAGCCTCGCCAACCCGCGCTCCATTCCTCCCCAGCCCTCATCCCTGCAGAGACATTATTATGTTTTGATTTGCCACATTCCGGGCATACCGGCAATTACCGCACAAGACATCAGCGGGGAAAATCTAATCTTGACTGGGAATCTTCTGAGGAGCAGAAGGCCGGGCCATGGCTCAACTAGAAATTACATGAAAATGCTATTTGGAAACCCTGTTTCTCGAAAGGGCCTATAGATGGGAGGACAAAAATACAATCTAATGACATAGTGAGGTACACAATGGGATAAACCCACCGTTGTAATGTTAAGCAGAAATTATAAATTGCTCACAAAAATCTACACATCCTGCATACCTAATGCTCGACTCAAAAAGGCACCACTTCGTCGAAAAGGGGGGCCCTGTACTTAAAGCACAATGTATGTTGGTTCATTGGGAACCGCAATGCTTTTTGGTCGAGCTTAATAGATAGCGCATAAGCGGTCTATTAGGCTCACCCTAAAACTAACAGCACATGCGCGGTCTGTTGCGAGGCATATTGTAGCTTATCAAGAACATAGAGGGGGCTTGGAGCCCGCCCACTGGTTGGCTTTTTTTGTCACTCATTTGCCTGCTTTGTATTGGAGTCCCAGCTTGTCAATCTTGCGTTTGTTCCGCACATGGAGCATTGCCTCTTTACAGTCGCTTTGATTGGCTGGTATTTCTGTTTCCACTGCTTGCTTTTCAAGCTCTTCCTTTTTTAGGTCGAGCCTCGAGTAGCGCGCAAGCGCTGCGTTGCGAGACTTTATGTAAGGGGCTTTTGAAAGCTGACCACACGCTCGTGCACAATGGCCTTTTCCCTACTGTTACCCGCAGGGCCGCCATCTGTTTGCAATTATCGTGCCCAGACGCGGGCACGATAATTGAAAACACATGGCCATTGTGCACGAGCGTGTGGTCAGCTCAGCAGGCTGCCGCGCTCGCTCGCCCCCGCTTGTCCAGCGCTTCACTTGTGCTGACGCTGCCTCCCTCCTCCGTCTTTTCTCAGCTGCAAGCAGGCAGCCGACCTCCCTCCCATTCTCACAGCCCTATTCCTTCCCCTTCACAATATCCCGCGACCCTCTCACCCTGCCCCGCGGGCTCCATTTCTCTCCGGTTTCGTAAATCGCTCACACACAGTGCTGACAGTAACCGGAACCAGCAGAGCGAGCAACGTCAGCGCGCGAGACGTAGAAACAAGACTACAGTGAAGGGTCGTGGACATAGAGGTAGGACACTTCAGCCCTATGAGTGGTCTGTATTCATCAGCCTCTACCCTAGCCCCCCCCCGGCCGAAAAATATAACAAAATTAAAGGAACGTTTCTAACAAACAAAAACAATATTATCGAAAAAAGGAAATAGGGTTTGAAAGAGAAATCGGAAACAAAAACGTAAAAGAAACAGATGGCTATGTTATCTACCAAAGAGAAGTAACTCCTGTTCGCAGACCCTCTACAGCAGGAAGATGGCGACGGACGGTGCGAGCGCCGCCGGGAAGGAGCTCTCTCCCCTGAGCCGGGGAACCAGCAGAGAAGGTAAGCGGCCGGGCTCGGCTTGGCGGAGATCTGGTGAATGCGGGCCCTCATGCCTAGCATGGCTTGGGCCCCTGAACACACCCTCTGTGGTCCCCGGGGATCCAGCATAAAAAGAAGCGGTGCCCGTAGACCCATCTCCGGGAATGGCTCCCGGCTGGGCAGGTGCTCTCAGGAGTTGGAGCCCCAGCAGCGGTGCCTCCTCTCTGCCGGGGGTGCAAGGAGACCCCGGGCAGTCTTTGTTCTGGTGCTCGGCTTTATAATAGTGCATTTGTTGTGCACGGCTCCCAATCTGTGCAGATCAATGTGCGGGGGCTGCAGCAGCGCCGGGATTCGTTCATTATACCACAGTGCATATGGCAGCCTTTTAACCAGTACCCGTCTAGCAAGCAACTGTGCATATCAGTGTACCGGGGCTGTTGCTTTGCGTGTGAGCCTGAAAGTTTTAACTGGAGACGAGGTTCGTAAAGTGACCCTTCGGTGCACCTGCCGGCTGCAGCTAATAAGTTTTTAAGTCGAGTCCTCCTTCGAGCGTGCGCCTCCGACGACTTTTTTGTACGATTAAACAGACTTAAAAATGGGAACGTGTGTACTTTTAAAGGTTTGTGCACGAATTGCTAAAAGACACGCGCAAGCAAGTGGGTTGGTAACCCAGACAGTATATGGGCGGTGGCACAGTGAAATATCACATTTATATGGGCGACGGTACACCAGTGAGTCATATATGGCTCATTCTTTACACCAATAAGTGTAATATTGCGCTTCCTGCTGGTGAATATATTTTGCAAGTATTCATGTTTTTATATAGATTCACATGCTACTCTGGGGGTTAGTCTGAATGTTAGTGGTTCTTTTTATAGCGCCGCGTTCCACAATGAGCTCACTTCAGAGCGCTGCAGAGTGCATGCTTACAGTGCAAGGTTACAGCCTTAGGGCTCTTGCCATCAGATGAACCACGAGATTAAGCAAGGTACAATGGAGTAAACTCAAATGTTCTTTGTATTAACTGTGGTGGGAAGGTCCCTCGTTTTCCTTTTCCACTACACAACCAATTTGGATAATTGATGGCTTTTCCAGGAAATAACGCAGAGCATGGAGCTGGGTTTATGTATTCATAGCTATCATACTTATTTAGTGTCTGTGTGTACAGGGGCGAGTGAGGTAACGTAGAGTGGGCGGGAAGAAGCACTGGTTTGCAATTGCATGGAGCGAAAAAAAAAACAGATCTCTCTGAACACTGCAACATCTACGAGTTTCATGAATGGGAACCCTCCGTCTTGTTGCACTCAGAGCCGAGCAAGCAGACGCTGCTCAGGCGAGGGTGGCGGGAGTCCTGGGGCCCCCCAGAGAGCCGGGCAGGGAGACACTGCATGGGCGAGGGTGGTTTGCGTCCCGGGGCCCCCAGAGAGCCGGGCAAGGAGACACTCTGCACTGGTTTGGGTGGTGTGCGCCCTGCTGCACCCAGTAAGCTGGGTAGGGGGAGACACTGCACTGGCTTGGATGCAGTGCGTCCTGCTGCACCCAGAGAGCTGGGCAGGGATACACACTGCACTGGCTTGGGTGCTGTGCGTCCTGGTGCTAAAGAGAAACGCGGGGAATATTTATATGCCCATACTGTAAATATGGTAGCATGTGTGTGCTGACCTGCGTTTTAGTGCCGTTCTGTGTGTGTTTGTGTGTGCCTGAGTCTTGTATGCGTGCTTGTGAGTCCGTATAGGTGCTTGTATGTGTTCTTGCATACTTGTGTTTATTGCATATATAAATATATTGCGTACCATTGTGTGTCTGTGTATCTTCTGTGCTTGGGTGTGTATGGTGTTTGTGTGCGTCTTCTATTCTTGTTTCTATGAGTGTTTTTATATGTGCGAGTGTCTGTGCTTTCTGTGTGTTACTAAGTATGTGTTTATCTGCATGTCTGTGTGTTTACGTTCCTCACATATGTTAACTCCAGCTGTGGTGGACACAGAAACCCCCTTTGTTAGGCAAAATGTTGAAACTTTTTTTTTTTTGTTTTGTTTTTCTTTTAACTTTCTCAAACTAAAACAGCCCCATCAGTAGATAGGTTAATATTATTTCTGCAACAACATATTTCTGAAACATGCCGATAACTAGGTAACTATTAGGCAACTGGGGGCTCTCGTCTTTGGGGAGAACCCAGGGGGCACTGCCTTGAGCCATCGCAAGTTGGCTTTAGGGACACTTTGGCAGGGAGACGGGTTCAGATATCAAACGTCGTTCGTTGGTTAAAAAAAAAAAGTGAGTCTTCCGCATAAACAGTGCGAGTAGTCAGTCTGGTGCGTGTTTTTGGGCTGGCTCTCCACATTGTGGCATGTGTGCCCCCGTGACTGGGAGGCTGGACGAGGGGCGGTGCCCGCTGCCTTGGCAAACATGCCTGACAGGGGATTTTTGTGTAACAGCAGGGACAGGAGATGTCATACAAATGTGAAATAACGGATGTACGTCTCCCATGCCACTTTTATGAGGGGGTGTTTTGGAAGTGCCTCGGAGTGTTTTCACAGCACATGTGCCAATCACGCAAACCCCATCGAGGAGCAGCACACAACGCCTGGATGTGTACGGAGGGAGCAGCAAGCCTTGTGTTCTTTGGCAAGCTTAGTTTAATAAAGTTAAAACCGGTCGGGCAGATCTGACAGAGCAGGCAGGGGCTGGGACTCCGGCCAGCAGCATCGATCCAAGGGCACGCCGTGCCCTCGGGGTCACAAGTCAGTGTGAAGCGCGATATGACTGATCTTGTCGCCGAAACCAGAAACGCCGCAAACAATCCGCTCTCTCTCGCAGAGAATTTCCTAACAAATAATGACACACCGTTGCCAAGACATAGGTGCGAGTTTTGAAAGCGGAAGAGGAGAAAGGCAGTGATTGCCAGGGACTACATGTGGCAATCACCTGGCAGCAAGATTCACTTGAAAAACAAGCATTGGCATAGCCAATAGGTCTCGCCTTGGGGACCTTATAAGTGTTTAGCCATGCAACGGTTGATGTTGCACCAAGGATATTGTGCTGCATAACTAAATACTTATAAGGTCCCAAAAGCGAGACCTATTGGCTATGCCAATGCTTGTCTCTGGTAGTAAGCACTCCATTAGTGCCACCTCCCTTGTGTATATCTTTCCCCCTGCGCCTACTGTTGCTCTCTGTTGCCAGAATGGTTCGCCCCGCCCTCCTACCTCTTGCGCTCACCCGTGTGCTTCTCACCATTGCTTCTAGCAATGTCATGTTTCCCAGGTCCATGCACAATGTGCTGCCACAATCCAGGTTATATCCTTGAATTCTGGGACTGTTAAAAGCAAATCGACAATCGTGAACATTACCTGCGCCATCTTGTCTGGTGGAATTCTATGTGCACATAAGTTGCAGTCATTTTAATCTATCACAGCCATTTTGTACTCTGTTGGTCACCTTTGTTTCACCCTGCCCTTACTAGCATTCCTCTGACCCTCTGACCGACCTGGTACGTGTGCTGGGGGCTATAAACTCTATTTGCCGCAACAAACCTCAGCGCCACTTGCTGCCACAAACTCGTTTTCCTCTCATCTCTGTTTTCAGGCAAACCTTTGGACACTCTACCCCTCACTGCACCTAGTTACACAAACAGGTTCCAAACACCAAAAGACTCTTGCAACATGATGTATTGCACTGCAAACAGCAAGACTTGTTGTTACCAACAATGGGTCCTGTTTTTATCAACAGAACGGACTCTTAGATCTGGCCGGTCTCACATGTTTTAGACCCTGAAGCAAGGTCCAGCTGCAAGATAAGATTGTCTGTTTGACCTGGGTGGGAAGAGAATTACTGTTGGGCTTGTGTGACAACCTGCCCGGGCGGGGACCCCAAGCTTGTGTAACCATGTTGATGAAACCAATGCATTGTGTCAAACCTGTATAAAAGGAAGAGCCAAAGGAGTTATCAGCAGAACACCTCCCTCAGACATCCCGGTGTCTGCAGTTGACGTGATCTCCTCATGAGAAATAAACCTTTTTCTTGTCTTCCAGTTTCCAGCGCTTGCCTCATTATTTTGATAGCGAACCCAAAGTGAATTAGAGGTGGAACCCTGCACCGGGCAGCATTGAGGGTCTTAGAAGACTCGCTGCCTTTCACAAATTGGCGCCCAAACGTGGGGGCCCATCAGCGACGCGTGGGTCCGGTAGAGAGGTCCTAACGACGGAGTGAACGACTAAACGATTCGGGTATACCTGCCTGAGAAGACCCTTGTCTGGCTGCCGATCGACTGAACTTCACCGGTTCCGAACGGACCTCTCTCGAGTGACCTGCGGTCCTGACTGGGACCTTAGAGGAACGCTGCATTGATTGTTGAAGTGAGAGGACAACCAGGCGCTGGAAGGGGAAGACGAAGAACCGTCCATACGGTCCGGGTAAGGTCATGAAAAAACGACTTAAATTGATTGATTGATTGAATAGTTTGATTGAAATACTAGTATTCCTTTTTTGATATTGAGTTATTTGCGACATTTCCCTGCTTGCAAACAACGAAGAATAGGAATATTCACTCTCTTTGCAGGCAGCGGACAGGTAGTGCAGACTTTTTGTCTAAATTCATTGATTGAGATATTAATTTTTGACCGATAAATACGTCATGCCTGTTTTCTCTAGATTGTTTGATTGTAATTGTTTTGGACCAGACCGTTCGTTAGAGGTCAGACAGCCGGCACCGCCGGAAGGCACCCCTAACAAGGACATGTACGTAAAGTATGGATTAGCCACCGTAGCTTATAGCAAACTATGGCATAAATACACTAGGAAGGACCGGGTAAATCAGTGGCCACTGACGGGATCTTTCGATCCCGCTAAAATAGAAACGTTAGAATTAGCTCTCCACAAAAAAGAAAACTAGACCAGCCATGTTTGACAGTTTTGGTTTATGGCGAAATGAGGCAGCTCAAAGAAAGAAAAGGGACGAAGCTAGACAAGATAAAGAAACGTGAAAATCAGCTTACCAAGCCTGTAAAAGATTAGAAGAAAAACTAAAAGAAAAAGAAATCGATAAAAAGGAACAGGAATCAAAAATATCAGGTCAATGCCCTGTTAGAACGCCCTCGACTCTTTACCCCAAGTTACCAGCAAAACAAAGGGTAGATGATGATTTATGTACGGAAAAGCATGATTTTTTAAAGTATTTTTATGGAATTAAATTCTTGAATTATATTAAAGTAAATTTCCTTTAGAAAATGGATGTCATTATATAAATGTGTATGTACATTCGCTTTTATGGTTGTTTTTTTTATAACCGAATAAAGCTTTTCTGAACTGAACCGATTTATTGTTAGGTCCCCCAATCATATACATGCCACCCCCTTACGCCCCTACTCATCCCGTAGTACAACGCCAGAACCACCAAAGTATAGCCGGAGATGGCACGATCGCCTCAGTCTCCCCCGCCTCTGCTCCCACCGAGTCACCCACACCAAATGCCTCATCAAAGGATACAGTAGTAGAGGTAGGATCAAAAGAAAAAGGAGCGCCCAGGGACCCGCGATTAAGGTAAATGAGCGAGCAGGCATTGATAAAATAGTTAAATCCCTCATAGATAGGAAGGAGACAGAAGAGTATGTAACTGACATATGCAACTCCTATGTTGAAAACCGCAAACGATACTTTATTGTACGTCTCTGTTACCACACTCTTACTGCATATGAAGAGAAGTACCAAGATGTAGGGCCCGAGCGGCTAGTGGCTCTCTATAGGAAGGTAGACACCGGAGATGAAGGCGACAACGATGTTACAGAACTCTTTTCATCCACACTGGAGGTATTCCATCACCTCGTGGAACAAGGACGGATAGATAAGGACAGGACATCTAAGATAGCAGGACCCCCAGTGGAAAAACCAGATAGCATGATGCCGATAAAAGAAGCTGCCCCTTATTGGGTACCTCCTAGAGGACAAGGGACTCATGACGATATGAACCATCAAGACGCTAGAGGAACGGTGGTCTACAATTGGGTGTATCAACCATGGGACAGACAGGACATTTTGACGTTCCGTAAATCTTTACCGGATTTACGAAAGAACCCCACCGCCTTTTACACCGAGCTAGGTACCGCTCTGGGATCAACAATAATGACACTTGCCGACATAGACTTGTTCTTCGGGTTATGTTTGCCAGCATATGTGTGGAAACAGATTAGGAAAATAGACCATACCGAACTGCTTGGTCATACCTGAGAACAACTCAACACACTAGATAAACAGCGGAACCCTGGTAAAAAACCGGTTAAAGCAATATTGGACCTCCCTGACAAAATAGTGCAGAAAGTGAAAACGCTGCTCCCAGAGAAAAAGATAGACTGGTCCATAGTAACCGCGTGCCGACAGAAACCACAAGAGGATGTCTCAGAGTATTTCTCCAGATTTGAAACGGTGTTCTCCGATTACAGTGGACAAGACCTGTCCACCGCAACCGGACACCACTTATTTGTGCAGAACTATGTCAAAGGACTACTGCCAGATGTATCCCAGAAATTACAAGCCAGCGAAAGTAGTTGGGCAGCATCTAAACCGGCGGCCATTCTCCAAATGGCCCAGTACTATGAGCATCAGAGAAACGAAAATGACAGGGCTACAGAAAGGAAAAAGAAGGACTTGAAGGAAAGGGTAATGGTAGCACAACTCCAGGGGGCGAATACAGGAAGGGAGCAATATAGGGAGGATACCAGCAGAATACCCCTAGAGTACAGCCACCTAGAAACAATTCATCGACATCATATGTAGGACGCCAAGACCTAGGACAGGATCAATGTGCATTTTGCAAAGAATATGGGCACTGGAAAACCCAATGCCCGGCTATGTTAGGAGCTGGTAGGGGCAGAGGGGCGAGGGAAATAGCAAGTGGACAGAGAGGAAGAGGACGTGGGAGAGGGTACGCGAGTGAAGCAAGCGAGGAAAGGCCAGGAAGAGTGAACACATTTGACCATCCCAAACAGAATCAGTATCAACAGACAGATTATGACAATACGTACGACTTTGCATAGGACAGCCAGGGGCAAGGGAGGGATCCAGTCGAGCTCTATGTTGATCAGCAAGGCCCTTATGTTACCGTTGAGGTCCTGGGCACAAAGTCGCCATTTCTGGTAGACACGGGAGCAACACGTAGTGCACTATCCAAACAACTGATTCCAAGGGCACCCTTGTCAGGCTCACATGTGACCTCAATAGGATTTGACGGTACGCCCTCCATCAACCCTTTGTCCCGACCGATCCCTTTTAACCTTGACAACAATAGCGTCGAAACGACATTCCTCCTCTCTTCCAACACCCCAGATGCCATTATGGGTCTCGACCTTTTGAAACACTTCCATGCGACTATCAGATGCTCACCAGACGGAGTGCGTGTCTTCCTGTATGACAACCCCCAGCGCCATAGAGAGAACCCTTCTCAGCACGTTTCCCATCTCCGAGACTGACGCATCCCTACTGGACACTTTGCCATCACACTTATGGGCTAGGGCTGATTCAGACGTAGGACGAATGATGATTGACCCAGTACACGTAACAATACGACAGGACGCAACCCTACCGAAAGTACCGCAGTACAAAATATCGCCAGAGGGTGAGAAGGCACTGACAGAGATCATACACTCTTTGGTAGAGGCAGGGGTGGTAGAGGAAGTAGTGAGCAACGTTTGTAACAGTCCCATACTAACGATCGTAAAGGGAGAGGGAGACGGAAAAGCCTACCGCTTCATCATTGACCTGCGGGAGATAAACAAAATCGTAGTGCCACAATACCCAGTAGTTTCCGACATCACGACAATTTTGACTTTAATCCCTCCACTGCCACCACCTTCACTGTAATGGACCTCAAAAACGCATTCTTTTCCATACCTATACACAAGGACAGCCGCTATCTATTTGGATTCACCCTAAACTCCCGTTCGTACAGATTTTGCAGAGCACCTCAGGGGTACACTGAGAGCCCAAGCATCTATAGCCAGGCGCTTAAAAGACAGTTGGACGCCATACAATTGCCAGATGGAGTGGCACTAATACAATATGTAGACGACATCCTTCTAGCAGCGGACACCATACCAATAGCCGTCACAGCCACCATCAAACTACTCCATTTTCTTGCTGAGAATGGTCACAAGGTCTCCCGAAAGAAATTGCAGTTCTGTAAATCACAAGTGACCTATTTGGGTCACCTTTTATCCAAAGAAGGGAGGAAACTCACGCCTGACAGGATCCAGACAATTCTAGACACCCCTGTCCCCAAAGATCAGAAACAAGTCCGCTCTTTGATAGGTCTCACTTCATTTTGCCGACAGTTACCGAAATTTAGCCTCATTGTCAAACCCCTTCTCTCCCTCCTAGCTAAAGACATCCCCTCACCTCTCCCCTGGACCCCCGAATGCCAGTCAGCCTTTAAAGAACTACGCAATGCCCTTTGTTCAGCGCCTGTCCTAGGAACCCCGGATTACTCCAAACCATTCTTCCTCTACACGCACGAGAGGAAGGATGTGCATTGTCTGTCCTAACACAATCAATTGGTCACAAACAACGCCCTTGTGCATATTTCTCTGCCACCCTCGATCCAGTAGCCAGAGCGCTGCCAGCGTGCCTGCGCGCTGTGGCAGCTGCAACAGTATCGATACGCCAGAGCGAAGGAATAGTACTCTCCAATCCAGTCACTGTTTTAGTACCCCATGCAGTCGACACACTACTAAACCAGACCAAAACCCAACACTTGACTAGCGCCCGACTGACAGGATATGAGTTGACCCTGCTAGCACCGCACATTACCCTAAAGCGATGCACCACCCTCAATCCAGCCACACTGTTACCCCTACCCGAAAATGATCCTAGCGTGACTCCACTACACGACTGTGTGACACTAACCGATGAACAAACAAAGAGTAGAATAGATCTCAGAGACACCGCCTTTCTAGAACCAGATGGAGAACTATGGGTGGATGGTTCGTGCATCAAACTCCCCGACGGCACCACCTCAGCTGCATACGCTGTCACCACAGCCCGAACCGTTCTGGAAACAGCCCGTATTCCCCAACGTTCAGCCCAGGCTGCAGAACTCATTGCCCTCACACGAGCATGTATCTTAGCGACTGACACGACAGTTAACATATACACCGACAGCCAATATGCCTTCGGGGTGGTTCACCATTTTGGGATCTTATGGAAAGAAAGAGGGTTCCTGACTTCACACGGTACACCCATCCTGCATGGAGATTTAGTCTCCGCCTTGACGCAAGCAGTCCTCCTCCCCAAGAAGTTAGCAGTGATAAAATGCCAAGCACATAGGAAAGTGACTGATCTCATTGGACAGGGAAATGCACTAGCAGACGTTACTGCCCGAGCCACGGCAGGAGACAGAACTACGACACGAATGTATGTGACCAGGTCACAAGCTGAACGATGGACTGACGCTAGGACCACTGTAAGGGACATACAGACTACAGGCACACAAGACGATTTGACCGAGTGGGAAAAGGTGGGACTAAAAGACGAGGAAGATTGCTGGAGAACTAAAGACGGAAATAAATGGCCGTTACCCAATGCCTACCTCATCCCCATATTGACCATGGCACATTTACCAGCACACATAGGCTCCACCCCCATGATTGAACTAATCACCAGAGGATGGCATAACGTCAAGATAGCAGAATCTGCAAAACCCCTAGTACAACAATGTATAGTCTGCCTACAACACAACCCAGGGAAGGGGACAGTAGTACCACGGGGAGGGTTTGGAGTCCCTGACCACCCCTTTGAAATCCTTCAAATGGATTACATTCAACTAGAGAGATGCCTTGGTCTAAAATATGTCCTGGTGGTTGTGTGCGCTTTTAGCAAATGGGTGGAGGCATATCCCACCCGCGACAATACCGCCTAAGCCACTGCAAAAGTATTGCTGAAAGAATTCTTCCCCAGATACGGCCTTTGCAGAATTTTATGGAGCGACAACGGCCCCCACTTCGTAGCCGAGGTGATACAGAACATACTGAGAGGGTTGGGGGTAAAACAAAAGTTCCATGCCGTCTTCCACCCCCAATCAGCGGGCCTGGTAGAGAGACACAATGCAACGTTGAAACTAAAACTAGCCAAAATAGTTGCCACGACCGGGTTGAAATGGCCCAACGCCCTCCCATTGGCATTGTTATCGATGCGCTCCACCCCAACCAAACACCGACTGACCCCGTATGAGGTGGTCTTCGGCAGGCCTATGAGCATTTGGGCGGCACCAAGACCCACCTCCATTAACGATGTCCCGAACATATTAATGTCGGATTACTTGCATAAATTGTCAAGCGAGCTAACAATTATCCACCAACAGGTGCAGCAAGCCTTGCCTGACGTATCCAGGGGCCCGGGACATGAACTAAAGCCAGGCAACCATGTATTGATTCGCAACTTCCAAAGAACGAAGAATCTGGAGCCAAGGTGGACGGGCCCCTGGCAAGTCCTGATCACCACCCGAACTGCCCTCCGAGTGGAAGGAAAACGAAACTGGCTGCACGCTCATCATTGCAAGCGAGTCCCTCCAACCCTGGCAACCTGTGAAGGGGTGGAGGTGCAAGAAGAAGTACTCGCGAGAGACCGACCAGCTCTGAGTTGCTACCCACAAGAAGACACCCTCGAACTATCAGAATTTCCCGACCCCACGGTGCCATCCAGGAAGAGGGTACAACCTAAGATCGACGAAAGGAGGGAGCTCCAACGACCAGGCCACTAACTAAGTCAAGGTCTCAGATCAGTAGCACAGTCAAACAACGCTACCAGGAAAGCGCCAGACAAAAGTCTGTGGTCCTAACAGTTGTTGAGCTCCTTGAAGATGATGGAAGAAACTGAACACCTGCAAAACCACCGCAAAGACACCAAGACTGCTAACCTGCACAGCACAAAGACAATTGCACTTGTAGCCGCATTTCTCACCTGTCTCCTGCTAATGGTCGCACTCTGGATCATTGAAGAGAATGCACCTGCATACAGAACATTGTCACCCACCATGCAACCAACCACCAAGAAAGAACACTACCTGGTATCACTACCGCCACATCTCCGAGAACGACGCAAAGAATTCTGGAATAATTCTTTCGTGCAGATGTTGCACCAGCACAATCTTGCCACCAATGCTACCAACTGTTGGGTCTGTGGGCTGTTACCACATGCCACTGAACATTCCATCCCTTTCATCCCTTCGCCCTTTTCTATTCACGGATCTTGCCTTGCCTGGATGATGCTCCTACAAGAAAGTTACAAAGACAATGCCACTTCCGACGGAACAATCACCCAGTTCTACAACGAGTTCTGGCGAAACAAAACAGGAAGGACAGCCGCCCCCTTCTGCCCTCACACCTTCAATGCGACATTCCAGATTACATGTCCCCTCCAAAGAACGAGTGGAAATGCAAGTGTTCAATAATCCTAACAGAGCCACATTTTCCTACCTGAAGAAAAGAACTGCTGCAACACTGACTGTGGCCCTATCTGTGGTGAACGTCTCTGGCCTTGTATGCATTGAAGGCCGTGGGACTAAGAATGTGGGTCACAGCACCTGTAGCATTGTAAGGACTTTGAACACTGCCAACCCCCAGCGCTTGTTGCATCACCCAATATGTACTTTGTTTGTGGAACCAAAGCCTACACCTGGCTCCCAAGAAACTGTGGGGGGCACGTGCTACATCGCCTTTGTTTTGCCACCAACCTACACAGCCCCTGCAGAGCATCATCGAGAAAAGCGTTTTAAAGACATTGATCAAGCAGACTCTGCCTCATCACAGTTCCTCCACGCAGCAAAAGGGCTCGTCCCGCTATGGGGTCCGATGGCAAACAGCCGAGCCATCAGACATCTGTCCCAAGCGGTAGGGACCGCCCTGAACGTCACTGCTGGCATCCTCACCAACAACACTGCTGAGCTCCAAGCGATCCGTCTGGTTACCCTGCAAAATCGCATGGTCCTGTACGTGGTACTAGCGGACCGTGGAGGAGCATGCCGCATCATCGCTGCCAGCTGCTGTGTATACATTCCTGATAATTCACCTTCTGTCTATGAAGCAATCGAACATCTCCATAGACTATCTTCAGAAATTCATCAAGGATCAGACACTTGGACAATTGGAAGTTGGCTTTGGGGCATCTTGAAGGAGTGGGGTTGGAAAATATCAATGATTCTCTTGGTCCCAGTATTGACAATATGTGGTTGTTGTTTGGGTATACACTGTATACCACCTTTGTGTTCTCTTTGCATAACTACCTTGCACCCTAAGACTATGGACACTCAGCTAACAAAAATGAGAGTAATGTATGATCAAGAGATACAGGACATTATGGAGATCGAAATAGACTGGCAAGCTGGCTAGTTATGTTCAAAGGGGCCACTGTTAAAAGCAAAACGACAATCGTGAACATTACCTGCGCCATCTTGTCTGGTGGAATTCTATGTGCACATAAGTTGCAGTCATTTTAATCTATCACAGCCATTTTGTACTCTGTTGGTCACCTTTGTTTCACCCTGCCCTTACTAGCATCCCTCTGACCCTCTGACTGACCTGGTACATGTGCTGGGGGCTATAAACTCTATTTGCCGCAACAAACCTCAGCGCCACTTGCTGCCACAAACTCGTTTTTCCTCTCATCTCTGTTTTCAGGCAAACCTTTGGACACTCTACCCCTCACTGCACCTAGTTACACAAACAGGTTCCAAACACCAAAAAGACTCTTGCAACATGATGTATTGCACTGCAAACAGCAAGACTTGTTGTTACCAACAATGGGACCTGTTTTTATCAACAGAACGGACTCTTAGATCTGGCCGGTCTCACATGTTTTAGACCCTGAAGCAAGGTCCAGCTGCAAGATAAGATTGTCTGTTTGACCTGGGTGGGAAGAGAATTACTGTTGGGCTTGTGTGACAACCTGCCCGGGCGGGGACCCCAAGCTTGTGTAACCATGTTGATGAAACCAATGCATTGTGTCAAACCTGTATAAAAGGAAGAGCCAAAGGAGTTATCAGCAGAACACCTCCCTCAGACATCCCGGTGTCTGCAGTTGACGTGATCTCCTCATGAGAAATAAACCTTTTTCTTGTCTTCCAGTTTCCAGCGCTTGCCTCATTATTTTGATAGCGAACCCAAAGTGAATTAGAGGTGGAACCCTGCACCGGGCAGCATTGAGGGTCTTAGAAGACTCGCTGCCTTTCACAGGACTTGTACTCTTCTTTATTCTATTATAAAATAGGACTACAAGTTCCAGGATGCATGGGGGGAAAAAACCTGGACTGGAGCAGCACATAAAGGATGGTCATGGTAAACTTGGCAGCTATGTGCTTCCCCCCCAGCACGCCCTTGATGTTGCTTTCCCCCCCAATCTCCGTGTTGCTTTCACTCTTCCACTCCAGCCCTCCCCGCCTGTTGCTTTTGCAACCCCACTAGTGTTGATTTACCTGCAACTCTACCCGTATTGCTTTGCAGTCAACCTTACCCCCGTGTTACTTCCACTCCCCACGTCTGCTTTAAAAAAAAGAAATGTTTTTGCTCTCACATCATTTTGTAGGCATGCATGGTATGGCACTTACAAAATGATGCGGGTGGCCGCATCATCGAATTTTTTTTTTGGGTTTGTAACTTTTTCCATGTTACACAGCATTGCATAGTTAAAAAACATTGGCAAAGACAATAGGTCACAAAGCTGAACCCTATTGGCTTTGCCAAGGCTTGTTTGCTTTAGAGACTGCAGGCAAATCATCTTCTACTGTCACGATCAATGGACATAACATTGAAAGCAAAAAACACAAAGGTTGTGATACCTTTCATTGAAATAGATAAAAGGCTTAGCTTAACATAATACAAGAATAAGCATATGCTTACAAAGTCTAAAAGAGTCTTGGTCAGAACCAAGTCACGTTTGAAAGAGACTTGGCAAAAAAAAATTAAAAACAATTAGCAAAGCCAATAGGTCTTGCCTCTGGGACCTTTTGACTTTGTCAATGGTTTTTAGCAACGCAATGCGGAATGGCTGAAGAGTAAACAAAAAAGAAAAAAGTACTATGGCGTGTCCATCGATCTTACTTTGTAGCTGGGGGTGCAACCAGGGCACAAGTCATATAAAAGGTGACGGGGACTGACCAAGTTAGGCAGTATGCAAGTGACATCATGACGCATGCCATCACAGCACATGACGTCACGACACGCGACATTCCACGTGGCATCACAGTAAGTGACCTCACTGGAAATGACATCACAAGAAGTGACATCAAATACTAAGATATCACACATATGTTTATCAAGTTTATCATAAGTACATTTAAGTGCATTATGATATTTAACAAATGAGATTTGGAGTCGGGGTTGCGCCAAAAACGTGGCGCAATCCTGACACAAAATCTGGGCCTCAACGAATACATTTTTTTAAAATCCTGCCACAAAGAAATTGGCAACAAGGAAAAGCATCTGTTCTGCCTAATTGGTTGCAAAGTATGCATTTTAAAATATTTTATGGGGTTAAGGCATCTGCTGCAGAGGTGCCCAGTAAATCTCAGGGAATAATAATAATGGTGAGATAACTCTGGAGCTTAACGCAGTTGTTGGAGAGATCTGTGTTTTGTGTAGTCCCAAATTAGAATCAAAGTAGTATAGAAGGTTAAGTTGTCTCCTGCAAAACATAATCACCCACTGTTCTTGGGGGGCGGGGAGAGTTTGGGGATTGTTGAACCTCAATTTTGTTGCTACCTTCTTCGGCATTGTTATTCATGATATCGCAACACACATGGTGTGCATCTTATACAATGTTGTGAGCATAAATGTACCACTTAATTATGCAATAGTGCTCTGATATGTGTATTACATTGATTTGCACACTTACATGATTTATTTTGAATGCATAATGTGTACATTATGTAAAGTGCTCTAACACTGCATTGGGATGAGTAGCGCTATAAAAGAAATAAAATAGTGCTATTTAAATTGTTATTTGTGTAAATACTAGGACAGACAAACACATCTGACATTCTTACAGTGCATGCACTTATATACAGGGATTGAACAAAGTACAAAGCATGCATCTCTTAAGTACCTGTGAAGAGATAACAAGCTGTGTGCCTTTGTTTCCTCTCCCTTGCATTTGCAGGTAAGTGTGAGGTTCCAGGCCGCCTCCAGTCCGATACTTGATCAAAAGGAGGCCTGATGGCCCCTAAACTTCTGCCTTTATCTTTATCACAGCTGGAGGTGAAAAAAAAGCCCCCTCACTGCCTGTACATTGCTGCGGGAATGGAAAGCAGACAACGTGCAGGAGATGCTGAACGTGTCCCAGTGTCTGAAAATTACACTGGGACAAGTTCAATATATTCTGTGGAGCCCAACCTCTTGGCAGGGTGGCCGGCGTCCACCCTGAGAAAATAGTGGGTGGACGCCGTGTACCGCGTGTACCCCCCTACTCGTGCCCAGGGTGCAACCTGCAAGAGCAGGTCTACAAAAGGACACAAGCACTTTTTTTCCTATTAATTTACCAATCCGAGTTGGAGCAGTACATGAAAGATAAAAAAAATTATAACAAAAGTGTGTTTTTTTTATTTTTTTATTGAGGCGCAGGTGGGAGGAAGCAGCACGGAGGAGGCGGGATAGTGAGTGAGCGGCTGGGGAAGGAAGTAATATTGGGACTTAGCAACACTGGGGCAAAAGCAGCACGGAGGGACTGGTGGGGGAAGCAATATGAAGGACAGTGGTGAAGCAACACTTGTGAAAGGAACGAGGATCACAGGGGAGTAAAGAGAAGCACACAGGCTAGAGAGAGAAACATGTTGCTGTTGGGGGAAGCACATGGGCAGGCACAACACGAAGGGGGTTAGGGGAGAGAAGCACCGGGGCGAGAGAGCAATGTTGAGTGTGGCGTGGGAAAGCAGTTCAAAAAGAAGGCAGCTAGAAAACACATGCCGTCTTGTGGAGAGCTTAAACAAAAAGAAAAAAAAATGTAGTGTTTCAAAAGTGAACACAAGGAGATGGACGGAGCGCTGAAACTTTTCAGACACTCACCCCCAGTCACAGATCTGGGTTGAATCCATCATCATTCTTTAGCTCACTTTGCCACCTCAGTTCAGACCCAGCTATATGCAAATCAGTCTTAACCCTGTGCCTCATGGGAACAGTCCAGCCTGAACTGCCAAGCCAGGTCTTCCCTGAACCGGAAACAAGCATCCTGGGACCGGTTTCTGGGTAACACCCTTCATCAGCCAGGCTAGCTTGAATCCAGTGGCAAAGTGAGCAAGGGACCCACGTCTGGGCATACCCTGGCCTGGCAGTTCGGGCTGGACTGTTCCCATTGGGCACAGGGTCAAGACTGATTTGCATATGGCTGGGTTCAAACTGGAACGGCATGGTGAGCAAAAAAACGATGGATTTGGCCCAGATCTCTGTACTGGGGTGAATGTATGACATTGTTCTGCATTCTGCCCATCAATTGTTGTTTTTGCGCGCGTTTCAAAAGTGAGCATTGGAACGACAAGTAGTGTGTCCATGTTTCAGAGGAGGAACAAACACAAAAAGGGGGGAAAAAACCAAACACAAGCTGCTGATATAAAAAACAAGCAAACTACAGTGACAATAAAGTCAATCAATGATAAGCAAATGGCCGACTGTAAGATAGCGGTAAGCTGCCAAAGGTCTGGTCTCCGACAGAAAGTAGGTACTGTCTTGGAGGTGAGACCTAAAAACGGTCTACAGCAGTGATTCTTAAAATTCTACCTTCTGTGGAACTCTGTGGTATTAATCATGGAACCCGGGAACCCCAGCCAGAGCAATTTCCACTATTTGAACCACAAAACAATGCACAAAAATACAGAAACAAGTATACAATAAAGGTACAAATTACGAAACATTTAATCCAATTTACAATCAAAATAATATACGAAAATCGACATGCTAATTTAATTGGTAGTTTGAAGCTTTTGAAAATGTGTTTTCATTTCTAAAAGACTAGGGAAATGTTAAACTCTAACACAGGGATCTCCAACCTTTTTGCAATAAGAGCTACTTATGTTCAAGCAAAATCATCCCAAGCTACTAACATTATTAGCATTGTGTCACTTTCAAGGGCGTGCGCATCACACAAAGTCCAATAGTCAATTGTATTTGCAAAAATTGTGATTTCTTTATTTTCATCAGTATAAAAAACATTGAACATAAACACTCCAGCCAACGCGTTTCATTCCCACAATGGGAACTTCATCAGGGCTTATATCTTGATATTCTTAATCACTTTGCTTGCAGTAGTTTTAGACACGATCCTGTGTATTCCACTAGGACCCAACAATGTGGTCTTGAGTATGATAACTCCTTACAGTCGTACGCGTCTTCCTCTTTGTTCCCGTATCAGGAAGTGACTGATTTTCTGATCTGGAGCACAGTGACGCAACGCAACGGTTGGCGTAGGGGCAGATTTGCGCATCAAAACTTTACCTTTTGGAACTGGTACGAAGTGCGGTACCTATGGTCCGCCGTTGTTCTAATTGATTATTAGCATTGTGTTAGTGATCAGGTCAGACAAGATTAAATTAGTAGCCATCACATGCAAGACTGCTAGCAGTGATCACATCAGTGTTTCAGGTAAGGTTGCCAGGAGTAATGTTTAATAAGGTGTTGTCAATTTGGAATGCCTCTACATGTGCAACCTCCTTTATGCAGAAAATCTGATTATTATTGAATGCCCATAGGGCTCCAGCGACAATTACATGCTCTTGAAGCCTACTGTAGATAAAATAAACTTACCATCAATACAACCAAAACAAAGGGTCTGCAGTTTGACATCAAACTAGCTCTTTTCCGTGGTACATTTGTAAAATAAATCTAGAAATGGTACATTCTTGTGACTATCTGTTTGTGTAGGTCTTTACAACAATTCATTTTAATACCTTTACTAAGCATGCATTTTCAAGGACACACGCAGCATCGGTTGGATTGTGCAGATTTAATAATAATCAGGTTGGTTCAATGACTACTAGGCTTTTGAAGGCTTATTCTGTTAAGCCCACATCGTCAATTATGGTCATCCAGCATGGTTTGTGGAGCCTCCTCATGCGTATAAAATATGGGCGGGCTATAAAGTAAAAAGGCTCGTAACATGCCAAGCTTGGTGGGTACTGAAGCCTCGACTCTTGATTTAGGTCTATGCTCTATATCAAATCTTACTGAAGTGGCTACAATGAACTTTATTTCGGCGTGAACTGGTCCAAAAATGAGCTTTCCTTCCACTGATTGTTTTATTGATCTTTGCAAAAGCGAGCTACCGTTTACACGTAGATGCAGGGCTAAGTTAGCTGCACTATGCTTCACTTAAGGAGTTATTGCTAATTTTGACCAGATTGCGAATGGCTTGCCCATATCAAGTTTCCAAACGATCTCTTAAGCAATCCCCTCCCCCCCCCCCCCCGGCCCTCAGCTAAGTTTCAGCTCTGACAAGATAGGACTTTTTATGCCCTTTACCTCTACTGGCCCTTTCCATTCACATATACTCTTGACCATGGGAAAGAAAAAGCCCACTCAGCCTCCCCAAATGGGATCTATAGATGTTGCTTTGTCCTCCCTTATTATTTTCTATCGATCTAGTGCCATGGGAGCCATCTCACGGAACTTGAACTAGTTGAAACACTCTGATGAGGTGCAAAAACTGATTAATGTTCCTTCAAGTTCTACACCACCTCCATCATTGGAGGGAAACGTTGCCCTTTCGAGTAACACCATGAAAGACCTTTAGCTGGTCACTCCCACCACCAACACAAATCCCTGCATTGTGCACTTTTCTGCTGAGGACATTAATATGGTATGTTTTACTACATTTCCTTTAAATGGCTTCAAATCGCCTCTCCTCAAACAGAAAAGTAATGAAGTTAAAATTAAAAAGGGAGAGCCCAAGAGTAAAAGTTCAATACTAAAGTCGGTACTTCATCCACCTTTTCAACCTCCAATAGTGCTCCCGACATCGATTTTACTTATGCTATACTGAATGCTTGCAAACCCTTTTTTGACCATGTTTAAGTTATATTGAAAGAATTCCAACAAATCAGTACAGTAACATTCTATACGCTTAAACTAAAAAGCGCAACATTTGCACGATCAGCTAAAATTTAAACAGTCTCCCTCTCATCATCCATCACAATCCAGACCCTGTCATGCAACTATTTCCTCTACACCAAGTATTCGATCGACAGCTAGCACCCCTAAGTCCATCTGTGCTGGTCCACTCAAATCAACCATCGGTCCATTCAAACCAAGCCAACTCTGTGCTTTGCGCCAGCTTAAACGAACAGTTGAAGTGAGTGAAACCTAGGGGTCCTGAACCAACTGACCCTAGTTATTTCACCCGTTAACAACTGCCCCCTGAATGTATGCCATATGTCATTGTTCTCATAGGCGTGACCCCGCTAAGCAACAACCCCCTAGAAGATTGGTACACGCTTAAACGAAGAGTTGCTCATTGGCTTGCGTCCAAATCTGGTTGGGGATTAGATTTGATGGATGATATTCTTATGGTACGCAGGGTTGTATGGGTTCGCTACGCCCCAAAGTCAATTCAAGGAGACTGTTTAGTTGTAAACTTCAGAAGCTCCTGGCTGGTGGGATCCTTATTTCATCACCTGAAGTATCTAACTACAGGACATGCTAAGATTCGTGCATTTCCCCTTGGCTATTTTTATTGTCTACCACCTCTATCATGGTAGGCTAGAAGGATGACCGGGCAAGATGTTATGCCATCCAGCAATCAAACCCTTTTGTGCATGAGAACCGGTTCGCACCACTCTCTGGCCATTTACATAACGATTGACTGGTTTCACCGATTCCATCAATATGTTCTAGTGATACATTTATGCCAATGTCTGATCTTGCCCTTCCAGCTGAGACCATTCCATCTGATAGTACCACTTCCCCCAGGTTAACCAGGTCAGGCGGATGATGTTTCCTTTCCTGGAATGCTGCTGGAAGATAAGAAACTGCACAAGACAAAAAATTACCCACCCATTCAAAAGATAAATTATTGAGGCCCACAAGGGGGTCCTGTAATGATACCTAAACAACCAAGGCTCAAGTGCATATATTGAACAGAACCAATAATTACAATTGATGATTATTTCTTTTTATTAACAGAATATCAAAAAAATATATTTTATATCATAGCACAGTGATACATACAGATAAAATACAATAAAAAGAGAACCCCACAACAAACCATCATGCATACACACACACTCAAAGATTCAAATGAGCTCTATACATCCATCAAACATTCATACACATAGCATATATAAAGATGTTTAAAAAGCCAAGAGAAAAACAGATATTTTAATAAATTGGTCCAAAGGTAGAATTGGAAACCACTTCCGGGTTTGAAGAGATCAAACGCCGACGCGCGTTCGGTGAAAACCCTACAGGGGGCTACACCTTCATCAGGGCAAATCATATGCAGAGAAATAAATAGCGTGGGACACTCAAATACCTATAAACAACATAAAAATGTATCACTTCCAATACTTAGTGATAAGCTTCACATAATAATCAATACATGCACGAGAAGCCTTGAAAAATGATAACAGAAAATAAAGGAATTAAGGTCAGACAACAATGGTCAGCGCGGCATTAGAGGAAATGTGCATCTTAAAATAGAAGAAAACAGACCCAGCCTGGGTCATGTGATTTAAAAGATCCAGAAAAAACCAGTGACTTCTGCCTTTATACTAACAGAGAAAAGAGAAACCAAACACCAAACAGGAAATATTCAATAATTCCCAAAGTGAATGAAACCACATATTAGTAGTCATGCCAGTAGTGAATTCCTGGTGACCCCCTTTCCCCGAAAGGGATATATACATATGTAAGCATACCTTTTGAGGTATTCTATCAAAACTTTATCCAACAGGATTGAGTTCCGACAAAGGCCATATAAGCCTGGGGGTACTGGACATCAACATCCAACAAATCTATAAAAATAAAATACCGTCACACTACTTAGCCGACGATAAAACATGTCAAAATAAACAAAACGAAACCATACAATACAGAAATGCCCAAACGCAACCCATATAAACCTACCCTATGATGTAGGCATAAAGGCGAAGCTTGACGGAGAACCACCTTTCAAAAGGTTCAGCCGGATTAGATTTCACGGAGGCCTTTATTCAAGGCGTGATATCAGGATAAATCTTAAAGAAATAACGAAGGGCAAGGGTTAACGATGTTTAAACAAGGTGATCACCAACTAGATGGCAACACTAACAATAAACATGCCCAAAGGTTAATTACTAAACGCTAGAAGACTACCCCCAAGTAACAGCGAGAGAGGCACAACGATCGAACCTGTCTCAAGAGAGGCACAACGATCGAACCCGTCTCAAGAATTACTCCAGCTGATACAGTTAAAAGTGGTCCCTAGGGCCACGGAGAGTCCACAAACCTCCAGGGCCTCAGACAACGATGGGCACACAGTCGCGCTTAAACAGAGGACAAAGGATATTTACCTCCAGGGGCGTTTAAGGATCACACCGGGTAAGAATATGGCCCGTTTCCATTTGCTTTCGGGAAGAGAGAGTGGTGAGAACCGACTCAGCTTATAAACCCGTCCGTCGAATGCGAAGCCGGTGAGAAAGATAAACAGAAAAGAAGGAC